>CM040422.1:168262566-168938042 GCA_022702705.1 Papilionanthe hookeriana x Papilionanthe teres | reverse complement strand
ATGAGTTATCACAACCCTTACAAAGAAGAGGTCAAGATATTGAGAATGTGATGAAACTAGTGCAAGAACCAAGCAGCAATTACATATGACGAAGGGGAATGGATGATATTCTTTATTGGATAAAATGTCTTATTTTTATAATGTTTTTGAAATTGATATTCCGAATATGACATGTATTTTCAAAGTTAATCGTCCATAAACATGTAGAAGTGAAAAAATGATAAATTTACATCATTATCATATTGGGTTGTTTTATAATGTGATCAACATGCAACTTCAAGAGTTGAACAATCATTTCTCTGAAGCAATTACTAAGCTAGTTCTTTCTATGGCGTTAAACCTAACTGATTCATTCTCAACTTGCGATAAGGGAAAATTGATTCATCTTATAAAATTATATCATTATAGTTTTTTTATTATTTGGTTTGCGACACTTGAGCATCAACTATTCACTTGATATGCACAGTACTGTTGATTTCTCCTCTCTAAATGGTATTGTTGATCTTACAAAATAATTAGTTCATAGAAAGAAGAATGGTGTGTATCCTTTAATTTATAGATTTATTATCTTGACAATAACTTTATCAGTTGCTACTGCTACAGTTAATAGAACATTCTCTGCTATGAATATTGTCAAAAATCGATTGCATAGTCGAATGGGTGTTGAATGGCTTAATCAGTAACTCGTATCATACATTAACAAAGAAGTCTTTCATTTCATTCTTGATTAATAACTCGTATCATACATTAACAAAGAAGTCTTTTATTTGATTCTGAATGAAAGTTGTTATGCAATATTATCAAAATATACAAATGAGATTAAAAAGTTTGTATATGTTTAGATTTATCAATATGATAATGAAATGCAAGACTAATGTACCAGAGAAAAGAGAGAGGGTAACGTGGGTGTTATGACCCAAACTTGATATAACTTATATTTATAGTATAGGTTATATCATGTCAAGTTCAAAATAAAAAACAGCCAAAAGTTTTTTTCAACAAAATTTATGCCTTCAAAGCGCGCGCGCACACACATAGATTGTGACTAATTTGATTTTGATGGAATAAATATTTTAGATTTACCTAAACCCATCTTTATCCTTTAAAGTGAAAAAAATCCAACTTTTTTTTGCAGAAATCAAACCAGGACCAACACATACCACTAACAAAACCACTTTAATGATGCTAAACCAGTCGGTCATTTGTCCAACAGTAAGAATTAAAAAAATGAAAAATAAAAGAAAGCAGCAGTAAAAGGAAAAAGATGGTACTTAACGTACCAATGAGTTCGCCAACCATAAATCAACTTAATTCACATTACTGCCAGAGGACAGTCTATTTTTCCTTTCACTTTTAGGCTTTACGGCATCTTTTAAGCTCTTTGGAGTGATTCTTTGCTGGCTCATGCCCGATGTTCTGGATAAGCCGGAAGAAGCATTATTTCCCATTGTTTCCTCGGAATTTGATTCAATCTGCATTTGAACAGTCCTTGCTTCCTGTTTTGGATCCAGTGTTGATGATCCTACATAATCACCGTAAACTCTTCAGATGCTGTAGTGAATTGTGACGAGTTATTGGTACAGAAGCCACAATCATAAACATAAGAAACTCCTTGAAAGATTTGCAAATTGGTGCTCTAAATAGCAAAAAAATATGAACTGCTAAAGTTTATTAATCATAGCACCATGAAGAATCAGGAAAAAGCAAAGAAATCCATGTCATATAACTGCAAATTAACAAATTGCTTCCATGAAAAATATGTCAGATTTTATCTCCAGATCTTATCAAAGTATGAAGGATAAGATGAGTAGGTATTCCTTACAACTGAATATTTAATTTAAGTTGTAGAAGTTCTACTAAAGTACCTGATGTAGGGTTCAACACCGTTCTGAACCGGCTAGTGGTGCCGAACCGGTTCAACACAGCAGGTTCAACGGCTGGCCAGCCCTTCTTATGAGGTTAGGGATGCCACCCCAGAGAAAGGGCTCCCCTTTAGTTATCAATTATTACATATAAGCTGTTTTATTTGGTTAGGGTTCAATTTTTTGCTTCAGTTTTTTCTGCCTTTAGCGCTTTCTCCCTTGCTAGGGTTATATCCGAGAATAGGAGGTGCTCCGACTTATATCCTGCTCCACAGTGATGGTTAACTCCTTGCATTCCCTCAACTTTTCACTCTCCTATTTGCAGTCTGCTACTATCAGCCGAACCCCCCTACACACTACCTACAATCACCTGGCCTAATCCACAACCACCATCGTTGCTCTTCCCTCCTCCTATGTGCAACAGGCTACTCTCAGTCAACCGTCTACCCTTACCTACAGCCTACCCGAACCTTCCAACATCTTGTCGCCACCACCTCCTGCGGCAGCCATCCCACCATACCTTGTTGCCGCCCACCTCCCTGTTATCCGGACAGCCAACCACAGCCATCCATTGATGCCTTCTGACCATCGCACCACTTCCATGAGGGCTTTTCCTCCTTAAACTGCAGTACCACCACCCTTGAGGTAAGCCCTAATTGAGTTCGTGTCGTGTCTTTTACTATTTTCTAATTTCAAGATCTTTGATTGTAATCCCTAATTGATTTTAGTTATAAAAGTTACATTTCGACCCTCAACTAGGTTAACTCTGGTATTATTTAGTATCAAATTCAGGTTAATCTTAGTTATATCCTAAAGTTTCTAGCATCCGTCAAACCCCAAAACTACATCCACACCCCCAAAAATCTTTACGTTCCCCATTCTAATATCCTCTTCCACTCCAACCAATCCAAACTATAACCATGCCACCAAGGAGACACAAGTTGAAACTTACTTGAAAAGAGATACAGTGAGAGATCCAATTACTTCAGTAGAAGCTTACGAAGATTGATGACGAGACCGAGGAGAAATCACTCTCGATCGTGATATGAAGAGTCGAAGAGGAGAGAGATGAGACTTTGAACCACTTCTATAGAGAGGACTTCAATGATGAGGAGGAAAGACCACGACCACGACACTTCAAAATTCATTATCAGAGGAGGCAGGGAGAAAAGTCGATGTATGGAGGACATAGAGAATTCAGAGTGAAAGTGAATCTACCGGAGTTCGAAGGAGGGATGGATCCACATGATTTCAACGAATAGTTGCAGTCGATTGAGGGAATCTTCAAGTACAAATAGGTGCTAGCAGACAATAGGGTGAAGCTTGTGGCCGTCAAATTGAAAGTTTTGTTATGGCAGAAAATTTGAAAAGGCTGAGAAAAAGAGAAGTGACAATATTACCAGATGGAAGAAAAAGAGGAAGGAAAATGCAGAGGAAGTACTTGCCTCCTCACTACCATCGGAATATATTTATGAGGCTCTATCGTCTAAAGCGGAGAGACCTATCATTGGAGAAGTTCACGACACAATTTGAGCAGCTTTTAGATAAAATGCGAGTTGGTTGAGCTAGAGGAACCTACTATGGTAAGATATTTGGGGGCTTGAAGCCAACTATCAATAATGTTGTTCAAATGCAGCCCTACTAGGAGATGTTCATACCTTAGCTTTGAAGGTGTAGAGACAGCAGAAACAAAACAGACAAACAACCTCATCCAGACAACCACCTATAGCTGCAGCTACCAATAATGTTACATCTGGGGTTGGGAAAACTAGGCAGTGGAATGATAAGACAGGTTTGAGTGGAAAGAAGTCCGAGAAGAGCAATACGTCTAGTGCAACGCTTGCCAAGAGATGTTTTAGGTGTCACATCTGTGGACAAACTGTCATATGAATCGAGTTGCCTCCTTCACTAAAAAGGGTGCCTTCATGAAAGTGAGTGGGGAGGAAACAACAGAGGATCATGATGATGAACATCAACTCCAAGGAGACGAAAGAAAGATGCTAGTCGTAAGGAGGTTCCTACTGACTAATTCGAAGAAGGATCATTCATGGCTAAGGTATATTTTTGATATCAGGTGTACCGTGAGAGGAAAGGACTACAGGCTAATTATTGACGTGGGGAGCAGTGAGAATGTTATATCTAATCCGATGGTGAAGAAACTAGATTGAGCCACGCAAAAGCACTATCAATCCTATTCACTTACCTGGTTGAAAAGGGGAAATGAGATACATATAGACCAACAGTGTTTGGTTGAGTATTCTATTGTGTGGACCAACAGATATGGGGCGATGTGATACCCATGGACATTTGTTATATTTTATCGGGGAGGTCGTGGTAGTTCGACCGCAAGGCCCAAAAAAAAAGGTTCAAGAACACTTTTTCTTTCAAAAAAGATGAAAGACGCGTAGTTTTTTTTCCCCATCACGAACTCTAGAAAAGATATCACAGAGGAGATGGTAGACTCAGGAGCCACCTTTATGTAGTTGGCACCAAATAGCTCTAGTGGCAATAGCTTTAGTGATGTTAGAGGGAATTGAGGAGGAAATTAAGATAACAGAGCCTATGCAGCCGCTACTAGCTGACTATCAGAACGTGATAGACTGAAAGCCTTCCATAGGAGTTGCCACTGCTGAGGGTTATTCAGCATGTCGTAGATCTCATTTCTAGATAAGTGTTGACAAAGTGATTTGCCTACAGATTGATACCTACATAATATGATGAATTACAGCAATAGGTACAGGAATCATTGCGATAGGCTTGGTGAGAGAGAGTACCAACTTGCAAGAAAGACAAATCGTGAAGGGAGGCGTATTGATAGCTGAGCTATCAAAAAGATCATCAAATATAGGTTTCCTATACCTGCTTGGATGGCCTCTTGGATCAATTGCATGGAGCCATTCTTTTCCAAGATCGACTTACACAGTGGATATCACAAGATCAGAATAAGACCATGGGACAAGTGGAAGACAGCTTTTAAGAGCTCAGATTGATTACACGAGTAGACAGTAATGCCTCTCGGTATGAATCAAGTGTTCCAGGTTCACATTGGGAAGTTCGTAGCGGTGTATTTCAATGATATTCTTGTATACAACAGGTCCGAGGAGAAGCACTTGCAATGCCTAAGGAAGGTCTTCGAGGATTTGCAATCAGAGGAACCATGCGCCCATCCAAAGAAGTGTCACTTCCTAACAACACAAATATAATTTGTGGGTCATATTGTGTCTAGTGTCGGCATTCAAATGGATTTTGTAAAGATCGAGGCCAGCATGAGCTGGACACCCCCACATTCCTTTACCGAGTTGAGATAGTTTTTAGGACATGCATCATTCTATAGGCAGTTCATCAGGATCTTTGACACCATCACCCTCCATTGACATAACTTTTGAAAAGGGAGAAGTTCCAATGGATGTAGACAGCTTAGCCCAATTTTAATATTTTGAAGGAGAAGGTAACTCAAGCATCAGTATTGGCATTGTCGGACTTCAGCAAGTTGTTAGAGGTGGAGCGTGATACCTCAAACCTAGAAGACCAACCCATAACCTTCTTCAATGACAAGTTGAATGAGTCCGAATGAAAATATATGACGTACAACAAAGAGTTCAATGCGATCGTGAGAACTCATAATCGAGTGACTGCTTGGTGACAAGCGAGTTCACTTTATTTATGTATCATGAGGATTTGAGATTCTTGAATAGTCAGAATAAGGTGAAAGAACGACATGCTTCTTGGGTGGAGTTATTGGCTTCGTTCCAGTTCATACTTAAATACGAGGCAAGAAGCCAGAATTGAGTAGCAGGTGCACTGAGCCACTGTCATTTGCTGATCATGTCAATTCGGAATTGAATCATAGGATTCAAGATAGTGAAATTGTAAGAGCCAGATGAAGATTTCAGAGAGATCTAGAAGCATTGTAAGGAGAAGCAAATCGAGCAGTATCACAAAGCTAATGGCTCTCTGTTCTACCAAAACAAGTTGTGATTCCTCAATGTTCATTGAGGGAGTCCATCATTACGGAGAATCACAAAGGAAGACTTGCAAGGCACTTTGGAAAAAAGACAAAACTCTCACATTCGTGCAAGAATACTTTTTTGGACCCAACTCACGAGAAATGTGGAGCAGCATGTCAGACAATGCAGAGTTTGTCATGTGGCCAAAATCAGAGGCAGACAGCAGGACTATACGTTCCATTACTGGTACTGAAGGCACCGTGGGTGGATGTTAGCGTGGAGTTTCTGGTGGTTCTTCCGAGGACACGGCAGAACAAGCATTCTGCAATGGTTGTGTCAGATAGATTCTTGAAGAGAGCTCATTTTGTGCCTTGCCATCAGATGTTAGATGCATCAAATATAACTAACTTGTACTTGTAGGGAGGTCGTGAGATTGCATGTTATACCCAGGTCATTACTTCCAACAGAGATGTCAAGTTTCTGAGTCACTTCTGGAGAACCCTATATATAATAATAGATAACTAAGAGGGAGCCCTTCTCTTGGGCGGTAACCCTAACCCCATAAGAAGGTTTGGTCGTCCCTTGAATCTACTATGTTTTACTGGTTCAGCAACCCTCGTCGGCTCAACATAGGGTTGAGCCCCGTGTCAGTGTCCATGGATTGGAGGAAGTTCGACCTCATCCGTCAAAGCGTGTGGTTCCACATCGCACGTAGTCAAATTTTCTACATTGCAAGTAGCATATAGTTCGTTGGTAGGTTGATTATGTAGGCATTATCGTTCGCTTTCTTGAGATTCCTAAAAGGTCCAATCCGCCCTCGACTTGAGCTTTCCGAAGGATCCCACCATAAATATTTATTTCTTCAACTTGACACATACTCGATCCTCTTCTTGGAAAGTCACATTCTTTCTAGTTTTAATTATTTGTGCCTAGTACTTGTGGTTGTGCATGATGATCTTCTTTCCCGCCTCATGTAACTTTTGAATCTCTTGCACCCTCTTCTCAGCATCCTCACTAATCTCCGATGTCGGAAGGAGTGCTACCATGTTAAGTGGAGTAAGTGGGTTGTGCTCATACAAGATCTCAAATAGAATGCGCCTCTTGGCTTGACTCACAAACTTGTTGAAAGTAAATTCGGCTCAGGCTAGGATCATGACCCACTGCTTAATATTCTTCCCCACAAAACAGCTCAAAAGGCTCCCCATACTCCTGTTCATCACCTCTATTCGACTGTTTGTCTCTGGATGAGCTGCTCAGCTGAATTAAAGATTAGTGCCAAGCTTGCCCCATGATATTTTCTTTGGTTAGGGTTCGGTTTTTGCTTCAGCTTTTTCAATCGTTGGCGTCTTTCTCCATTGTTAGGGTTGTATCTGAGAACAGGTGGAGCTCCGACTATAATCCTGTTCCAAGGAGGTGGTTATGTCCTCGTATTTCCCCCTCATACTTGCAGCCGTCTACTATTACCCGACCCCCTGCCTCCCTACCCACAGCTGACCGGCCTCACCCACATCTGCCACCTCTCATTTTCCCTCCTACCTACAGCCGGCTACTCTCAAGTCTCCACAGGCCCCTATCCCCTACCTACAGCCTACCCGACCACTTCAAACACCCTGCCACCAGCTCCTTGCTGCAGCCATCCATTAATACCCAGTTGCCACCCACCTCCCTACTACCTGACAACCAACCATAGCCGTCCTTCCTGCCTTCCGAACATCTCACCACTTCCATGCAGGCTTTTCCTCAAACCGCAGCGCCACCACCCTCGACCTAAGCCCTGGTTGAGTTTGTGTCATATCTTTTGTTTTTTTCTAATTTCGAGTGTCTTTGGTTACTATTTGATTTCACTAATGAAACTTTTATTTCTGTTATCATTTGGGTTAACCCCAGTATTAGTACACCATTCTTTAATGTTTAACCCCGGTTACAACAAACAAATAATTGGCAATACATAAAAAAGCTTGGCCGCTACAAAGAGCAGAACACCAGTCTCTTCCTTCAAACAATAGGATTAATTAAGATGATCCTAAAGTAGGACTATAAACATCATCATTGCAACAAAATTAATGACAGACTTTCATAACTTTTCCATCAACCTTTAATTGGTAGCATGCAGCATTGAATGAAATCCTACGCCAATTGATAACATTATTAAGGATTAAATATTTTTGGAACCATTTGCTTTAAGAAAATGGGGCATTTACAAACATACCAGCCAAGTTCTATGCATTTACATATCTAACACCTAAACTATACTTTTTTACATTTACACCAATAAATCTTTCATATTATATCAAAATACCATCACTTTAACTTTACTTTTTACATTTACAGCAGCCAAATCTTTCATATCATATTAAAAATACCATTATTTTAACTTTTAGAAAGAAAAACATGCCTTTTTATGCATATGTAAGGTGGCATGCATGTTAAAATTAAAATTTTAGGTGTTAGATATGTAAATACGTAGGAATTTAGTGGTATGTGTGTAAATCTTCCTAACAAAAATTGAAACATAAGAAGGACAACAAACGAGAGTCATGCACACTTTCTGGTAATGTAAGAGACAAAATACCTGGAGAACTATGGGCACTTCTGACAAAATTTGGGGTTAAGCCCTGACAGTATGGATCCCTGCACATTAAGGCAGTTGATCTGAACTCAAACCAGATAAATTATGTACCACAATACCATATAAATAAAATATGCTACAGATACAACAAAATAGAAGTGTTACCAATTTGAAGGGCCGCCAATAAATGAATCAGTATCCTTTCTGATGAAGTCCATATTTTTTTTGTTAGATAGAACAGTTCCTTTTGGAATACTAACATTTTCTGTATCAAAGATACTTTCGGATTCCTCTTTGAATGTTTTAGCTTGATGTCCAGCAAGGTGACCAATCTGATTATCCTTCATGACAACATCAGGTACAGTAATATCAGATGCCACCAATGAAGTATGGCGTTTAACTTTCCGAAGTGCTCTTGCAGTGTTGTATGAATCCACCTAAAACAGGTCAAAGCAAGAAGCCAATGGGTTAGCACATATATGTATCTATCTATCTATCTATCTATCTATCTATATATATATATATATATATATATATATATATATATATATATATATATATATATATATATATATATATATAATATATATTAAATATAACATGCCATGAGAGGCTAGTGATGAAAAACCTAAACTGTCTCAAACTGTAAAGAAATCATGTTTAAACTATGCAATTATACAGAAAGAATCCATTTAGGACAAATTTGCCAATGTAGCTAAATGACAAAATTATTCAGAAAATTCCTGACAAATTCCATAAATTTAATGTATGAAAACCTCATAAGTGGTCGTGGAGGATGGAGAATACCACTTTTGGGTCGCCAATACAAAGCACGCCTTCTTCAATTTCTCACAAATCCAAAGCAAATATCGAATGATTTAATTGCAAGTAATCCCATGGATTAAACCAAAAGGGTAGCCTGAATAAGATTACTTTTCAGATAGATTTTACTTTGAATTATAAGTAAAAGTCTACTAATAATACAATATTTATGCGGATGCTAATAGTTCCAAGCATAGATAAAATTCTTCCAATGTCACTATGCACATGAACCTTCCCCATTAGGGCAGACACATAGTCGGTGTTAATGCAGCTACCCTTTAGGCTAAATGCTCATGTTATATCTATTTTTTCCATAAAATATTAGGCATATGCTACTCCAAAACTAAACATTAATTCAATGCTAATATTTATTTTCCATAATATACTTCAATTGTCTACTCTTGTGGAACTAGGTAAAATCTTCAAATTTGAGAATCCTTGGTTCCCTTTATCCAAGTGTAAAATCAGAATAGGAAATTTTACATACTTAGCACACAATTCTCATGTATTTACATATCTCACACCCATACTATCATATTTACATACAAAGCCTTTGGTGCTTTAAACCTATGATATTAAAGATTCGAGTGTTATGAGTGTAAATACGTAAGATTAGGTGTGAGATGTAAATACATAAGACTTGTGTGCTATGTGACGTGGGCGTCTCACCCACGACGCTGGATGGCACAAGTTGCGTCTTCTGAGGACTTGGTCAATCCGCTTGGGCTATTTCTAGTTATCCTATTATTATATATTTACTTTTGTGGAAATCAAGCGTTATTTTTGTCGTGTGATGGTTGAGAACAGCCACCGACGTCTTTATTTTCTCATCTAGGTTTGTACCTAAGGATCGAGTGGTTCTCCGATTGTATCTCACTCCCACGCGGTGATTGTCCTCATCTATCCTTCCTCCACATCCCTCCCTTCGCTCCACTGTTGCCTTACCTGCTACAGCCGCCTAAAAAAAAACTTCCTTTGTTCCTCCAACCACCAAACATCCTCCTTGCCGCCTTGTTGTTGTTTCAGCCACCAAAATTCTCCCTCCCACCTAGCTACTGTTCCAAACACCCTGAACTGCCTCCCCGCAGCCCCTTTATTGTTTCCATCTTCCCGAACCAACAAGTTCCCTTCCACTTGACAAATTCTAGGGATGAAGTTCCACTACCCCAAAGATTTTGCAGGAAAAATCAAAGGAGCCAGGACCTTGAAGTAAATGTGGATTTACTGAAATTTGATGGACGCGGAGATCACAAAGAATTCATTAAGTGTCTTCAGGCAGTGAAATGTGTCTTTGAATACCATGATATTCCACCAGACATAATGGAAAAATTAATCGCCATCAAGTTAAAGAAGACTTTGTTGATGTGATAAGAAAATTTGAAGCACCAACGCCAAAATGAGGAAAAAAGCAAAATCACTACCTTGCTCTAGATGAAAAAGAAAGATGCAGCGCAATTACCTACCTTCACATTATAGGCACTACATGATCTTGGAGCTTCACGAGTCACAACAACATCACCAGGCGACCATCTCAGCTTACAAACAGAGTTCAACCCCAAGATCAAGCATCAAGAAACAACCAATGGGACACCTAAGTCGACTCAGCCATAGGAAAAGAAACCGAATATAGTGAAAAAAAGGTGGAGATAGCCAGTACTTCGAAATTCATCCCTGCCAGTAAATGCTTTAAATGTCACGGTTTTGACTACGTGGTATCTGTTGCCCAAATAGAAGTGTGATCTCTTTCACTAAGTAGAGAACAATAGAGTCGCAGGAGAGGATGAAACCTCCAAAGAAGGGTCTCAACTTGCAGCCGACAAAGAAGAAATGGTGGCGATTCAAGCGAAACTGATAAGATATACTCCACCAGAACTAACAATAGTTGTTTTAGAAGATAGTGAGTCCGATGTAATTGGCGTTCATGCAAAGTTTATGGATGTGGAGCCACAAACTACATTTTTTGTTGGCAATAACAGAAGCATTCATAGAACGAACATTAGTGGTCCAAGGGAGTCATAAGTTCGAGCAATTGACACCAAACACATTGTAATTCCGGATAAACTAATTTCAGGATTTTCAAAAATACATTCTATCTCCTAAGTTGTCGCTGCTTAGGGAAATCCAATATGTAAGAGATAAGAAGGTTTTGAGACACTTCTAGACAACTATATGATATTGAAATTAAAATTCAGTTTAGTTTAATAGCACCCCACACAATCAGATGGCCAGACGAGCACGCTAAATTGTAGCTTTGAAATATTCCTTATGTGCATTGTCGGAAACAACATCCGATAGTGAGAACCAGGTCCTTCAGAGAAAAAGAGGCCTCTCCTGAATGATTGACATTGAGAGAAATTGGTTATGATATACATGCAGCTGAGTACGACAATTAGAAGAAGCAAGTTACAGATTTAATGAACAGCCGTCGATATCTCTGTTATCCCATCTAGAGTTGTATCCAAGGTTCGAGCGGTGCTCCGGCTATATCTCGCTCCTATGGTGGTGATTATCCTCATCTATCCTTCCTTCGCATCCCTCTATTGCCTTCCCTATTGCAGCCTTCCAGAAAACAGATTCCTTTGATGATTCCTGCAGCAGCCAATCATCCTCCTTGCAGCATTGCTGCTGTTTCAGCAACTAGAATCACCTCCTTACAACCTAGCTACTATTTCAGCCCCCCTAAACTGCCTCCCCTCAGCCTAGCTGTCGTTCCCACCTTCCAGAACAAGCCATCCACCCTGCTACTACCTTACAGAACCTGAATTCCACCTGGCTGCCATCCCAAACAGCAAATTGCTGCTGTTTTGATCTACCTGCCTGCTGTCCAGCCGCTCCGCACTTGCTGCCACTCCCAAACTGCCACCCCAAAACACCTTGCTGTTGCTACTGCAACCCACCAGCGCTCCTACCAACATTCCAGCCTCTTACTGCCCTTCCAAATCCCAAAAACGACCACTACCACACCTAGATCGACCCTAGTGTGAGTTTGTGTGTAGTGATGGTGTTATTTCCTATTATGTTCGTGTAGTTGTAATTTCCTATTTGAATTCAGCAATAATATTTAATTTTCATATTCTTTTTTGGTTTGCTCCGGAACCACTATGTATGCAAATTCTCATCAAAATAATAGCACTTATTCAACAGAATAAAGGGTATGCCGCATCAAGACATCGGACTCACCGCATTTTTTATTTTATCAGTTATCTCAACAGCTTTTAAAGCTGCAAGCCGCAAACAATGTGTGATAACGTTAGCTGAGACACCATCTCCTCCAGCTTTTTGCACGGCACAAACATCGCCATTTGAGTTCAATGTAGTGGTCATCCGACCACCCATGATAGCCTCTTCCTTATGAGTTGGATCAATAACCTGCAGAGCACAACACGGAAGAAATTGCAGCAGGAAAAAACAAAAGAAAAAAATATGAACAAACAGAAATAAGATGGTTAGGGGCCGTTTGGAATCACTTTTATTTTTTATTTTATTTTATTTACGTTTTGATTTAAATTAAAACATATTTGTTTATATAGTTATTTTTAAAAACATTCAAAATATCTTTTACATGTTTTAAGTAATTTTAGAAACAAATAATTTTTTTAAAAAAATAAAAATAAAAATTTATTTAAGAACACTGTAAATATCTTTTAGTTGTTTTGAATGTTTTTATAAACAAGTAATTTTGTTTTAAAAATAAAAAAACATATTAAAAATCATATCAAGGAAGCATTTTTTAAAAATAAAAGAAATAATAAAAAACAAAACAAAAAATAAAAGTGATACCAGCAATTAAGAATTGAAACAATGCATTTAGGCAATCATACCATAGCATCACCTTCATTGAAGAAAGCAAACGTTACTGCAACAGGAATATGATGTATCATCAAAGGAAGTGGTTCCCTAACCTGGAATGATCATGAAAATAAATATAACATTTTCGTTGAAATGTAATAAACCTAAAATAATAGGCACAGGTTAAGAAAATTATAATTTCCATACAATGATTTTGTATAATTTAAAAAAAAAAATCACATTTTAAAGATTGCATAGATCCAACGGAATGTGTAATTCCTGAACTAGAAATTCAATTATACTAGTGGATAAAAACCTCAGGATCATGAATGACAACATCCTGACCATTTTCGCCTCCCAACGTACATTCAGGCTTTCGATAGGTCAAGAGAGCAGCCAGAGCTGCAATATTGGCAGCGTCGATGAGGTTCCTGTTAGTGAACCAATGAAGATGTAACAATGATAGCTACAAACAATGTTCATAAAGGCAAGGCTGCAAGGAAATGAGCCGGGGCAAAATACAAGGATTGGCACACATCTTAACCATATAACGCAACAATTTCTAAAAATACATAATTAATGAGGCATTCTTGCATAACATATGCTACAGGCATCTAAAATACATTGAAACCAAATTCATGGCCTATACAATCCAATACTATGCACAACGCAAAGTATTTAAGAACTAGAACTTATGACCAGCACAAATCTTAATATTTTTCTCATTTGACTCTATACTAAGAATAAAACATTTCATATCATTTCTGTACAAGTCGAAATAGGCATGACAATTAACATAAAACAATAATAGAGCACACATTATAAAATTATTAATCACACAGGAAGTGTAGGTGGTCAAAGAATTGTATACAGGTTAAATTCAAAAAAACTTCGCCAAATGCAAACGATAAGACTGAACAAGATAGGTACTTGGCTAAATTTAAAAATGTGAAGGAAAGATTAAAATAATTAGATCATAAAAAATAGAAAAATACTGATCGTATGAAGAAGATAGGCATATGGCTACCAATAAAAAACAAGACAACAACAACAAAAACAAAGCCTTAATTCCACTAAGTGGGGTCGGCTACATGAATCATTTATCTACATTGCGTCAAAAATCATGACGATAAAAATAAGAGTGAAGAATAAAATAATTTCATAAAAATATAAAACCTAATCATATGAAGAAGATTGAAAAAAAGTGAATTGCAATAACTAAAGTTCAACGCTATTTTAAGATGTATAACGACTGGTAACCACAATACCAAACTTAAGTAGTATATAATATGAATGCAAAATTAACGACAAAAGGAACTACCCTCCATTGTCAAGAATGTGAAGGTCTACACGTATTGCCCACACCAACTTCCCGGCAACAATGCATAAAGATTCCATATCCACGGCCCTGCTTTCCCTGAAGAGCACCTTTAAGTGGTTAGAAAATGAGCTGTAATCAGTCCTAAACTGTTATTAAAAAAAGTACTGAATGAAAAATATAGTGAAATTTACAAACATTCCACATAATTTTTATGAATTTACATATCTAACACCGTATTGTCAAAAACCTATAACTGAAGAGGTTTATTTCACTTTTAAAAAGATGTTGTTTGTGGTATTTTTTATGTGCTATTAAATATTTAAGTGGCTTACTAGTAAATATAAGAGTACACTTCAGACATGTAAACACATAAGAATTGTATGGGATTCATGTAAATGCCCCAAAAATCTATTTTTGCTATGCACAAGGAAATAAATTACCTCAGACCACGATCTATCACTCGCCCAAGTTCAATTGCAAACTCCCCAGGCCGCCCGGGCTCAAAAGCAGGATCAGCCATTGGTGAAAATTCAGTAAATATTGCAAGTGTCCCTTCATTGGGTCGGTCCCTATAAGGTTGGACAACTTGACCACTGACAAAACCAATAACATGCGTCTCACCAAGCTGAACATCTGATGAACCATCTTCCCTGCAAATTAAAACAATTCTATTTAGAAAATATTTGACCTGATATTCCTAAAACATTTAAGAAAATTTTAAATACATACCCCTCAATTCTTATGTATTTACATATCTAACACCTAAACTTCAATTTTTAGATACATGACACTTCCTTACGCGTGTGAGGCCAATTACTTTCTAAAAGTTAAAGTGGTGGTATTTTTATGTGATATGATATAAAATTAAAGTAAAAGTATAGGCATTAGATATGTAAATAAATAAGAAATGGGTGGTATGTATGTAAATACCCCAACATTTAAATAAAGGGGCGGTCAATTTTAAAAATGTCTATCACATTTTTTAGCATAATTCCATTCATTTAAACAAATTTAATCATTCAAACTATGGTATATACAAACCAAGCAGGCTCACCAGCCAGCTCGATCTCAACTCGTTAATGAACTCAAATGAGGCAAGCTTATCAAGCTAGAAGATCGAGCTTTTGTTAAGATTATTGATCAAATATGATATGAGTTTTATTTTGAGCATAACAAAGCTCAAACCTTTTGCTTGTCAAGAACTCGATTAAATCCCAGATAATAATAAATCGAATTCTCCATCCGAAGTCCAATTCCATATGCTTTCTACAACGATTCTCATGAACTCCTCATTTTCTTCAAAATTCACAAGTCTCAAAAACTCCTTTTCATCTTCAAATTTAAATGTTGCCGTCAGTCCTTTCTCCAAAAGTCCTCATCACAACTTCCTTGGGATCTCATCATTGATGCCTTCCTCCAAGCTAGCTCCCACCGTAGCTTTGATGTTAAACAAGAAGGCCGCAGCATAAATCTGATGTTTCACAATACAAATTTGATACTTAGCGGTGGAAACCTGATTTATCTATGTGAGAAGTTTTGAAGATACCATAAAGTTGGAGCTATCAACATGCAAGGAGTTCATCATCAATATGCAAGTATAGAAAAAGTAATCACAATCAATTTACGAACATTTTCCTATCTTAAAAACTATTATGCTAGTATTATCATTATAGAAAGAGTTCATTATCATAATGATTATCATTTAG
This sequence comes from Papilionanthe hookeriana x Papilionanthe teres, assembly GCA_022702705.1. Classification (NCBI taxonomy): domain Eukaryota; kingdom Viridiplantae; phylum Streptophyta; class Magnoliopsida; order Asparagales; family Orchidaceae; genus Papilionanthe; species Papilionanthe hookeriana x Papilionanthe teres. Next base: position 168,922,026 of record CM040422.1, on the reverse strand, counting down.
ATTTCAGAAGAAGCCAACTTCAATTTTTTTATTCAAATATAGAAAGGTTTTTTTTTTTTTTTAATTGTACCATCATTACATTCAATTAGAGTAATAAAGAAATACACGATCATTAAAAAAAAATTATTAGGATCTATTTATAATAGCAATGCAAGGAAGAAAGCTTTGAATGCATTATAATCAAAGATCTCTTCAATTAAGCAAGGTAGCCATCAATTATGTAATCAAATGGTGAAGATTTAAATCTTTGGATAATTAAATGCACAACACCCAAACATTTTTATTTACAAAAGTCGCACCCAGTTCATTTTTTTTAAACTACCGAACCGGTGCTTTACTCGTGCCACGATCAAACAGAATATGACAAAACTGAAAAATATGGATTGGGTTTTATCATGAATTTTGATATTTAAATGAGAATTTAAAAAATGAATGAATGAGGAAGCTAAATTTTAAAATGGCCATGTTTCAACTGCGAGGTATGTAAATGTCCAATAAATATTTTTCTTTGCAAAATATGTAATAATGAGTATTTTGATGCTTATAAATATGAAGTGAGTTGTATTAGAAAATCATAGTAGGCTGAAATAATAGGATTTTGCTTTTATGCAATAAAATGTGAAGATTTGTGGCATTCTCCCTGTAAGATTCATTGGTGAGTTCTCCAGAAATATTATCTGTATCCCTTTTTAATATTAATATATTCATTGAATGATAATATATATCCCATATTTATATCTTTTTAATGTTATCATGGGTAACCCACCTTCGCGCCAACATTCGCTTTAGATGCATATGTCCATCGAGGATGAAGATGCGGCGACAGAACCAGGCCAAACTAGTATCTATCCTGGCCAATCCAAGAATTTAGCCCGATAGGGCAAGCTAGCCACCCTTAAAACCTATTCACCATATTTAGAGGTAAATTATGGTTGTTTCGCTTCTTTAAAATAAATGCTTTGCTTTGAAATATATTAACACTTTGATTTGATTTTTATACTATCAAAGATTGCTTTCTCTGATTTTTACCTCTTTAGAGTAATGTATAATTTTATCCCTCAAGTGATGTGGATCACCCTTGACAATCGTACATTCCCCATTCTAGTTGTAGGCTCTTTTTTTCTCACTATTTTGCCCCCAAAATAGCAATTGCCACCATATTTTCTCTCCAAATGATTTTGTTCCTAATATTTTTTCCATTTTTCTAAAATTTTATCACATTTTTAATCCTTAATCGATCCTTATATATTATATAGAAACTCTAGATTGATGTCATTGGTGTCACAATCATAAAATCCCTAAATCTTTAAAGATCCATTAATCTCAATTACAAACCTCAAATCCACATAGTTCAATCCCTTCACCTAAACAAATACCTACTCTCAACCAATAAATGTTGCCCTCTCACCTTCGGCCAACTTCAAGAATCACCCTCCACACCTTAGCAAAAATCCTAGTTGGCGAAATAATCATGCCGCCAAGGAGCATCCTCAAGTGTTCAGCAACTCACCATAAAAAAACATGCAATGAGAAATACCTCAATCACATCATATGCTCGCTGACTTTGAAAGAAAATAACATATTGAAGTCACTAATAGTCACAATGGTGGCCAAACAAATAGAGAAGATACAAAAAAAACCTTCCATCAAAAAGCATTAAGTAACTTCGTCAATTTAGCATTGAGTATACAAAAAGGGAGGGTGACTTTATAGACACTCACACATAAATACATATATACATACATAAATATACACCTTTAATTGATTTAGGAGTTAGTTAAGGAAGTAAAATGGAAGAATAAACTTTAAAGAGATGTTTTAATAAAATATAAGTAATTACGCTTTTAAATTACAGTAATATTTCTTATTACTAATATATTCTTGCTCAAAGTTTTGACTATTATGTCTGGTAATTAAATTACATAAAATTATTCATATTGTTAGTCATAAGGTATGCAGGTTAAATACTATTGTTTTAATAATTGCATAATAGTTTATTTTAAAAAGATATTAAATTATTGTACGACCACATATCAATTGATTTCATGACATATAAATTTAATAAAATTGCATTTACTCATCATTAAATAGAGGTAAAGTATTTTATAAGGAAAAAATGTAGTGTATATATGAATACTTGTATGTGCAAGCTAAGAGAAGTCCGCAACTTTATAGTACAGGCAATGCACGTCAGTGCACCAGCTCGTAGATGTTATCCTACCACCCTAGAAAATTGTAATATTTGGATTGCTAGCCGTTGTGCCAACAGAAAAAAATCAATCAAGGGTGAGTAGACACATTTCCACCTTAGAGAATCGTGTAAATTAGATCACAAAGTGCTGTGTCGATGAAATAATATCGATTAAGGGTGTGTTAGGTTATGTTTTGACAATGTTCCTAAGACAGATATGATTGTTAATATCATGAATTAAAAATAAAGTTAAAGAGTAAACCACAAAGAATACAATTAAAGTTAATGCATATCAAAATATAAATTTATTATATCGAGTAAATGATATAAGATTTTTATAAAAATATGAAACATTAGCTTGCATATTATTTTATTTTGCTTGGGTTAATATAATTTAGAAATGTGATTGCTCCTAGGTTACCTTAAATAACTCATTATATTATTTTAATATTTTTCCAGGTTTAAGCTTTTAAATAAGATGAACACTAGGGAAGCTAACATGTGCAGAAGAAGAAGTCAGCAACCAGAAAGATAACTTTTATTTGTTAATTAAAACATTTCCTTTAACGGCTCTTTCAATTAATTTGTTTACATTAAATTATTTGTGATATAATTAGAAATATATAAAATTTAATTCCATTGTCCGAGCATCTATTTCCGACTTGATTAATTTCATGCCCCGGACCGAATCATGACAAAAATTGTATAAGAGCAAAAGTTTAGATTAAACAACATTAACTTCAATGAAAGTTTTACTATGATAATTCAATTAAGTTATAAATAATATAAATTAAAATTTTAATTCGATCTAATATATTACTTTATTATTATTTCAGAATTATGGATGAACGTAAAGAAGAGATCAAGGATGATAATATTGAATTTAATATACCCTAGAATGTCACAGTTAATGCTAGTGCATTAATTGATGATGAATGTTGTAACTCAATCGACTAAGAATTCTCAATCTCAAGCCGATATCAATGGAGGAGAATCGATGGATAAGTACTTGAAGCTCTTTCAGGATATGAGACCGCCTTTGTTTTCCGGAACAAGAGAGCCGAGTGGAAACTAAAAACTCGGGTGATGAGGGTGGAGAAAATTAAAAAGGTATGGTATCCACTCGAGAAGAGAGTTATTCCCGCCAATTTTTCTTTTGAGGGAAAGCAAAAGAGATGGTGGCAAGATAAGTTATGGAAGAAATTTGGTGGTCAACCTAACCCATAGTAAAGTGGGAAGAATTCATGAGAACCTTCAGAGATTAGTTTATACCATTATCAAACAGAAGAATTATGCATAATAATTTTATTAGATTGGTGCAGTAGAGATTGATCAATTATGTAGTACAAAGCGAGAGTTTAATATATTGTCGAGATATGAACCACAACTCGTTCCAAATGCATAGGAGAAATGTCATAAATTTTTTTTCTAGATTGAAGGATTTAATCAAGCGAGCCTACTAATGACACTTGAGACCGAGGACTATTCGGTGTTAGTGGAGGGGGCTAGACGAAGTAGAAATTTATTTTTCCCGACTCATAAGCATAAAGACATACAAAATTTAAAGAGTTTGGAATTAATGCCACCAAAGGTTAACTTAAAAAAATCTAATGGGAAGAAAATAAAGTTATACATCGACGAGTTATCGATCGACCGACAAGTAACAATATAGAGCTCGTGTGAAGTATGGAAAACAACGTCGTGGTAAATTTCTATGGTTTGAAGGAGAGTTATTTATGTAGACGAGCATGAACATTAGATGAAGAATTACTCTAGCTCGGATATTCAAGTCAAATACTAACTCGGGAAGAGATTTAGCTCGAGCAATTTCCATGGGGATCCGCTTTTAGAAGTGGTCAAGAGAGGATGACAAAAGCTTGTAATGTGACTCGTAAAGAGTAACCAAGTAAAAATATTTGACCAAGAGTATTCTTTAACTCATCATGACCCTGAAGAACTAGTTGGGTGTCATGTTATCTATCTGATATTAAGTATCTCTATGTAGTTTGATTTCAGAAGTTCGATATTATTTTAGTTATATTATCATGTTTCAGATATTTGGGAATTGATTCGTTAAATTTGCATATCTCATATGTTGGATTTATTATATTTGTTTTGTTCACTTAGCAATAATTAAATTTTAGGCCCTGTTTGAGATCACTTTCTATTTTCTATTTTTTATTTTTAAAAATAAAAGACAGAACAAACCCAAAAAAAGTGTGTTTATTTGCTTTATTTTATTTTCAATTTTTTTTGTTTTAAAAACATATTTTTTGGAGCACTACAGGTGCAAGGCTCCACCGCCCACCGCGAAGACACCGGTCATCGGTTGCAACCACCGCATCCGACCGCTAGTAGCCACCCACCGCCCACCACGCGTCCGCCGCTGGTTCGCTATCTCGCCGTTGCCCTTAGTTTGCACGCCCGCTGCCCACCCTCGCCTACGGTCCGTCACCACCGCTAGACCTATGCGTTGGGCGGGTGGCCTGACGGACTAGCCATAATCCTGCTAAGAATGGGCGAGCTCGGCTATTGAAAAATTGGATGTTTGCGGGCCCGGCTATCGTCGAGCCGGCTTTGACTTAGTCAAAGTCCGTCACAAACAAACTCGGCCCGAACTATTTTTGCGACCAATCTCCTCTTTATTCTATTCAGTCAACAAGTCTTCGCGTCTCTTGCAAAATTATCAATGATAAACTACTATAAAGCTCTCCCGACTCAATATGCTTGAATTTCTCCTTCCCCAACTCTAGGTTTTGATCTTCAAGACTTCACAATATATTTACAAATCCAACACCTTTTGTTTTGTCAAAGAAGCAAGAGAACCATGCACCAAAGTTTGAGTTGTTCTATTTCCTCTGAATAGGATTCTAGCAAACCTGTTGTTTTTTTAATTCACCTGCAAGGTCAACTACAGGAGACTCGATGCATCTTGCATTTATTGGTTCACTATTAAGCTTCCATTTCAACCTATATTTCCCGTAAAAAAATGAATTTTCTTTTTAAGGCCCCTGGGCCCGCCCTCGGCTTGACATATGGTGTGAGCGGGCTTGGCTGTGTTTTTTAATAGAAACTGGACAGAATCTCGGCCTAAGGCAGCTTTGACTGGTCAAAGCCCAATAAACTCCGACTGCACCAATGCTCGAGTCTAGCCGCCGCTCGTTGTTTGCCCCCGCCGCCTACCGCCGCCGCGCAGCCCACTACTACTCGCCGGTAGCAATCGCCCATCGCGGTCGACCCTTGCCAACGGCAACTATCGCCCGGCTCCCGCCCCGCCCATCAGTAATGCTTCGTGTTGGGTGGAGCGAGGAAGACGTCGTATACGCTAAGGGCGGCAGAGCCTAATACTGCAGCGCAAGTGGACACAACTGTTTTATATAAAATATTTTTTTCTTCAAAAGAAACAAAAAATACCAACCAAACATATTTAATATTCTTTGATTTTAAAAACATAAATCATAACAGAACCGAACGTTAATATTCTTTGTTTTTAAAAACATAAATCATAACAGAACCGAACGTGTTTTCTAAAAACGGAAAATAGAAAACAAAATAGAGTAAAAAAATAAAAATAAAAAACGAGAAAGTGATCCCAAACGGACTCATTAGTTATAATTAGCTAGAATGAAGTTCATGAATTTCAAGAACAAAATTATTAAAGAATGTGAGATTGTAATAAATGAAAAAAAATTATTTAGAAAACATATTTTACCTAAAAGATGGGTTGATTTGAACAATCGCCTCAACATTTTTTATTTATGGAGACGAGTCTCTCACCCAAGCGAACTATCAAATCAGATGAAGGAACAAGAGAAACACAAGGAGAGCAAGGCTGAAAAGCAAGGAAGTTGAAAGCATCTTATGAGAAGGAATAAGCAGAAGGAACTTACAAGCAGAGCTGTGGAGTGAGAGGAGAAACTATCGTGCCCTCGTCGATTGAAAAGGGAATCGACCTCATTGCTTGCGATAGATCCGCATGGTTGTTGGTGTGTCGAAGCCACTTGCAGAAGACAACACTAGAATGTGCGCAAGAGGTCCAGTGTCATGCAAGTGAGCGAAACTAGAGGAAGGACAAGAAAGTCATCATTCGCGTCCGCGGGAGGTGATGTTGTTCCCTAATCGAAGGAAGGAGGAGGTGGCATCGAGTGCGAGTAAGATGAAGTCAAATCTCGCGTGCAAAAGAAGAGGAGGAAGAAGGAGAAACCAACTCGCAATGTAGGTTGAAGTCAATCAACGCTTGAGGGAAGAAGAAGAGGGAGGAGGCAGCTCATGCGTGAGAGGAAGAGCCTAAGCTTTAGCGTGTGGCCAAATAGAATAAGGTATCTAGAGTTTTATTAATGTTATTTAATATAATTGAAATTATATGTTTTATTTACTAAATGCTAACAATAGGTTTAAATTAATCGAATACTAAAGGCGAGAAGATTAGAGATTGAATCAAATAGAATTGTAAGCAAAAAGATCCGGCGCACAAAAAAGCAAACCAAGTCTTTTAAGGTAAGGATTTATATATTTATTTATATATTATTTTTAATTATATTTTAAGTTTTCATGAGTAGAATTAGTGAGAATTTTGATTCAAAAGCTATTTAAAAGAAAATTTTAAATAAACTAGATACATTTATGTCCTTTTTAGGAATGTGATTCTTTTATATATATATATATATATATATATATATATATATATATATACAACTTTAACTGATTTAGTTGTTAATCAAGGAAGTAAAGTGAGAGAATAAGCTTTAAAGAGGACTTTTAAGGAAAATGTGAAAAATTATGCATGTAAGTTACACTAATATTTCTTGCTTTTAATATATTCATGCTTATGGTTTTCACTATTATATCTTATGTCCATGAAAAAATCACATAAAATTCATCATATCATTAGTCATGAGGTATGCATATTAAATACTATTGTCTAAATAGTTCCATAATAATTTATTTTAGAAAGATATCAGATTATTGCATGACTCTTATATTCTAATAAAGATATATATGCTAGCTTATGTTATATATCAATGAAATTAAATCACATAAAATTCTTCATATCATTAGTCATGAGGTATGCATATTACATATTGTTGTCTTGATAGTTCCATAATAGTTTATTTCAAAAAGATATCAAATTATTGCATGACTCATATGTTCTAGTAAAGATATATATGTTAGTTTATTGCATGACCAGATATAAGTCACATTATTACTTCATCTCTAGGAATTTAGAAAATGAGCGTATATCAGTTTATTTTATGACATAGATTTAATAAGATTACATCTATTCAAAAGTAGATACAGATAAAGTGCTTCATAAGGAAAGGATAAATGATATAAAGAATGAAATAGTGTATATATGAATACTTGTATGTGCATGCTGAGAGGAGAAACTCATCCGTTTATGTTACAGGCAGAGGGAGTCGGTGAACCCGCGCTCATAGATATTATTCTACCACCCCAGACTGTTGTGATGTTTAGATAGTTAACCATTGTGTCGGTAGGAGAATATCGGTTAAACACGGGTAGGTACATTTCCATCCCAAACAATTGTGTAAATTTGATCGTGAATCGTTGTGTTGTCTGGGATAAATCGATCGAGGATGCATTAGTTTATATTTTGACAATGGTCTTAAAACAAATATAGATATTAATAGCATGAAGTAAATGTAAAGTTAAAGATTAAACATTGAAGAGTACAGTTTATATTAATGCATATCAAAATATAAGTTTATTCTATTAAGTAAACGTCATGGACAATATTATTATAAAATATTTATAGAAATATGAAATATTATGATGTGTTTGTTTTCTTTTTTAGGTTACTATAGTTTAGATATGTGATTGCTCATGGTTATCTTAGATAGCTCATTATATTATTTAAATATTTTTTTTCAGATTTAAGCTTTTAAATAAGACGAATACTAGAAAAATTAATGTGTACAGAAGAAGATGTCAGCAACCAAAAAGGAAACTTATATTTGTTAATTAAATATTTCCTTTAGTGGCTCATACAATTAATTTTAATTATATTAAACTATTAGTGATAAAATTGTAAATATAGAAAATTTAATTACATCATCTCACAATTTGTTCCCGTCTTGATTAATTTCAAGCTCAGTGTCGTCGTGATAGAACGATCACTTTCTAACACTAAAGGCGTGCTCCTTGGATAAATTGTTTCAATAGTTGTTGTTGAGATAGACACAATCAAGATAAAGCTATTGTGAACTTTTAATAATTTAATTTAAAATGTTTTAACAGCTTTAAAACAGTCTCATTTGGAAACAACCATTATTCTAAAATATTCCATTTTCTTTCCAATGAAAATGTTCTTTATGATTTATGGAAGTGTAAAAAATTGAGAAAATTTTTCTCTTATTCACAAGGTACAAAGCAAACAAATATAACCACCCAAGTCCATGAATGCCCCATAACCTAACAAAATTCAATAAATCTTATTCCATCAAAATTAGCACCAGTAAACCAAATTCTGTAAATTCATTTTGATAAAATGCCCACTAACCATTAGGGGAAAAAATACAAATCAAGGCCTAACTTGAATGATTATCATAAAGATCTTGTCTCCATAATTCATAAAAACTATCTATTTTAGACTTCACAGGAAAGAAAAAAATAAAATAATGAACATTTATCACGCAAAAGAACAGTTCTGTAATTTTGTTATCTTCTATTCACAATTATGCAATCGACCTATGCAATCATTCATACGCTAGCAAAACCAATAGAAGACTACCTATGAAGCTTGAGGTGCAAAACAACCACCGAATTGTGCAAGAAAAAACCACTGGATTGCTCGAATATCCTTATAGAAATAAGCACAAAACCAACGAATCATAATTTCATCAAATATATTAACTACGAAATTTACTGGAAATTCTTAGGATCTTATTTTAATATTCTTTGTCATCAATAATATTTGAATTTTTCCACACTCAAATTTTGCAACATTAACCCTCCTTAACTTCATCTAGTCAAACGAAAGGTACAAGCACAAAATATGAATGCGCAATTATTCATTAATTTGCAATATCACTTCTTACACTTATATCATAAAAATAGCAGCCACAATTTGGGAAAATAAGATTCCAGTTTGATTTCTGTGGATAAGAACTTCAACAGAAAACTTAACTATTGGCTTATTCAATATCTGAGGATTAAACTCTACAACAGCAAAAACAAGCCTTTATCCCACTCAGTGGGGTCGGCTAAATGAATACTTTTTATCCATTGAGTCAAGGATTAAAATCTCTTGAGAAAAATTTTAAAAGATCTATCATATCTTAATGCAAAAACTATATTACAGCATGCATCCACAGTTGGTGTTGTTATTCCTACGAGATGAACCATTAAACCATAAAAATAATAATTTGTACTATCATAAGTAGATTTCACATATGCATTATTGTATGTGTAACCATAGCAATTATGGATAAAGCAGATAGCCACATATTAATCTGAAGTTATAAAAGATTTAAATGAGATAAGTGAGTAGCCTTTGATAACATTTTCATAAATTTTGCAGTAAGAGAAAGTTGAATGTCTTAATTTTCTTAACCAAAAAGTTTCAAATTTAATCAACCCCAACATCAACATTTGAGTTTGCTATATAAGCTTAGTTCTTATCAACCATAAAATCAAGTATGTTCTACCCCCACAATATCCATCTGAAACCTTCATATTGTTTAGGATACACGCCTATCAACAACTTATTATGCAAACCAAAAAATGGGGCACTTACAAACATCCCACCCAATTCCTATGCATTTACATATCTAACACCTAAATTTTCCTTTCTACTTTTATTACACCCAAATTTATCATATAACATCAAAAATACCACTATTTTAACTTTTAAAAAGGTGAAGTACAACTTTTATGAATAGGTAAGGTGGCATATATGTAAATATAGAAGTTTAGGTGTTAGATATGAAATACATAAAAATTGAGTAGCATGTATGTAAATCTTCCAAAAATCAAATCCACTTCCATTGCTTTTATGCTGCATTAGATGGCAAGAAAACCATTTAAATTACCAGAACAACATGACTGAGAAAAAAAAAAACCAAAGCAGATAATAAAAACAGCGTAAAACGAATTAATGAAACTAAAGAAGCTTGCCTTCCGAACTTGATAGTCAGCTGGCGGTAATCAAACGTACTACGGCCATCAACTCGGATATTTTCACTGAGTGCGGTCTCTATGAACTTCTTCTCATTAATGGTCATATGCCAGGTATTAGCCAGCCTCTGCTCCATCCCTCCCGTCTAGATTCAATCAACTTTAACAAGAGAACTGAATCAAAAACATCTACAGAAAAACGGGATAACTTCATTTCCCGTCTAGAGGGACTAGGGTTTTGATATAAGAAATCCGGAAAAAAAAGCGACAATAGCCATAGCGTACCTTAGAATGATGGTTGAAGAGCAGATTGGTATGGCAACCCTAGAATCAAGTGAACTATAGAAGAAGAGGGCGGAGAGAAGAGCGTCGACTCGGAAGGGGAACGGCACCCGGGAGGTGTTCTTTGTAGAGATTCTTGTAGGGTTTTAGATAAATTTTTAGAAAAATACTGTATTTATTGGTGGCAAGGCAACTAGCCAACTACTGTCAACAATTAAGAAATAATTCATGAACAATGCATATTCCGATCGTTAAGAATAGTGAATGGAACACATACTTTTTATATTTTAGGAAGATTTATATTAATACAATGTTTACATATCTAATACATTAACATTGATACTTACATTATACCTATGAATGAAGATATGTAATCCACTTTTTAAAAGTTAGTTAATATGATATTTCTGATATGATATGAATGATTTGAGTGTTATAAATATAAAATTCATAGTGTATTAGATGTAGAAATTCATGAGAAATGTGTTTATGTATTTAAATGCCCTTATATTTCAACAATAAACACAAACAAAATTAATAATTGTGTTTGGTTTAGTTATTCGACACACACACATACATACTTGATCTTATGTGTTTTAGTAGAAGCATTTTCTCTTATTTTTCTGGCACGCTTCTTTTGGACTAGAGGATCCCCTAAAATATTTGCATGTATTAATATGATATGAATGATAGAGGAGTGTCATCTAAGTTTAGCACCCCGCTCCCTCGATATTCATAAAATTTAACATCAATTTTCTTCTTATTATGATAAATCATTTCACCTTAAGGTGAGATGCCAATATTATTATATAAAAACAACTCCTTAAAACACATAATTTAGCATAGGGTGGATGGTGTTAATATGTATGGTTCTTTTAAGATTGATAAAAAATAAAATATGCTTCTCATAAAACTAAATAGAAAATTTAGTTCATTAATAACTTGAAATGGAATCATCCTTGGTGATTAATTACATCAATCTATAATTTATAATTAAATAACATAATTTATTTAAGTTATGAGTCACGTGACCTCAACGCAAACTAAAGGTCTGTTTTGGACAGCTTTATATCTGTTTGAGTTTCAAGTTGTCATCACAGTTTTTATTTGGAGACTTGTTTTCTTAATGCTTTCTAGAAAATTAAGTGGTAGGAAGCTGTTTTTTTCAATCTAATCTGTTAAAGTTGTTGTTTGATGTGGCATTAGGTTGACAGTGCCAACTCATTTTTTTGTATGCCATAAGCAAGAGAGGGTGTGGCGGGCTCACAATCATAACAGTGAATCGCAGCATGCAAATGTGGGTGCGTTGCATTACGTGGTAAAGACTTTTTTTCTTCTGATTTTACCTCTTCTCATTTACACTTATTCCTCACCTTTATCTCAGATAAAGGATCAATTATGGCAAATTATTGGTTGTGAGCTTTTTTCTCTTTATGCAGGATTGTGGTTGTTCTTTAATGTTGCTCTCATATTTTCTCACTTGGTTAATGGTGATATGCCTGAAAACCTAAGTCTCCTCTATCTCTCTCACTCTCTCTACTTTACTCTCATTGCTTCTTGTGAATAGCTTTGGTGGAAATATTTTTGATGGTTTGTGTTGGAATTTTTTTTGTTTTGAGTTGTTGCTCTGAATTTAATTTTTAATATTCTCTTGAGCATTTGATGTTATCTATAATTCTTTTGTGACGTATAGCACAGCGTTAGGCTGACTGTGTGGAGGAATGTCTTTAATGTGGATTGTCTCATTCTTATTTCTTTATATCTTTATGTTATCATAGTGTGATGTCTTTTTTTTTTCTATCTTTCTCTGTCTCTATGATCATGGTATGATAATCTTGGATTGTGTTTTGTTTTTTTTTTTGTTGTCGTTGTGATCATGATATGATTCCATTACACATTAGTATTATTGGATGAGAAGGATGTCATTAGAATACATCTCATGTTTAAATCATTTTTATTCAGCATTTGATATTACATATAATTCTTGTTGAATGTATTACATGAGTGTATGTTTTGAAGTGGTATTTTTAGGTGTTCCATATGTAGATACATTAGAATTATGTGGTAAGTCCATGAATTCAAATTGTTATTTATTATGTGAAAGTCTCATTTGCTTTGGATGGGCGGTTATTGATTTCGTTTTTTCCTCACATCACTATTGAGATTATTTTCTAATGACGAGTGGATGTGATATTTTAGTGGTTTTATGTATAATTACATTGGAATTGTGTGTTATGTCTGAAAATGAGATTATTTGAGTATTGAGAGTAGGAGGTTGTGTTGTTGAGATGATCTTCTTTATGCAGCAATTGATCTTACCTATAATTTGTGGATGTGGATGATGTATTGTTACATATATGAATGTCCTACATAAGTGTACGATTTGAAGTTGTTGCCATTTTTAGGTTTTGGTATGTCCAAAAATTTTTCATGTTTAGGCATTAGTGAGAGATGATTCTTATCTTTTTTTGGATGAGCAGTTATGGTCTCCTTTTATTCTCATATAGCATTGCATTAGAATTTTTTGTTTTGTTAGCTTATGTAGTTGTGAATGTCTTTTATGCCCATGTATATTAACATCTTGGGGCATTTACATGCATACCACCCAAACCTTGTGTATTTTTACATCATATTAAAAATACTATCATTTTAAAGTTTTAAAAAGTGAAATATATATATATATATATATATATATATATATATATATATATATATATATAAATACTTTGGTATTGAGTGGTATTTATTTAAATGATGAGCAAACAATTTGTGGATCTTATTACGGGATGTGTAAAATACCTCTTCTTTTGTTGTGTTACTTATCTTTTTCTATGAATGACATAGCAGTTTAACGATTATTATGTATGTGACATTGCAATTAATCCCTTCATACTACATAGTTTCGTGATGGAAAAATCTAATGATGGTAGAACTACACTGGGACGGGAAACAACTAAAAACACTATTGATGCTTTGACTGAGTGGCGGAAAGAAAAGATAGAGGTGAAACTTATTCATCTTATTTTTCAACACATTTGCATGGGTACTAATATTCATATTTTTGTTTTTTATCATTATAGATTTTTCCAAAACCAAATATTGCTTGCACATATCATAGATTGGAAGAAAAGATTGATATAATATTTAGATGAGTTGTTGCCATGTTCTTGCTTGGACTCCAAACTACCAAGTTTTTGAAAACTTAGTAAATGAGAGTTAGACTCGTGAAGATGAAGGCAGCTTGGGTAATCCTGTTGAATTATCATGCAAAATTTATAGTAGTTCTCCTAAATGTCTATCTCCGTTAGGACGCAATGAATGGAAGAAAAAAAGGGCATCATCTGCTCCTCAACTATAGTAAATACACCACAGTTGATATCTGATGTTATTCGATATCTTGATCAAACTACATAAATTTTTAATGGCATGCTCCTTCACCTTTGTGCAATAAAATTTCTTGAAGAACTTATTGGGAGGGAGATTTTAATGTCATTTACCTTAAAAGACTGGTTCACCACATCCATCATTTATTCTAGAGTGATCGTGGTCGAACTTTATATGTTTCTTTGTATATGAACAATAGTTGTTCATTTGTTACTGTGAACTATGAACATTATGGTTTATACCTTTTTATTTAATTCATGTCTATGGATTGATTACTTATTTATGAATGTGGATATAGAAGTCAACGAAAATGAGCAACGACAAAATATTCTTATTATTGTGGTGTGTTTATATTTTGCATGTCACAAGAAATCTTTGTTGATCTTTTACAAGTGTTGGAAACAAACCACGGTCTTCATGGTTCTTCTAGAACTACAAGCAGAGAGTCATAGGCATCACTTTATATATATTATCTCATAATGAGTTAACCAGAGCAACATCTGAATAGTCCAACATTCAACTAAAACAATTAATATGTAACTTTTTTAGTCTTAAATGCTTTGTTTAGCTTATCAACCAAAGTGATAAAGTCTATAGATTCAACATTTCATACAATTCCACCAGAGATTTTAAATGACTCGTGATATATGTCACTTTCTCAAGTACCCTTATATATCTCACTTTTATTGGTATTTATGGTCAAAGATATAATTCAATAATAAATATGACATATTTTAAACATAATTTTATTGGAGCTATTGATACAACACATGTTTGATGCTCGTGTTTCTAAAGGCGAAAGTGTTAAATATTGGTCGATGTGGTACACCAACTCAAAATCTTATGACAGCGTTTGACTTTAATATGTGCTTCAATTTTATCATGGTTGGATGGGAAGGGGTTGTCCATGATAACCACATATTTAAATCTATCACACACAATCTAGAGTATAAATTTCCAACGTCTCATGTAGGTAAGATGTATATAATGTTATTATAAAAAACTAATATTTCTCATAATTTTCATATATGTACTCAAAAAAGTACTATGTTGTCGATGTGAGAATCCCTATGCAACGAGGCTTCATGAAGCCTTACTCAAAAATAATATATCATATTCCTCGTTTTCAGAGGAGTCAATTAATTTCATGAAGAAAAGAAAATTTAACAAATGACACTGCTCCTTATGTTGAGTGATTGAGAGAAATTTTAGTATTTGGAAGAAAAAGAGGGTTATTTTAAGAGGCAAGTATGTTTATTCTCATGATAAATAAGTTAGAATAATTGGAGTCACAATGGCTTTACACAATTACATAAGAAGACATCTGTCACATAAGGATAAAGAATTTAATGTGCTTGATGAATATCAACATACGTACCTCCAGAGACACATGAGTTTATAATACGACATCTTATGCCGAAATCTAATGAAATTTTAGAAGAATCACAGTGTTGAGATGGGAGGGTGGGAAAGAGATGACCATGCTGCGAGATCAAATTGCAGATGCTTTGTTACCATGAGTGATGTGGAGACCAGTACCACTTTTCTTTGTGACATTAGTTTTTTTTTCTTTGAGAATTTTATGTAGTGAACTACAAATATGTGATTGGTTGTGCATTTTTCTCATTGGTTGTTGTCTTACTTAGTAGAAATAAGCTTTTAAATTCTATGTTTTCTCTCAATTGGATGACCTGTAGGGCAACCATAGGTTTGTTAAGGTTTTATTTTCATTATTGTGAATAAGTTGAGTTTTCTCCCACTTGGCCTCAATGACAATCATTGGTTTATTTTTTCATTTCTATTTTATAGCGATGAAAATATTGATATTTCTTCCACTTTGATGGGAGACTACCGTGGGTTTTTTTTTTTACTTTCATTCATTATTATGAGAATGTTTAATTTGCTCTTATCTGTATGGCCTTCTGGGTAACCATGAATTTAATTTTTTGATGTGGTATAATGAGTTGTATAACTTGGGGTGTTCTTCTGAATGGTGATTGATCACAGAAAAATATATTAAGAAATTCATATATATTTTTGATGAAATTGTACTTTAAAGAAATGTATTTTCTTTATTTTACTGCAGGAATGAAAATTTATAAGTGATTAAAGCAAAAAGCATGAAATGGAGCAAATTTGGATAAAAAAGGAAGAAATTCATGCAAATTGAACTAAGTCGCCGACGGCGAGATCGAGGCCGCCGACGGTGAGATCATGAGGAGAATTTCTGAAGGAATTATAACTACCTCACCGACAGCGAGCCCGAGCCCGCCGACGGCGAGATCGCGCGGTTTGAAGACCTTCTAGAAGCCCGCCGATGGCAATGTCGTTTCCCGCCGACGGCGAGACAGTTCAAAATACAAATACTTTGAACCTGGACACTTTTTGAAGCGGTGTTTAAGCACCCCTTGGACCTTTGCCTACCTTTATAAATAGAGGCCGAATTCTAGTGTCTAGGTGTGTCTATTTTAGAGAGTCTGAGTCTATTTTTGGTGTTTTAAGTGAGTCTGTTGTTAGTTATTAGTGAGTTTCTTTAGTGCTATTTAGAAGTTTGCTGTACTAGAAGGAAATGTCAAAGGAACTTCAAGGAGTCTGCTTGGGGAGGAAATTAAGATAAGTATCTTTGTTTATTGTTGTTAACTTTAAATGAAATCCATGCTTTATTTTATTCCCATGCATTCTGAGTAGTTTTCTTAGTCTTTCACCTTGTTTATGAAAATTATGCGAATTGATGAAATTAAATAGAAGTACCTAATATAGTAAAATAAATTGTGATAATTTTTACTTAAAACTTAATTTACTTTCAATCTGGCCAATTGAGTTGTTAAAATATGTTGAATTATCAACTATAGTAAAAATTACATCCAATATTCAGGCAAGTCAAAAGCCTTGGAAGGTGGGTGCAAATAGATAGGGAAATACTAATTATCGGACGTAGAATTGGACATTTTAGTGTGACAGACTAAAATATTCAATTCGGTCCTACTGTTTGAGAGCTGAAGTGTAGATGTTAGCCCTCAGGTGAGGGGAACGTGGGAGCTCTGAAGTGGCAGCCAGTATCCTCCCGACTCTAGCCGCAGATTCAGTAATCAAACATAGGATTAGTCAATGTTCTTTGCACCTGGACCAAAGGGTAAAGAATAGTAATACTCCTATTTGTCACAATACAATTTAAGAATTCTATTTAAATTCATCATTCACTTAATTTTCTAAAAACAAGGAGAAAGATACTTTTTCTGAATTATTTAAATCACTTTATTTCAAGCATTAGTTTACTTTAGTTTGCTTATTGTTACTTTAAATTTCCGTTTACTATATTAGTAAGTAATTCCTTTAAATTTAGGCGATAACAAATCTGTTAAAAACTTCCCTGTGGGATCGATAACCAGGACTCCACTAGAGCCCTGTATTACTTGATACGATACGTATACTTGCGTAGAATCCACATTAAACATTCAATCAAATATATATATAAATTAAAGCAGGATCAAGTTTTTGGTGCCGTTGCTATTAACATAATTTGCAAACATAAAAAAAGTGGGTCAAGTTTTTGGTGCCATTTCCGGGGAGGTAAAGAAATTATTTACTAGAGTAACGGACTATTTTATAAAATTGTATGCGAAAATTTGGAAACGAAAATTTAATACCTTACGATTCAGAATTAGAGCGTACAATTAAAAGAATTAGAAAACAAAAGAGAGAAATTATAAATTTAACACAAATGGCAAATATTCCTGAAAATGAAAATATCAATCAACTAAGACCATTACGAGATTATGCTAACCCTACATTAGATGAAATTCATTTAACTATTCAAAACCACGATGTAGTTGCTTAATTCATTTGAACTTAAACTCGCAATTATCCAAATGGTACAAAATAGTCAATTTAGTGGTTCACCTATCGAAGATCCTAATTTATATCTTGCTAGTTTTTTAGAACTATGTGCTACTTTTAAATATGAAGGAGTATCTAACGATGCTATTAGACTTAGACTTTTTCCTTTTTCTTTAAGGGATAAGGCTAAAATGTGGTTAAATTCGTTAGCACTTGGATCTATTAAAACTTGGGGAGAATTATCACAAAAATTTCTATCCAAATATTTTCCACCATCTAAAACTGCTAAGCTTAGAAATGATATAACTTCTTTTAATCAGTTTGATGGAGAGTCAATATATGAAGCTTGAGAGAGATTTAAATAACTTCTTAGGAAATGCCCACATAATGCGTTACCGATTGAGTTAATTATCCAAACTTTCTATAATGGATTAGTAGGATCTTTAAGATCAATCATCGATGCTTGTTGTTGGAGGATCATTAATGTCAAAACCATTTGATGAAGCCTATGCACTAATCAAAGAAATGACAACCAATAATTTCAATGGCTTCATTGATAGAATGAATCCGAAAAAAATAGCTAGTATTCATGAAAATGATGCAATATCTATGTTAGCTTCGCAAATCGCTGCTGTATCTAAAAAATTAGATCATTTTGGAATGAATTACTCTCCAACTATATCAGAAGAAAATTCATCTGGACAATTTATAGAATCCCAATCTCAATATGAAACTATAAATGCAATTAATAACAGACCCAATAATCCTTATGCAAATTATTATAATCCTGGATGAAAAAATCATCTTAATTTTAATTGGAATAATAACACAACTAATCAACCATGGATGAATAATATGACACAACCATTAGGAAATCCATCTAATCAAGGAAATTCTAATTATAAATTTAATTATCCACCTGGATTTAATAACCCACAATTTAAAGACAAGAAATTATCTATAGAAAAATCAATATTAAATATGGGTCAATATTTACAAAATCAAGGAAATCAATTACAAATACAAGGAAACCAATTACAAAATCAAGGAACAGCTATCAAAAATATTGAAACTCAACTTAGACATATCGCTACTGCACTTAATAATAGAATACCTGGAACATTTCCTAGTAATGTGGAAATAAATCCCAAAGACAAAGGAAATGAACAAATTAAAGCGATACAATTACGAAGTGAAAAAGAATTAGAACCTTGAATTCAGAAAGAACTTGAAAGTCAAAAAGAGGAAGTGAAAATTGAAAAGGAAAAGAATCAACAAGATTCAAACTTAGAAAATCCTTTAATACCTATGAAAATTTCTGTTGAAAAACCTCCACCACCATTTCCTCAACGACTAATTCAACATAAAAAAGACAAACAATTTGCTAAATTCCTTGAAATTTTGAAGAAATTAACGATAAATATTCCTTTCGTAGAAGCTTTACAACAGATGCCAAACTATGTAAAATTCATGAAAGATATTCTAAATAAAAAAAGAAAATTTACCGATAATAAAATGGTCGCTCTTATTATTCAGAAAAAACTTCCTGAAAAATTAAAAGACCCTGGTAGTTTCACTATACCCTGTGCTATTGGAGAAAAATTCTATAGAAAAGCTTTGTGTGACTTAGGAGCAAGCATCAATCTAATGCCTCTATCAATTTTTAAGAGATTAGGATTGGGAGAAATTTCACCTACTTCAGTAACGCTTCAGTTAGCTGATCGTTCTGTTACATATCCTAAAGGAGTTATTGAAGATGTATTAGTAAAAGTGGACAAATTTATCTTCCATGTAGATTTTATTGTTCTAGATATGGAAGAAGATAAAGAAATTCCTATTATTTTAGTAAGACCATTTTTAGCCACTGGAAAAGCTATGATTGATGTTCAGAGAGGAGAATTAACTATGAGAGTAAATGACCAAAAAGTAACTTTTAATATTGCTAAATCAATGAAATACCCTGCGCTAGAAAAAGATGATGAGTGTTTTCGAATGGAAGTACTCGATCATTTACAAAAAGAACATTTTAAGGAATATTATGAAGAAAAATTAGAAAAAGAAAATATTAAATTAATTGAAAAATCCGAGATAAATGAAGAACTAGATTATATTCAAGAGAAATTTGAATTTTTGGATAACACGGAAAATATCGAAAAAAATATAGTTCCATCAATTATTAAACCTCCTGAACTTGAGTTAAAAATGTTACCTAATCATTTAAAATATGCTTACTTAGGTAATTCTTCAACTCTACCAGTTATTATTTCATCTAAATTAAATGAATCTCAAGAACAAAAAATTTTAGATACATTAAAAAAATATAAGAAAATTTTTTGTTGGACTTTAGCAGATATTAAAGGAATTAGTCCTTCAATTTGTATGCACATAATTATTTTAGATAATGAACATAAACCTAAAGCAGATCCACAAAGGAGATTAAATCCAATAATGAAAGAAGTAATCAAGAAAGAAATTTTAAAATGGTTAGATAATAGTATTATATATCCTATTTCTGACAGTGCTTGGGTAAGCCCAATTCACTGTGTACCTAAGAAAGGAGGAGTGACCATCAAAGCAAATGAAAATAATGATCTTATCCCTATAAGACAAATCACTGGATGGCGAATTTGTATTGATTATAGAAAATTAAACACAGCCACTAGGAAAGATCACTTCCCTTTACCATTTTTAGACCAGATGTTAAATAGATTAGCCGGACATAAATATTTTTGTTTCTTAGATGGATATACCGGTTATCATCAAATACAAATTGCTCCCGAGGATCAAGAAAAAACTACATTTACTAGTCCTTATGAAACTTTCACTTTTCGAAGAATGCCTTTTGGATTATGTAATGCACCTGTAACATTCCAAAAATATATGATGTCTATATTTAGTAAATTAATTGATAATGGAATAGAAGTATTTATGGATGATTTCTCCGTATTTGGAACAACATTTGACACATGCTTAAATCATCTTGAAAAAGTATTTGAAGTATGTGAGAAAACTAATTTAGTTCTTAATTGGGAGAAATGTCAATTTATGGTTACAGGCGACATTGTATTAGGGCATAAAATTTCGGAAAAAGGCATGGAAGTAGACCCTGCAAAAATTCAAGTTATAGCTAAATTACCACCTCCAACTACGGTGAAAGAGTTAAGAAGTTTTCTTGGACATGCTGGATTCTACAGACGTTATATTAAAGATTTTTAAAAAATTATTAAACCTCTATGCCAACTTCTTGAAAAGGACAAAAAATTTGAATTTACAACCGAATGCCTGAATTCTTTCGAATTATTAAAAGATAAATTAATTACAGCACCTATAACAGTTTCACCTAATTGGGACAAACCATTTGAGCTTATGTGTGATGCTAGTGATTATGCTATAGGAGCAGTTCTTGTGCAAAGATATGATAAGATTTTCAAAGTTATATATTATGCTAGTAAAACTCTAAATGATGCTTGAAATAAAATATACGATTACTCGAAAGAGAATTATTAGCAGTTGTATATGCTTTTAATAAATTTCGGCATTATCTAATAGGAACTAAATGTATTGTACATACCGATCACTCTGCTATAAAATATTTAATGCAAAAGAAAGATTCTAAACCAAGATTAATCAGATGGATATTATTAATGCAAGAATTTGATTTTGAGATCATTAACAAAAAGGGAATTGATAATCAAATTGCAGATCATTTATCAAGATTACAAAATCATTAATTATCTGATACTGATAATGAAATTTTCGACAGTTTTCCTGATGAACAACTTTATAATATTAATGATTGGAGAATACCTTGGTATGTTGATATAGTAAATTATATTGTAAGTGACATTTTACCACCTATGTTAACTTTGCAACAACAGAAAAAATTCATTCACGATACTAAAACATACTTTTGAGATGAACCATACTTATATAAGCAATGTAAGGATCTAATCATTAGAAGATGCGTGCCTTATGAAGAAACTGAACCAATTATTCAAAAATGTCATGACTCTGATTTTGGAGGACATTTTGGGACAGATAAAACTGCATATAAAATTCTACAATCTGGATTCTACTGGCCTACTCTATTTAGAGATGTATATAGATATATAAAAACCTGCGATAAATGCCAAAGAGTAGGAAATATATCTAGGAAAAATGAAATGCCTCTGAATTTTATATTAGAAGTTGAAATTTTTGATGTTTGGGGATTAGATTTCATGGGACCTTTTATTCCTTCATTTGGAAACTCATATATATTAGTATTTGTTGATTATGTTTCCAAATGGATCGAAGCACAAGCTTTACCTAGGTGTGATGCTAAAAGTGTTTCAAAATTTTTAATGAAAAATATTTTTACTAGATTTGGAATGCCGAGAGTGATTATCACCGACGGAGGAACTCATTTTAGAAACAAATATATTCACAAACTAGTAGAAAAATATAATATTATGCATAAGATATCAACTCGCTTATCATCCACAAACAAGTGGATTAGCTGAAGTTTCTAATCGAGAGATTAAGCGTATATTAGAAAAGTCTGTAAACCCTAATAGATCGAGCGGTCTATAAGACTAGATATCGCATTATGGGCATACAAGATTGCTTATAAAACTCCGATTGGAATGACTCCTTACGAGCTTATATATGGAAAAACTTGCCACTTATCAGTTGAATTAGAACATAAAGCATATTGGGCGATTAAAGAATTTAATTATAATATGAAAGAAGCTGGTGAGAAAAGATTGTTGCAATTAAATGAATTAGAAGAATTAATAAACGAATCATATGATAATGATAGGATTTATAAAGAAAAGATGAAATTATGGCATGATCAGAAGATTAATCAGAGAAATTTTGAACTAGGACAAGAAGTTTTGCTATATAATACTAGATTGAAATTATTTCCTGGGAAATTAAAATCTCGATGGTTAGGACCTTTCACCACAACTTAAATATTTTCATATGGAACTATAGAAATTGAAGATCCAAAAACAGGACATAGATTTAAAGTAAACAGACATAGATTAAAACCATATTTTGAAGGTAGAAGACCAAATTTTAAAGAGGATTTAATGCTTAGTCAACCTGAACACTAAACTAAATTAGGTCGGGCTGACGACGTTAAACCAAGCGCTTTATGGGAGGCAACCCATAGTAGTCTTTTATTTTAATTATCTATAAATTAGTGAGTCTATATTATTAAAACAAATCTTACTACTCAAAATTTTAATTAGAATCATCACAAAGTTGAATCTATATGATGAGATCAGAAAATATTCAGACCAGAGCGAAATTGGGCGATTTTTATGAATCTCGCCGACAGCGAGCCCGAGCCCGCTGACAGCGAGATCTTGCGCATCACTTGAGTCAATTTTATAACTAAGTCGCCGACGACGAGGAACTTCCCGCCGACGGCGAGACAGTTGAAATTTTGGTTTCTTAAAGATTTTTCGTGCGGTTTTGGAAGGATCTAAGCCATTCCTTCGTAAGAAATTATCCCAAATCCGATTTTACACCATTTTCTTCCTTAGGAACGACTAGAGACCAATCTTTTCAATCCAAAATGGCCACCAAATTCTTAGAAACCACAAAAACTGAAGTTTTCAACCGAAGAAAATTCGTCAGTTCGGAGGCGCAACGTATATTCAACAAAGGCTTGATGAAA
The DNA here is from genome assembly GCA_022702705.1 of Papilionanthe hookeriana x Papilionanthe teres. NCBI lineage: Eukaryota > Viridiplantae > Streptophyta > Magnoliopsida > Asparagales > Orchidaceae > Papilionanthe > Papilionanthe hookeriana x Papilionanthe teres. Next base: position 168,898,528 of record CM040422.1, on the reverse strand, counting down.
AAAAAGACTTATTAAAGAAAGATGATTTGTCAACAGAGGAATAGAGAATTCCACTACAAAAATCGAAGAAATGATCGCACAGCGGCATTGGGAGGTATTTTGTTATACGACATCCGCTGTAGTTATACCAGTAGTTAAGGAGTTTTACTCTGATTTACATGCGATCAACAATGGAAATGTCTATGTCAGAGGAAGATGGGTAATATTTACTCCTTCAAGGGTAAATGAATTGTTTTTTATAGAGAATACCTCTGTTTGTCATTATTCCAACTTTGTGCCTTCAAGATATAATATGAAAGAGATCTATCGATACCTGACCGACGAACCTGATGATTGGGAGTTAAGCGAAGACGGGTATGTCAGTTTTTCTGCATCACTTCTTAACCCTGTCTCGAAGCACTGGCATTTCTTTATATCATCAATATTATTACCTACTATGAGGGTAAATAAAGTTTCAGAGGAATGCGCTATTTTAAACTACTGTATTCAAATTGGATTACCTATCGATGTTGGATCAATAATAGTAAAGTCTGCATTGGGATTAATTGTGCATGGGTTAGTGCATGGACTTGGATACCCATCAACTATATTTGCTTTATGCAGTCAGTACCAAGTTTTTTATGAGGCTTGGGAAAAAGTACTTTTACCATTGAAACCACCAGATCCTACTGATATGTTTCCAACTTTGGATAACAATGATGAGATTACTATTATTTCTGACAGAGCATCACAGAACAATCCTTTAGCAAGGCCGCTTACTGATAAAACGAATTTCATTCTGAAGAAGATTAAAGGATTGGAGAAAGAATTGCAAAATGTGATGAATTCCATCGACAATATCTCTGATATGTTTGATCATATTGACTGGAGAATGAAGGAGCACTTTGATCATACTCGGACATATGGAGGCCAGCTTTATTCATCTACTAAGACGTAAAGGATGGATTAATGAAGAATATACTTGCGAATTCCCTTTCAGGCCTTTCTACAATTTATTTGTGCACCTGCGTCGCATAGGGAATATCAAAGAAGATATTAGTTCAGACACTGAAGAGTAGGAATGATTTCTATGTTTATGTCATATATTTGTGTATATATATGTGTTGATTTGGAGTTAGGTTTTATTATGAGTCGAAATTTGATTTGATCATCTCAGATTTGATGAGATTTTATGTAATTTTTATGTCTCAGCATTTAGAGTGTTTTGGTGTGGATTGCGATGCTGAGTTTTAAGGATTTGAACATTTAAGTTAAGTATGTGTTAAGTTGTTAGTGTGAAATTTATAAGTTTCATGGATTTCATATATAAAGTTATATTGTTTGTGTTGTGTGAACTTTTTGTGAGTATAAGTATCTAATCTTATTATTATTATTAAATTAAGTGATCGGAAGATTGATTAAGGGCAATTCGAGGTTGAAAATGATTGACGAATTTCAAAAATTTAAAATTTTGGGATCTCGCCGACGGCGAGAATTATCTCGCCGACAGCGAGAAAACCCGCTGACAGCGAGACCGAGCTCACCGACGGCGGATTTTTCCCGAAACTTTTGCCTTATGAAATTAATTTTACTCGCCGACAGCGAGATCGCGAAAAGACCTATATTTGACCGGTCAACCGACACTATTCATTACCCCCTTCCTCAAAACTTTGAAAAAACCGACCTAGGGCTTGAGAGATCTCGGATTTGAGGCGATCTCAACACTTTTTGACACCGGATTTCATCTTCCCTTGGTAAGAGCTTAACTCCTATGCAAAAATTTTTGATTTTCACCATGGATTTCTTCTACATTGGAGAATTTTGAAAAATTTCGAAATGTGGAGAAAATACTTGGAAGAATTTCATGGAAATTGATTTAAATGGAATTTAGATGTTGTAGGAAGCCTTTTTAGTAATATTTTGGAGTTTAGTTAAGATTTTTGCAAATTTCACAGATCGAGAAATGGCTCCACGACAAAAGCGACGGATAGATTATGACGAAACCCGATTCATTAATGCAAGAGCACAAACTCGATACTTTCAAAACATACAAGCAAGAAAATGCATTCAAGATCGAGTTTTCAAGAATCCTGGAGGAGAAGTTGAGCGAATAATTAAGGAGCGAGGATGGGAAAATTTCTGCTTATTAATGGGTTATGTAATTGATGTAACTCATGCCAACTTCTCCTGCCAGACAAAAATAGAGTCTAATGAAAGAGATGTTGTCTAAGATTTAGTGTGGTGAGAGGCGGGACCACACCTTCGAGCAACAGACAATCAAGAAAAGGTGTTGAAGTTTTCTCATTAGAGAGGCAGAGCCAGCATCTAGAAGTCCATTTAAGACCCTTCAGTTTAAACATATCATCCAAAGGTGTAAGTTTTCGCTTTAAATAGCCTCCAACCGAAAAAAGGACATAGAAGGAGTTAGTTCCGTACCAAATATTGTTGCCCTGCCTAATGTTTGCCAATGCTGAGTTCTGAGTTGCATGTACCTACTAAGGATTGGTTGGGAGGGTTTTTTGTGATCAATTTATCCGGTTTGAAGAGTCCTGGGATTTCCAAAATTTCGTTGATAGCATCTTCCCTAACCACTTACTCGAGAGCAACAGTTGTTCCACCGTTCCTCATGCCAAGAATCAGAAACATCATCAAATTAGAGTCATAATCAGAAGAGAAGAGAGGAGTGGGGCGTACTCATTAATCCATTTATCATGCCGTGGTTAATTTTTCTAGAACCAAGTTCCCAACATAAATATCATTGGCCTGTTCTCTAATCTTCAAGAGTCCTTTCCAATGGATGGAATCACCCAGCTTTGTTTGTACTAGGTTTGGATGGAATTTTTTGCAATATTTATGCCATAGATAGGAAGACCATAGTGAGTCCTTCTCACAGAATTTAATCCACTTCTTCGTGTAGAATAGATCACTCATGTGTTGAAAGCTCTGGGTGAAGCTCCAACTCCACCAACAGTTTGCTGTGTTTGCATGCTTTGTTCCAAATGTACCAATGCTTTTGAGAATGTTGTCCTTTCCAAAGAAACTTATTGAATGTAGTAGCTAGTAATTTTTTGAATGCTTTTTTTCATCTTAAATCATTTGGAGGGTGGAGAGGGAAAGTGGAGGAATGCCTTGTAGCAAAGTAATTCTACCTCCATTCGATAGGAAGGTATTGTCCAAATAGCCTGATATAGGAAATGATCTTATTGATTACCTCATCATATTGTGTTTGTTGTCTCTTGCCTTTCACGGTTGGATTCCCACATATTTAATAGGTACATCGTAAAGAAAAACCAAGTAGTATGATTTTATCCAGGTGATGATAGAAGCTTTGCAATTCTTACCAAACTTAAAACTAACATTTCTCCTTGTTTAAGGATAACCCAACCACCTCCTTCAGATGTTCAAAAATCAGCATGGTCTTTTTAATGGCAGGTCTGCTACCATTAGTAAAAACAATAATGTCATCGCATAGGCTAGGTGACTAAGAATAGAGTGGAGCAAGTTGATGGTAACACATATATGGATAAGATAAAATGAGCTTGATTTAGAGTTCTTGAAAAATAATCAAAGACAAGGATAATAATAGTGGGTGACAAAGGATCCCCTTGCTTGATTCCTCCCGCAGGAAAGAATCCATGGCATGAAATATTAACAAGAATGCTGTAGTTGGTGTTGGAAATCCATCTTTTGATTAGATTACAAAACTGTGGATCGTCTCTACCGTCTCGCATTATGTCAATAAGCAGATTGAATCATAAGCCTTCTTCAAGTCTAGCTTGAGTATTAAATTCTGACCTCTCGTTAAGTTTGTCTAAGTCCAACATCACTTTGGAGCGTCAATAAGATAATATCATCAAATATTTCTCCCTTTACAAAGCAATAGTTATGAGATTGTTAGGACGAAATGGATAAGTTTGTGGGAGACGAGATCAAGTCTTCTTTAGCAGATTTTACTAATAATTTTAGTTGGGGTGTTGGTTAGACTTATTGGCCTGAAGTCAGTTCCCAACTAGTTTTCTTTTTGTCTTTAGAATTAAATTGACGAGAGTAGAGGAGAAGTAAGGAAGATTGGTACCAGAGAAAAGGTTCAATTAAAAAGAAATGACATCCCCTTTAATTAACTCCCAAGCCTTCTTGTAGAAAATAAAAGTAAATCCATCCGGACCTGCTGCTTTATTACCATCAATATAATTTAGTGCAAATTTTAATTTCTTTTTCATCGCATGTTTATAAGTATAAAATTATGTAATTGTTGGGTATAGGTCCTTTCGCATCAAAATCCTGTGATGAATGGTAGAAGAGGAATCGTACGTAGCTATTGTGGATTGAAAATGGCAGACAACAATTTTTAGAACCGTAGGGCTCTAATCTAGTTTCCCTCATGGTCCTTTTTATTGAAAGATAACATTAAGTTGTCTTCTCGTATCCGATGATTGCATGGAAATATTTAGAATTTCGTCACCATATTGGTGTTTGTTGATAGCCGCTTTATGTTGAAGAAATTTCTCTTCCACATCAATGGCATGCAATAATTTGGATTGAGGTTCAATTAATTCTGAATCATTCTCCACAGCATCATTGAGCTTGTTCAAGTGTTTCCTAACCCTCGGTTTCAGCTACATTGAATTTGTTGGAAAACAAAGCCAAAAGTTTCCTTTGTTCCGTTTCTTCAGTGGAAGATTATATTCTTTTGCAATCTCTAAAGTCTCGATTAAAGGATTCACCCTGTAGTGAAGGGTGGTCCAACCGGCTTGCACCACTGAATGGAAATCCTTATGATCAGTCCAAACATTAAGAAATCTAAAGCAAGCCGGTTTATGCTGCAATTTCAGAGATTCTCATGGAGAGAGGAGATCGAAGTGGTTCTTATGAGGTGATGCACCCGTGTAATGGGAAAAGTTTCCATCCAATTGCTATTAACCAGGAACCTATCTAGTCTCTCCAAGGTGACTCCTCTTTCTAGGTGAAGGGTGTACCAAAGAAACCCAAATCAAATAAACCAAGGGTTGATATTGTTAGAAATTGCATCAATGCTTTCAGATTGGGGGTTCGCCACCCGCTCACTTGAATCTTTTATACTATTGAAATCTCCCCCAACAATCTAACTTCTATCGAAGTGCCAAAATGCTTTTTTAGATTAGCCCATACTGCATTCTTAGCATCGCAGAACTGCCAAGATAAATGAAGGTGGCTAAACCATTAAATTGATCAAGAGCAAAATCAAAGTGAAGAAATTGAGAGTTGTCTAATAGTAAATTACAATATAATTCTTTTCCTGCAGAATACCCAGATTTTGTTATTGTAATTGTTATAAAAATCATAACCATGGAATTTCTTAGCAAAAGTGGAAATATTCTTCTTCACCAAAAGTTCAAGTGTAGCAATTATCCAAAATTTATGAATCTTGTTGAGTCGGGAGAAATTTTGTTTAGGGAACCAGATTAGAAATTCCCTAACATTCCAGCACAATAGATTAATTATGATGCAAAGCTCAGCCCTAGTCACTCGTGAGGGACGACTTTGGAGAATTCCGAATGAGATCCAATTATGTTATTCCGTGATAAGTTTTTTAATTCCAAAAATTCTTTTTCTTGTCCTTTGCTTCGAACATTCCAAACCTCCTCGTATTGCACCACCCCAGCTATTTTCTCAAGATATCTCCTACAGGGGAATCAGAGGTAAAAAGGCCCCCACTTTTCAATATCGTCCCATGAAATTCTTCGAGCTTACCCTGCATGGAGGTGAATAAGAACCAGCATTTCTGGGCAAAGAGAGGAGAGAAGTAGTATCTATGAAGATCAAACCTTAATTGATCGAAATGGCACTGTCACATGAGCAGTTCCTTCATTTTGTCACTTCTTTTGTTGCCAGCATTAAAGAGATTATACCTTCTTTTCCATTTTACTAATAGAATGCAATATTCAATAATACATCTTCATGAGGGTCATGTATATCAGTAGTTTAGAAAAGCCTCTTCAAAAAAACTATAAAGTAGATTCAATGGCACCACTCTTCATGGTGACAAGATCAATGGTTCTATTAGGGTGGGGGTTTTATTATCAAGATTGCTATAAATAGGGGCGGTAGTCCGAGGGGGGAGCAGAGGGTTCGATGGGAGTAGGGAGTAGAAGCAATGGAGGGGCCACAAGGGTGAAACATGAAAGGGTGAGAGGGGAGCAGTGGAAGAGGGGACTGAGGGGAGAGAACAAAATAATTGGTTCAGATCGCTTACCTCGTGGGGTTTTAAAAGTTCTTTAGGTGGTGGGTGTAACTCTACTAATGTGTGACCAAACATCCTACAATGGGTGCGTAGCAGGTTCGTTTCATTATAACCTCCCGCCAAAAAGCCTCACTATCAAAACCAATCCATAGCCTTTTAATTGTGGGAAGTGTGACAATCTCTTTCAACTCCGCACTCTAGCACTATGGTGCCTAGCTTTGTTCTTTGTGGGGGCATCAACCAGAGGGGGTACCCAAAGCTTTAGCTATATTAAAGAGTGCATTTTGATTGTAAATTGATAAGGAGCTCAGAATTTGAACCAAATTGGAATAACAGTGGCTCCTTTTTTTTGGGTCAAAGTCTCGGGGTCCATTTCAAGATCTTCATCTCACAACTCGCTATGATAATAGATTGTTTGGCAAATAATCTCGCATAATCCTCCTCTACTTCGTCATTGAATCAGCAGATGCCTGCCATCAAGTAATCCAATTTGCCACTTGCCAATAAATTATAAACATTTAAAGTAGTTTTTCACCATTTCCATCTTAGGATGTCCTAGAGCAAATTTCCCTATAAGTGTGAATTTCACCTCATCATTCAAACTTGAGCTAATTCCCCGCTTCGTTGAAGAACACTTCTGCTCAATTCTCCATAGAACAAGTTGGGTGAACAAAGGGGCAGTGTAGATCTCACAATAGCTGCATCATGCATGAATTGAGGAAAAACAAGAGAATCTGAGGAGGAGAGCGTAGATGAACCGTCGCCTACAATACCAGCATAAGTCACTTTCGTCCATTGAATATTAGTGTCAAGGTTGATGTGGTGAGCCATCAAACCAATCACCCCTTCTTAATGGAACATAGACCCCTCAGCAAAATTCAAAAAAGCACTCGCTTCTGGGAAGAGACAAAAGAGAAGGAGCCCAAACCTTACGCCCAGTTCCAACATAATAGTAACCCAATTCAAAAACAAAGAAGCCCGAAAAAGTAAACACCATCCAAAGAAGAGCACCAATAAGAGACAATAGTCAACCAACCTACCAAACATGCCAAGGGGAGTCGCCCACTGTGGAAGAGAACTGTATTGCGCCCATTTGGGAAGTCATCACTGACCCCCAAACCCTAGCAGAGCAAACCCAACCGCCACCTCCATCTCACAAATATTATATATATATATATATATATATATATATATATATATATATATATATATATATATATATATATATATATATTCTCAAACTCAAGGGGCTTGCAGGGCCATCAAAGTGTTACTTATGTGGGGCTAATGCTGAAACTATTCAGCACTTATTCTTTAGCTGCAAACATTTTCTCACAAGAGGTGTGGAAGGAGGTTCTAAGTTTATGAAGATCAATACACTTACTCTTGAGTGGCAGGAGTTATCTATATGTTGGTTGTCTCTGCATAAAGCTAAGGTGGGTGATATCCCTTTCTATCCTTGCTATGTTTATACGGATGCACAAAAATAAGTGGTAAAATATGAAGACAAAGGGTGTAATGTCCTAACCGTGGTGGGAAATTGCCACTCATACTTGGGCAAGCTCATCCTTCAAGAAAATCATAATATTTTCAATACTCCTCAAAGCCGACTATCCAAAGTACCCAAAATCATGTTAATATACCGGAAAGCTCCAACCTATCCAATTATCAAAGTTAATACTGATGGGGCATTCTCTGATCAGGATCTGGTTGTGGGGGTATTTTCGTGACCGGGATGGTCAATGTATTAGTTTCTTCCACACTCCTACTGCTGTTACCGATGCCCCCGGAATCCGAATTAACCGCAATTTCGGGCTCTCGCCCGTCACCTTCGGCATTGGAGAGATCTTAATGTGGAATGTGACTCTGCTCTTCTTATTCAGTACATGCTGAAAAACCTTCACCCACTCGTGGGCACCGCGTTTCGACTGGATCACCGAATCAAGACACTCGCTCGCTCAGGACACACTCTAATTTTATTTCAGAGAAGGCAACAAAGCACTAATCGGCTTGCTAAGAGGACTCTTACTCCTGCAGTTATTATCTCATCTGATACCCCTCCACAACTATCTTATATTATTGAAGCTGATCGAATTAATGCCCCCATTTTAGAGTGGTGGATATATAATTTATCGAGTTCCACAACTCTACCTTCGGCTTATATCGCCCACCGCATGGGGTTTTGCCCTCGCCTAGCTTGATGGAGCGCTTTGATGTTTTATTTTATCTTTTCTGTTTTTTTGTAGATGAGTATAAGTGTTAGAGGTTTTATGGAGATTTTCGTGGTTGTTTGCCTTATACAGCCCAATTTTGTTTAAAGTTGGTTTAAAGTCGGACTCGAAAGCTAGATGTTAATTCCTAACATGTAGGGAGCCTGTGGTTGCTCCTTTTTTCCAATATATATATATATATATATATATATATATATTGTCTCCATAGGTGGTGGCGACAAATTTTCGTGCTCTCATGTTTTTCGATGGTCAGACGGGAGGTTCTCGACAGAAGGTGTTGTGGAGGCTTGTTTGGAGCTTTTCAAGCCTTTGCACTTTGGTTTCTTGTTGTGGTTCCTGGTGGTGACTGAGCTTTACCCCTTCCCTCGGGCTCTTACCTTTCTTGAATTTTTTATTGTTTCATCATTGGTTTTGTCTCTAGTTTTTTATGGCTTTGCTTATTGTGGTGCACACCAATGTTGCCTGGTCTAAGGCCACTTACACTAGGAAGTTTGAAGTGGAAATGTTCCCCTAAAAGACCCTGAACACTTGGTGTTTCCCCAAGCAATGCATGATGTACAAGGTAGAGGGACCTACCCCTTCATTAAACCATTAAAGGAAGATGGAGCACTTGCTATATTCTTCACTAGACAAGAACTTAATACTCTTAATGAGGAGGAAGTTCACTTTAATAGGAAAATTTATTTTGGGGCCAAAAAGGAGTTGTTTGGAATTTTTTCGATTCCGTACTTTATCGAGTCAAGGCGGGCTTACTCGATGGTAGCACCTTCGATTCATCTCACTATGGAAGAGGACTATGCTAGGCTATTGACAATTGGTGTCATCTCCATTGCTACAACTAAAATGAAGATATTTCAATGGAAACCTGAAATTGACCCAAGTAAGGATTCTCCCGCGGTCCCTATTTAGCTGAAATTCCCTACCTCGCCCTATTTATTACAGCCGCCCAATCATAATGTCCTTTTCCAAATTAGCAGAGCTCTTGGCACCCCCTTGAAGCTGGATGCCCCTATCTTTAATAAAGCTAGACCTACAACTACTAGAGTTCTTATTGAGAGGGGATATTACCTAACCTCAAGTGAAAAGAGTTTGGGTGGGCTCGAATTCGTAGGAGCTTGGCAGAGGTAAGGATGGAACAAAGGCCTTATTATCACATGATTGGCGCATGTTTGGCCACACTTGGGAGAGATGTTATTGGCTCCATCCCCATCTAAGAGACCCTCCTCTGGTATTAAAGATGTCTCTACTAGAAGGAATGGGGAGGTCAGCTTAACTCCTACTCGTTAATGGTTCTACTACCGGAGCTCATGTATCAAAATTATTCGGGGGGGGGAGAGGACCTCCTAGAACAAACATTGGACCTATTTTTGATTTGGCAATTGTTGCCCCTACTACAACCTATAAACCTGTTGGACTTCTTGGGGAGAATGGTGACAATTCCGTTGAGATATCCAAGATGAATGGGGGAACAGTCTGATATCGGGATTGGAAGCATCACCGGGTTTGGTGCTTATTGGAGCTTCTTCCCATCATTATGCCTCCCCCTCAGAGGTGGGGAGGGAGGCTGTGATTGGGGTACCTTCAACAGAGGTTCTTAAGAAAATGCAGAATTTCCTTGAAGGGGATTGGCAATATTCGGGGCACAAATAAGAAAAAGAAATACAAATTAGAAGTGTAGAAATTACTGTGAGACCTTCTCTACCTATTGTTGGAACCTCCATGTCTTGTTCCTCCCTAAAAGCCAATTAGAGGCAAAACCAGATCCACATCCCAGCCTAATCCCCCACTCAAAATCTATAAATAATTTTCATCTCGTTCACCCCACTCCGCCCTCTATTACCCCCATTCTCCTCCCCTATGTTCCACATACTCACTTTTGCACTTTTCCCACACTGATTGCACATTAAGTTTACTCCAATTCTTCTTTATCACATTCACTTTCTGATCTTTCCTCTTTGGTTATTTTTTTCCTTGAGCTCTCGTTCTTGCCACTATTTTCACTAGAGGGACTCCTTCACTAGACTTACTAGGGGTAATCCTAAATTATCACATTATGATTAATCTCATTTGTTGGAATGTAAGGGGATTGCTCACCTAACTCTCTGAAAAGGCTACTCCATCTAAATAGGGAGTATAAGTTTTTGCGCATGGCTATTAGCGTAGCCTTTGGTTTACAAACATCCTTATAAGATTATGAAGCATTTTCTGTGGTTTCACTTATATGGCTAATCGTAACAATAAGCTTCTGCCTTTTCAAGTATACATGAGTTCAATTTCTCTAACATATTGAAACATCCTTAATTTCTCCATTTTTTCTTTAATATTAATGGTAGCTCCGGGTTTGCTACGCTATCTATGCGACTTCACCGCCTTTGCTAGAGAGGAACCGTAGCTTAAATCTTCATGTCATTATTACTTCTATGGCCTCCATCTCATTGCAGAGGGGATTTTAACCGTGTTCCCATCCATTACCGAGAAAAGGGAGGGAAGGGTAGGTCACCTCGCCTTTCTACTATGACTAAATTCAATGATAATATCTAAGCAAATTGGTTTGCTCGATTTGGGACTCATCAGTCTCGCCCACTTGAGGAGAGGTCATACTTGGGAAATATTGGATATATTTGATCCAAGAAAAAATACCTATTTATGCTCAATTTTTATTAAATTTTAAAGATATTATGCTTTAATGAAAGGTATTTTTGTGTTTTTGGATGTGCATGTGATGCAAAAATGTTCAAGAAGGAGAAAAATATGAAAAAGGAGCAAAAAGGAGCAAAAAGGAGCAAAAATAGAGCCAAAATGCAAAATTGTCAAAATTACCGGCTCGGCGCCTAGGCGCCAAAGTTCGGGCCCAAGCGCTAGCTCGATACAGTAAACCGATAAGCTTCGACGACTTTTCGCGCTATTTTGATGGTGTGAGCGGTTATTGGACCTTCTAGAAGATTACAAATTGTTCCCCGGTTTATAGGACATATGATACAATGTATTTGGTGTCGGCATATTTTTAGGTTGTGTGTTTAATTTATAATTATATATTACTTGAAAGTAGAATTTGGTTTTTTTAAAATAATTTTAAGTTTAAGGATTTCAAGATATGAAATCAACCGATCTCACATCACAAATAGTTTATATAAAGGAGCACCACATCACAAATCATGTATCTCTCCAAGAATAGACACATTTCTTAATGATGGGGCCCGATTAAATAAACTAGAAGTTTTGTGACATCCGTTTGTCCGCGAACCAATTTTATAAGTCGACAAGTTCCCCCGGTTAATATAAATGAATTGCTGTGGTTTATATTACTCGGATTCTTAAAGTTCCCTATAAGGGCAAGCCCTTATAGTTAATTACATCTTAAATGATGTGAATCATTTAAGAAAACTCTCAATAATGATCGTTAGAGCTCTGTTTCCAAGAATTTCAAAGTTTAAGGTTTCAAACAAATTGATTTTGGAAATTTCAATAAAGGGAATAGATAGATGAGGAAAGTGTTTTTAGTTTAGAAAAATCTTGAAGTTCAAATGTCTTTAATGTTTTATTAAGGGAATCTTAAAGTTGATTATAACAACACCAGCTAAGATCCCACTCGTTCCATCATTCCTAAGACTGTTATTTTATCGGATTCACTTAGTCCAGCACTTGCTAAACTCAACTAAATGAGTTCCACACTTTCATTTAGACCGTGGGAAATCCCGTTAGCAACACGTAGGTTACATTATCCCGGGTATTCCCGATCATCCAACGAGATGTTTTAATTTAATTTCCACGTAGTTTTGTTGTTCTGTTTGTGATTAAATTTTGAGTTGTTTTATATTTTGGAATGTTGTGGCGGTGAATTTTATCTTTGCAATGACTTTTAATTTAGTTTTGTTTTCGCTTTAGGGGCTATCCTATGACGTCTAGGTTCTTGCGTTCGTTTAAGGACGCATCTTCTTCATCAAAGAACAATTAAATCGAGTTGTTCTTCTAAAATTGCCCATCACATCGAGAAAAGTGCTTTGGATAAACTCTAAACACGCTCCTTTTCAATACTTCGGGACTGTTTTGATTCCAAGTGAATTTAATTGCACAGGTGAATTAATCCTCCGTGTTTACCAAGTTTTGTTTTCGTCGTTGAACTAAGATGCTCGATTATCCTAATAGTGAAGTGACATTTCACTTTGCGTTCCATTTAAGAGTTATGATAACGAAAGCCTTTAAGGGCAAATTAATTTATTAAAGATTTTAATGATTTAAACGGAAATGATGATTTGGGGTATTAATTTAATTATGAAATTTTAATAATTTTAAGTTTGGAATAGTGTACAAATTGCTTTAAATTTAGTTTAAATCTTTAAACTTTTATCTTAATGTTTGAGATTAATTTTGAAGTTTTAAATTTACTTAGAAGTGTTTGAATTATTCATATATTTTTGATGGTTTGATTTAGGTTAATTATTATATTTTAGGTTGCTTTGATTAGCTTAATTTGTTTTATATGCTTAATTATGAATTGTTTTAATATTATTTAATATTTCAAATTTTCTTTAAGTTTGTTATTAAGTGATGTTGAATTAATTTTTAAATTTAATTTAATTTAATTGTTAAATCACTTACTATTTTAAATATTAATTTAATTAAGGGTTATTTTCTTTTAATTTATTAATTCCAATTATTATTTTATGTTTAATTAAGAATTAGATCTTATTGAAGTGATTTATTTAGGGATTTTAAATTAAAGAATTAATATCTTCTAAAGTTATATCCCTAACCTTAATAATCCAAATTTTTAGTTTAATCTTCCAAAATTTAAAATTTTTAATTAATTAAAATTTACTTTAAATGTTTTTAAAGTAATTAGTGGGTTTCTACCTCCTAATTTCCTAGATTTCAATCATCGAATGAAAATTTTAAAATCAGATATTTTACCCTCCCTTTGATTAAGCCTAAAATATTAATTAGGGTTACATTTTTGTAATTACCTTTATGCTCTTTTAAGCTTATTTATTTCATAACTCACTAAGTTTCGAGCTCAAATAAATCCTTTAAATTTTATGTCACCTTACTCACATGTCAATTAAGACATTAGAGGAGAAAATGTGATTTTTCTGAATTTAATTTAATTTATATAATTATTTTTGTGAGAAAAATGAGGATTCCAATTGAAAATCACAACAACATGACCAAGGCAAGATTTATCCCTATGAAAATAATGGGATGTTCCTAACGACGCAGGACCACTTGGACCAATTTTGGGGATGTTTTGAATTATATTTTATTTATTATAATTATTTTTGAGTTTTTCATAAATCTCTATCCTCAAGGAGCCAGAGGAACAAATTTTATATTTTTCCGATTTTTCGATTTATTAGAATTAATTTAGTGAAAATGTAAGGAAATTCATTTTTTAATATTAAAAATTGTCTTAAGCATTTAAAATTCATTTTCTTAGCCTAGAGACTTGGGAAAAATATTTGGTTTGTTCCTAAGTTATTAGGAGATAAAATGTGACATTTTTATGATTTTATAATATTTTTGTGATTTTTATTATTTTTTAATTATTAAAATATCAAAATTGGCCAAAAATGAAAATTTTTAGAAAATTTTAATTTTCATTTTCTTAGACTCCCCTAACATTAGAAAAGTCCCAAAACCAATTTTGTGAATTTTGAAAATGTATTTTTGGAGTTATGAATTTTTAAAATTTAATTTTGGTAATGTAAATTAATTGTTCCATTTAGTGGGCTAATCACCCACCGATCTCAAATTTTTATGTGAGGTTCCTCTCGATCCTAAAGACTAGTGGAGAATTGCTTTCAAGTTATTTTGATGTGTTAACCCAAATTAATTAAAATTCAGTTTTGAGTATTTAGCCACTCAGGTTGGCTTTGTACAACATAATTTTCCTAGGGTCCCCCCTTTACCCCAAGATACTTCTCCAAATTTTTCTAGGATTTATTGTACAACATGCTAATTATGGGAATTAAAATATCAAAACAGGCACAAAAATTTGGAAAATCAATAACTTGCCATAGATGGCCTCTGACCTTGGAAAATTCAAGGAATGTTCCCTGGGATCGAGGCTACAAAAGTCCTACAGCCTCATGCCATGGTGAGTTTGCCTATACAAATGGAGAATTAAAACATTGAAATGAGTAAATAATTTATTAAAAAGAAAATATTCAACAAAATAACTTGATTTCTTTTCCACAATGTTCTCCTCTGTTCACTAATTTTCTTTTCGCAAAGTTATGGATTTTTAAAATTATGAGTATTTAAATAAATGTAAAATAACTTATTTATCTACTTATCCACACGACGCCACATAGTCCCACAGCCTCCGAAAGGCCACGCTCGCGCTCCCATTCGACCTCAAGCATCTACCCGGATGCCACGTGGCCCGCGGTCTCGATCCATCCTTCGATTCGCCGCAACTGACCGTCCATTCGATACACGAGTGACCTGGACGACATCCGTTCATCGTCCCCAAGTGCCCAACCCGAGAACCGTCCACACTAAAACCTTAAGATCTCGGGCTATAGCTAACCAAATTGCATGCGGTTTTCTCCTACATGTTCATCCAACCTAGAACTACACATCTATAACACTAACATACATCAAAATCAACTCAAATTAAATGATGGATCGCTAGAAGCTCGGCTAAAGAGAAATCTACATACCTTGGTTCGTATGCGAAGTTTCCTCGACTGAATGTGCTGGTACATTCTTTGGAGTTGGAGGAACCTGGGGATGAAGCCTCTCGCCCCGGCGAATTGTCTATGCAACTTCCACCAAGCCCGATTTCAAAGCTTGGCCGATGTAGAGAATGGCTACCGGTGAGGGGGCTTCCACTCGGGGGACTCCTTCTCTTGGTCTTGTGTAGGTGTGGGTGAGTTTAATTTTATTTTGGTGAAGGTTTCCAGAGTTGTCATGGTTTTGGGGCTAAGTTTGAACTCGAAATTGAGATCAAGGGGAAATTGGGGCTGGATTTCAATGCGGATCAAGTGCTCTATGTATGGAGAATGGTATGGAGTAATTTTCGCAATGTTTTGTTAAGTTTTTTGTTCAACACCTCTTTGGCCGAGAGGTGGCTTTGTTTAAATTGAGGTGGCCGGAGGGTCTCCCGCAGGGAGTTGAAGGCTGGGATGAGCTGCCTTGGTCAAGAGAAGAACAACCATGGTGACCATTGTGCATGGGACATCTCAACAAGGAAGTATCTGCACTGCTCACATGAGCTCTCAACCATGGGGTTTTCCCCGCGACCGTGATGGCCGGCCACCTGTGGTCAGGTCACCATCTTGACCAGTGAGGTCAGGGCAAGGGTTTAGTGAAATCACTAGGGTTGGCCATCTGTAAAAAGGCTTGATTTAAATGGTATGTGGGAAGGGTTATTTTTGGCCGGGTTTAGTCACCCATGGAAATGGGCTGTGTACCCACCATGGTCTAATTTTGGGCTAAAAGGAATCATTTGGGTCAGCCAAGAGAAGGTGGTGTGGTATCTATCCATGGTGAGGTTAAGCTTTGTTTAGAGTATATCAAAAATGGGGTTATAAATGCTTAATGAAGGATTAAGAAAGAGCCCCCTCTTCCTCGCCATTAATGGCTCGGTGAGGTGGAAAGTGCTTACATGGCTTGCATAGGGCTTATGCATGGCTTCATGACTCATGTTTGGCTTGGAAAAAAGTTGGCTTAGTTTCATAAAAAATGGATTTTAAAGATTTTGGATATTTTGATGGAAGTTGTCATGTGGCTTGATTTAGAACAATTTGATATTTGATTAGACTTTTGGGATGTTTTAATCACGAATGCATGATGAAGAAGAGTGTCACATGGACTTTGGAATGAATTATGGGCTTTTTAGATTTAGTGAAGATGGGCTTTTAAAATGCTTTAAAGGAAGTGGGCTTCTTGTGTTTTAAAACAACTGTGGAAGGAAATTCTAGAAAAGATTTGGCCTAATGAGTATTGAATTTGATTTAGGAATGTTTCATGAATGGTTTGGAACAAATTTGGGGCAATTTGAAGTTGGATTGATTTTAATTTTGTTTTATTTGGTAATGGGGCCAAAGTGGGTAAAATTGGGCTAACATGGGTTAAGGTTGGGCTAATGTTTGGTTTCGATGTAAAATTAATGTTGCAAAAGGATTATGAGAGTGTTATAAAGAGTTTTCAAATTTGGTTTGGCTTCGATTTGTGGATTCGGGCCTATTTGGAGTTTAGGCCAAATTTGGGGATTTTTTATTTGGGTTAGGTTTGGGTGAAGTTTGGGTTCAAATTTTGGGCAAATCAAGTTAGTGTTTTGTTTTTGGGGATGTTAGGATGGTTTTGGAAAAGATTTGGGGCTAGTTGGAGTTAAATTAGGTTAGTTCGGGCTAAGTTTAGGTTAAGGGCCAAAATTGGGCCTTAGGCTTCAAATTGAAATTGGATCCAAATGTCTATCAAATTGGGCTTGGATTTAGTTTAAATTGATATTAGGGATAGGGAATTGAATTGGATCAACATTGTGGTTAATTGGAGGGTTTGGCTCGACATCGGGTTCACTTTGGATTAAAATGGGTTAAATTAGGGGTTTTGGTAAAAGTGAGTTAAATTGAAAAAATTGGCTCAAGGTGTAGTTGAACAAAAAAATAGGGAATATTTGGGATTTTCTAGAATTTTTGGGAATTTTTGGAATTTTTAGATTTTTTGGCTAAATGGTTATTTTTGGGTATTTTTCAAAATTGGAGGATATTTTTGGAAATTTTGTTGTATTTGGCTATGGATGATCAATTTGAGTGGTGGGAAATGTCTGGGATTGATTTTGTGAATTTTGGGTAATTTAGGTAATTTTGAAATTTTGGGTTATATCAAGGGCATTTTGTAGTAATGGCGTAGGGCTCCTGTGGTCAAAAATTGAAATTTTGAAAATGAAGATTGATCAAATGTAAGTGAAATGGGATCATTTTGGTTAAGCCATGAAACTGTATTAAGCTCACAGATAATGAGAGGACTCATTTTAGGCACTCAATATGTTGTTCCAACCCTCTTAGCTAGGGGCTAGTCGAGGACCATCCATATGGATTACCTACATGAGTCAAGAAGTCAAATTGGGTGTCGGCATGGTTTTAGGACTGAATGTGTGTGTGGGAGTAAATGGACTGCATACTCTCAGTAGTCCTAAGGCCAAAGATTCCTATAGGGAACTCATCCTTAAACTCCACATTTCCGATCTTAACCTCCGTCGGCTTAGGGGTTTACAATCGACATGGGGTTTAAAGGGAGTTAAGAGGTGTTTGAATTTCTAAATGGTGGGTTCCATCTCTAATCCTCTAGGATAGTCAAAGGGAAACCTAAGGTTAGATCCTAAGTACTAGGGAGAGAGAGAAGACATAAGACCTCATAAAAAATGAGGTCAACAAATGGACCCCCAGTCAGTGTGGTGTGCCGACTCAAGCACACCTCGCGTATTGGTGTTGAATGAAGAGATCAAAAAACTAACACAGACGTCTAAGTGACCCACTTAGAATGAAGTATAAAAATTTTTCTTAGAGTATCGTGCAAATTTCCAAAACTAAAGATTCCTGAACTCTCATTGAGAAAAAGAAAAGTGGTGAATCCGTGATCACAAGATCCGGGGGAAATTCGATTTAGATTTTATTTTATTTTCTGATTAAGTTTTAATGTGTGAGTTTAGATTTTGGATTAAGTTTCACTTCGGTTGAAGTTTAATTTAGAATTTGTTTAAGAAAATTTTGATTTAACCAGGAATTGGAACCTAGGTTCCAACCGGGATTGCAAAGAGAACCGGAATTGAGGCAAAGAGCTCTCGATGTGAGAATCAGAGTTTAAATATCGTGATTGAAAATGATAGGAATCAGAATTTAAGTATTGATCTCGAAATGAGAACTGGAATTTGGTACCAGTCTCGAAGGGTTTAAAGAGAATTGAAATTTGGTATCAATCTCAAAAGAGTGTCTAATTTGGTATCGACTCGTAAAGGAGATAACTGGAATTTTGGTACTGGCCTGAAGGTTTAAAGAGAATTGAATTTTGGTATCTATCTCAAAAGAGAGTCGGAATTTGGTACCGACTCGAAAGGAGAGAATCGGGAATTTGGCATCGGGCCTCAAGGTTTAAAGAGAATTGAAATTTGGTATCAATCTCAAAAGAGAGTCGAATTTAGTACCGACCTCGAAAGGAGAGTACTGGAATTTGGTACTTGTCTCGAAGGTTTAAGGAGAATGAAAATTTGGTATCAATCTCAAAAGAGAGTCGGAATTTGGTACCGACCTCAAAAGGAGAGTACCGAAATTTGGTACCTGGCCCCGAAGGTTTAAAGAGAATTTAAATTTGGTATCAATCTCAAAAGAGAGAAAGAATTTGGTACTGACCTCGGAAAGGAGAGAACTGGAATTTGGTACCGCCCCGAAGGTTTAAAGAGAATTGAAATTTGGTATCAATCTCAAAAGAGAGCCGAATTTGGTGCCAACCTCGAAAGGAGAGAACTAGAATTTATACCAAGCAATTTCGAAGGTTTAAAGAGAATTGGAAATTTTGATTTGGAAAATCATTGTGAAAATTTCAGCTTAGTGGAGGGTTGGAATGAGACATCAAAACGTTTTCACATCCCAAGAGCGTTGATCGAAGTTTGATTATTTGGCGAAGGATATGAACCCATGCCATCGAACCAACTCAAAAATTTTTGTGGTTATGTGTCAATAAACACTACTGACCTTCTCAAAAGAGTGAAGGAACTGCCAAGAGTCGAAAAGATTTTCAGAATGTACGAGGGCCGGGATTTAAGATTCGGAGTTTCGTTTTAATTTGTTTATCAGATTCGATTTTAGCTTCTGATTTTCATTCTGTAGGTTCATGTTTATTTGGAGTTTGTTTTCGACATTCGATTTTTTAAGAAAGTTCTCATTTATTCTTATTTTTTCTTCGTTCTTTGTTCGGAAGTTCTTTTAATTTACTGGCATTTCCCACTAATTTGCACAAAAAGAGGTGAAGACAAAACACGACATGGTCATTTTCATTTCAATCTTGTCGAAATACATCATACATCTCGATCCAAAACATGATGATATTTTCTTTGAGAATTCAGTATCTCATACAATCCATATATATCCAAAATGGATTGTGTAAGATTCTTGAAGTACTTTTCCAAAAGCATCCGTCGAAATCCAAGGAGTTACATGGACAATAACATCATTGATCTATAAAAAATACCTATTTTCTTTACGTCTTAATTTTATTAATTTCTAAGGATATTATGCTTTAATGAAAGGTATTTTTTTTGTTTTTGGATGTAGGTGATAAAAAGGTCTAAAAGAAAAAGGAGCAAAAAGGAGCAAAATGGAACAAAATACAAATAGTATAAAAAATATGCCCTCGGCGCCTGCGCGAAGCCGGCGCCTAAGCGCCGTACTGACAAAAATCCCGTCAAGTTTTTGACAATGTTTGATCAGTTATTTTGATGGAGTAAGTGGTTATTGGACGTTCTAGAAGACTGACAGTTGTTCCTTGATAATAGTACATGTGATACATTGCATTTGGACGCTCCAAAACGGTTTTAATCGCGAAGAGGTGCGAGCCAAAGTGAAGAGGTGCAAAGAACCGGAAGCTGGTGGTCCGCACTCAGGCGCTAGATTCCAGCGCCTAGGCGCCGCACCGACCTTCTAGAAGATTCATTGAATGTGGACATGTTTTGAAGATAGGTGCCTAAGGAAACCTCGAAGCCTATAAATAATGTGGGTCCATTTCTTCGTAAAACATGCCCTTCCCATTGTAACCCTTTCTCTTATCCACTTTAGATCTCTCAACTCAGAGAGAGAAATAGAGAGAGAAATTTAGGGCCACTTTTGTTTAGTTTAGTGAGTTTATTTCGGTTATTGCATCTTGAGTTCATTACACCGTGGAGTCAAGAGGAATCACAAGATCCGTAGAAGAAATATTTCCGAGATAAGTATTTTTATATTTGATTCCAAAGCGATTATCATGTTTTGCTATTTATTTTCAATGTGTTCTGAGTAGTTAGTTTACTTTCTTCCTTCAATTATGAAGAGATAAGATAATATAAATATTCGATGGAGAATTGAAATTCTAAATATTTTCAAAACATTGTGATGACATTAATACCGATCTTACTTTACTTTTTAGATCGAATTCATTTAAATTGATAAAACCTTTTGAAGAGTTTTGAGACCTTGAAGGAGAAGAACTCTTAACTTGT
Source organism: Papilionanthe hookeriana x Papilionanthe teres (assembly GCA_022702705.1). Taxonomy (NCBI): domain Eukaryota; kingdom Viridiplantae; phylum Streptophyta; class Magnoliopsida; order Asparagales; family Orchidaceae; genus Papilionanthe; species Papilionanthe hookeriana x Papilionanthe teres. The sequence continues at coordinate 168,877,905 of CM040422.1, read as the reverse complement.
AAATGTCACATGAATCCTTGGGTAGTCGAAGGCCATGTGCGGGCTATTTAAGGTGAAGTGCAAATAAATAGAAAGATAAGATTTAAAGGGCGTAGAATTCATAAGTTTTTAGAGGATGGGAGAAATTCTTATAATTTTATTTATAGATTAGGAAAGGGTCACCAGTAGGGCTGAATTTGCTAGCCACCCTTGGACATCTAGAAGTGTGAGCCTAGATTAACCCATTCTACTAACAATACATCCGGACCTATTCTCAGAATTAGCGTTGTTCTTTGTGCCCTGGATCAAAGGGTAAATAATAGGAATGCTTCATTTGGCACAATACCATTAATTAAATTCTCCAACGAATATTAAATTATCTCAAAAATCTTAGATTAATTGAAGGAAAGAAAGTTATTTATTTTATATATTTTTCATAAATCATTTTCTTATTATTGTTTTCTTTATTTGCATCTATATTGCTACGTAATTTATAATTAAATTAAAAGATAAAAAAATATTTTTTTTTATTTATAAAATTTATCACTATAATTCTTCCCTGTGGGATCGATACTGGGGTCTTTGTTTCAAAGCCCTATATTACTTGAACGATATGTATACTTGCGTAGTACCCCTAGTGTGTAAAAATATTTTCTAAATTTACATCATATTAATTTTATATACTAGCCGCTATTTATAAATTAAGTCAAAGTTTTTGGCTATCTTTTGGAAGCGAATGTTACTGCGTTATTTGCGGTCGGGTCAATCACCTTCCAAGGCACCCTTGGTAGGAAATGCCGTTTGCATGTGCATTGGAGGTGTGCTATCTCCCTTGTAGGTCACAACTCGTAGGGCCAAAGGCTCTCTAACTCGCATTCGCTGAAAGTGGAAAGACATTTTCCTCGTCTTCCATCCTTCCGAAAGTGACGGAGATCTGCTCAACAGCACTCTTGGAATGCAATGTTTTACTATGTCCGCTCCATTTCCTTTTAATACCAAGACGAAATCTACCGGTAGTGGTATCTCCACCGGCCCTCGAATTCACTCGGGGCCTACAATCCGAGGTCGATCCAAACATGATATTGTACCGGTTGACAAAAGACACCGTCCGTAAAGGGTCTGATGAAGTCAAGATGGTCTATGTGTAGAGGTATTAGCGCCGCCCACTCAGAGATATTAATAATGCAATTATTGGTATGCGTCCATGGGCATACCTTCCATGTCACCATCCTCTTTACCATTCTTTAATAATATTCGACATCGATCCACCTCAGTGCAACAGTATTTCAGAATTTCATTTTCTCGTCTCCACCGCGAAGTTGTAGCAACACCGCATTGGATCGTAAATCCTTCCTTTTCCCGGCATCGATCTTTGGGGCTCGAATAGGTCTTTCCCCAGCGACCAAACTCGGTCTCATTTTCCGAAGCTCAAGTACGCAAGCCTACAATTTGCTGTTGTTCGTAGTCCGAAAAACACATCTCTGTATGCGCGCAAGGCCTTCCAAGGTGTTGACCCTCTGCTCAATCGTCGAAGTATTTAAAAGTTTTCTTTTCAACTTGCTATAATTTCTCCACCATATTTTGGGATTATCTGAAGTCCTCGAAGTCTGGTAACATACCGCGTGATGTACGGCTCTACCTCAAAGACGCTCCATGTCTCGGCTCCTCGGGATAGTCTCTATTAGGAGATCCTCCGTGGTTGCTTTCACAATAAGACTCTTCAAAATTGGTAGCTCGTCTAGCAACGTGGATACTATCTCCGTTACTATTTTCCTCGACTTTCATCCATTCTACTATTCTCGAATCGACTTCCTCTTCTCGGTTCCCGACGAACCAATTTCTTTGAATTATTTGTACCGACCGTAGTGATTCCGTATCTTCACGCTGATCCGCTCGCTACCTTAGATGCGAATGCGACGGTTCTTGTTTCTTCGTTGAGTAGGAGCACAGCTCTCCTCGACCACTCGAATTTCGTAGGCATGGCACCGACAAGTCTGCCTTCTACTATAGCCACTACGTACTTAACTTTCTTACCCCTCTCCCGTTGCATGAGTGGTGTTTGCTTTTTTTTCTTGTCATGGACCGCCGACTTGGGCCACCCAATTTCATCATCGTCTGACTGCAATCCCTTCCCATCAATCGTAGTCCAATCAAATTCCTATATTGTAACCCTACTGGTGTGAAATCGAGTCAATTTCTATCACTGGCCCATCCTTCAACCTCTTTTATCTAGTGTTGACTCACGCCATTTTTAAAGTTCAGAACCAACCGCCGTTCGACATTTCCCCGCGAAAAATAAGGAAAGGATCGTGGTCGTACTAAGAAGAAGAACAATAAGAAAACATTTATTAATGAAAAATTTTATATACTTCTTTTAAATTTTAAAGAGAGTAGGATGATATGAGGAAAGATCGTGAATGAATTGATTTAAAAGAAAAGATCAAAATTTTATCTTTTCACATATTTTCTCTTTTTAACACATTTTTTTGTTAATGACTTTTATTTTATCATCCATTTTTTTTATTTTGGGTTCGGACCCAAGTTATTTAATGATTACTCCACCCGTATTTCTAGGAATGAGACTCCACTTTTAAAGTTCATCCTTCAAAACATCGTGTTGCGTGAATATTTCTTCAAATATCGTCCATTAATTGGAAGCATAGGTTGTTCTCCATGACAAGTAATGTCGGTAGGAACCCCCCCGATAGACCTGCCCCGACCACGAACAAATTTCTTCCCAAGTTGATTCAAATTTACCACCCATTCCGCGATGTGCAAGATTAGATCTTCTCGGAGAACTAGTACTAAGTCACTTGGTCTTGAATGTCCTTAGGCGGACCAGCTTTATCATGGGCCTAGATCATCTTGGCTTGATACAAGCCCACCTTGCGGCGCTGAAAGTCGTTTCCTTCCAAGCTTTCCAATTCTTCTAGTCGTAGTTTGGCATTTTCCACTAATCTTGTTTGTAAATCGCAATTCTCGAGAGATGGAAGCAAGAACTTCCAAGGTAAGATGGCCTCGTAACCGTACACTAGGGCGTGTCGTAGACTCGGTAGGAGTCTCCAAAGTCGTCCTATTTCTAACAACTTTTCGTGCCAATTTCTTTTATTGTCGTCCAAAGTTTTCTTTAGAATTGGAACGGATTTTGCTAAAACTGGCCAAGCCATTCGCTCTTAGGTACGATTGTTGAATAAAGCAAATAATCAATCCCATGTCTTCCATAAAATTGTCATATTAGTACCTGCTATGAACGCGGACCCATTATCTGAAATGACTTCACATACTCCGAAACGGTAGACGACTTGATTCTTGAAGAACTGTAGCACGTGGTGCAAGTTCACTTCTCTGGAGCGGTAATGCTTCGTTCACTTGGAAAGCATCCGTAGCCGCAAGAATGAAGTGATGTCCTCTCGATAAGGCGGTTCTATCGGAGCCATGATATCCGTGCCCCAACATTCAAATCCACAATGCGATTGTCTGGATGTAGTACACTTGGAGGTTGATGTAGAACCACTCATGCACTTAGCATTGGAGACAACTCTTGGAAACTTTCATGCAATCTCGCCATCACCGAGGGCCACGTAGTACCCTAATTTTTAATTTTCATCTTCATTTTCTGACTCGACCGATGAGCGCCATTAAAGTCCCGTGCACTTCTGTACCCCATATTTCGGACTTGCTCAGGGCACCTTAGCCACATCTAATCGAAATACCTTTTGTATAATGTATTGTTTATTAATGCATAAAGATGAGTTCTTTTCTTGATTTGATGGGCTAGTTGACTATCGTCCGTAAGTTTCCCCGTTTGAAAGAGTCCATTAATGGATGTCGCCAATCTTCCGCAATTTCAGCACGCTGCAATTGTTTCTTCTTCTTTTCCTTCTGATTTGTGTATTGTCTCCATGTCATGCTAGGATATGGACCGTCATCTTGAACCGACATTTCGACCGACCATCCCGGGCAGCAAATTCTTTGCAAGTCGGGCTAACGTATCTTCCAGCATTTTCTCTTCCGGGAATCTTGTAGATTGTTACATTCGAAATCTCGCTCCAATAATTATTAGCTTTAGAATTCTGTATTGTCCTGCGACTTGTTGAATTATCAACTCAGAATCCTCACAGATGTTGATATCTCTGCTATCCCCATCTGAATGGTTAATTCCAATCCAAGCTATAAGGGCATCGTATTCTACCTCGTTGTTTGTACACGATTCTCGTTTAGATGATAGGAATACCTTTAACATCCCCTACTCGGTGTTATAAATATCAATCTAATTCCCGCTTACCGGGCATTATCATTTTTCAATTCTTTGTCTTTCTGTTCTGAGAATAGTCTGCCGAAGCATGTATTTCCTAATCGTCGATCGTCGGGTCTTCTCTATGCTCATTATCTACTGGCTCCGGCAAGTCGTCGTTGAGAGGCGATCTCATCATAGGTGTTCGCAAGGAAGTCTGCTAGGATTTTGTCCTTTATAGCACGAAGAAGAACGAAAGTTATATGAGAATTGCAATAGTATCATCGACCACCGGCAAGTCCGCTCGGAAAGCGTCGCCTGGTCAACAACATCGGAATGGATCAACCTCGAAATACAATGACTCATGAGAAAGCATGTAATGCATGAGCTTTGCGTACCAGGGCCAATTGAATGCTTCTCAATTGAAGGTTACTTTACTCAATTGGAATTAGAAGATGAATTAAGTAGTAGAGAGCATTTTGTTTTCCCTCGCTAATAACTCCGGGCGGAAGGTGGCTCCGAGAGAGTCGTTTAAAGTCGCGGTGCGAGATAAAGTATCAACGGTCTACCCGAGACCGAGGGGCTTCGCTAAGACAGGAGGTGTCATTAACACGCTAATGTCCTCGGCTGCCCGCTGGCATTTCTTCCCAAACAAATTTGGTGTCCTTTAACTAATGCCGAGAAGGGTCACACCTACCTTACAAGTTCGAGATAAAGCGTCGAAGATATGCCAATTTTTCTTAAAAAGGATTTTAATTCCTTCAAGGTGTTGGGAGGTAGAATATCTAAGATAGCTTTAATCTTTTTCGGATCGATTTCAATTCCACAATGTCGAACAACAAATCCTAAGAATTTTTCCGCAGGTGACGCCGAATGCGTATTTCAAGGGATTCATCTTTAAGTACATATTGTCTTAATCGCCGAAAAACAATTCTCAAATCATACAGTGGATCTCTATTAGTCGGCTCTTGATGACGATACTCATCCACGTAGCACCTGACTTGGTTGTGAATGAGATCATCAAAAATCCTCTTCATTGCTCTTTGGTAAGTTGCTCCCGCGTTCTTTAATCCAAACGGCATCATCGTGTAGCAAGATACCCCAATCGGCTGCTCGAAGGTCAGAAGCTTTTCATCTTCGGGGTGTTATCTTATCTGTTGTATCCTTATGATCCATCCATGAAAGAGAAGATTTTCATGTGTCAAAGCGATGTCGATCATCATCTGAATCGGGTGAGGGAATTCACCCTTTCGGACATGCTTTTGTTTAAATCTCTAAAGTCTACGCAGACTCGATTCGACCATTTTTCTTCCGGTTGGTACCACATTGGCTAACCAAGTTGGATATCGCTCTTCACTTGACAAATTTTGCATCTATTAGTTTCTTAACTTAGCTATAACTTGTTGTTCAATCTCGTACGCATTCTTCTGGGAGCTTGTCCGACCGGAACTAGCAGCGTGATCTACCCTAGCTCGTGAACTCGCGACCTCTAGAGCTAATCCTGTCATTCACCATAACTCCAAGCAAAATAGTCCTCAATCTATTAATAACTTAATTATCTCTTCTGAGTCTTCTTTATTGAGTAATGAGCTAACAAAGGTCGTCCTAGTCTCTTCACAGTACCTAAGTAACTTCCATCAACTCATCTAGTTTTAAAGATTTAATTCTTTCAAATTCGTGGAGCATTTCACTGGTAGATCCTCGAGATCATCCTCAAGCTTCCAGGAAACTTTCATCATGCTAGTGAGTGATAACTAAGCAAAACTCCCAATCACCGCACCCTACCGTGCCAATTCCGAGACCATGTTTTGAATTGTGAGGCCGACCGGCATTATTCCATGGTTCTTCAAGTGTTGTGATTGACCTTTTGCATCCATCTTCGAGGTAAGACACCATGTTGAATTAAATTTTGAACACAAGGAGAATACCACTCAAAAGGCAATTCTATTAATTCAAAAGGAAGTAACATCTTCAAATTGTACATCATTTTTAGTTATGAAAGAAGAAGCACCACGGTAGAACTTGATCGGCTTAACACCACCACCATGCACTTCCATGACCACCATACCTTCGATCTTATTAGAATGGATCGGGGTGAGGGTCACGTATGCATTAGGTGATTGATCTTCTCGTAATATCGATTTGTATTCTTCATTCTTTTTTCTATCTTCGAGAGAGATCTCAATCAGGGTTTTCCCGATTTATTTGCATTGCTTCTTTCTTGATTTCTTTTTTTTTGAAATTGCTTTCCCCAATCAACATCGATGACTGGTCTCTTCTGTCCAACTGTTCCAATGTCTCTTCTTCTACCTCATCCCCTCACCTCAACCTCGGTGCGAGTTTTGTAGAAACCTTCACCATCTCGCCGTAAGGGAGTGGTGAGCAAGGGAGTGGTGAGTAACTGTTGGACTAGAATTTCAGCTTCTTCGTCATCCCGAACTTCTTTTGCTTCATTTGGTACTGTATTTCTAGAGAAGTTTGTTTTCTTCTGAGGCGCTTAGTAGGCTGCATCTTCTTGAATTCCGATTTCATGCATGGAGAACAAGCCGCAAATAACCTTTGATACATCAAGCCCTCTTTCATAATATTTTATGCACCGGTGTGTAGACGACGGTATCATCCGGTTTTCATGGATCCATGGCCGACCCAAGAGCGTTGAATGATGTCTCGTAATCAATTATTTTGAATTTTGCGGTTGTCTTTGCTAAATCATCGGCCTTTCATCAGTAAAGTAAGTTATCGATCCATGAGCTCTTTCTCCTTTCTGATTGAACCCTCTTTAATAACATCTTGACCGCTTCGAGGTCACGAGCATCAATTTCTAAATATGCTAACATTCGATAGCTCATTATGTTGATTGATGCTCCCGGGATCAACCAACACCCCGGAGAGCGTAAACTTTCTATCAGTTGGATCGAAATGTACAACGATCAATTATGACTGTTCCAAGTAGTAGATCATTATCTCAGAAGGTAACACCTCGCTGTTTTAATGAGCAAACTCCTCGCTTCAAGGAATTACCGACCATTTGAGCTAAAACTTCCGGATCAAGCAAGGGCTTGATCGAGTTTCTCTCATCTCCTTAACAGTGGATCGTAGCTCTCTGTGATGCTCGCCTGCTAGTAGCTTCCTAAGATGGGCTAGCACATTATAATCCACCTTATTACCATGTTCTTCATTTTCTTCTCGAACGAGCAATTCCTCTACTGGCCGGCTCTTCCCGGGCAACCACCGCTTCCTTTATCCTTTCGACCCATTCTCGTGGGTAGAACTTTTCCCCTTCTTAGATCGACGCTATTTCTTCACATCCTGTGCTAAATCGCCCAAGTGTCTCCTCGAATTGGAACGACTGGTTCTTTTGGAGTTGCTTCGTAACTGATAGCTCTAATTCTATTATGATTGGAGTTTCTCGAAATTCACAAATGGACTCGTTGCATGTCGTGCTTTTATATCCATCCTTTCAATGTCTTCTCTCCTTCGTTGTAGTCATCGAGGTTTAGTATGATTTTGAGAATTGTTATTTATATTGGAATCAAGATCCGGATTATGTTGGTTGTCGTTAGTTATGTAATCGTTAGAAACAGTCAAAATGTAGCAAACACCAAAACTCCTATCATTATAAGATCCCACCGAGGGGAGCAAATAATCATACGGTGAGTCGAGGTTCGAGGGATTTCTCCCCTGGACCCAAAAACAACCATCCTAGGATAAGCAGCCCCTAGTCTACCCTTCGGAGCCTCGGTTTTCTTTCTTGCACATTTTTCTCTCCTCCTTCTCCGGGATGGTTCTTCGATCGTAAGCGATAGCACCGGCTCGGCAAGTTTCAAACTTTTAGCTAGCGCGCACCGAAGCGTTCGGGATATGATCAAAGATTTTCTTTGAAGATTTTGCCCGTACGGTACTCCATCCATCATTGGTCGTGTAAGGGTCTATCAGAACAATAGGATCCGTTGAAATAACATTGAAGGAACCTCCTCGGGGTTCCTTCATGTGTTCCTTTGGGATCGTTATGTTCCCTTTCCGGAGATTGTCGTTAAGCCAACTCTTGAATTGATGCAATGCTCTATCTTGTGCACGAGCATCTCCGTGTAAGGGCAATAGTTCGGATGATCTTTCTTATTGACTTCGGCTCCCGGCCTCTTAGGCTCGGTAGCCGAAAATCTGGTGTTTTCATTAAACTGCGAACATCTTTGCTAATGCGTTTAGTCTTGAATAGATATTCCTTATTCAGAAATTTTTTCGTGGTATGTTGCGACAAGGCTAGATGCTCATAATACTCGAGGTGACTGATAGCTTGGTCGAGGTCGTTGATAGTCCTACTGAGGTTGTTGATAACTGTTGTGGTTGTTGGTAAGTTCAATATGCTGGTTGATAATCGGGCCGTGGTTGCCTGTATCCGCACCGGCTACTTATCTTTACTCCATCGCCGCGACGATTCCGCATTTCTTTTCAAATGCTTTTACGTGCTTCTCATTATCGGTCTTGTCTACAAACTTAGCTATTTTGGTTTCCTCTTGCAAGCTCCCCGTCTTACCGAGCAACTTCTCGAAAGTCTTAATTGTAAATCCTTTAAGGAGAAGTGCTATCGGGCCATGGATACTTCTTAGCAAAATACCGATCGCATGTTGTTCCCGAAGCTGAGGCTCACACTTCATGCTTAAGTTTCTTCATCGAAGTATGTAATCCACCAAAGTTTCGCTCGATTTCGTTGATCCACCACTAAATCATCGATGGTGATGTGGTGCCGGTGCCCCGCAAACCGCTAACGAAGAGGTTTTCTAAGTTTGAAAAGGTCTTAACCGAGCCATTTGGCAATTCTACATACCAATCGAAGGCAATCCATGATAGGCTGTCGACAAATTGTCGAAAGAGTAAAGCATCGCTCCAACAGGCATTGCGCAACTAGCATGAAAATATGCAACATGCTGTCGAGGGTTTCCCGTTCCATCAAAAGTCTTGAATAGAGGTGGTACGAAGCCTTTTGTGTATTGGACAACATCAAATTATTCAAAGGTAAGGTATACCCGTCTAATATAAGCTCTGCTCTTTAGACTGTGCTAAGGCTTCTTGCACCTGCTCTTCTACCATGTTTTTGATGTCTTTTTCGGGAATCATGCTCCGTGCGTAATCCTTCTTTGGTTGCTCATCTCCGTTAATAGATGTGATCTCCTTTCCTTCGTCCACAACATGGATGATCTCTCGGGGGAATTTCTTTCCCGAGGTTACACCACTCTAGAGAGTGGCCAAAGCGGCAGCTATCTCCTCCTCCTTTTTGCCATTTGGGAAATTGTGTTATCCTTCTCTTGAAGTTGTGCTCTCATCACTTCCGATTCATCTCTTTCCGCCGCCGTTCGAGCACCTTGCGAAGCCGACAATGCTCATGTCTTAACCATGTTGATCTCAACATAATTCATCCATAAACTCTGATGAATCTATTTTAGTTTCCAATTTTCTCCTTCTTTCTTTTGCCAACCGCCGGTTGTCATTTCCAGTTTGCCTATGGTGCATCCTCTAGTGGCCTCTTCCAAACAAGCTACTCGTTGTCATGTAATGACTATTGGACTTCTTTCTCGGAGTTTCTTTTAGTGTAGTAGCACTTTCTTCAGATTTCGACTTTCCCCGACGAGACTCTTCTTTCCAAAACACCGTGCTTGTATCAGTTCGGCAATAATAGGTCGCCACACCATCCTTCTCGGCAGAGGAAGTCGAGGACCATATGGTTTGTCTCACAGGGCGTCGCGTAGGTGGTGTCCTCCCTAATATGGTGTCCATATACGACAATAGGCGAACTAGTACACTTTCTTCCTCGTCTCTCCAGCGGTGATGGGGGTTTACTCACGGTCCGAGGCGGGATTTCCGACTGCGTTCGTCCCATTTTTCTTAAGATCTCTCGATACGTGGCATCCTTCCGTCTTAGCTAGTTTCTCAATTATGTCAGTACCGAGTAAGCGGCATAGTCTTGGCCCTCTTCCTCTTACGCTCACTATAGTATGTGTTAGGGTAATGTTAGCCGATCCTCCGAACATCTTCTTCATCCGATGCGCAGTAGCCGAAGGTGGAACCTACTTCCTCCCAACAATGGTGAAATTTCAAGTAGTTCTTCCTCTTCCTCGTGATCTTCTTCCAGAAAGCAACTTCAAGAGTTCTGGGCCTTCTCGATCCTGGCGATCTTTCTCGTTCCTATTTCTTCTTTGAGTCGCAGTTAGTGGTGTAACTTCGAACCGGACCCTATCTCGAAGACAAGAGGTATTGTAGCAAAACTCCGTACCCTCCACGGGTGTGCTCATCATAGACTTGGATTTCCTTCCCCTTCGCTTGGTAGGAATCGGGGTAGGTGCAGAGATGATCAGACCGATGGGGGTAGAGACAACATTCCTCCTACTAACAAGTGGTACTTCTTTTCAGCTGAGACTTCGGCAGGGGAGGAAACTCTTAAGTCGACTTTGTGCTGAACTTAATCACCGGCTCCTCGCCTTCGATACTTTACCCATTAGTGTGAAGAGGGTGGACGTCGTTGAATTTAATATCCGTATTATCGAATCCTTCTCCAAAAATGGATGATTCCATTATTGGGCAGTTCATCCTTATAGACGACGAAGACCATTCCATTAGTGAAGGAGAAAATTAACTTTGGTGTCATTATTTTCTCGGCAGGGTAAATTCCTAACGTCACCCCAAATTATGCTTCCTTGTTTCGCAAAACTTAAAACATAAAAGAAAGAGTCTGAACACTTTTTAGTTTATCTTAGTATATTCACGATTTAAAAGAGTTCGTTTATTGCAAGGTTGTTTATTAGAGAATTTGTTTGTTAGAACAAAATGATTAATGGTGGAAGGTTAAAGGAAAGGTAAAGGACCCGATTCGTAATTGAAGGAAGAGAAAGTCTCGTAAGACTTCTCAACCCGAAGGACCGCTCCTAAGACAACACTTATTGGGGGTCCACCTCACCTTAGAAAGAGGCAAAAGGATTTCAGAACATCTCCGTTTATAGGGGGTGCTCCAAAACATTGGCTCCAAAATCCAAGAGAGTTGACCGTAACGGTGCACATTTAAAATGAACATGGTATGCCAACAAAAAGAATGATAGTTTGGTCCACAAGGGGCATGGACTCATCACTGATTTATGATAGCAAAACCATCTGATCAAAATGAGAGAGGAATTAGTTCAGCGGAGTCGCCGAAGTTGTCGACATATTTTAAGTTGTGTTTAATTTATAATTATATATAACTTGAAAGTAGCATTTGGTTTTCAAAATAATTTTAAGTTTAAAGATTTCAAGATAGGAAATCAAATCGATCTCACATCACAAATAGTTTATATAAAGGAGCTCCGCATCACAAGTCGGTATCTCTCCTGAAGAATAGACACAACGTCTGGATGATGGGGCCCGATTAAATAAACTAGAAGTTTTGTGACATCCGTTTGGTCCGCGAACCAATTTTATGTCGATGTTCCCCCTGCCAATATAAATGAATTAAGCAAAGGAATATTAACTGGTTCTTAAAGTTCTCTATAAGGGCAAGCCCCTATAGTTAATTACATCTTAAATGACGGGAATCATTTAAGAAAACTCTTGATAATGATCACTGGTTTTGCTCTCAAGAATTCCCTCAAAGTTTAAGGTTTCAAACAAATTGGATTTTGGAAATTTTAAAAGGGAATAAACATCAAATTTGGAACAAACTTTATTTTAAGAGTCCAATGGAAGAGAGGTAGGAGAAGTTGAGGATCCAAGAGGAATCTTGGCAACTTCCCAAACTATCCTATTGTTTTGCTTGAATTTGAGAAATTGTTTAATGTTTCAATCCCGCTAATTTTTCAATTAATTAGGACTTTCATTCAGATGCATACACAATCATACAAAGAGCCTTGAAGATGTGAGGATTATGTCGCATCATGACTACTCCAGAATCCAAGACTGGTTAGAGCTTAATTTGCATAACATGATTATGCAAATGCCTAATGACAAAGTTGAGGATTTATTTTGCACTAGGCAAGCCACCTCGAAATCCTATAGCTTTGTTATTTAAAATTAGAAAGGTTTTCTCAGCGATGTAGATTTTGGGCTTTGTCACGACGATGGTTGTGCTGCCCACTAAGCTCCAAGCTTCTTGTTGTTGTAGAGGTTTAGTTTTAGAAGGTGAAAATCAGAGATGTGGAAAGTGTTTTGGTTTATAAAAATCTTAAAGTTCAAATGTCATTAATGTTTTATTAGGTGAATCATAAAGTTGATAATAACAACACTTGCTAAGATCCCACACTTCCATCATTCCGATTACGCTATTATTATTGATTCACTTAGTCCAAATGAATTTGCTAAACTCAACTAAATGAAAGTTCCACACTTTCATTTAGACCATGGGAAATCCCGTTAACAAATACGTAGGTTACATCATCCTGGTTATTCCCGATCATCCAACGAGACGTTTTAATTAAATTGCAATTGTAGTTTTGTTGTTCTGTTTGTGATTAAATTTTGAGCTGTTTTATCTTTTAAATGTTGTGGCGGTGAATTTTATCTTGTGTCCATTTTTAATTTAGTTTTGGTTTTATTTTGTGGCTATCCTAAAATATTTTAGTTTTCATGCAACAATCTTGTTTTATGCAAGAAAGGTAAAGTGCGTACATGTAAGTAACTTGCACAAAAATAAAAGCGTACTTGGATGGTCTTCCCGTCATTCCAAGCTACACTTAAAACACATGTTAAGAGAAATTAAATGCTTATTACAAATACTTAGGTAAAGCTAAGGGAAGGTTCTCAAGTTGCCTACCAAATTCCTAATCCTATTGCTAGTCATTTTGCTATGACGTCTAAAGTTCTTGTGTTTTGTTTAAGGATGATCTTCTTCATCAAAGAACAAATAAGTTTAGTTGTTCTTCTAAAACTACCCACTGATAAAGTGCTTAGGATAATTCCTAAAATCTTTTCAATACTGGGATTGTTTTCGAGTCCAAGTGAATTTAATCGCACAAAGCAATTAATCCTCCTTAAGTTTAGTCAAGTTTTGTTTCTTGCTCAAAGGAACTGGTGTTTGATTATCCTATGAGTGAAGTGACATTTCACTTAATATTCCATTGTTATGATAATGAAAGCCTTTAAGGGTAAATTAATTTATTAAAGATTTTAATGATTTAAAAATTGAATTACGATCTATGCGGTTTAATTTAATTATGAAATTTTAGTAATTTTATGTTTGGAATAGTGTACAAATTGTTTTAAATTTAGTTTAAATCTTTAAACTCTTTTTTTTTATCTTAATGTTTCGTATTAATTTTGATGTTTTAAATTTGCCTAGAATTGTTAGAATTTTTCATATATTTTCGATGGTTTCGATTTGTGTTAATTACGATATTTTAGGTTATTTTTTATTAGCTTAATTTGTTTTATATGCTTAATTATGAATTGTTTTAATATTATTAAATATTTCAAATTTGCTTTTAAGTTTGTTATTAAGTGATGTTGAATTAATTTTTAAATTTAATTTAATTTAATCGTTAAATCACTTAATATTTTAAATATTAATTTAATTAAGGGTTATTTTCTTTTAATTTAATTTATTAATTCCAATTATTATTTTAAGTTTAATTAATAATTAGATCTTATTGAAGTGATTTATTTAGGGATTTTAAATTAAAGAATTAATATCTTCTAAAGTTATATCCCTAACCTTTAATAGTCCAAAATTTTAATTTAATCTTCCAAAATTTAAATTATTTAATTAATTAAAATTTACTTTAAATGTTTTTAAAGTAATTTGTGGGTTTCTACCTCTTAATTTCCTAGATTTCAATCATCTAATAAAAATTTTAAAATGAGATATTTTACCTCCCCTTTGATTAAGCCTAAAATATTAATTAGGTTAAATTTTTTTAATTACCTTTATGCCCTTTTTAAGCTTATTTATTTCATAACTCACTAAATTGAGCTCAAATGAACATGAAATTTTTATGTCACCTCACTCACATGTCAATTAAGACATTAGAGGAGAAAATGTGATTTTTTTGAATTTAATTTAATTTATATAATTATTTTTGTGAGAAAATGAGGGTTTCCAATGGAAATTCAACAACATGACCAAGTTAAGGTTTCTATCCTTAAGAAATTTATGGGATGTGCCTAATGATGAGAGGACCACTTGGACTCATTTTGGTGATTTTTTTAATTATATTTTATTTATTATAATTATTTTGAGCTTTTGAGTGTTAATTAACTATAAAATAAAATTGTTAAAAAATGGATTTTATACTTTTCATAAATATCTCTAACCTCAAGGAGCTCAGAGGTATAAATTTTATATTTTTCTAATTTTTCTTTGATTTATTTGTATTAATTTAGTAAAAATGTATGGAAATTCATTTTTTTTAAATTAAAAATTTTCTTAAGCATTTAAAATTCAATTTCTTAACCTAGAGACTTTGAAAATATTTAGTTTGTTCCTAAGTGATTAGAGGCAAAAATATGAAATTTTTATGATTTTTAATGTTTTTGTGATATTTATTATTTTTTTAATTATTAAAATATTGAAAATATGATTAAAAATGAAACTTTTTATAAAATTTTAATTTTAATTTTCTTAGACTCCCCTAACATCGCCGAAGTCCCAAAAACCAATTTTGTGAATTTTTAAAATGTATTTTTGGAGTTATGAATTTTTAAAGTTTAATTTTGGTAATGTAACTTAATCGCACCATTTAGTGGGGCTAATTACCTCCAATTGATCTCAAATATTTATGAGGTTCCTCTCGATCCTAAAAACTAATGAAGAATTATTTTCAAGTTATTTTGATGTGTGGTTAACCCAAATAAATTAAAATTCACAGTATTTAGGCCAATTAGGGTTATTCTTAATGAATTAACTCAAACCATAATTTTCCCTGGTCCCCCGGCTCTAAGATACTTCTCCTAATTTTCCTAGGATTTATTGCGCAACATGCTAATTATGGGAATTAAAATATCAAAACAGGCACAAAAATTTGAAAATCAATAACTTGCCATAGAGATGGCTCGACCTTGGAAAATTCAGGTGGAACGTTCTTACATCGAGGCTTTACAAAGTTCTATTGCCTCATGTACATATGAATTTTCTATAAATGGAGAATTAAAACATCGAAATTGTAAATAATTAATTAAAAATAAAATACTCAACAAAATGACTTGATTTCTTTCCCCACGTTGTTCTCCTCTCGTTCACCTGCAAAGAGGTATTTTTAGTTTATTTTTCGCATTTTTCTATGCAAAGTTATGGATTTTTCTAAATTATGAGTATTTAAATAAATAGAAAATAACCTATTTATCTACTTATCCACTCGACGCCGCGTCAACCTCGGTAGCTCCGAAAGGCATGCGTCACGCTCCCATTCTAAGTTCCCATCCGACTCGAATGCCATGCGGCCCGCTGCCTCGCTCCATCCTTTCGATCCGTCTCACCCGATCGTCCATTCGATATACGCGCGAATCGACGACATATCCGTTCATCGTCCCCGAGTGCCCTAACCCGAGAACTCGTCCACACCGAAACCTTAAGATCTCGAGCTATAGCTAACCAAATCACATGTGGTTTTCCTACATGGTCGTCCCACCTCTGTGGCTACACATCTATACCGCTAACTTACATCAAAATCAACTCAAATTAAATGATGGATCGCCGGAAGCTCTAAGCAAGAGAAAAAAACCCACATATCTTGGTTCAGGAGGTGAAGCCTGGACTGAATGTGCTCGACACCTTTGTTAGAGTTGGAGGAGCCTAGTGATGAAGCCTGCCCCGCGAATTATCTAGGGCAACTCCACCAAGCTCCGATTTCAAAGCTTGACCGATAAGAGAGAATGTATCGGCATGGTGAGGGGGCTTCCACTCTGGGGATTCCTTCTCTTGGTCTTGTGCAGGTGTGGGTGAGTTTAATTTGATTTTGGTGAAGGTTTCGCAGCTGTCCTGGTTTTGGGGGCTAAGTTTGAACTATAAAATCGTAGCCCGCTAAGGAAAATCGACCGGATTTCGTGGGGACTGGCAAGTCATGTATGGAGAATGGTCTCGAGTAATTTTGGCGGAGTTTTGTTAAATTTTATGTTCAACACCTCCTTTGACCAAGAGGTGGTGTGTTGACCTCATTTTTTGTGAGGTCTTTTCTTCTCTCCTTAGTTCTTACGATCTAGCTATAAGGTTTTCCGACTATCCTAGAGGACTAGAATCGGGACCCACCCCTTAGCACCCGCTACTTCGACTCCTCTTCGGATCCCACTGATGGTTGCAAACATCTAAATCACCTTAGAAGGTTAAGACCACCATATGGAGAACCAATAGTGAGCTCCTATGGTTGTTCAAGCCTTAGGGACTGGCCTGGTATTCGGTCCCGGTGAGGTCCGCTACACACCGCACTCACACACACCATCCTTACCCAATTCTCCCCCGGTTCATTGGAGCACTCATGTGGCTAAGTCCAAACCCCTATTTCTTTGGCTAAGAGGGTTGGGAACAACCCATGAGATGTTCAGGGTGGACATTTCTTGGTCCATGGCTCACTTTAAGCTTCATCATGATCAAAATTCAACTTTGCCAAAATGCCTAAGCTTTTGACATTGGGTCCTTCAAACCAACCTAAAATTACCTAATTTCCCCAAATTTTACAAAATTTCCAAAAATTACCCAAAATTCCCAAATATCCTAAAGATCATTTTGAAAAAACCCCCACCTTTTAAATTCATTAAAATACCCCAATACCCTCCAAATAACCTCTGATACCCTAAAATACCCTTTTGGCACAAAATTTCAAAATTTTAAAAATTCCTTGAAAATTTCAGAAAATCCCAAATATTCCCAATTTCATTTTATTCAAGTACCCCATAGCCGAATTTTGCCAAATAACCCAATTTTATCAAAATCCCCAAAATGACCCATTTTTAACCTAATGGACCCAATGTCACACCAAACCAACCCATTTGACCTCAATTTTGCCCAATTTCACCTCTAAACTTTAATTCAACATCATTACTATCAATATGAACCAAATTCAAGCCCAATTCTGATTCACATTTGAGTTCAATTCCATTTGAAATCCAAAATCCCCAATTTTGCCTAATTAATCCAAAACCCCAAATTAACCTAATACCAACCTTTTTTCCCCCAAATTTCAATCCTAAACTTTCCATAACATGCTCATAGAACCTATGCACCTTAAATTGCAATAATTTTAGCCTAAGCTTAACCTAAATCTATTTGAAAACCAAAATACCCCCATTTTAGCCTAAAGTGAATCCATGCCCTAAACCTACCAAATCGATTAGCCCAACCCTAAAATTTCTTCCCAATTGATGTCGGGAACTCTTCAATATACTATTCTGGCATCATTTTGAAATCCTCTAATTGGGTCTAAACCCCACCTTAACCCAACTTGGACCCAAGTTGATTCAACCTGCCTAAATTAACCAAAATGCCAAAATCCACCAAAAATCGACCTTCTAATCAACTCAAAACCATTCGATGTCTTCATGAAAGTTTTTCATGGAAATCATTTCTATAATGTTTCTCAAGACATTTAAACCTAAATCAAACCTAAACCCAAGTTAGCCTAACCCAAACCAAGTGAGCCAATTTGAACCTATGGCCTAATAAAACCAAATTGAACCAAGTGTGGCTAAACTAACCTTTCCACAACTCAATAAGTGAACCCTAGAACCACCCTAGATCCACCCAGCTCAAATTGTTAGCCATGCACCAAGGGTTCCTAATTTTATGATCTCTTCCCCTTAAGTGGATAAATCCTCTTTGCCTTACCCCAAAACATCCCCACAACTCGCTAATCACCATTAAACCTCTCCATGACTCACCTGACCTCGTGGGCTGCCTCCCCGACCTTGCCGGCCGGTCTAGCCGTAGGAGGGGGTCAAACCGAGAGCCACCACCCACCTAAACTCACCCAAACCTACCAAATGGCCACCTCAGCCAAATTAAACATTGGAGCCTCTACCCTCCACCTAAGCAACCGAATCCACCTCTTCAATTGAACCCAAACCCCCGCTTAATGACAATGGCCAATTAAACAATTCACCTTCGGGGCCATGAGAGAGGTGTTGAAATTTTTCTCACCGTAAGCCCTCCAAATTATTCCTGCAGGTTCCTCCTAGCCAAGAGAAGCTCATCTCCACTGTTCTCCGCCCGAATCCCCCTCACTGAGCCCACCCCTCGGCTCGAAAATCAAAGCGTAACAGACACTCGAAACATCACCAATTCCAAATTAACTCCTCCTCACACCTTCACCAGAGGTAAAGGAGAAGTTCCCCGAGCGAAAGCCCCCCTCTCCTGTGCCACCCGCCTGTTCCGCCCTTCCAAGCTTTGTGAGCGAGCCTGGTGGAAGTCAAGCCCGTGCATCCACCATAGCTCCGTGCTTCATCCTTAGCTTCCTTGGACTCCAACGAACGTGTCGAGCCTCTCGATAGAAGCTTCACTTCTCGCAGCCAAGGTATTGCCCTCTTCTTCCTCCCCAGCTTCCGCCGATTCTTCATTTCATTCATGAAGTCAATTTCAATGCATGTTAACCGTATATGGTTTTGCCTCTTCAAAACGTGTTCATAGAGCATAAGAACGTTGACTCGGTTAAGCATCTTCACATCCTGTTGGCTGGGTAGACGCACTCACGAGACACACCCGCCGTAGACGATGACCAAAAATCCGTCGATGGTTTGTGTATCGTAAACTAGCGGACGGCGCACGGCTGAATCAACAGACATGAACCGGTGCCACGTGGCTGCTGAGTCGATGCCGCGCCGAACCGGGGAGTGACGCGCGGAGTTCGATCCGCCGTAGTCGAGTTGGCGCCGACGTGGATAAGTAGGAAAATCCACTTTTCTTATTTTTATTTAAATACCAAAAACTTCAAAAATTGATATCTTTGCAGAAAAAAAATCATAAAAAAAAAGAAAATACTCTCTTGCTCATTTAGAAATTAGAAGAATAATGTGGAAAATAGAATCGATCTATTTCATTTAGGTATTTTATTTTTAATTAATTTAATACTTCGAGTATTTTAATTCTCCATGCATGTATACATTTCACCATGGCATGAGACCATAGGGCTTTTGTAGCCTCTGATCTTGGGAATATTCTGAATTTTCCAAGCCAGGCCAGTCCTGGCAAGTTATTTATTTTTCAAGTTTATGTCACCGTTTTTGTAATTTTAATTCCAAAAATTACATGTTGCCTATAAAATTCCAAGAAAATTTGGTGATATTACTTAGGACCAGAGGACCAGGGATAAATATGGTTTGAGTAATTCATTAAGGATAAACTTTAATTGGCCTAAATACTCAAAATTGAACTTTAATTAATTAGAGTTAATCACACATTAAAATGTCTTGAAAATAATTCTCCGGTGATCTTTAGGATATGGGGAACCTCACACATAAAAATTTAAAGTCAATTGGAAACGTTTAACCCCACTAAATGGATTAATTAAACCTCATAATCAAAATTAAACTTTAAAATTCATAACTCCATAATACATTTCCAAAATTCACAAAATTATTTTGGGACTTCTCCTATCATATATAAGAAAAATAAAATAGGAATTTTCTAAAATCTTCATTTTTAACCATATTTTAATATTTTTAATAATTAAAAATTAATAAAAATCACAAATATAATAAAATCATAAGAATGTCATATTTGGTCCCCTAATCACTTAAAGAACCAATCAAATATTTTTCCTAACTCTTTAGGTTAAGATATTTAATTTCAAAGCCTTAAAATACCTCCTTGAATTAAAAAAAATGCCATTTTCTAGCCTTCCCACTAAATTAATTCTAATAAATCAAAGAAAATCATAAAATAAAATTTGTTTCTCCTCGACTTTCGAGGTTAGAAAGACTTTTGGAAAATATAAAACCCATTTTTCAACTTTTATTTTATTTTATAATTAATTAAGACTCTAAAACATAAAATAATTATAATAAATAAAATATAAATAAAAAAATCACCAAAATTAATCATATCCTTCCGGTCATTATGAATATGTCATAATTTTACCAAGGATAAAAAATTTACCTTGGACATGTTGGTGAATTTTCTTGAAAATACCTATTTTCCATTAAAAATAATTATATAAATAAATTAAATTCAGAAAAATCAAATTTTCTCCTCAATGTCTTAATTGACATGTGAGCATGGCATAAAAATTTTATGTTCATTTAAGCTTAATTTAATGAGTTATAAAATAAATAAGCTTAAAGGGGCATAAAGGTAATTAAAAGATTTTAACCCCAATTAAAACTCTAGGTTTAATCAAAATAGGGGTAAAATATCGACTTTAATCTTCTCTCAAATGATTGAAACTTTGGGAAATCAAAGGGTAGGAACCCATTAATCACATTAATAAACTAAAAATGAAACTTTAATTAATCAATAATTTAAATTTCGAAGACTAATTAAAAATGGATTATTAAAATGTGGATATAAATTAAGAGGATATTGATTCTTTAATTTAAAATCCCTAAATTAATCACTTAATAATACTTAACTCTTAAACTTAAGAGGATGAATGAAAATAATAATTAAATGATTAAAAGTAAATAATTTTTAATTAAAACCAACATCATTAAATAATTTAATAATTGATTAAAACCTAAAATGTTAAATAATTAAAAAGTAAATTAAAATATTTGAAACTAATTTAAAATCATTTAAAAAAAACTTAAATCAAATCTGCAAATTTTAAATAATTTTAAAACAACTTATCTTGAAACATAATGTAAAAATTAAATTAATATAATTGATCCAAATTAAATCATCAAAATTTAATAAATAATTTGAATACCTCTTTTGACCTAAGTTAATCTAAAAATTAAATTAACATTAAATATTGATATTATTTATAAAAAAGCTCAACTTAAACATCATTCCAAACTTAAAATCATTGATTAAAGTTTCATAATTAAATCACATTAAAGTAAATCATCAACTTTACCCCGAATCATTAAAATCTTTAACAAATTAACTTGCCCCCGAAAGCTTTAAATTATTATAACAATTAAATGAAGCGTTAAGTGAAATGTCACTTCACTCATAGGATAATCAAATATCCTACTTGACTGAGCAAGGGAATAAAACTTAACTAAACCATTGGATAAAAAATTCACCCGTATAATTAAATTCACTGACCTCAAGATCGTCCCGCAGGTATTGAAAAGATGTTTAGGATTTATTCCAAGCACTTCCTCAATACGATGGGTAGTTTTAAAGAATAATTGAACTTAATTATTCTTTGATGAAGAAAATCATCCTTAACCAAAATCAAGAACCTAGACGTCATAAAAGATGACTAGTTATAGATTAGGATTTCGTAGACAACCAAAACCCTTCCTTTAGTCTTTACCTAGGTACTTGTTGAAACATTTAAATGCTTTAATATGTGCTTTAAAGTGTAGCTTGGAATGACGGGAAGACCTCGAGGTAAGCTTTTATGTTATTGCAATTTACTTTATTACATTTTCTTTACCTACACCGCGCTTTAATTTTCTCGCATGTTAAACAAGACCGTTGCATGAAAACCAAACTTTAGGATAGTCCCTGAACTGGAACCAAAATTAAAATTAAAAGTAACTACAAGATAAAATTCACCGCCACAAATTTAAAATTTAAAACAACTCAAAATTTAATCGGTAAATAACAACAAAACCATAACTTTAACTAAATTAACGTCTTGTCGGATGATCGGGAATACCTAAGATGATGTAACCCACGTGTTGCTAACGAGATTTCCCACGGTCTAAATGAAATTGTGGAACTCTTCAGTTGAGTTTAGCAAATTCATCTTGACTAAATGAATCCGATAAATATAACAATGCCTAAGGATGGAACCATGGGATCTTAACCAATGTTGTTATAATCAACTTTAAGATTTCCCTAATAAAACATTAAAGACATTTGGATTTTAAGATTTCTCTGAACCAAAACACTTCTCTCATCCTTTGATTTATGACTTCTAAAACTAAAACTTCGCAACAACAAGAAGCTTGGAGCATAGTGGGCAAAGACGGCCATCGTCATCGCTGAAACGAGTCTACTTCACCTAAACCATTCTTAGAATTAAATAACCAAGCCATAGGATTTCGAGGTAGTTTTCCTAGTGCAACATAAATCCTCAACTTTTCGTTAGGAATTTGCATGATCATGTTATGCAAATTAAGCCCTTAACAGTCTTAAGACCCTATAGTTGTTTGGTACGACATAAACTGCCGTCACATCTTCAGTGCCGTTCGTGTGATTTTATCATACGAATATAAGTCCTAATTAACTCAAATTGGTAGGATCGAAACATTAAATAATTTTCAAATTAAAGCCAAATAATAGAATATTTTCAAGTTTCCAAGATTCATCTTGGATCCTCAGCCTTCTCCTACTTCTCTTCCTTTGGACTCCTTAAAATAAACCGTTCCAAATTTGAGCTAATCCCTATTGAAATCTCCAAAATTCAATCCTTTGAAAACCTTAAACTTTGAAATTCTTGAGAGTAAAACCACCGATCATTATCAGAGTTTTCTTAAATGATTCCCGTCATTTAAGATGTAATTAACTATAGGGGTTGCCCTTATAGGGAACTTTAAGAACCCAGTAATATAAACCCCGTTTAATTCCTTTATATTGCCAGGGAACTTGTCGGCTTATAAAATTGGTTCGCACACCAAACAGATGTCACAAATCTTGTAGTTTATTTAATCAAGCCCTATCATCAAGGAGTGTATCTATTCGTTAGAACAGATACACGATTTGTGATACGACGCCATTTATATAATTTATTCGGGATGTGAGATCGGCTCGATTTCATATCTTAAAATTTTTCAAATTTAAAATCATTTTCAAAATCAAATGCTACTTTCTAAATTATATATATATATTTAAATCATAACCTAAAATATGCCGACATGCTTCGGCGCACTGGGGACTAGTTCCTCTCTCCATTTCGATCGGATGGTTTTACTTTCATAACTGAAGAATGAGTCCATGCCCCTTGTGGACTAAACTACCATTCTTTCCGTTGGCATACCACGTTCATTTCTATCTTGAACTAGTATAGTCAACTTTTCTTGGATTTGTAGCCACCGTTTAGACACTCCTAAATCGCAGAGGTTTTGAAATCCTCCTTTTGATACCTCTCCGAAGAGGCGAGGTAGACCCCCAATAAAGTTAGTTTAGGAGCGGTCCTTCAAGTCGAGAAATCCTACGAGATTTTCCTTTCCTTTCTAAGCTCCGGATCGGGTCCTTTACCCTCTCTAATCTCCTCTCATTTTTAACGAATAAACTAACATCCTAACAAACAAACTCTTTTCTAAATCATAAATGCATAAATAAAACTTAAATAAATTGTTTTCTCGATCCTTTTCAATTTCTTTCTTTCATCCTTACGAAGGAAGTACAATTCAAAGAGGCACAAACTTGCATCAGTGTATGATGTCTGCCCCGGTTGATTTTTCCTTTACCAATGGACTTGACTTAGCTTTCTACCAGACGAACCGCCTAGCGATGCAATCATTCGCTTCGGGACAAGGGCTCGACAATACCGACGTTATACCGATGTTACTCTTTTCGACCGATGAACAAAGTGGTTGAGATGGAAGAGCCTATGATTGAGTTTAACCTCAAGTCGACTCAAGAGTTCTTTACCCCCGTAGAGGGCCTCATGAAAGGAACACCGCCGTTCATAGGAAGTTGGATCAAGTACCCCTTAACCTGCCGCGTCTCTACCCCCAACGGTCCGGTCATTACTGCACCTACCCCAGTTTCGCCAAACCGAAAGGAAAGGAAGTACACGTCGCCTACGAGCCCGCCACCGTGGAGGGTTCAGACTTCGTTGTGATACCTTCTATTTTCGAGATAGGGTCCTGTTCTAAGTATAGGCCCTTAACCCGGACACAGAGAGGAGGAATAAAAATAGGAAGTTTGCTAAGATCAAGAAGGTCAGGGAAGCTGAAGCCGCTTGTCTCGAAGAAACTCAAGAGAAAGAGGAAGAACTCGCTTAATACTTACCACCGTTGGAAGGAACAGATTCCACCCTCTCCTCGTTGCATCCATGGCGAGATGCCGTAAAGACCGACCGCTGTGTTACCCCGGCCCGCATATTACAGTGACAGCAAGAAGAAGAAGAGCAAGGCTACACTATTTACCCAATTGCGCGCGGTAGGCGAGAAATTAGCCGCAAAAGAAGGATGTCCTATATCGAGATTCTCGAGAAGAATGGGACGAGTGCTAGTTATGTCTCGCCCGGTCCGTGAGAAGAGCCTGCTATTGTCCTTGAATGACTCATGAAAAGGTGCGGAGCTAGCGAGGAATACTCAATTTTTGCATCGTGTCTCCATATTAGGAGACACCACCTACTTACGCACCGCCGACACTGCTCCTGGCCCCAGGCCTCTGCTACAAGAAGGATGGTGTGGCGACCATTATTGTCGAACTAATACCAAGAGAATATTATGGAAAGAGAAGTCTCACGGAAGATCCCGCATCTGAAGAAAGTGCCGCAGTAAAAGGAACTCCCGAAAGAGAGGTTCAATAGTCGCCGACAACCATGAGATCGTCTCGAAAAGGCCACTCGAGGATGCTATAGGGGCAACTAAGAATGGACATCCGAGACCAACAAGAGAAAGAGGAGAAGAATTAAGGGATGAAGTGGATCGTCGGAATTCATGGATGAAGAGTATGCTGAGGTCAACATGGCTGAGACACGACATCATCAACTTCATAGGAGTTTCACCGCCTTAGAAAGAGACGAGCCAGAAAGTTAATGAGAGAACAAACCTTCGAGAAAGAGATGATACGATTTCGTATGGTGAAAAAGATGGAAGAGATGGCAGCCGCCTTAGCCACTCGCAGTCAAGCCCATTTCGAAAGAGATACTCGGGAGGTCATCCATATTGGCGTATGGAGGAAAAGAGATTACATATGTTAACGGAGATGATCAACAAGAAAGACTCCGCATAGAACATGATTCCCGAAAAGGATATTAAGAGCATGGTAGAACAGCAGGTGCGAGAAGCCTTATCTCAATCCAAGAGTGGAACATCTATTCGTACGGTGACCTTTA
Organism: Papilionanthe hookeriana x Papilionanthe teres; assembly: GCA_022702705.1. Taxonomy (NCBI): domain Eukaryota; kingdom Viridiplantae; phylum Streptophyta; class Magnoliopsida; order Asparagales; family Orchidaceae; genus Papilionanthe; species Papilionanthe hookeriana x Papilionanthe teres. The sequence goes on along the minus strand of CM040422.1, from coordinate 168,852,624 downwards.
CCCTGAAGAATTTGATGCGGTACTCCAATACCCGAAGTGCTTTGTACCACTTCCGTTTAAGACTTTTACTTCGCACGGGGAACCCCAAGCAACATGTCGGACATTTTCTTTCCAGTCTTCGTTGAAATATCGGTGGGAGCGACGCCACGTTTCCGACAGTTCATCAGTAGTTTGTCGTGGATCGCTCGACCGGTATGTAGAATTGCCGAATGGATCACCAAGAATTTTGGCAGAATTGGAAAATCTCTTCATTAAGCGGTTTGCCTGAGTTTTCCGCACCACATCACTATCGGTGATCTATTGGTGGAGCGACAAAAATCGAACGAAACTTTGGTGGATTACATACTTCGATTGAGGAACCTGAGCATGAAGTGTGAACCACAGCTTCAGGAACATCATGCGGTCGGTATCTGGCTTAAGAGTATCCATGGCTCGATAGCACTTCTCCTTAAGGGATTCACCATTAAGACTTTCAAGAAGTTGCTTAGCTAGGGCCGGGAGCTTGCAAGAGGAGGCTAACAACTAAGTTTCATCAATGAAACCGATAAGCAGAAGCCTGTGAAAGCATTCGAGAAGAAATCAGAATCGTCGCAACAAGGGACAAAGTTGCAAACAACCAAGCACATGGCCAGAGAGACCGCAACCGAGTTATCAACCACCGCAATAGACTTATCAACACCTCAGCACTATCACCACCGTATTTTTAGCTCGACCGAGCACAATGCCGCGGTACGATCAGCCATCGTCGTCCTGCCCACTTCTCGAAGGAACTTTTGAACAAAGAATACCCCTTCAAGACCGAGGTATCACAAGATGTTTCGCAAGCTGATGAAGAAGCCCGACTTTCGCCTGCCGCAGCCCGTGAAGCCCGAGGAAGTCGACAAGAAGGATCTTCTAACCTCATCGTCCCTACCACAGGATGCTCGGACATAAGATCAAGACCGGCTTCACTTTCAAGAACCGGTTGGAAGATAATCTTCGGGGAGGGAACATAACGATCCCAAAGGAAGACATGAAAGAACCCCAAAAGCAGGCTCCGTCAATGTTATCTCGACGAAGCCTATTGTTCCGATCGACCCGTAAAAGACCAATGATGATGGAATACGCTTTTGACGAAATCATTAAAAAATTTTTGATCACATCCACCACTTCGATACGCTTCAACTAAAAGTTTGAAACCCGCGAGCCGCACTATCACTCGTGTTTGAAGAACCGCCCTAGAAGGAGGAGAAGATCGGGAAGAAAAAGAAGACCGAGGCTCCGAAGGCTAGATTGGGGGTCGCTTTTCCTAGGATGGTCGTTTCCTCGATCTCTGCGGGAGAAATTCCTCGAACCTCTGACTTTGTATGATTATTTTCTCGCCCCGAAGGGATCTTATAATGATAAGAGTTATGGTGTTGGCTACATTTTGACTATTTCTAACAATTACGTAACTAACGACAACCAACCTTAATCAATCTCGATTTCGATACGAATAATGATTCTCAAATCATACAAAACCTTGATAAACATGACGAAGAGGAGGACATTCATAAGGATGGCTACAAAAGTTCAAGGAGGACGAGTCTATTTGTGAATTCCAAGGAGCTTCGATCACGATAGAGTTAGAACTATCGTACGGCCGAGGCAACTTCAAGAGCTACCATTTCGATTTAAGAGGAGACACCTGTGAGATTCGCAGGAAATTACCGAAGTTAATCTAAGAAGAGGAAAGTTCCTTTACCTCCGACATTGGGTCAAAAATATAACTGGAAAGGTGTGGTCGTCAGAAGAGCCAAACCTAGCGAAAGAATTGCTCCGTTCGGGAAGAAATTGAACAAATTTTGGTAACAAAGTGGACTATAATGTACAGTCTATCTTAGAAGCTACCCTCCAAACTAAGCATCTACGATGTACTGATCCTATCAAAGGAGATGAGAGAATCGGTCAAGGCCTTGCTTGATCCAGAAATTTATTTAGCCTAAATGGCTGGTAACTCCTTCAAGAGGTTTGCTCATTGAAGGGACGACTTGGTGTTACCTTCACGGACGATGATTTACTACTTGGAACAGATCACAACCGACCATCATACATTGCCTCACTAGTATTGGAAAGTTCACACTCTCTAGGGTGCTAGTTGATCCAGAGCGTCAACGAATATAATGAACCTTCAAATGCTAGCTTATTTAAAGATTGATGCCCTTGATCTAGAGGCGTACAAGATGATGCTAAGAGTAGTTTCAATTAGAAAGGAGAAAGAGCTATTGATTGATAACACCTAATGAAGATTGGTGAATTAGCCAAGACAACTGCAAAGTTCCACATAATTGATTCCGAGACATCATTCAACTCTCTCATCAGCCAACCATGTATCCAAGGAAAACAGGATGGTACCGTCATCTCTACACCCGCCTTTATAAAGTACTATGAAGGAGGATAAGAGCAGTGTATCAAAGGTGATTTGCAACCATTCTCCGTGCATGAAATTGGAATCCATGAAGATGCAACATACTACACAATTCCCCAAAGAAAACCGCCTTCTCCCGTAAATGCCATACCAAATCAAGAAAAAGAAGCACGAGATGACAAAGAACCTGAAATTTAGTTCAACAGCTTACTCACCACTCCCTTATGACAAGATTGGTGAAGGTTTTCCTGCATCCCCAGACCCAGGTCGAGGTCGGGGGACGAGGTCGAGGAAGAACGGAGGAACAATTAATTGCAGAAGAAACGTCACGTATGTCGATTGGGAGAATAGCTCTGAAGAAGAAGAAGAAATTAAGAAAGAAGCAGCACGTAAACCAAAGGAAACCCGAGTTCAAGATCTCTAAAAGATGAAAATAATGAAGAATATAAAGTAATGCACGAGAAGATTAACCACTATGTGCATACTATGACCCCGACCCCAAAACCATTCTAATAAGATCGAGGGTATGGTGGTCAAAGAGGTACATGATGGTGGTACTAAACCAATCAAGTTTTACCGTGGTGCTTCTTCTTCCAAAACCGAAAATGATGTACAATTTGAAAAAGTTACTTTTCCGATTTAATGGAATTGTCGTTTAAGGTATTCTCCTTGTGTTCAAAATTTAATTCAGCGCTGTATTTTGCCTAAGCAATGGTCAAAAGGCCAATCACAGCACGCTTGAAAAGTTATGGAACAATGCTAATCACCTCCCAATTCAAAACATGGTCTCGGATCTGGCACAAATAGGTATGTCGATGATTCGAGATTTTTCTTAGTTGTCACTCACGAGCATGATGAAGGCTGTTCGAAACCTTAGATAATCTTGAAGATCTACCAATCGGAGATGCTCCGCCCTAATTTGAAGAAGAAATTAAATCTACAAAAGAGGAGTTAATGGAAATTAACTTAGGTACTAGCGAAGAGCCTAGGCCAACTCCTTGTTAGCTCCTTACTCAATAAAGAAGACTCCAAAGAGATAATCAAGCTATTAATGGAATTCAAGTACTGCTTGCTTGGGTTATTATGAAATGCCGTGATTAGTCTTTATACCAGTCACAAGTTAGGGATTGGATCACATTGTCGTTCCAAATTTCGACAAGCTCCAAGAAGGATGCGTCTTAGAGATTGAACAATAAGTAATAACCGAAGTTAATAAGCTAATAGATGCTAAATTTGTCCGTGAAGAACAATACCCAAGTTGGTTAGCCAATGTGGTACCAGTCGAAAAAAAGAATGGCCGGATAAGAATCTACGTAGACTCTCTCGTAGATTTAAATAAAGCATGTCCGAAGGATGAATTCCCGCTACCAATTCTAATCGATGATCGACATCGTCAACACAATAAGTCTTCTCATTCATGGATGGATCTTCAGGATAACCAAAGAGCAAATGACAAGGATTTTTTATGATCCATTCACAACCAAGTCGAGTGCTATGTGGATGATGTGGTCATCAAAAGCAACCGAAGGAAGATCACCTATGATTCTATGAATTATTTTCACATTAAGAAAATTTAATCTTAAGATGAATCCCTTAAATCCTGCCTTCGGCGTCACCTCCGGGAAATTTTTAGGATTTATTGTTCGACATCGCTAATCGAAATTCTATCCGAAAAAGATTAAAGCTATCTTAAAAATGTTGCCTCCTAAAACCTTGAAGCAACACATCCCTATTGAAAATCGGGCATATCTTCGACGCTTTATCTCGAATTTATCACGTAGGTGTCAGCCCTTCTTAGCATTAATTAAAATGGACGTCAAATTCATTTCCAAAGAGAAATGCCAACGGCCTTCGAGGACATTAAGCAATATCTAATGACACCTCCCGTCTTAGCAGCCCCGCCGAGTACACCGTCGATACTTTATACCGCGCTTTAGATGACCTCTTTTCAGAGCCCTATTAGCCTGTGTCAATGATACAAGGGAAAAGAAAACGCACTCACTACTTAAGTCATCATATGATTCCAACGGAAGTAAAGTACCCTCCAATTGAGAAGCATTGTTTGGCTCGATCTTCGCTGCTCAAAAAGCCTTGTGCATTACATGCTTTCTCATAAGGTCAACCTTATCTCAGTTAATTCATTGCAATACTTTGGATGACCTCTTCTCGATGCTTCGGCGTACTTCCTAGGTGGTCGATGATACTATTGCAATTCAATATAACTTTCATTCCTCTTCGTGGCCGTAAAGGACAATCTCCAGCGTACTTCCCAAAGACACCCTTTACCCCATAATCGCCTCTCAACGATGACTTACTAAACGAGCAGATAATGGAGCTACAAGACCCCGATGATCATTGATGGAATTGTACTTCGATGGAGCATCTTCAGCACGTAAAGATAGAGAGTCGAATGATAGTGGCTCGGTAAGGCAGAATCGATTAATCTTTATAACAACAGAGCGTGATATGTTAAGATACTCCTACCACCTCATAGAACTATGTATAAATAACAAAGTAGAATACGAAGCCCTTGTAACAAAATTGGAATTAACTATTCAGATGGGTATAACAGATATCAACATCTATTGCATTCGCAATTGATCATTCTGTATTGTCAACAATACAAAATTCCGAAACCAAGGCTCGAGTAAGATTTTTATGACATGAAACTATTGAAGCAAATTCTAAATGTAACAATCTACAATATTCCCAGAAAAGAAAATGCTCTTGCAGATGCGTTAGCCCGCCATATTTCATCACAGATGATGAATCACGTGAAATGTTAGTTCAGACGTCATGTTCTCTCACAGCCTCATAATGCACACGATACACAAATCAGAAAAGAAGAAATAACCGCTGCAGCAATAACAGAAGTTACAGAAGACGGCTGCAAGCAATAAAAGACTACTTGCAAACAGAAACCTACCGGACGGATAAGTCGTTAGCTCATCAAATCAAGAAAAGAACCTGGCTCATATTATTAAACAATATGTTATACAGAAGGTCTTTTCGATCGATGTGGCTTATGCCCGAGTGAGTCCGTGTCTAGAAATTGTTAATGAAGTACACTCGTGACCTTGTGGCGCCATCAAGAGGTCCCGTAGATGAAGATGAAGATTAAAAGGCTAAGGTATCACCTGCCCTCAATGATGACCCCACCGAAGAAGATTGCCAAAAGTTTTCACTCAAAGGCCAAGTGCACAGGAGTGGTTCTACATCAACCTCCAAATGTGCTACATCCGGCAATCATGTCGTGGCCGTTTGAGTGTTGGGGCACAAACATATTGTGGGTCCCATACAAATGGGCTGGGCAGCAAGACCGCTCGTAGAAGTGAAGGCACATCACGTGCTGCTACTTAAGAATCAAATGCTCTTACCACTTCGGGGGTACATCGTAGAATCATTTCGTACAATGGGTCCGTGGGTATGTTACCAAGATCATCAATTTTGTGAGAAGACACGGGATCGATTGGCGCTATTCAACAATCTACTACCCAAGAGCAAACAGCTGGCCGAGGCTTTTTAATAAACCTCACCAAATCTTAAATAAACTTTGGATGTTAACTAAACGAATTGGCACGAAGTTGTTGGAAACCTTATGGGCCTACAGAATGACTTTCAGGACTCCTACTCCGTCTACGCCCTACGCTCTAGTATACGGATCCGAGGCAGCTTCACCCTTGGAAGTTCGGCCTCCCATCACGCGAATTGCAATGCGAGAAGACTGCCGCGTAAGAAAATGCCAAATTACGGCCGGAAGAATTGGAAAACATGGAAGGAAAATGACTTGGTGTCACAACGAATCCGGAACCGTATCAAACTAAGATGATCCAAGCCCATGACAAACTCGGGTCCGCCCAAGGACGTTCAAAGTCGACTGTCCTAGTTCTCGTAAGGCCTATTCTCGCAGCCGCCGCAAGACAGAGGTAAATTTAAGCCGACTCGGGAGGGGCCGTTCGTGGTCGAGACAATCTACTCGTGAGGTTCTTACCAACTTATGAATTGCTGCGGGGAACGATTATGCTTCCAATCAATGGACGATATTTAAAGAAGTATTATGAACCTGATGTTTCGAAGAATGAAATTTCATTCCTCAAGGATCGCGGTAGAGTGGTCACTTATAACCGGGTCCGAACCTAAAAAAATGAATGATAAAAATCATATAAAAATGTGTGTTAAAAGGAAACATATGCAATTGAAGTAATGATAAAATTTTGACTCTTCCTTTCGAGACGAGCTCACTTCGATCTTTTTTTTATCTTCTCTTACTCTTATAAAATATGAGATAATTAAATAAGAAATTTTCATTAATAAGTAAATTTTCTTATCGTTTCATCTCGTAGTACAAATTCCCCCGATCCTTTCCTTGTTTTCTTTTTCATGGAAATGTCGAACGGCGGCTCTTCCTAAACTTTAAGTATTGCAAGTCTTGTACTTAACAAAGAAGAGCCGAAAGCTGATGCCGTGATGTAGGTTGGCTCGGACCTTTCACAACTGGAGCGTGGAATATGAGGAACCGGCTTAGACTACTATGGATCCCGAGCATGTCCGTAGGAAGACAAAGTTGATGAGGCTCAATAAGAAGGCTCCCCATGCTGCAAACAAGAAGAGGAAGATCAATATGATCGAGGAAAACAAGATGAAATCAGTGATAACGTCCACAGGAGGAAAGCTTGTCAAGCGTCTTCCTACCGAGATTCGTGGAGAGAGGAGAGCCACTCCCCGACCCCAACTCAGAGAAGAAACAAGAATCGCCGTATCGCCAAGATGCCGATGAAATTACCGAAGAACAACAAGGAAGAAACCCCGACGGCCGTAGCAAGCTTGCTTCATGGAGGCCGTCCTCAGAGCACCATAGCAGAGGTTGTTCCAGAGGAGGTTAACAAAAACTCCGCACTCGAGATAGTGATGATTCTAGGAGAGCGTGATGGTGTGGAGCCATATATCCCAGCGTACGTCACTAGACCACGACACCTCGCATAATTTCGCAGCACGAATCGAGACATCCGCAGGCGGAAGCTTAATTTTGAATAATTTCAGAGAATCATAAGAAAAATAAGTCAACATCCTGGAAGGACTAGAGCTACATATTGATGTTTTCTCTCACTACGAGCGTAGTGAGATTGTAGACTACGTCAATGAGCTGAAGAAACAATGTCATCCGAGACGATTACGTAGCAGACCTACTCCGAGCCAAAGAAATGGAAAAGAGGTATGAGGATTACTATTCAATTTGGATGCTGTTACAACTTGGCTGGTGACAGAAAAGGAAACCCGCCAGGGATACTCCGCTACGATCAAGTGAATCCAATGCCAGTTTTAATTAAGAAAATGATAAAAAGGATGGTGGCTTGGCGAGTCCTACCCGCTGATTGCATACCCAATGCTTGTATTGTCAACATCTATGCGTAAGGAGACTTCATTCCACCTCACACAGATCATCTTAATTTTGTAAGGCCCTTTTGTACCGTTTCTCTTCATCAACCAATGCAACATTATGTTCGGGAGAGAATCCCAGATAATTGGCCCCGGAGAATTCTCGAGGCCGCAGAGATGCCTCTACCGCAGCTCGTTCTCACTACAAGGGAATGGTGTAGATGTAGCGAAGCAATCGCATACCAGGAGTTCCCTACGAGCGAGTCTCCATCACCTTCGAAGGATGGATGAGAGTAAATTCGGTCTACTTCAACAAGATCTCGTAACTTAGAGAATTTGGTACCTACGAGTCGTAGGCTACATAGTAGTAGCACACCTCTAAATACACTTACGTGAGATTCTCCTCCGGAAAGTAGCTTAGAAGGTGATGTTATTACCAATGTAGTTTACTTTTCGTACATGGATGAATCGACAGATAGCTTTGTCGCAGTACACCGAGCTATCAATGCACCGTGTTTAGATATATATGTGAACTTCTTTAAAGTTTGTTTTCGCACGGATGTCGTAAATGTTTTGATGGAATCACTCGATGTATCTTCAACATTTTAGTGAGATTTAACTTTGTGTTTTGCCTTCAAACTTTGTGCAATTCTATCGCAAACGCCACCTCGTATCCGAGTGTAACTCGGTTTAAAAAGAAAGTTGGATGAAGAACGATTTGAATGAAATAATAATAACAAAATAAAATTTGAATTCAAAGTCTGAATAAAACACAAACCAAAACTCAAAACCGATCAACTTAAAACTTCAAGATGTGAACCAAGTAAATCAATGAAAATCCGAATCAAAGTGGAATTTCAATCGAAAACAAAACTAAAAAAATCAAATCACTAAAAGAAAAGAATAATGAAAACAAATTCCCGAATCCGATATCCCTCAAACCTCTCCGGCTGTTCTCGAAATCTTTTTCAACTCTCTCGCTATTTCTCCTCGAGAAGGTTGCCGAGTCTACCGACATGCGTAACCACGAGATTCTAAATTTGGTTCGATGTCGTGGATTCACTTCCTTTGCCAAACTTTCAACCTTTTTGATGAAATCCTTCAGATGCGAAACACTTTCATGTCCCATTCCAATCTTCTACTCGCGCTTTTAATCATTGAAATATTCACGAATCAATCGTCAACCTTCGAGACCTGTACCTAAATTCCGGGCTTCTCTCCTTTCGAGGTAGGTACATACCCCGACTCTTTTCGAGATCGATACCTAAATTTTGATTCTATTTCTATGACCGGTACCTAAATTCCGGGCTTCTCTCCTTTGCAGGTCGGTACCTAAATTTCGACTCTCTTTTCGAGATCGATACCTAAATTTTGATTCCCTTGCGAGAGATCCGGTACCTAAATTCCAGTTCTCTCCTTCGAGGTTGATACCCAAATTTTGACTCGTCGAGATCGATACCTAAATTTTGATTCTTTCGAGATCGGTACCTAAATTCTAGTTCTCTCCTTTTCGAGGTCGGTAACTAAATTCTCGACTCTCTTTTCGAGATCGACACCTAAATTTGATTCTCTTGCGAGACTCGGTACCTAAATTCCAGTTCTCTCCTTTCGAGGTCGGTACCTAAATTCTCGACTTTTCGAGATCGATACCTAAATTTCGATTCTCTTTCGAGACCGGTACCTAAATTCTAGTTCTCTCCTTTCGAGGTCGGTACCTAAATTTTTTGACACTCTTTTTCGAGATCGATACCTAAATTTCGATTCTCTTGCGAGACCGGTACCTAAATTCCTAGCTTTCCTTTTTAGTCGGTACCTAATTTTCGACTCTCCGTTCGAGATCGATACCTAAATTTTGATTCTCTTTCGAGACTGGTACCTTATCCATTTCTCTCCTTTTCGAGGTCGGTACCTACCCCGTGACTATCTCTTCGAGATCGATACCGAAATTTCTATTGTTCTTCAAGATCCGTGTACCTAAAATCGAGTTCTCTCCCTTTCGAGGTTGGTACCTAAATTCCGACTCTTTCGAGATGGATGCCTAAATTTCGATCTCTTTCGAGACTGATACCTAAATTCCAGTTCTGTCCTTTCGAGGGCGGTACCTAAATTTTGACTCTCTTTTCGAGATCAATACCTAAATTTCGATTCTCTATCGAGACTAGTATCTAAATTCCAAATTTCTCTTTTCGAGGCTCCGCACTCAAATTCCGACTCTCTTTTGAGATTGATACTTAAATTTCAATTCTCACTCTTTTCGAGATCAATACCTAAATTCTGATTCTCATCCTTTGTGAGGTCATTACCTAAATTCTAATTCTTCTCCGAGGCCGGTACTTAAATTCCGGGCCTCATCCCTTTCGATCGCACCTAAAATTCGATCTTCTTTTCCCCGATGTTGGAGCCTAAATTCTACTCTCTTCATGAGACTAGGAGCCTAAATTCTAGTTCTCTTTAAATTCCGAGGTTAGAACTTAGGTTCCGATTCTCATTCCAAACTCTCGAATCTCAACGAAATCCACCTTAAAATCAATCTTAAATCGAACTTTAAATAAAATTGAAACTCAAATCCATTTGAAACTCAAACTTAAAATTTGAAATAAAAATGAAAACAAATGTAAAATTCGGTCTCTCCAAGTCTTTTGATTTGGAATTCACCTCCTTCCTTCCCTGTGGAGAGTTCTCAGTGGATCTTCGGGCCTTAGAGATTTACCCGATACTCCCGCCGGAAATCTTTCTACTCGTTCTAAGTGTGTCACTTAGACGTTTGTGTTGGTTTTGTTGATCTCTTCGTCAACGCCACGCGCGGTGTGCTCCGTCAAGACACCACACCTATTGGGGGTCTATTTCGACCTCATTTTTAGTGAGGTCTATTCTTCTCTCCTTAGTTCTTAGGATCTAGCCATAAGGTTTTCCTCGGGCCATCTTAGAGGACTAGATCTGGGACCTGCCCTTTAGCATTTATATGTTCCTTTGTATATGAACAATAGTTGTTCATTTGTTACTGTGAACTATGAACATTATGGTTTATACCTTTTTATTTAATTCATGTTTATGGATTGATTACTTATTTATGAATGTGGAAATAGAAGTCAACGAAAATGAGCAACGACAAAATATTCTTATTATTGCCGTGTGTTTATATTTTGCATGTCACAAGAAATCTTTGCTGATCTTTTACAAGTGTTGGAAACAAACCACGGTCTTTGTGGTTCTTCTAGAACTACAAGTAGAGAAGTCATAGGCAGCACTTTGTATATATTATCTCATAATGAGTCAACCAGAGCAACATCTGAATAGTCCAACATTCAACTAAAACAATTAATATGTAACTTTTTCAGTCTTAAATGCTTTGTTTAGCTTATCAACCAAAGTGATAAAGTCTATAGATTCAACATTTCATACAATTCCACTAGAGATTTAAATGACTCGTGATATATGTCACTTTCTCAGGTTCCCTTATATATCTCACTTTTATTGTTATTTATGGTCAAATATAGAATTCAATAATAAATATGACATATTTTAAACATAATTTTATTGAAGCTATTGATACAACACATGTTTGATGCTTGTGTTTCTAAAGGCGAAAGTGTTAAATATTGGTCGATGTGGTTCACCTACTCAAAATCTTATGACAGCGTGTGACTTTAATATGTGCTTCAATTTTATCATGGTTGGATGGGAAGAGACTGTCCATGATAACCACATATTTAAATCTATCACACACAATCTAGAGTATAAATTTCCAACGTCTCATGTAGGTAAGATGTATATAATGTTATTATAAAAAACTAATATTTCTCATAGTTTTCATATATGTACTTAGAAAAGTACTATGCTGTCGATATGAGAATCCCTACGCAACAAGGCTTCATGAAGTCTTACTCAAAAATAATATCTCATATTAGTCAATTAATTTCATGAAGAAAAGAAAATTTAACAAATTATGCTGTTCCTTATGTTGAGTGATTGAGAGAAATTTTAGTATTAGGAAGAAAAAGAGGGTTATTTTAAGAGACAAGTATGTTTATTCTCATGATAAATAGGTTAAAATAATTGGAGTGATAATGGCTTTACACAATTACATAAGAAGACATCTGTCACATAAGGATAAAGAATTTAATGTGCTTGATGAATATCAACATACGTACCTCCAGAGACATATGAGTATATAATACGACATTTTATGCTGAAATATAATCAAATTTTAGAAGAATCACAGTGTTGAGATGGGAGGGTGAAAAAGAGATAAGCATGCTGCGAGATCAAATTGCAGATGCTTTGTTACCATGCGTGATGTGGAGACCAGTACCACTTTTCTTTGTGACATTAGTTTTTTTTTTCTTTGATAATTTTATGTAGTGAACTAAAAATATGTGGTTGGTTTTGCATTTTTCTCATTGGTTGTTGTCTTACTTTGTAGAAATAAGGTTTTAAATTCCATGTTTTCTCTCAATTGAATGACCTGTTGGGCAACCATAGGTTTGTTAAGTTTTTAATTTCACTATTGTGAACAAGTTTAACACTGCCGTTGCCGGTCCCAAGCCCGGATGTGAAAAGTGGAGGGTTGCGTTAGGTAGTCGACAGCCAGCGTAAAACTTGTCGGAAAAAAAATCATGACATGAATCCTTTTGATCATTGTGTAAGTGTTAGGGCGTCCCCTGGAAGCGACGCGCTGTATGGCATGAATACAGTGGAAAGTGTGCAAGGGCCGCTACACCGGCGCCCGGGTGTAGTGTCAAGTAAGCAAGGGTTCCCACATTACGGACGGATGCGGTTAAAGAAGTTAGTTCATGATACTAGTATTAGGATAGGATCCTGGAATATAGGTACTCTCAATGGTAAACTAATGGAATTGGTTGATATTATGATCCATAGAAAGATAAATATCCTATGTATTCAAGAAACTAAATGGGTTGGAGAAAAAGCTAAGGAGATTGATAACTTAGGTTTTAAATTATGGTATTCGGTAAGAGTCGTACTAGAAATGGTGTAGGTGTAATTATAGATAAGAGTTTGAAAGATAATGTTGTCAAAATTAATAGAGTTGGAGATAGAATTATAGCACTTAAGATTATTATTGATACTAAGATTTTTAATATTATAAGTGCTTATGCTCCTCAAGTTGGTTTAGATATAGGCTCTAAAGATAAATTCTGGAATGATCTAGAAGACTTAATACACTTGATACCCCTTGAAGAAAAAATTTTTATTGGAGGAGATTTAAATGGACATGTCGGTAGAGTGGTAGAAGATTTCGAAATATTCATGGTGGCTACGGTTATGGAGCGATTAATGAAGAAGGTAGAGCCATTTTAGATTTTGCTTTAGCGTATGATATGATTATTACTAATACTTTATTCAAGAAAAGAGATGAGCATCTTATTACTTATAAGAATGGATCTAATAAAACACAAATTGATTATTTTCTTATGAGAAGAAGAGATCGTCGAGATTGTAAGGATTGTAAGGTTATTCCAAGTGAGCAATTAAGTACCCAACATCGATTATTAGTTCTAGATTTTAAGATGAAGAGTTGTAAAATAAAGAATACTAGGATTCAACATCTTAGAATAAGATGGGGGCACCTAAAAGACACAAATAAAATTATTTTTATGAGTAAAATTCAAGATTTAAATATTTGAGATGTTCATGAAGACGCGAATGTTATGTGGGAAATATTAACTAATACTATTAAACAAGTGGCTAAAGATGTACTTGGAGAATCAAAAGAAAAAGTTTCTATAAATAAAAATAGTTGGTGGTGGAATAATAATGTGCAAGAAAAGATAAAATATAAGAAGTTGTGCTATAAAAATTGGTTTAAATGTAAAAGCGTAGAGAATTGGGAAAAATATAAAACGGCCACGTGGAAGTGTAAAAGAATAATCTGTGACGCTAAAAATTCTGCTTTTAGTGATCTTTATAACATGTTAGATACTAAGGAAGGTGAAAAATATATGTATAAACTAGCCAAACAAAGAGAAAAGAAATGTAAAGATTTAACTCAAGTAAAATGTATTAAAGATGAAAATCAAAAAGTGCTTTTCTTAGAAAAAGATATTCAACATAGGTGGGTGAGTTATTTTGATAAACTTTTTAATGATGATGCTGAAAGTATGATTGACCTTAGTGATCTTAATATCGTTAATAATAATAAAACTTTTCATTTTTACGGTCGCATTAGTAAAAAAGAAGTTGACGAGGCTTTAAAGAAAACCAAGGGGGGAAAGTCTGTAGGACCTGATGATATCCCAATTGAAGTGTGGAAATGTTTAGGTGATTTGGGGGTTTCCTGGCTTACTAAACTTTTTAATATTATTTTAAAAACTAAAAGGATGCCTGAGGAGTGGAGAAAGAGCATTTTGGTCCCCATTTTTTAGAATAAAGGAGATGCACAAGAGTGTGCAAATTATAGAGGAATTAAATTGATGTGTCATACTTTAAAATTATGGGAGAGGGTAATTGAAGATAGGTTAAGACGTATTACAAAGATTTCTCATAATCAATTTGGATTTATGTCGGGCAGGTCTACCATGGAAGCTATATATTTATTGAGAGGTTTGATGGAGAAGTACAGAGATAATAAGGAGGATCTACATTTGATTTTTATTGATTTAGAAAAAGCTTATGATAAGGTTCCTAGAGATGTTCTTTGGAGAGTCCTTGAGAAGAAAGGTGTTGATATGACTTATATTCAAGTCATTAAAGATATGTATGCTAGAGCTGTTACATGTGTTCGAACTGAAGGAGGATTGACCAAGTATTTTACTATTTCTGTTGGTTTACATCAAGGATTTGCTTTAAGCCCATATATTTTTGCTTTATTTATGGATGGTCTTACTAGGCATTTACAAGAGGATGTACCTTGGTGTATGCTTTTTGCTGATGATATCCTCCTTGTGGATAAGACAAGAGAAAAAGTCCAGGAAAAACTTGAATTATGGAGGTCTACATTGGAGTCTAAAGGTCTTCGTTTGAGTAGAACTAAAGCTGAATACATGGAATGTAATTTTAGTAATAGTAGGTCTAGTGACAGCGAGTGTAACTTTGGGTGATCAAATTATTAAAAGGTGTGAACGATTTAGATATCTCGGGTCCATTGTTCAAAGCGATGGTGATATAGATGGGGATGTTAATAGTAGAATTCGGGTTGGTTGGTTGAAGTGGAGGAATGCGTCCGGCCTATTGTGTGATAGAAAAGTACCGCTTAGACCGAAAGGAAAATTTTATAAGATGGTGGTGAGACCTTCAATGCTCTATGGTGCTTGAATGTTGGCCTTTAAAAGAGAAGCATAATGTTAAGTTAAGTGTTGCCGAGATGAGAATGATTAAGTGGATGAGTGGCTTTACACTTAGAGACAAAATGCGAAATGAATATATCCGTAAAAGGGTTGGAGTTGCACCGGTGACGGATAAAATTAGAGAGAGTCGCCTTACATGGTTTGGTCACATTAGACGTCGACCACTCGATGATCCGATTAGGAGAGTAGATGTTTTAAATACAACTTATGTTAAGAAAGGCAGAGGCGAGACCTAGGAAAACTTGGGCTTATTGCATAAAAAATGATCTTAATTTATTAGAATTAAACAAAAATTTGACACTAAATAGGACGCAATGGAGAAAAAGGATTCATGTAGCCGACCCCACTTAGTGGGATTAAGGCTTTGTTGTTGTTGTTGTTGTTGTTGTTGTTGTTGTATTGTGAACAAGTTGAGTTTTCTCCCACTTGGCCTCAATGACAATCATGGGTTTATTTTTTCATTTCTATTTTATAGCGATGAACATATTGATATTTCTTCCACTTTGATGGGAGACAACCTTGGGTATATTATTTTTTTTTACTTTCATTCAATATTATGAGAATGTTTAATTTGCTCTTATATGTATGGCCTTCTGGGTAACCATGGATTTAATTTTTTGAAGTGGTATAATGAATTGTATAACTTAGGGTGTTCTTCTGAATGGTGATATGTGTGATTTTAGTAAGAAGGGCTTCAAGGCTACCAAAATCTCATTCATTATAAGCGTTGTTATGATGGCAAATTCTTTTCCTATTTACATTGACTCTAAGCCCACATTATTTTTGTAACAATCCTGTTATATTAGTTTTAAATTTAATATAGTATTTTTTAAGAGGATATTTGCCAATTGATAGTGGAAGGTAAGAAGTTGGTAATTCAATGTGAGATATAGCTAAGGTTTGAGTTGAAGTATTCAATAATTGTCTAATACAAGATGTTAATCATTTTTTTTCTAGCATAACACTTTCAAAATAATTAAAAAATGTGCCTATAGAACTAATTAATTAATGCACAATATTTTAGGTCTAATGTTTTGAAGCAAACAATAGAACTAACGTGATTTCTACTTGAGTTATAAAACTTTTAAATTTGGGAACATTAAATATTCATAATTTAAAAAAAAAACATGCATAAGTAGATATAGTAATTCTCTTGGAAAAATGAAAAAAAAAATCACAAGAAAAGAAAAAGTGAGTAGAAATTCATTTCAAGTCAAAAGTTGAAGGGGATAGAGCTTAATGAAAAATCCGAGGGAGAAGAAGCTTGAGGCTAAGTATAGGAGTAATCCAACTTCTATTTTCAAGATACATCCCCTAATTAAATGATTTAATTTCTTCCTTAATAAAATTTTAGAATCATATAAACCTAGGTAGAATACAGGTATAGCTTATTGCTTGAACATTATTTGAGAACTTAAAAATACTTGGAATAATGAAAAGAATTATAGTCAAACTGGATCAAGTGGATTGATAGAAATTGTGTCAAGATAAAAATGATTAAAAAAGGTAAAATATATTATTAATTCACAAAAATTCCCGCTAAAAGATGAAAATCACTTGACCTTAACAAATTATTACCCCGTGCTATTAAAAGACAATGATACATCTAAGAGAAGGTAAACCGTTAATTTTCTAAAAATCTGAGCCATGTGTTAAGATTGCCTGAGGGCAAGTAACATATAAGTTTGGAGGATTTGTTATGAATAAAATATGTGATGAATTCTTAGCTTGTTTACCCTTATTTTTTGCATACTTTATGACATTATTATGCTTGAAGAAGATATTTTGCCTGCTTTGTGAAGGTTTGAAGTTGGATGATGTTTGGGAATGAAAAAGGGCAAATAAGAGAAACTAAAGGAAATTTTGATCCAGTGCGCCCAAGTCGACTTCCCAACGCGCTCGCTTCTTGCCGGCCCTCCTACGCTTAAAAGCCACTACACCCGCTATATCGACAACTGAGGTTAAAACACTCATGCCCAGTCATTACCTCAATGGCACACTCATGCCCAACAAATGATTCAATTTTGAAAGGAATTTTCTTTCCTTTGTGAGGGCCAAAAGACTTGCAACTTTTTGACCATCAATCACCCATACAAAAAAGTACCAATGGCTAAAAAAGAGAAAATCAGCAAATCTTTCAAGCTTTATGATGGCTAAAAGGCTTGATAAATTCCTATCAGCAAAAATTGGTTTGAACTAAATAGAGGGTGCCCCATGTTCACTGAATTGTACAAGATAATGCATGACTGCCAACTTGTTAAAAAGCAAGATAAAACTGATTAATCTTCCAACACTATAGTGCTAATGGTTGGGGTTACAACTACGAGGGAAGACTGATGTCGTGATTCTATTAATAGAGAGAACATTATTAAACCACAAGGTAAGGACTCATGTCATGATACCGAAACTGGTGTCATAGCATTAGCCTAGGTAGAAACAAAGCCCACCCAAGGCAATAATGCTCAAATCAAAACTAAGACCAGGTTCTAAGACATGAGTCAACATTATGCAATTTTTACTACATCTAACCATGATTTTTACCTGTTATGTTACTTTATTACCATAGATTTATGCTTGTTGTAATGTGTAGGTTACAGGAAATTGAGCATGCATTTTGGAGCGAGAATAAGTAGGTTGACAGGAGAATGAAGTGAGAAATGTTTTTGAGAGGAAATTTTTTTTAGATCTGAGACTATGGCAATAAAAACTGATTTATGAAACTTGGAAAGCATCCTGATGGATTATTAGAGATGGTTGTAGATAGAGATTGAGAGCTTTTGTGACAGAGAGAGGGAGAGATTAAGGTTGAGGTCCTAAGGATTGTTCTTCCTTCTCTTTTCTTTAGTTTTCTTTACTTATTTTGAGAGATTATTGTATGAGAGGGAGAGCTTCTACTCTGGTGGAGCGGACAATTTCTTTTGTAGTGTTTTCCTTCCAAGTTATACTTGCAACAATATTTCCATGGATATATTTTCTGTTGTTCTTTCAATCATGAGTAGTTAACTGTCTTTGTGATGTAAGGATTGTGGTTTTGTGGTTTTCTTAGATTATTTTCTCCATGAAATTTTTTTGTACTTTCATGCAAAAGTTATTGTGTTAACCCTTAGATTTCATTACTCCTCATCTGACCAATTATGATGTTAGCATCTTTCATGATCTATGACTTATGCCCGTTGCATAAAGGAACGAAAGGGTTAATGACAAAAACCTTGTATGAATAGGCATATTCTATTAGAATTTTGCAACATAGAAAGGTGATCGGAATAATCTTGAGAAACATAATGAGTTTAAGAGAAAGCTAACTTTACGAGTTTCTTATTCTTCTTCTGACCTAGGCATGGGCTTAAGAAGAACATTTTATCCCTGTTGATAGTTATCATGTAGGACAAAATCTTGGAATGCAAACCACCACGATACATGAATCACAGAGGCGCGAACCTCATCTCTCTTAAAGAATTATAAAATTTCTCTGCTTGATGTTCTTTTTTATTTTATAACTCATACTTTTTATTTCAATTTTCAAGTAGGATTGTAGGAATTAAATATCTTTCTTGTGATAACGCTGAACTGGGTATTAAAATTTAGTAAATTATAGATTCACCCTTTAGAAAATTTCTTAGCCCTTTCCTTGTGTGATCAATATTTGGCACTTTGAATTCACCAAGTATAATTGAGTAATACGACTGACTTCTTTCACTACAAATTTTCGTGTCATTAAGTTTTTAGCATTATTGTTGGGAAGAAGTGTTAAGAACTTATTTTATTTTAGGATAACTATAACTGAACTGCTGCGAATCTAGGCTTAACAATTTCTATTTTCTAGTTTGTATTTATTTCATTTTAATTTGAACTTGTATTACTGTTGTGATTTCTTGACGGTGTTGAAAAATTAAAAAGCTGAAAAAAGTATAAAGCCTAAAAAGCCAAAAATAAATCCTTTTTCTTGAGTCTGTTTTATTCTTTCTCTTTTGGATATGTTGTCTACTTTGAGTGTGTGTATGTTGACTGACTTGTGTGAGTCGGCATGATTTTTTGCTTGTTTAGAGTTTTTCGAGTATGTTATAGGATCATGCTAGCACTATTATTATGTATGCCTGTTGATCTGTAAAAAGGTCTAAGAAGGAAAAAGGAGCAAAAATGGAGCAAAATGCCAAAAGTATAAAAAAATATGGCCAGACTCGATACAAAAACTATCAAGTTTTTGACAACGTTTGATCAGTTATTTTGACGGAGTGAGCGATTATTGGATATTCTAGAAGGCTGACAGTTGTTCCTTGATAATAGGACATGTGATACATTGCATTTGGACGCTCCAAAAACGGTTTTAATCGTGAAGAGGTGCGAGCCAAAGTGAAGAGGTGCGAAGAACTGGACGCGGTGTCCGGCACCTAGGCGCCAGACTTCGGCGCCTAGGCGCCAGACCGACCTTCTAGAAGATTCATTGAATGTGGACATGTTTTGAAATGGTGCCTCAAGGCAACTCTTGAAGCCTATAAATAGAGGTCCATTTCTTCAGAAAACGTGCCCCTCCCATTGTACCCCTTTCTCTTATCTACTTTAGGATCTCTCATCCTTAGAGAGAGAATTTGAGAGAGAAATTTAGGGCCACTTTTGTTTAGTTTAGTGAGTTTATTTTCAAGTTATTGCATCTGGAGTTCATTACACTGTAGATTCAGTAGGAATTAGAAGATCTGTAGAAGAAATATTTGAGACAAGTATATTTTTATATTTGATTCAAAGTTTAATTATCATGTTTTGTTATTTATTTTCAATGTGTTAGGAGTAGTTAGTTACTTTCTTACTTCAATTATGAAGAGATAGATAAGATAATATAAAGATTCGATGGAGAATTAAAATTCAAAATATTTTCAAAATATTGTGATGACATTAATACCTGATCTTACTTTACTTTTTAAATTGGCTGTTTGAATTGTTAAAACCTGTTGAAGAGTTTTGAGACCTTGAAGGAGAAGAATTCTTAACTTGTAAATGTCACATGAATCCTTAGGTAGTCGAAGGCCATGTACGGGCTATTCATGGTGAAGTGAAAATAAATAGGAAGATAATATTTAAAGGGCGTAGAATTGATAAGTTTTTAGAGTGACAAACTAAATTCTTATAATTTGATTTATAGACTAGGAAAGGGTGACTAGTAGGGCCAACCATAGCCTCCCTTGGACATCTAGAAGTGTGAGCCTAGATTAACCCATTCTACTAACAATACATCTGGACCTATTCGTCAAATTAGTCGATGTTCTTTGCGCACGGATCAAAGGGTAAAGAATAGGAATGCTTCTATTTGGCACAATACCATAAATCAAATTCTCCAACGAATATTAAATTATCTTAAAAATCTTAGATTAATTGAAGGAAAGAAAGTTGTTTATTTTA
The DNA here is from genome assembly GCA_022702705.1 of Papilionanthe hookeriana x Papilionanthe teres. Lineage (NCBI taxonomy): Eukaryota > Viridiplantae > Streptophyta > Magnoliopsida > Asparagales > Orchidaceae > Papilionanthe > Papilionanthe hookeriana x Papilionanthe teres. The sequence goes on along the minus strand of CM040422.1, from coordinate 168,832,167 downwards.
TATAGAATTCATAAAATCTTATTATTGTTTTCTTTATTTGCATCTAGTAAATTAATAGTAATTTATAATCAAATTAAAAGATAAAATAAAAATATTTTTACTATTTTATTTCGCTTTCACTTCATAGAAAATTTATTTTTATAAATCTTCCCGTGGGATCGATACTTGAGGTCTTTGTTTAAAAATCCTATATTACTTGAAACGATACGTATACTTGCATAGTACCCACTAGTGTGTAAAAATATTTACTAAATTATATAATATTAATTTTATACACTAGCCGCTATTTATAAATTAAGTCAAATTTTTTGGCTATCTTTTGGAAGCAAACATTACTGCGTTAAGTGCGGCTCGGGTCAAGTTTTTGGCGTCGTTGCCGGGGAAGGAAAGGAAGTAAGGAAGAAAGAAATAGAATAGTTAAATTTTAAATTTATTGCTTGTTTTATGCGAAGATTTGGTTCTGAAGGATTAATACCTTTAGATTCTGAATTGGAAAGAACAATTAGAAAAATTAAAAAGGGAAAACAAATTAAAAAATTTCAAGAAATGGCTACTTTACAAAATCCAATTGAACTTAATGATCAAAATGTTTATAAACCATTAAGGGATTATGCTTAACTCTACAGTTGATGAACTTCATAGTAGTATTCAAATACCCACTGTAGATGCTAATTCTTTTGAACTTAAACCGTCTATTATTCAAATGGTGCAAAACAATCAATTTGATGGATCACCAAATGAGGATCCAAATTTACATCTTGTTAGTTTTTTAGAACTTTGTGCTACCTTTAAATATAACAATGTTTCGATGATGCTTTATTAGACTTAGACTCTTTCCTTTTTCTTTAAGAGATAAAGCAAAGATGTGGTTAAACTCATTAGCGGCGGTTCTATTAAAACATGGGCTGAAATGGCACAAAAATTCCTTGCTAAATATTTTCCTCCTTCTAAAAGCTGCTAAATTAAGAAATGATATTACTTCATTTAGTCGATTTGATGAGGAGACAATATATGAAACTTGGGAAAGATTTAAAGAACTATTAAGAAAATGTCCTCATCATGCTTTACTCGATTGGTTGATTATTCAAACATTTTATAATGGATTAATTGGATCTTTAAAATCAATTATTGATGTTCTTGCTTGAAGGTTCTTTAATGCCTAAATCATTTGAAGAAGCTTACACTTTAATTGAAGAAATGGCTAATAATAATTTTCAATGGCCTTCCGAAAGGATTAACCCTAAAAAGATGGCCGGTATTCAAGATAATGAAGCCTTTTCTATCTTAGCTTCACGAGTTGCGGCAATGTCTAAGAAATTAGATAATTTTGCAATTAATATTTCGCATAATAACTCTGCTAATATTGAAGATTCTCAACTATTGAAACTTTACAAGCTATTACAAGTAAAAATAATCCTTATTCAAATTATTATAATCCTGGGTGGAAAAAGCATCCTAATTTTAACTGGAATAATTCACAATAACAATGGGTTAATAATCAATCTCATCCCACTGGAAATTGGAATAATCAAGTTAATTCAAATTATAAACCTTCTGGATTTAATAATCAACAGAAAAAGTTATCAATAGAAGAATTAATTATGCAAATGAATAATCAATTACAAAATCAAAATAATGCTATTTGTAATATTAAAAATCAAATGGGGCAAATTGCTACTTTAATTAATAACAGACCTATAGGAACACTTCCTAGTAATGTTGAAATCAATCCAAAGGAAACTGGAAAAGAACATGAACAAGTTAAAGTCTGTGAAACTTAGAAGTGGAAAGGAATTACAAGAAAAATTGCGGAATGAAATTGAAAAAGAGATTGAGGTTGAAGAGATTGAAAAACCTAAAGAAACTCTCTCTCTAGTCAAGATCGATTATTATACTCGTTAATGTGGAAGTTGAAAAACCACCACCAACTTTTCCTCAAAGACTTAAACAACGAAACTTGATCATCAATTTTCTAAGTTCTTTGAAATTTTTAAGAAACTTACTATTAACATACCTTTTGCTGAAGCTTTGGAACAAATGCTAACTTATGCAAAATTTATGAAGGATATTTTAAGCAAAAAATGAAAATTTGAAGCTTTTGAAACTATTGCATTAAGTGAAGAATGCAGTGCAATAATTCAAAAGAAATTACCTGAAAAGCTTAAGGATCCTGGAAGTTTCACTATACCTCGTGCTATTGGAGAAAAATTTTGCGGAAAAGCTTTATGTGATTTAGGAGCAAGTATTAATCTCATGTCATTTTCTATCTTTTGAAGATTGGATTTAGGAGATATTACTCCCACCACTGTAACTCTTCAGTTAGCTGACAGATCTATCACTTATCCTAAAGGAGTTATAGAGGATGTCCTTGTTAAAGTGGATAAATTTATCTTCCCTGTAGATTTCATAGTACTTGACATGGAAGAAGATAAAGAGATACCTATTATTTTAGGAAGACCTTTTCTAGCTACCCGACGAGCTATGATTGATGTGCAAAAAGGAGAATTAACCATGAGAGTCGATGATCAAGAAATTAAATTCAATGTTCTTAAATCAATGAAGTACCACGATAAAGAGAAATGTTATCGAATGGATATAATTGATTATTTAATTGAAAAACATTATCAAGAAAAATGTAAAGTTATTTACGAAGAAAAATTTGAATTTTTAAGCTGATGAAGAAGAAGTAGTAGAAGAAGAAGAGACTCATTTTATTAAAGATAATTGGGAAACTTTAGACATAACTCAAAATGATATACTTTTACCCTCAATTAAAAAAGCACTGAACTAGAATTAAAAATGTTACCTTCACATTTAAAATATACGTTTCTTGGAAATTCGTTAACTTTACCTGTTATTATTTCTTCTGAACTGAGTAAAGATCAAGAAGAAAAATTACTAGGTGTAATAAAGAATTATAAGAAAGCTTTTGGTTGGACTATTGCTGATATAAGAGGAATAAGCCCTTCCATTTGCATGCATAGAATTTTAATGGAAGAAAATTTTAAACCTACTATAGAATCAAAAAGAAGATTAAATCCTATCATGAAAGAGGTTGTTAAAAAAGAAATTATTAAGTGGTTAGATGCTGGTATTATTTATCCTATTTCAGATATTTAATGGGTAAGTCCTATTCATTATGTTCCGAAGAAAGGATGTGTAACTGTCATTGTTAATGATAAAAATGAACTTATTTCTACAAGACAAGTTACTGGATGGCGAATTTGTATTGACTATAGGAAATTAAATAAAGCCATTAGAAAAGATCATTTTCTTTTACCTTTCTTGGATCAAATGCTCGATAAATTAGCTGAACACTCATATTTCTATTTTCTGGATGGATATTCTGGTTATCATCAATTACTTATTATTCCCGAGGACCAAGAAAGGACAACTTTTACAAGTCCTTATGGAACATTTGCTTTTAGAAGAATGCCTTTCAGTTTATGTAATGCACCTGCAACTTTTCAAAGATGTATGATGTCAATATTTTGTGATTTGATTGACAAAGGAATTGAAATATTCATGGACGATTTTTCGGTCTTTGGAACTTCTTTTGAATCTTGTTTGGAAAATATAGCCAAAGTTCCGAAAAGATGCGAAGAAACAAATTAGTTCTTAGCTGGAAAAAAGTCGATTCATGGTCACGAGAAGGCATTGTACTTGGACACAAAGTATCACGAAAAGGGATGGAAGTAGATCGAGCAAAAGTGAAAATTATTTCGAATTACTAACCACCTACTATCATTATCGATGTGAGAAGTTTTCTAGGTCATGCTTGGATTTTATAGAAGATATATAAAGAATTTTTCTAAAATTGCTAAACCTCTTTGTCATTTATTAGAAAAAGATGCACAATTTGAATTTAATGAAGAATGTATTAATGCTTTTAATATTCTAAAAGAAAAATTAATAATCGCACTTATTATTGTTGCTACTTGACTTGGAATAAATCTTTTGAATTAATGTGTGATGCAAGTGATTTTGCAATTGGAGTCATATTAGGACAAAAATATGAGAAAATTTTCAAAGTTGTATATTATGCTAGTAAAACTCTCACCGAAACACAAAGAAATTACACTACCACGCGAGAAAGAGCTTCTAGCTATAGTATATGCCTTTGATAAATTTAGACCTTATCTTCTTGTCACTAAATGCATAGTTCATACCGATCATTCTCGCTATTAAATATCTAATATATAAGAAAGATTCTAAACCTAGACTTATATGATGGGTTTTACTTCTACAAGAATTTGATTTTCAAATAGTAGATAGAAAAGGAACTGAAAACCAAATTGCTGATCATTTGTCTAGAAATAAAAAATGATATTATTTCGGAAGAGAATATAAATAAGAAATTCCCTGGTGAATCTTTATATGTTATTCAAAGATACAAAACACCGTGGAATGCTGATATTGTTAATTATTTAGTTAGCAATATTTTGCCTTATGACTTGGATAAAAAATTTATTAAGAAATTTAAATATGATGCTAATTCTTATATTTGGGAAGAACCTCATTTATTTAAAATTGGTAAAGATTCTATGATTCGAAGATGTGTACCTTATGAGGAAACTTTTGCTATTATTCAAAAATGTCATGATTCCGATTTTGGAGGACACTTTGGCATAGATAAAGCTGCATTTAAAATTTTAAATTACGGATTTTATTGGCCTACCTTATTTAAAGATGTGAGACAATATGTGAAAACATGTGATCGATGTCAAAGGATGGGAAATATATCTAGGAAAGATGAAATGCCTTTAAATTATATATTGGAAGTTGAAATTTTTGAAATATGGGGATTAGACTTTATGGGACCATTTGTTCAATCATCTGGAAAAATTTATATTTTATTAACAGTTGATTATGTTTCTAAGTGGATTGAAGCTATTGCTTTACCAAACTATGATTTCATAAGTGTTTCAAAATTTTTAAAGAAAATGATATTTTCAAGATTTGGAATGCCTAAGATAATTATCACTGATGGTGGAAGTCATTTCAGGAATATAAGAATTCAATCATTACTACAAAAATTTGGAATCGAAACATAGAATTGCAATCGCTTATCACCCTCAAACTAGTGGAATGGTGAAGTATCAAACAGAGAAATTAAAAGAATTTTAGAAAAGACCGTTAATCCTAAAAGAACTGATTGGGTTGATAGACTTGATTCGCATTATGGGCTTATAGAACGGCTTATAAGACACCAATCGAATGTCACCTTACCAGGTTAATTTATGGTAAACATTGTCACTTACACCGTAGAACTTGAACATAAAACTTATTGGGCGATAAAGGAGTTTAATTTTAATTTGAATAATGCGAGGAGAAAAATGATTATTGCAACTAAATGAGATGGAAGAAATTAGAAACGAATCGTATGACAATGCAAGAATTTATAAAGAGAAAATGAAGATGTTGCATGATAAGAAAATTTCGGGAAAAATTTTTGAGTCTCGACAAAAAGTATTACTGTTTAATTCTCGTTTAAGACTTTTTCCTGGAAAATTAAGATCTAAATGGATTGGACCTTATTTAGTTGAGAAAGTATACCATTATGGAGCTGTGGATATTAAAGATCCCAAAACTGAAAAATATTTTAAAGTAAATGGATTAAGATTGAAGCCTTATTTGGGAGATATTAAGAAGATTTATAAAGAGGCTTATGAATTGAGTCAACCTGATTAAAGATTTACTTAAGTCGGGCTGACGACGTTAAACCAAGCGCTTTGTGAGAGGCAACCCATAATTATCTTATGTTTTCATGTTTTAATGAAAGGTTATGCCTCGATCTTAATGAATTTTATATTACTTTAGAAAAATTTGATGCTCATAAGTCTTGGTTGACTTAGGCTGAAAATTATTTTGAAGTATGTAGAAATTAAAAATAGGATCACTCTATTTTGAATATGAGTAAAAAGGAGATCAAGTTAACCTTCATTATGATAGTTTACAATGTGAGTTATCGAGTCTAAATTACTCTTATTATTATAATTTACCTATCTTGGAGAATGAACTTTTGAAAATTTGACGATTAGGCAAAACGGAGTTGAACATAGTCGCCTAGGTGCCAGAATTCGGCGCCTAAGAGCCAGAATCAACTATGTGTCAATAGGTACGGCGCCTAGGCGCCGATTTGGCACCTAAGCGCCACGAGTCATGGGTCGTGCAAAAGCGAAAATTTTCGAGTTTTTCACACGATTTTCCCCTTTAAATCAACCCATCTTCTTCCCTAACCATCAAGTAATCAAAATTACGTCCCTTACACTTTCTTCTTGAGAGATTTGAGAAATTTTTAAAGAAATGGAAAGGAGAAATCATGGAGAAGAGGCTAGGGACAAGGTCTCGAGGATCCTCAACCCTACTTCATGGTTTCATCGTTGTAAGTTTAGAGAAAATTTCTAGTCGTTTGGATAAGTTTGAAGAAGATTTTAAAAGGATTGGAGATCGCCTTCATGAGATGTTTCATCAAGTTGAACTTCTAGAATGGCAAATGAAACTTCAATTTGATCATTTTGCGGCTTATCAAGATGCTCAAGTTGAAATGCATGCGAAGAACAAGTGGATTGATGAAAAGACGGCTATGGATTTCGCGAGAGAGTTAGTATTCTTTTCAAGTGGAATACACAATTTCCCTTGTGAAGATTAGAATATTCTGATAATGAGATAGTTATTATGGTTTGTTGAGTCGTTTTATCGATTTAGAGAATCGATTGTGTTTGTTTGTGTATTTGCTTTCATGTTCAATGTGTGTTGTTTTTGCTTTAAAATTGTTATGATTGAGCGTGTATTAGGAACTTGAATCAAATGTAGTACTTATCTGGAATGTATTGAGTCAAAATTGAAGATTTTTAATGGAAATTAGTGAGTTTGATTGAAAACCTTATGTTTGATTGGTGGATTTAATATTTAATTTTTATAAATTTTTGAAAAATGTTGTGGAAGTTAGAAACTGAAGCTCTACTCTGATATGAGTAATTGGAAGTTGAATTTATGAATTTTGGTGGAAAAATAAATTAAAAATTTTTTTTTTTTGTGAAAGGCGAGTCTGGCGCCAAAATTTGGCACCTAAGCGCCAGTTCGGCATGTACCCGAAAATTTACTTAAATAACCCCCAAAAGCCATTTTTGACGCCTAAGCTTCATCTTCTTCCCCATTTTCGCGAAAATACATCCTCTAGATCCATTTTGAGGTCAAAACATCATGGATTGAGCGCGAAACCACTCGATTTCTTCATCTTAAGGCCAGATCTACACTTTAAACCATTTATTTTCGATTTTCACCATAGATTCCCTAATTTTAGCTAAGAACCGAAAATTTGAAAAAATATTCAATTTTTTGTGATTTCTTTGGATTTCTAAACTTATTTTAAGTTCTATAAACTTAAAAAGAGTTTAAATCTTTGATTCCTAAATTTGTTCTTATTTTCTTTCACGTTTAGATGGCTCCAAAATCTAAACGCGGGAAGGCACGAGAGAACTTTGATAGCAGCAAATTCTCTACTGCGGTTGTGCATTTTCGTTTCCATGAATTTGCGATGTCCAGAAAGTTCATTTCTGAACGAAGTTTCTACCACCCTGGAGAAATGATCGAAAACATTATTGTTGAGCACAACTGGCAACGATTTTTTTATTTTACTGCTGTTGTTGTTATCCCGATTGTTCGAGAATTTTATGCAAATTTTCTGGATGTCGAGGATTATGAAGTCTTTGTCAGAGGTATCGGAGTAGGATTTAGTCCAAAAAGAATCAACATATTTTATGGCCTGCCACCGACTATTGAGTACTATTATTCTGGATTATCACCATCTGAGGGAGATTTGGATATGATTATTGCTTATCTGACTAACGGTACTGGATCTTGGAAGATTAGTAATGGAAAGAGGGTAAACTTCAAATCCTCTGAATTAAATGGTGTATCTAAAGCATGACACTACTTTATTTCTGCAAGATTGTTACCTTCCAACCACTTGAGTGAAGTGACTAGAGATCGAGCGATCTTAAATTACTGCATTCATGAGAGGAAGCCTATTGATGTCGGGAGCATTATTTATGATTCTGTGGAGTCTACTGCGAGGTCCAGCACTTACATTGGATTAGGATTTCCATCTCTGATCTACTCACTATGTGTTAGTAATGGAGTCACTACTGATATTTCTAAGGAGAAGTCGAAGTCTACTAAGCCAATTGGGCGGGGAGAGTGTTAGTATCATGATCGACTTCGAGGAAGAGATCGACCGCTCCTTCTACTTCGCACATACTTCGGGTAGACCTTCTACTTCTAGACCATCTTCTTCTGCGAGCCACCATCGAGTTTCAGGAATCGATGCATAATCGGTTTTTAGAGCAACGGCGGGAGTTATTTCAAACTCGCTGCAGGATTGATTTTATTGATAGAAAACTAGATCATTTATCTGATTATACCCAGAGTAAGAGTAATTACGATGCTGAGTATGATGAAGCCCTAGTCAGATTTCTGAAGGGTGAACATGATGTTAGCTTTCCTACTTTTCCTAGTTTTACACCATTTGTAGATCCTAAGAACGTAGAATTTTCCTTTGGTGATGAAGATGATGATGAGGCTACAGCTAGTGATTAGTAGTTATCGATTTCTTTGATGTCTTCTACTCGTTAGTTTGTCTTATTTGGATTGTTTGTTAGTTTTGTATTTGATGTATGTTGATCGTTTAGTGTTAGGATTACGTTGTGTTGAGACTGAATTTAAAATTAATTTATATGTTGTTTTAGTTTAATGTTTAGTAATTAATTATTTCTGCTATGTTTTAATTCGTTTCAAATTTAATATCATCATCAATTAGTCGCTTACCCTTCTATATACATGCTTCAATTTTATCTTAATTATTCATAAAAGCATGATTAGAAGTTAGTTTTTCTTTTTAAGATTTTTTTTACATACTTATTAAAAATTCTGATGATTTTCTTTCTCTCATACTTTCAAATTATCATAGTATACTAAAACTTAAGTTTGGGGGAAGGGAAAATCCATTCAAAATTAAATTTTATTTGTACTTAAAGAACTAATATTTTCTTAAAAATAAAAAAAACTTTTTAACATAACTTAAGGAATGAAGAATTTATTTGAGATCACTTTTATTTTTGAAATTATAAACAATTTAGTGAAATTAACCAAAATTTTACTAACTTTGATTGATTTTAAGAATAGAATTATTTAACTTAAAGAAGAATGAGATAAAGAATTTTTCTATTCATGGTAGAAATAATAGAATTTTAAAATTATTAAGTAATAAAAAATTATCACTTGAAAAAGAAAAGATTGGAATTCTTTTTGAATTTTTATTTATGTTATAATAATTAAGTGGAAATGTATAAGATTTGAAAATATAAGTTAACGATAGTGAAGTTCAAAACCATTAACAGGCTATCCAGATATAGTAATCCTCTCTATATATAAAAAATAAAAAATTAAAAAAAAAGATAGAGGGGAGAAGCTTGAGGAAATGCCTAATAGAAAATTGGCTTAACTTGAATTATCTTATAGGAAGAAAACTAGTTACATATTTTACTTGATTTTTATACATAAATATTTATTTGAAAAAGATTTTTCAATAACATCTTTTTCTTGTAAATAATCTATGAAAGCTTAATATAATAGACTTCTATTATTTTCAAAGTGAATGAAAAGTTTGAAATCTTATGATTTGGTAGTTAAATATTCTTTAAATTCTTAAAATTAAACCTAGTTAGTGAAATTGGGTTAATAATTTACTTAAAGACTTTATAAAATAAAAAATTATAAGGAATCTTAAATATTTATCTTTTATTTCCAAAAGTTATATTTTATGTAGTAAAAAGAGTTACTTGAGGACAAGTAACATTTAAGTTTGGGGGATTTTGATCTATAAAAAATACCTATTTCTTTATGTCTTAATTCTTATTAATTTCTAAGGATATTATGCTTTAATGAAAGATATTTTTTCTGTTTTTGGATGTAGGTAATGTAAAAAGGTCTAAGAAGGAAAAAGAGAGAAAAAGGAGCGAAAATGGAGCAAAATACCAAAAGTATAAAAAATATGGCTCGGCGCCGAAGCTCGGCGCTCAGTGCTAGACTCGATACGAAAATTGTCGAGTTTTTGACGATGTTTGATCGATTATTTTGACGAGTGAGTGGTTATTGGACATTCTATAAAGTGGCGAGTTGTTCCTTGATAATAGAACATGTGATACATTGCATTTGGACGCTCGAAAACAGTTTTAATCGCGAAGAGGTGCGAGCCGAAGTGAAGAGGTGCGAAGAAGCTGGACGCGGTGTCCCGGCGCTGGCGCCAGACCGACCTTCTAGAAGATTCATTGAATGTGAACATGTTTTGAAGAGGTGCCTCAAGGCAACTCTTGAAGCCTATAAATAGAGGTCCATTTCTTCAGAAAACGTGCCCCTCCCATTGTACCCCTTTCTCTTATCTACTTTAGGATCTCTCATCCTTAGAGAGAATTAGAGAGAAATTTAGGGCCACTTTTATTTAGTTTAGTGAGTTTATTTTCAAGTTATTGCATGCGGAGTTCATTACACTGTGTGAGTCGGTAGGAATCGGAAGATACGTAGAAGAAATATTTGAGATAAGTATATTTTTATATTTGATTCAAAGTTTAATTATCATGTTTTGTTATTTATTTTCAATGTGTTATGAGTAGTTAGTTACTTTCTTACTTCAATTATGAAGAGATAGATAAGATAATATAAAGATTCGATGGAGAATTAAAATTCAAAATATTTTCAAAATATTGTGATGACATTAATATCTGATCTTACTTTACTTTTTAAATTGGCCGTTTGAATTATTAAAACCTGTTGAAGAGTTTTGAGACCTTGAAGGAGAAGAACTCTTAACTTGTAAATGTCACATGAATCCTTGGGTAGTCGAAGGCTATGTGCGGGCTATTCATGGTGAAGTGCGAATAAATAGGAAGATAATATTTAAAGGGCGTAGAATTGATAAGTTTTTAAAGTGACGGACTAAATTCTTATAATTTGATTTATAGACTAGGAAAGGGTCACTAGTAGGGCCGACTACTAGCCACCCTTGGACATCTAGAAGTGTGAGCTAGATTAACCCATTCTACTAACAATACATCCGGACTGTTCTGCAAATTAGTCGATGTTCTTTGCGCTCTGGATCGAAAGGGTAAAGAATAAGAATGCTTCTATTTGACACAATACCATAAATCAAATTCTCCAACGAATATTAAATTATCTTAAAAATCTTAGATTAATTGAAGGAAAGAAAGTTGTTTATTTTATATAGAATTCATAAAATCTTATTATTGTTTTCTTTATTTGCATCTAGTAAATTAATAGTAATTTATAATCAAATTAAAAGATAAAATAAAAATATTTTTACCTATTTTATTTCGCTTTCACTTCATAAAAAATTTATTTCTATAAATCTTCCCTGTGGGATCGATACTGGGGTCTTTGTTTAAAAACCCTATATTACTTGAAACGATACGTATACTTGCGTAGTACCCATAGTGTGTAAAAATATTTACTAAATTATATAATATTAATTTTATACACTAGCCGCTATTTATAAATTAAGTCAAAGTTTTTGGCTATCTTTTGGAGGCAAACATTACTGCGTTAAGCGCGGCTCGGGTCACCTGTTGACCTCACTTTTGTAGAGGTTTAGTCATTTCACCTTAGAAGCCTAGGATCTAACCATAAGACTTTTCTGTTGACTATTCTAGAGGACTAGTGATGGAACCCTACCCCATTAGAAATTCTAAACACCTCTTTACTCATCTTGGAGTTCCACGTGCATGGTTTTGACCTCTAGCACTTAGTAGGATAAAGCCAAGCATGAGGGAGCCAATAGGAGTCCCATAGGATTGTTAGGCCTTTTGGTTAGCCCTGGGTGGTGTGGTCTTGGTCAGTCTTGCACTTACACACTTAAAATCCTCAATTTCACTCACAACCTAAAACCCTAAACCAATCATGCTTAACCTAGTTCCCCACTCTTTTGGAAATGCATGTAGGTGGTCACCCAACCTTTAGCCTCAGGCTAGGGTAGCTAGGACCAACACATGGAGGATCCAAAACTGGGATCTCCCTGGGTCTCATATCTCATAAAGGGTATTTTATGATTAGCATCCTTAATTGATCCCAATTTTACCAAAACCTCAACTTTGGCCTGTTAGACTCAAACTTTTACAGAATTACCAAAAAGCCTCTCAAACTCTAATTTTTATAAAATTGCCCAAATTCTCAAATTCCCTTCAAAACTCATCTAAAACCATTTCAAATTACTTAAATTGCCCTAAACACTCCAAAATCCTCAAAATTTACAAAATACCCCAAATTTTGGTAAAATTACCAAAAATACTCTTCATGTACTAAAAATCCCCAAAATCTCCAAATTCACTTCAAATGTCTCCAAAATCAATTTGAGCCACCCTATATCTCTAATTGTTCACAAATCCACCAAAATGAGTCAAATTCCCAAATTGCCCCTAAGTGCCTAAATTCTCCAAATCTCCTCTAATTTCCACCAAATTCATTTCATTCTCACCCAATTTCAATTCTAAACTTAATTTTTAACTCATACAATCCTAATTTGAATAAAATTCAATCCTAATTGAACCATCCTCCAAACCCTAATTTTAAATTCGAGCCAAAATCCCCAATTTGACCATACCCCTAAATTCCATCAATTTGAATCCCATGACCAACCCAATTTCCCTAATTTTGAATTCTAAACTCTTCATAACACTCCCACAGACCAAATTGAACATTCACAGGACCCAAATCCAAACCCAAACCTAACCTAAACCCAATTCCAAGTCAAATGCCCCAAATAAACCCTAAATCAAAATTCCACTAAATTGAACCTTGCAATCAATTCAATTCCATGAATTTTTTTTCCCAAATGTTGTATGACATTCTCCTAAAATAAATTGATCCATCAATTGGTTTGGATCCAAGCCGAAGTCAAGCCGAAGTCCAATTTCAAGCTTAAACCCCCATTTTGAACTTAAATTCAAATCCACCTCAATCCTTTTAGATTAATTAAAACTTAACCATTTTTGCTATACTTAAGCACCATAAGATGCTAATCACATCACTTAATGACCCCTAATTGAACTATGGACTAAAGGACCCTTAAATTTATGGATTTTCTCCTAAAATGGCTAAACCAAAGTGATACTTGCCACCAGCCTTCCCAAGCCCTAAGCCCATCACCATTAAGTCTCCTGGCTTCCCTGACCCAGCTGACTACCAGCCCTGCTCTAGCCTGCTACGAACTTTGCCTGAAAACACAAAATCGAGAAGGTGTTCACATGCTTTAAACCGAATTGCACCCATCCAATGTGGCTCACTCCCCTTGGTCATCTACGCCGTTCAACCCTCCACCTAAATAGCCATTTCCACCCCTGGCTTACCCTGTTGATCACCATAGCCAAGGCTATTAAGCACAGCCACTCACAGCCAAAAGGAGGATGATGCACTAACCTTGGCGAAGCCATACCAAAATCATTCCATACTTCAATTACAACCTTCTTAAGATCATCCTAATCAAATTATAGCCATCTCCCCCACTGCTTGAGCTCAATTTCAGAGCTTAAAAATAGAGCATTTTCTCAAATTGAGCTGGGCGAATGGATGGAGTGGTAAATGTCGGACGTGTGGCTTTTAACTTGGAAGGCAGTGTCTAGTAGCACGGTGACACGCGCGCTTACCACTAGTACGAGGAATGAGTTAGCACTACGTAGATAAGTAGGTAATTATAACATTTTTTGCTAAAAATAATTCAGAAACTTTTAAAGAAAATCATAACTTGGTGTAGAAAATTCATTTAAAAAATAAAAATACCCCTGTACTTAGTGAACAGAGGAGAAAAATGTGGACTAAAATAAAAAATATTTATCTTGTATTTTATTTTTGATTAATTAAATACTCTATAAATTTTTTTAAGTATAAATAATTAAATATTAATCATCATGACGTGAAATTTGACGGGATTGTTCCTTATGTGCTTAGGGTTTTTCTTTGATTTTTCCAAAGTCAGATACCACTCCTAACATTAAAAGCCTCAATTTTTCATATAAATCACCCTTATTTTGCTTAAAATAATTATAAAAATTAAAATACAAATAAGAAAATTATAAGAATGAGTTTGATAAGTTCACTGTGGTCAAAGGAACTTAAAAAAATATAGTTCAAGTTTCAAAAATTTAAAATCTATTTTTATATTTTAAAATTAAGAAAATTATAAAAAATTCAAATAATCACCAATTTGGGCCAATGTGAGGTTTATCACCTCATGAGGCTCCTGTAAAAATCTCAAGGCCATTAAAATTATTTTTAGTGTAAAAATGAATTTTCTAAGTAAATATGAATTTTTTACTTAAAATAATTATATAAATTACATTAAAAATAAAAAACATATAAAAAGTGGTTTGGAGTGATCCTTGTGACCAGGGGCACCCAAGAAAAATAAAATTTTGTTTTAAATAATAAGTTCATTTTTCACCATTTTCTCAATTTTTTAAATAAAAACGTCCAAAAATCATAAAAATATAAAAATGAACTAAAATGTCACAAATTGTTCCCTGATCACTTGGGACCACTTAAAATATTTTTCCTAATTTTCTAAATATATTTGTATTTTTTTAAAAGGCATAAAATATATTTTCCCTAATTTTTCATTAAAATTATTATAATAAATAAATTAAAAATCACAAAAATTCAAAATTTATTTCTCTGAGTTCTCTGAATTCAGCGAGACTAAAGAAAAATATAAAAATGATTTTTAAGATTAAATTATAATTTTTTCATCTAATTAATTCCTAAATTCAATAAATAATTATAAAAATTAAAACATAATTAAAAATTCACAAAAATTATTCCTAGAGGTCATCTGACCTAGGTGAACCTCCAATAATTTTCTAAGAATTGAATATTTATTTTGATCAACTAAATTAATTAACATTGAAAATCTTTATTTTTAGTTAAAATAATTTTGAAAATAAAAATCAGAAAAATATAATCTCTCCTCTACACATGAGTAGGGTAATAATGAAATTTAAAACACAAGGGATTTAAAGGTAGAAACCAAACCACCACATCTTTTTATAATAAGGGTAAAATTCTAATTTCCTGAATTATTATGACTTGGAAGTTAATCTGATCAGATGATTCTAGTATAGTAGGCTTAAGTTAGGAAGATAACTCATTAATTTGAAGCCCCTAATCGGTGGTCAAATGATAAGTATAATCTCTTGATATAAGTTAAATTCATGAGATTCAACATTTCTAATAATTATGAATTTACCTATGAAACCTTAAAGGGCTTAGTAGCGAGATATGTTTAATTTAATTCGCTTAATGAGGTTTAGAGAATGAAACCTAACTAATCTAAATACTCCTAAAACACTATGTGCCAAATCCTAATTGAAAGAGTAAGAGTCATTAATAATTCAAATTGCCCTTAAGGGTGTCCAACCATATAATCTTTAAATAAAATGTCTAGTAAATGCTTAGTTACCCTGCTCATGGGATAATTAAAACATTAAGATTCATCGAGAACTTGTTAATGTATCACCACTAAATCTTAACTTAATTGTGGATGAATAATTTAGCAACACAGCAAGTTCAGATGAACTCAAAATTATTCAAATAATTTTAAAAGTTTTTAGGGTCATACCCCGAACACTTTTATGGTCTTTTAGGAGTTTTGAAGGACAATTGAACTTATTATGCTTTGATGAAAAAAATCATCCTTAAATGCTCAAGGTTTAAGTCTTCCCTAAGGTATTTAAATCATTGTGAGCAAATGGGGACATTTGTTTGTGCCACATATGGATCATCAGACTTGTGTAAGTCTGAGGTCTAGGTGGCTAGGGAAATGATGACATTGCTTATGTGTGCTTAAACGAGGAATATGATGTGGTATTTTAGAATAGTATCTCCTTCCTCAAGGACCTTCAATAAGGGAGAGGATAAGAACCGATGATACTATTCATAGACTCTTAGTGGGATTGTTGCCCTTGATGCTCTTAGGTTTCCAGTGGTCTGAGCTTGATTAGAGTAACTAGCCTGTTGACTACACTACCTTACCAAAATATAACAAAGTTTTTTTTTTTCTTGTTAAAACAAACTCGACATGAAAATTTAAACAACTTTTGTGTGAAAAAATAAAGAATTTTGATGAAAATTCGCAAAGGTCCACGATTAGTCGCTTGGATCGAGGTTAGGACTATCCTCTGTAGGTTGTTGGGTTGGTAGATCTTACCTAAGGTCGGGAACTCACAATCCAACTCTAAGCCCCCACCTTCACCAAATTCTTACACTCAGTTTTGGTCTTCCATATGTGACTATGAGCTTTCTTTTACTTGCTCGTGTTTCTTACGACGTAATATTCTGCTTTTCTTACACTGGATTTTTCTTGCTCCGCTTACTTTCCTGCAATTTATTTAAATTCCCTACAAATTATATTATGTTTTATGAACTAACCATGTAGTAGTCAACCCATGAGGTCGAGGCTTGGAAGGAAGCTTAGGCCCAATGGTAGGGCAATATATCGGAGATGAAGGTGCAACTAGCTACTCTTTTTGAGAAGGTGTCACGTAATTCCTTACCCCGACCCTTAATTACACAGATAATTAAACTTATAAAAGATAGGTAAACTTGAACCTAAAATAAGCGGCTAATGTGCAAGATTTAAATAATTTTTAGATAATAATAAATACACTAGCGGTACTATGCAAGTATACGTATCGTTTCAAATAATATATGATTTTCTTTTTAAAACCCCAGATATCGATCCTACGGGGAAATAAGTGTGAATTAAAAGAAATTTTTAATTATACCAAAAATAAAAAATAAATGCTAATTTTTAATTTTAGTTTTAAACTAAACAAAAGTAAAAGCAAACTTACTAGATTTTCTAAATTATGCAAGAAAGTATTTAAGCAAATGAATAAAATTCTTAATTTGAAGATACTTTCTCCTTACAAATATTTAGTAATAAGTAGAGGAATTCAAATTGTTTAGAACTTAAAATTGTTGTATTGTGACATATAGGAGCATAAATAGTTTTTACCCTTTGGTCCAGGCATAAAGAACATTAGCTAGTCTAAAGGTTGGTGTAGGATGTGTTATTAGTAGTGCTGAGTAGATTCTAGGCTCTCACTTCTAGATTACCCACTTGTTGACCTCATTTTTGGTGAGGTATTTCTTTCCTTTTAGTGCTTAGGATCTAGCCATATGGCTTCTCCTTGACTATCCTAGAAGACTAGAGATGGAACCCACCATTTAGAAATTCAAACCAAATCTTAACTCTCTTTGGAATCCTACATGGATGGTCATCAACCTCCAAACCACTTGGAAGGTTAGGACCAATGTGTAGGAAGACAAGAATGAGTTCCTATAGGATGATTAAGCCTTAGGACAACCCTGGGTGGCCTGGTCTTGGTGAGGTCTAGCTTGCACACACTACACTCCTACACACATCGTGAACTGAAACCATTTTTACCCAATCTTGACTCCTGGTTCATTAGAGCACTCATATGGATGCATCCAAACCACTAGCCCCTTGCCTAAGAGGGTTAGGGACAACATATTAGATGTTCAAAATGAAAACCTTCTTGGTCCATGGCTTAATCTAAAATATTTCACTCCACCTAACCATAACCAAATTCCATTTTCCCAAAATTTCAATTTTTAACCCCAGGTCCCTAAACTTACCTAAAATTACCCAATTTGCGCATACAACCACCAGATCATCCAAAATTTCCCAAAAATTACCAAATTCCTGAAAATCATTTCAAAATAATTCCCACCTCTTAAATCTACCAAAATACCCCAATACACTCCAAATAACCTTCATATACCCTAAATACCCTTTTTGCCCAAAATTCCAAAAATTCCAACAATTCCCAAAAAATTCCAAAAAATCTCAAATATTCTAAATTTCATTTTGTTCAACTACACCATGACCCAATTTTGCCCAATCAACCTACTTTCAACCAAAAATCCCAAACTTGGCTCACTTAGCCCAAATGGACCCATTGTCAAAGCAAATCAACCCAATTGACCCCAATGCTGATCAAAGTCAATTCTAAACTTCAATTCAACATCTCCAATACCAATCTAAACCAAATCCAAGCCCAAATTGACCCACATTTGAGTTCAATTCCACTTGAAATCCAAAATCCCTAATTTTGCTTAAATGATCCAAAATCCCCAAATTTACCTAATGTCAACTAATTTCCCCCAAAATTTCAATCCTAAACCCTCCATAACACTCCTATGAAACACATGCAACATTCAATTTTCCCAATTTGAGCCCAAGCCTAACCTAAATCAACTTGAAATCCAAAAATACACAATTTTAACCCAAATTGAACACATGCCCAAAATCTACCAAATTGATTGGCCTAACCCTAAAATTTCCTCCCAATTGGTGTTGAAAACTCTTCACCACATTCCCCTAGACCATGTGAAACATTCAATTGGTTCTAAACTCCACCTTAGCCCAACTTAGACCCAAGTTGACCCAACATTACCCAAATTGACCAAAATCTCAAAATCCACAAAATTGACCCCTCAATTTAATTCAAAACCATTCCAAGTCTTCATGAAAAATCTTCATTAAAATCATATGCACAATGTTGCTCAAGACATTTGGACTCAACTAAAGCTCAAACCCAAGTTAGCCCAACTTTAACCCAAATGCACCAAATTGAACCTATGACCAAACTTAACCAAATTAAACCAAATGTGACTAAACAAACCCTTCCACAGCCATCAAGTGAACCTTAGCAACCACCCTAGATCCACCTAACCCAAGCTAGGTGAGCCATGGACTAAGGGTCCCCCATTTTAAGGGATTTCTTCCCTTAAGTGGCTAAATATCCCTTTTGCATTACCCCAAATCTCCCCACAGCTGATTAATAACCATTAAACCTCTCCTTGGCTCATCTAACCTGAGGGACAGCTCCCTTGTCCTTGTCGGCCGGCATAGTCTCTGGAGGGAACTAAAACTGAAAGCCACCTCCAAGTTAAACACACCCAAACTCCACCAATTGGCCACCTCAGCCAAAATTTCCATAGAAGCTCTTCTTCCCTCCACCTAAGCAACTTAATTCACCCACCAATTGGCCCCCAACTCAACACAATGGCCTTGGCCATATAAGCACCCTCTCTTGGCTAAAGAAAGGTGCTAAAATTTTTCTCCAAGAAACCCTCCCAAATTGGTCCCAATCCTTCCCACAGCGCAGAGAAGCTCAGCCCCACTGCATTTCTGCCCTAATCCCCATTGATTGAGCTTAATTTCAGAGCTCAATTTTAGGCTAGAAAACAGGACACTCCTGGAAACTCCACCAAAACCAAATTAAATCTTCCCACACCTTCACCGAAGGTAGAGAAGAAATTTTCCAGTGAAAGCCCATTCACCATGCCACCCATTTGTTCTATCGGCCAGAGTACCAAATCGGGTCTGGTCACTTTCATATCCAGACAATTCACCATCGCTCGAGGCTTCATCCCTAGCTTCCTTGGACCACCACGAAGGTATTGAACTCTTCTTTCTCCCGAGCTTCAAGTGATTCTCCATTTTAATTGGCTTGATTTCAATGCATATTAGCCGTATGGATGTGTTCGTTTAGCTTAGAAGAGCATGTAGAAACAAAACGTGCTTGATTTGGTTGAGAAATGAGGGAGAAATTAGGTCTAGAAAGTGGACGGCTCTCGGGTTGAACCAGACGAAGACGATGACCAACAACCGTTGGATCGCACGTGTAATGAATGGAGGACCAGGATCCCGCCGAATGAGGAGATGAGATGGAACCGCGGAGACACGTGGCACTGACTCAAAAGGCGACACCCAACTAGGAGAGGCCACGTGTGCTTTCGGAGCCGCCGTAGGTTGAGGTGGAGCTGACTGGTTTAAGTAGGAAAATCAGGATTTTCTGAATTATTTAAATACCAGAAATTTAAAAAATTCATAACTTTACATAGAAAAATCAAAAAAATAATTTAAAAATACTCTCTTGCTCAGTGAACAAAGGAGAATGATGTGGAAGAAAAATCAAAATTATTTACTTAATATTTATTTTTAAATTAATTAAATACAGTAAACCTTAAATCAATTCTCCACTCACACACATAATTAACCATGACTTGGGACTATGGGGCTTTTGTTCCCTCTGTCATTAGAAAAATTCCCTGATTTTTTCAAAGTCAGAGAAGGTTCCTATGACAAGATATCTATTTTTCAAGTTTTTATGTCAATTTTGGTATTTTAATTCCAATAATTAGCATATTTCTTAGAAAATTCTAGGAAAATTAGGGTTGGTTCCTTATAACAAGTATAACCAGAGGAACATAGAAAAATTATTTCATGAGCTAAAACATTAAAAATAACTCTAATTGCTCACTTGACCTCAAACTAATTTTGAATTAATTATAAAAAATAAAAAATGTAAATAACTCAAAATTAATCCTCTACTGTTCCATAGGATAATAGGAACACTCATAAAAATTTTAAAGCCAATTGGAAATGGTTTAACCCATTATATGAATTTTTTAAGTAACATAACCATTTTGGAAATTAAAAAAAATCATAAAACCCAAAATATAATTTCAAAAATTCACCAAATTAGTTTTGAGGGCTCTGTGATGTCAGAGGAGTCTAAGAAAATTAAAATTGAAATTTTCCTAAAAATTTCATTTTTCACCTATGTTTGGGTATTTTAATAATTAAAAAATTATAAAAATAATAAAAATATTAAAATTCACCAAAATGTCATATTTGGTCTCCTAATCACTTGGGAACCAACCAAATAATTTTCCTAAGTCTCTAAGTAAAGATATTGAATTTTGAAGGCTTAAGATAATTTTTAATATTAAAAATGGATTTTCCAACCTTTTCACTAAAATAATTCTAAAAATTCAAAAAAAATCAGAAAAATATAAAATTTGTTTCTCTGAGTTCCTTGGGATCAGAGAGATTTAAAAAAATATATAAAACCTATTTTTCCACTTTTATTTTATTTTAAATTAATTAATACTCCAAAACTTAAAATAATTATAATAAATAAAATTCAAATAATCACTAAAATTGATCCAAATGGTCCTCTGATCAGTGGGAACTTCCCATAATTTTCCTAAGGACAGAAACTTCTTCTTGATAATGTTGTGGAATTTTTATTGAAAATCCTTATTTTCCATTAAAAAATAATTATATAAATTAAATTAAAAATAGAAAAATCACAATTTCCCCTCTAATGTCTTAATTGACATGTGAGTGACATAAAAATTTCAAA
The DNA here is from genome assembly GCA_022702705.1 of Papilionanthe hookeriana x Papilionanthe teres. Classification (NCBI taxonomy): domain Eukaryota; kingdom Viridiplantae; phylum Streptophyta; class Magnoliopsida; order Asparagales; family Orchidaceae; genus Papilionanthe; species Papilionanthe hookeriana x Papilionanthe teres. The sequence continues at coordinate 168,810,862 of CM040422.1, read as the reverse complement.
CTCATTTGGTAATTAAGGGACTTTAATCTTAATTAATATTTAGGCTAAAACCAAAAGGAAGGGTAAACCTTTTATCTTAATTTACCCCTTGGATGATTGAAACATAGGAGGTTAAGGGGTAGAAACTCATTAATCACCTTAAATATTAAAGAGAAAATTTTAATTAATTAAATCACCTAAACCTTGGAACTTAATTAAAGCATGAATTATTAAGGTTAAGGGATTTGATGTGGGGAGATTCTAATTCTTTAAATTGAATCCCTAATCAATGATTTGATCGAATATCATTTAGTTTTTATTAATTGAACTATAAAAATGATGATTGAAACTAATAATTTAAGAAGGGAATGATTTTGAAATCTTATAAAAATATTTGAATTAATTTGAAATGATTTAAAATCAAATTGAAACAAACTTAAGATATCAAAACTAATCTAAAATTGTTTAAAACTTAAATTAAAACAAATTTAAAATAATAAGGTTAACTTGGAACAATTCATAATTAAATTATTATAATTAAATTAAATCGGTTTAAAATATTAAAATTAATCTAAAATGTTAAGAACATTTAAAATATTAAAAATTTAACTGAGTTAAATAACTTGAACACTTTTCCAACTTCAAATAATTTAAAACATTTAAAAAGACCAACCAAAACCTTATAGCTAAATTAAATCATTTTAAACCATTAACTCAAACTTAAAATTAAGAATGGTAAGGTTCTTTAATGAACTAACTTGCTCCTTAAAGGCTTTTCATTATTATAACTCTTAAATGAAGCATCAAATGAAATGCCACCTTACTCACAGGATAATCAAACATCCAAATTCATTGAGCAAGAGTCAAACGAGACCAAAATTCTTAGTAACCTGGGTGATTGATTCATCACCACGATGAAACTGACTGAACTCAAAATAATCTCTGAAATGTTTAGGAAGATGTTCAGAATTAATTTTCGAGCACTTCCCTAACTTGATGTGATGTTTTAAAAGAATAGTGAGACTTCATTGTTCTTTGATGAAGAAAATCATCCTTAACCAAACACGAGAATCTAGACGTCATAGGACTCGATAGACAACCAAGATTCTAGCTTAGACGTCATAGGACTTGGTAGTCGACTAGGACTTCAACCTAGACATCATAGGGCTTGGTAGATAACTGGAACCTTCTCGTAGCTTTACCTAGGTATTTGTTGCGAATATATAAATGCCCTAACATGTATTTTAAGTGCAGATGAAAATGACGGGAGTGCTCACCAGGTACGCATTTAAGTTTATTACAATTTACATTCCACAATTTATTAAATGTCTTACTTTCCCGCATTTATAAAATCATGAAAATGATCGAACTCAGTATGTTTAAATAACTCAAAATTTAATCGCTAACAAAACAAAATTGTAATTATAAATAAAATTAAAACGTCTTATTAGATGATCGGGAATCCATCGGATGATGTAACCCACGTGTTGCTAACGAGATTTCCCACGGTCTAAATGAAAGTGTGGAACTCATTCAGTTGAGTTAGAAAATTCATCAAGACTAAGTGAATCCGATGAAAATAGTGGTGCCGGAATGATGGAACCGTGGGATCTTAATCGGTTATACTTAGTTAACTTTAAGATTCCCCTTAATAAAACTTAAAATAATGAATTTGAAACTTAATCTCTAAACCCAAAACACTTCTCTCACCCCCTGATTATCACTTCTAAAACTAAACCTTCTACAACAACAAGGAGCTTGGAGAAAGCACGGTGGGCAGCACGGCTATCTTCAACAGCAAAATAAGTCTTCATCAGCTGAAACTTCCTTCGAATTAAATAACCAAGCCATAAGATTTCGAGGTAGTTTACCTGGTGGAGTATAAATCCTCAACTTGTCTTTAGGCATTTGCATAATTATATTATGCAATTTAAGCCCTAACTAATTTTAGGACTCCGAGGTAGCCGTTTGGTATGACATTGCTGACCTCATATTTGGTGAGGTCTGATCTCTCTCCTTAGAGCTTAGGATCTAGCCATGGGTTTTCCCCTCGACTATCCAAGAGGACTAGAAATGGAGCCCACCACTTAGAAATTCAAGCACTTATTGGCTCCCTTCAAACCCCACAAGTTTGATTGTAAACCCCCAAGCCACTTGGAGGGTTAAGATCAAATGTGGAGGTTTAAAGGATGAGTTCCCTATAGGACTCTTTGGCCTTAGGATTACCCTGGGTGGTCTGGCCCTGGTGAGGGTAAGCTTGCACACACCACACTCTCACACACATTCCAAAACCCTAAAATCACACCTATACCTGATTTGACTCCCTGACTCATGTAGGTAACTCATATGAATGGAACTTAACCCCTAAGCCCCTGGCTAAGATGGTTAGGAACAACATATTGAGTGACTAAGTGAGTCCTCTCATGGCTCTTGTGAGTTTAATATAGCTTAATGGCTCAACCAAAATAGTTTCATTTCACTCACACCTAATTATTCTTCTTTTTTTTTGCCTAAAATGGACCCAATGTCAAACTATATCAACCTAATTGATCCCAATTTTGATCCAATTCAGTTCTAAACTTCAATTTAATATCCCCAATATCAATTTGAATCAAATCCAAACCCAATTTTATCAACATATAAGTCCAATCTCAAATTTAAGCCTAAAAGGCCAATTTTGGCCCATGACCTAAACTTTGCCCAAACCAACCCAACTCAACTCCAATTAGCCCAAAATCTTTTCTAAAACCTTCCCAACATCCCCACAAACAAAACAATAACTTAATTTTCCCCAAATTTAGACCTAAATGCTACCCAAGCCTAACCCAAACTAAAATTTCCTAAATTGGCCTAAACCAATCATAAACCCAAACAAGTCAAAATCCCAAAATTAAGACCCAACCAAAAATTGGAAACTCTTTGTTACACCCCATAAACCTTTTGTAACATTAATTTTACATCAAACTAAACATCAACCCAACCTTGGCCCAAGTTAGCCCAATTTGACCCACTTTGACCCTATTGTTAAAGAAGCCCAAATTAAACCCAATTCAACTCAAAATCACCCCAAACTTGTTCCAAATCACTCATGGCACATTCCTAAACCAATTGCAACATTTATTTGACACAAACCTTCACCAAATTTTCATTCATCAATTTGTTTTAAAAACTTAAAAGCCCACTTTCCTAAAGCATTTTAAAAGCACATCTTCACCAAATTTAAAAAAAACCCAAAAATCCATTCTAAAGTCCATATGACACTCTTCTTCATCATGCATTCAATTAAAATCATCCCTAAGTTCCAATTGATCATCAAATTATTCTAAATCAAGACACATGTCAATCTCTCCTAAATTCATCAAAAATGACAAAACCCATTTTTATGAAAATAAGCCAACCTTTTCCCAAGCCATGAGGAAGCCAAATGAAGCCATTCACAAGCCATATGAAGCCATGAGAGCTTTGACACCTCACCAAGCCATTAATGGCAAGAAGAGGGGGTTCTTTCTTAACCCTTCACTAAACCTTTTTAACTCCATTTATTCTACACTCTAAACCAAGCTTAGCCACTTCACCATGGATAGAGACCTCACCACCTTCTCTTGGCTGACCCAAATGATTCCTTTCAGCCTAAAATCAGGCCTTGGGGGGGTGCACCTAGTCCAAAAGCATGGTTTGACCAAACCAAACCCAAAAGGAGCCCTACCCCATTCCACTTTAATCAAACCACTTTACACATGGCCAAAGCCAATTGAGTTCACCAAACCCCAGCCTTGACCTCACTGGTCAAGATGGTGACCCATGCCTGGTCGACCAGCCACCACAGCCTCCGGAAAAAGCCATGGTCGAGAGCTCCATGTGAGTCAAACTTTCAAATTCTTCCTTGCTGAGTTGCCTCAACCCAATTGGACTCCACAGCTGTTCTTCCCTTGCTCTGAGCAGCTGATCCCAAGCCCTAACTTCCCCTGGGAGGCCCTCCAACCATGCCTATTTAAACACCACCACCTCTCGGCCAAAGAAGGTGCTGAACCAAACCTTACCAAAACTTTTCCAAAATCACTCCGCACTCTTCTCCTAACATAGAGCACTTGATCCCCACTGAAATCCATCCCTAATTTCCCCTCAGTGAGCTCAATTTATGAGTTCAATTTCAAGCCCAAAACCAGGACACTTCACCACAGTGAGTCAATCCCCAAATTGATTGACTCTACACCTTCACCAGACCAAGAGAAGAAGTCCCCCAGCAAAAGCCCCCTCACCAGGCCAGTCATTCTCTCTATCGACCAAGATTTGAAATCGGGCTTGGTGGATATTGGTTCTAGACAATTCACCAGGGCTAGAGGCTTCATCCCTAGGCTCCTCGAGCTCCAACGAACGTGCCGAGCACATTCAGTCGAGACTTTACCTCTTGAACTAAGGTATGGAAACTCCTTCTCCCCGAGGGCTTCTTTCGATTCTCCATTTTGTGTGAGTCAATTTCAATGCATGATAGTCGTATGGATGTGTTTGTCTCGTCGAGACGAGTTCATAGAGCATAAGAACGTGTAATTTGGTTAAGTATCGAGCGAGATATTAAACCTAGAAGGTGTACGGTTCTCGGGTAGGGGTGCCTTGAGATGATGAACGGATGCCGTCCATTCGCGCGTGTATCGAATGGATGGTCCAGATCGCGCTGGATCAAGATATGAGACAGCGTCGAATGGGAGCGCGCCGCGTGGAGTTTCGGATCTGCCGAGGATGATGGGGCGCCGCGTGGATAAGTAGAAAAATAGGGTATTTTCTGATTTATTTAAATACCCAAAACTTTAAAAATCCACATCTTTGTGTAGAAAAATCACAAAAATAAAATAAAAATATCCTCTTGCTTAGTAAACAGAGGAGAATAATGTAAAAAAGAATTAAGTTGTTTTGTTAAGTATTTTATTTTTAATTAATTATTTACTGATTTCGGTATTTTAATTCTCCATTCATGCATATAATTCACTATGGCATGAGACCATGAGGACTTTGTAGCCTCTGTCTTTGGGAACATTCTCTGAATTTTCCAAGGCTAGAGGTCATCTCTATAGTAAGTTATTGATTTTCCAATTTTATGTCTCTGTTTTGGAATTTTAATTCCAAAAATTTGCATGTTACTTAGAAAATTCTAAGAAAATTAGGGGAGATATCTAATGACCAGAGGACCCTAGGAAAATTATGGTTTGATTTTATTCCTTAAAAATAACTCTAATTAGTCCAAACACTCTAAATTGAATTTTAATTAATTAAAATTAACCACACATCAAAATTACTTTAAAATAATTCTCCACTATCACTTAGGATGTAGAAAACCTCATATAAAAATTTCAAGTCAATTGGAAATGATTTAATCCATTAAATGAATTAATTAAGTGACATAACTACTTTGAAAATTAAAAAATTCATAAAACCCAAAATATATTTTAAAAATTCACCAAATTGATTTTGTGAGCTCTCTGATATTAGAGGAGTCTAAGAAAATTAAAATTGGAATTTTCTAAAAATTTTCATTTTTAATCATATTTTCAATATTTTAATAATTAAAAATAATAAAAATCACAAAAATATTAAAAATCATAAAAATATCATATTTTGCTTCCTAATCATTTAGGAATCAACCAAATATTTTTACTAAGTCTCTAGGTTAAGATATTAAATTTTAAATGGTTAAGACAATTTTTAATGTTAAAAAATGAATTTTACAACCTTTTCACCAAATTAATTTCAATAAATCAAAGAAAAATCAGAAAAATATAAAATTTATTTCTCTAGACTTTTTGAGGTTAGAGAGACTTAAGAAAAATATAAAATCCATTTTTAAACTTTTATTTTATTTTATAACTAATTAATACCCTAAAACTTAAAATAATTACAATATATAAAATATAATTAAAAAAATCACCAAAATTGGTCCAAGTGGTCTTCTAGTCAATAGGGACATCCCATAATTTTCCCAAGGACAGAAACCTTACCTTGGTCATGTTGTTGAATTTTCATTGAAACCCTCATTTTCTCACAAAAATAAATATATAAATTAAATTAAATTCAGAAACACCACATTTTCTCCTCTAGTGTCTTAATTGACATATGAGTGAAGTGACATAAAAATTTTAAGTATATTTAAGCTTAATTTAATGAGTTATGAAATAAATAAGCCTAAAGGGGCACAAATGTAATTAAAGGATTTTAACCCTAATTAATATTTAGGTTTAATCAAAAGTGAAGGTGAAAATATTTGATCTTAATCTTCTCTTAGATGATTGAAACTTAGGGAATAAAGGGGTAAAAACCCATTAGTCACTTTGAAAATATCAAAATGGAACTTTAATTAATTAAATCATTTAAATTTTGGGAGAATAATTAAAATTTTGGATTATTAGGGATGTGACTTAAGAAGAAACCAATTCTTTAATTTAAAATCCCTAAATGAATCACTTTAATAATATTTAACTCTTAATTAAACTTAAGATGATAATTAAATAATTAAAAGGAAAATAACCCTTAATTAAATTAAAGCTTAAAACATTAAATGATTTAACAATCAAATTAAAATAAATTTTAAACATTTAAAATTAATTTGAAATCACTTAAGAACAAACTTAAACAAATATAAAACCTTGAGTAATTTCAAAACAATTCATAAAAAATATAAAAATCAAACTAATTAAAATCAACCTAAAGTATTATAATTAATCCAAATCAAGCCATCAAAATTTAATAAAAATAAATAAGTCAAACACCTCTTTCAACCTAAGCAAATTTAAAACAGTAAAATTAATCTGAAATATTAAGATCATTTAAAATATAAAGGTCTAATTGAATTAAAACATCTTGAACACTATTCCAAACTTAAAATTATTAATTAAAATTTTATAACTAAACCAAATCACTTTAAATCATCAATTCCAATTTTAAATTTTAAATTGTTAAAATCTTCAACGAATTAATTTGCCCCTAAAGGCTTTTATTATTATAACTCTTAGACAAAGCATCAAGTGACAAGTCACTTTATTCATCGGATAATCAAATGTCCGGGTTCACTGAGCAAGAAGCAAAACTTAACTAAATCTCTTGAATGATTAATTCACTTGTACAATGAAATTCAGTTGGATTCGAAATAATCTCAGAAGTGTTAAGAAGATGTTTAGGATTTGTCCTAAGCACTTCCTCAATATAATGGGATGTTTTAGAAGAACAATCGAACTTGATTGTTCTTTGAAACATAAGAACCTAGACGTCATAGGAAATGACTAGCAATAGGATTAGAATTTTGGTAGACAACCAGAACCTTCCCTTAGCTTTACCTAGGTATTCTCTTGCAATTATTTAAATGCTCTGACATGTGTTTTTAAGTGCATCTTGGAATGACGAGAAGACGCTCCAGGTACGCTTTTACTTTATTGCAATTTACTTACATGTCCTGCACTTTACTTTTCTTGCATGTTAAACAAGAATGTCGACTGCATGAAGCTGAAACCTTTAGGATAGCCTACAAATACGAAACCCAAAACTAAATTAAAAGTCGCGACAAGATAAAATTCACCACCACAATATTTCGAAAAGATAAAACAACTCGAAATTTAATCACGAAACGAACGACAAAAACTATAAGCTATAACTAAATTAAAACATCTCGTTGGATGATCGGGAATACCTCGGATGTTGTAACCTACGTGTTGCTAACAGGATTTCTCACGGTCTAAATGAAAGTGTGAAACTCATTCAGTTGAGTTTAACAAATTCATTTGGATTAAGTGAATCTGATAAAAATAGCGGTGCCAGAATGATGGGACCGTGGGATCTTATCCGGTGTTGTTATAATCAACTTTAAGATTTGTTTTAATTAAAACATTAAGATATTTAAACCCTAAAACTTTTCTAAACCAGAACACTTCTCTCATCTCTTGATTTTCACTTTCTAAAACTAAACCTCTGCAACGACAAGGAGCTTGGAGCATAGTGGGCAGCACGGTCATCGTCATCAGTAAAACTTGAATCTACATCAGCTAAACCTTTCTTAGAATTAAATAACCGAAGCCATAGGATTTCGAGGTAGTTTGCTACAGTGCAACATATATCCTCAACTTTCTGTTAGGAATTTGCATAATCATGTTATGCAAATTAAGCCCTAACCGGTTTTAGGACTCTGAGGTAGTCGTTTGGTGCGACATAAACCCTCACATCTTCGAGGCTATTTATATGATCATGTCTTATAAATATATGTCCTAAGTAACTAAAATTGGCAGGATTGCAACATTAAATAAACTCTCAAATTGAAGCCAAACCATAGAATAGTTTGGAAGTCACCGAAGTTCACTTCGGGTCCGTGACATCCCCTACTTCTCTTCCTTTAGATTCTTAAAATAAACTGTTCAAATTTGAGCTATTCCCTATTGAAATTTCCAGAGTCTAATTGTTTGAAAACCTTAAACTTTGAAATTCTTGAGAGCAAAACCACTGATCATTATCGAGAGTTTTCTTAAGTGTCTTCGGACATTTAAGATTTAATTAACTATAGGGGCTTGCCCTTATAGGGAACTTTAAGAACCCAGGTAATATAAACCCTGCTTAAATCATTTATGTTAAGCAGGGGAACTTATCGGCTTATAAAATTGGTTCGCAGACCAAATGAATGTCACAAATCTTCTAGTTTATTTAATCGAGCTCCATCATCAAGTAGTGTGTCTATTCCTCGGGATAGATATACAGTTTGTGATGCGGCGCTCGTTTATATAAACCTTTGAGGTGTGAGATCGGTTTGATTTCATATTTTAAAATTTTCTAACTTAAAATCATTTTCAAAAATCAAAATGCTACTTTCCAAATTATACATATATTTAAATTAAATTTAAAATCTAAAACCCGCCGACAATTTCTGTAGGCGATCCCCTTTTTCAAAAGACGTGACCTATAAATATGCCGAAACCACTGTGCCCTCTCTATAGGACCTACCAGTTAACCTTTTTCCTCACTTTAAATCAAATTGATAGAATTCAATCTGTCACTCTAAAAACATTCAATTCTATGCCCATCAAATCTTATCTCACTATCTATTTGCAATCTCATTCAGATGATGACTTCTGATCTTTCAAAGTGAAATGTGATACTTACAAGTTAAGAATTCTTAGCTCACGGTAAGGTCTATAAGATTTCTCCACAAGTTTTAACAATACAATTAGCCAAGTTGTAAAGTAAAAGAAGTTTAGGTAAAATATCATCTCAATTTTACATAAAAAAAGAAAAAGTTCTTAAACAAAAATCAAAACCTCTTGACTTAATTACATTATATTTGTAAGGAGAAAGAGAAGGAAACTACTTAGAAGGCATTGGATTAACACAACAAAACTTATTAATATTCATTAAAACCAAAGCACACGTCTTAAGAGTTAGTGTTACAAATACTTTTATGGAATGTTCACCAAAGAAATCCTTTGAAGTTATCTGACTTTTTTGACTCTTTCACACTCTTACAGAACTTTAAACTTTAGGGAATCACTAACACTCACTAAACACATACAAACATGAACTTAAAGTGAAAGAAACTAAGTATTAATTGAGAACAACTCTAAAATGACTCTCCTCTACTGATTAAATAATTTCTATTTATAGAGCTTCAAAAATGACCAAGGGTTGCTTCAGGCATCTCTTAAAAATTTATCCAAATTTGTTGAATCTTTTATAACATAATTGCCGTGAACTGGTGCCTAGGCGCCAGTTCAAATAATCCATTTGAGCACTTTTTGCCATCTCTTCATTCAAATGCATCTAGATTCATTGTATACTTAATTTGAAACGGGCATTATCATTTGGGGCCTTCTAGAATACTTTGGAACCACCAAAATTCGAAAATTACTTACTCTAACCGTCTCTGGTGTCTAGGCGCCAATTCTGGCACCTAGGCGCCAGACTTAATTTGCTAATTTTTCTTCATTAAGCACCAATTTTGCTCCTTTTTGCTTTTTTTCATCTTTAAGCTCATTTTCTTATACCTACAACCAAAAACTTGAAAATACCTTTCATTAAAGCATAATATCCTTAAAAATATAAGAATAATTTATCCACAAAAATGGTTAATTTTAAAGTAAATCAATTCTCCCAAACTTAAACATTACTTGTCCTCAAGTGACATTAATCTTTAAAAACAAACAAATTATGTGAATGAGTTTCTTTAGGAGTTTTCAAAATTTTGTTCTAGAAATGTAGTAGTATAATTTAGAAAAAAAATCTAGTAATTAAGACTAATTTAAAGTTTAAAAATTTCTTAAGTAAAGGTAAATGCGAAATATGAGATCATATCTTATTCAGAAATAGTTATAGATTTTTCAAAATTTAGGGTTTAGACATTTGATTTTCTTTACTTAAAATTTCTTACTAAAAATAATATTTCTAACTATATTATATTTATAAGCTTCAAGATTTTCTCAAGTCCTATTCCTTTAGAAAGATCAGGTGCGGAACCAATTTTTGATTAGCCGGTTAAATCCTTAAGCTTCTCCTTCCTTTATCACATATTTTTCACTTTTCTTTTTCTTTTTTTTTTAATATATAAGATAAAGATTACTATATCTGGATAGGCCTTTAAGGATTTTGAATTCCACCGTTCCCCCTTATTTAAGGCATAAGATAATTATATATCTTTAACTCACAAATATAATAAAGTTTTAAAAATTATTTTCAATAAAAGAAAATTAAGTATAAAAAATAAAAGTTGAATCCTTCTATTTTTTTCCAAAAGTACAACTTTTCTTACTAAAGATAATCACAACATTTTTATCATTTCTTCTCTAAGAAATTTTTAACTTTAAAATTTTCATCATTACTAAAAAATTTTAACTAAATTTTTCTTACTAATTTCTATATTCAAAATTTTACTTTCCTAATATAACTTCATTCACATAATTAATATTTTTTAAATCTAACTTATTTTTAGCACATTTAAGAACAAATAAAATTTAAATTTTTGAAATATTGGTTTTTATTCTCTTCCCCCAAACTTAATTTTTAAAACATTTTGTAATATAAAGTTTTTATTAAGCATAAAGAAGGAAAAATATTAAAGGTATTTTAAAGTAAGAGAATAATTGCAGGTATAGAAAGTAACATAGAAAATTAACTATCTGAATCACATTTAAAAGGTAACACTTTTTTCTAGCATTGAAACAATACTAAATCAACACAAGAGCAAACAATCACACTGATAAATAACATAAGTCCTCAAAAAACCCTACATAAGTATGAGAGTCTGTACAGCTTCTTTTTAGGTTGGTATGTTGTATTTTTAAAAAGAGGTCGCCTACAGAAATTGTCGGCGAATTTTTAATTTAATTTAAATAAATAATTTGAAAAGTAGTATTTGATTTTGAAAATAATTTTAAGATATGAAATCAAACCGACCTCACATCCCAGATAGTTTATATAAACGACGCCGCATCACAAGCCGTGTATCTATCCCGAAGAATAGACACATTCGTTTGGTGATGAGAGCTCGATTAAATAAACTAGAAGATTTGTGACATCTGTTTGGTATGCAGAACCAATTTTATAAGCCGACAAATTCCACTGCTTAATATAAATGAATTAAGCGGGGTTTATATTACACAGGTTCTTAAAATTCCTATAAGAGCGAAGCCCACATAGTTAATTACATCTTAAGTGACGAGAATCACCTAAGAAAACTGTCGATAATAATCGGTAGTTACGCTCTCGAAACTCGAAAGTTTAAAGTTTTCGAGGATTGAATTTTGGAATTTCAATAGGGAATTGATCAAATTTGGAACATTTTATTTTGGGAATCGAAAGGAAGAAAGGTAGGAGAAATCACGGATTCGAAGCGAACTCAGGCAATTTCCGACTATCTTATTGTTTGGATTGAATTTAGGAAAGTCCTAATGTTTATTTAATGTTTTAATCTCGCCAATTTTAATTAATTAGGACTTATATTCGTATGACATGATCATACAAATAGCCTCGAAGATATGAGGGTTAGTGTCGTATCGGACGACTACCTCGGAATCCTAAAACCGGTTAGGGCTTAATTTTCAATGCAAATGCCTAACAAAAGGTTGAGGGTTTATGTTGCACTAGGCAAACTACCTCGAAATCCTATGGCTTAGTTATTTAATTCTTAAGAAACTTTTGCTGAAGTAGATTCAGGTTTTGCTTGATGACGATGGTCGTCTTTGCCACCATGCTCAGAGCTCCTTGTTGTTGCGAAGGTTTAGTTTTAGAAGTCATAAATCGGGAGATGAGAAAAGTGTTTTGTTTTAGAAATCTTAAAGTCCAAGTGTTTTTAATATTTTAATTACAACAAATCTTAAAGTTGATTATAACGACACCGGTTAAGATCCCGCGGTTCCATCCTTAGGCATCGTTATTTTTATCGGATTCACTTAGTCCGGATGAATTTGCTAAACTCAACTAAATGAGTTCCACACTTTCATTTAGACCGTGGGAAATCCCGTTAGCAACACGTAGGTTACATCATCCGAGGTATTCCGATCATCCAACAAGACGTTTTAATTTAGTTGTAATTGCGGTTTTGTGTTACGTTTGTTATTAAATTTTGAGTTGTTTTATATTTTGAAATGTTGTGGCGGTGAATTTTATCTTGTAATGACTTTTAATTTAGTTTTGGTTTCAGTTTTAGGGACCATCCTAAAGGTGTGGGTTTTCATGCAACGAGTTGTTTATCATGTACGAAAAGTAAAGTGCATTTGCGATAAAGTAAATTGCAAGAAAGTAAATTGCAATAAAATAAAAGCGTACACGGAGGGTCTTCCCGTCATCCCAGTTGCACTTAAAACACAATTAGAATATTTAAGCATTTAAAGCAAGTCCACAGGTAAAGCTAAGGGAAGGATTATGGTTTTCTACCAAGTTCCTAATCACTATAACTAGTCATCTCCTATGACGTCTAGGTTCGTGTGTTTTGGTTTGAGGACGATTTTCTTCATCAAAGAACAATTAAGTTCAATTGTTCTTATAAACATCCCATCATATCGAGGAAGTGCTTAAGACGAGTTTTAAACGTCTTTTCAATATTTCTATGATTATTTTTAAGTCGAGAGAATTTAATTATACAAATGAATTAATCGTCCAGAGAATTCGAAGTTTTGTTATCTTGGTCGGTGAACTAGGACATTTGAATATCCTATGAGGGAAGTAACATTTCACTTAACGTTCTATTTAAGAGTTATGACAACAAAAGCTTTTGAGGGCAAATTGATGTTCAAATGGTTTGTGATTTAATTTAATTTTAGTTAACGGGTTTAAATTTGGAATAGTGTTCAAGTTGCTTTATATTTATTTTTGAATTTCCTTATGTCTTAGGTGATGTTATTTTTAATTCAATTTAATTTAACTTTAATTTAATTTAATTTGGTTTAGTTTTAATTTTAATTTAATTTAATTTGATTTGATTTGATTTGATTTAATTTAATTTGATTTAATTTAATTTGATTTAATTTACTTTAATTTAATTTGATTTAAATTTAATTTAATTTAAATTTTGATTTAAATTTTAATTTAATTTTATTTTTAATTTTAATTTAATATTTTATTTTTCTTTTTTTTTATGTTTTAAAGATGATTTAATTTTAATTATTAAAGTATTAATTTAATTGAAATTTTAAAAGGATTTAATTTAAATAATTTAATCTTTAATTTAATTTAATGATTAAGTCTTTTAGCATTTTAAATCTTAAATTTGGATTATCATTTTAATTAGGAATTAAATATTATTGAGATGATTAATTTAGGGATTCTTAAATTAAAGAACAAATCTCTTCCTAATAATATCCCTATTTTAATAATTCCAATTTTATTATTCTCCCAAATTTAATCAATTATTTAATTAAGGTTTATTTCAATTATTTTTAAATTGTTTAATAGGTTTCTGCCCTTATTATTCAAATTTCAATCATCCAAATTGGGCTTTAAGGCCAAAAGTGAAATTGGATTCAAATGTCAATCAAATTAGACTTGGATCTAGTCTATATTGGTGTTGGGGATGTTGAATTGAAGTTTAGAATTGAATTGGATCAGAATTTGGGTCAATTGGTTAGGTTTGGTTTGACATTAGGTTCGCTTTGGGTTAAAATGGGTCAAATTAGGGGTTTTGACAAAAGTGGGGTAAATTGACAAATTTGGCCCATGGTGTAGTTGAACAAAATGAAATTGGGAATATTTAGGACTTTCTGGAATTTTCTAGGAATTTTCTGAATTTTTGGATTTTTGGGTCAAGAGGGGTATTTTGGTATTTGGAGGGTATTGGGAGGTATTTTTGGAATTTTTGCCTATGGATGATCAACTTGATTGGTGAGGAAATGTTCAAGGTTAATTTTGGGGAATTTTGGGTGATTTGGAAATTTTGAAAATTTTGGGTAATTTGAGGGCTTTGGGTAGAGTTGGCGTAGGGTCCGGGGTCGAAATTGAAAATTTGCAAAATTGAAGATTGAGTAATTGTAAGTGGAATGAAATCATTTTGGCTGAGTCATGAAGCCATATCAAGCCCACATGAGCCATGAAGGGACTCATTTGAAGCATCCACTATGTTGTTCCTAACCCTCTTAGCCAAGGGCTTAGGGGTTAAGGACCATCCAGTGAATCACCTTCATGAGTCGGGAGGTCGAGTTAGGAATGGGTGTGTTTTTAGGAGTTGTGTGAGAAGTGTAGTGTATAAGTGTAGTGTGTGTGTAAGTCGGCCCTTCACGAGACCGGGCCACCCGGGCGATCCTAAGAGCGAAGAGTCACATAGGAACTCATCCTTTAAACTTCCACATTTGATTTCGACCCTCACAGGTGATTAGGGGTCTACGATCAAGTTTGTGGAGTTTGCGGGGAGTTAAGAAGTGGTTTGAATTTCTAAGTGGTGGGTCCCAATTCTAATCCTCTAAGATAGTCGAAGGAAAAGCCTAAGGCTAGATCCTAAGTACTAAAAAGAAGAAGAGGAGGCCTCATCGAAAATGAGGTTAACAAATGGACCCCGATAGGTGTGGTGGTGACGGAGCACACCGCGCGTATTAGTGTTGACCGAAGCGATCAACAAAACCAACACAAAAGTCCAAGTGACAAACTTGGGACGAGTAGAAGAGTTTCCGTTCGGGGAGTGTCGAGTATATCTACGAGAGTGAAGATCCTGAACTCTCGCTGGGGAAAGGAAAAGGCGGTGAATCCCAAATCACATGATGCGGGGAATTTTAATTTAGATTTCATTTTGTTTTAGTTTAAGTTTTGATGTGTAAGCTCAGATTTTAGTTTGAGTTTCAATTTAGATTGAGATTTTGTTAAAATTAATTTGAAGGGATTTGAACTTGAAATGAAAATTGGAATTTTGTGGTTTTAGATGTGACATCTTCAACCTCAAAAGAAAATTGAATTGATTGGATTGAACCACTACGATGAGGAGAGATCTCGGAGTAATGCGGTATTGGATGTAAAATCCTTAACCTCAAGAGTTTGATTTTGATGTATTTCATTGCGATAGGAAAGAATCCTAAAGCGATGCGGTCTTGGATGTAAAATCCTCGACCCCGAAAGATTGATTTTGATGTATTTCATTGCGATAGGGAAAGACCCTAAAGCAATGCGGTCTCGGATGTAAAATCCTCGACCCCAAAAGTTTGATTTTGATGTATTTCATTGCGATAGGGAAAGAACCTAAAGCGATTTAGTCTCGGATGTAAAATCCTCGACCCGAAAAGTTTGATTTTGATGTATTTCATTGCGATAGGGAAAGAAACCTAAAGCAATACGGTCTCGGATGTAAAATTCTCAACCTCAAAAGTTTGATTTTGATGTATTTCATTGCGATAGGGAAAGAAACCTAAAGCAATGCAGTCTCGGATGAAAATCCTAAACCCCAAAAGTTTGATTTTGATGTATTTTATTGTGATAGGGAAAGACCCTAAAGCAATGCAGTCTCGGATGTAAAATCCTCAACCCCAAAAGTTTGATTTTGATGTATTTCATTGCAATAAGGAAAGAATCCTAAAGCAATACGGTCTCGGATGTAAAATCCTCGGCCCCAAAAGTTTGAATTTGATGTATTTCATTACGCATAGGGAAAGAATCCTAAAGCAATGCAGTCTCGGATGTAAAATCCTCAACCCCAAAAGTTTGAATTTTGATGTATTTCATTGCTATAGGGAAAGAACCTAAAGCGATGCAGTCTCGGATGTAAAATCCTCAACCCCAAGAATTTGATTTTGATGTATTTCATTGCGATAGGGAAAGAATCCTAAAGCGATGCGATCTAGGATGTAAAACCTCAACCCCAAGAATTTGATTTTTGATGTATTTCATTGCGATAGGGAAAGAATCCTAAAGCAATGCAGTCTCGGATGTAAAATCCTCAACCCCAAGAATTTGATTTTGATGTATTTCATTGTTATAGGGAAAGAATCCTAAAGCAATGCAGTCTCGAATGTAAAATCTTCAACCCCAAAAATTTGATTTTGAATGGTAATTGATTTTGCAAAGATTTGTAGTGTTGGTTTGAAAAGTGTGGAATTTTGGTGTTTCAAGAATTTCATGAAAGTTGTAAAAGATTTTTGTGGAAAGAAACAAATTAGGAGGGAATATGTAGATACTACATATCCCATTCAAAAGAGTTGATTGAGAGTTGCTGGTTTGGATTGGATATAATTCCTCGCCACTAGATTCGAATCGAAAACCTCGTTGCTCCGTGTCAACGGAATCGACCGCTTCCATCCCAGACAAGGGGGAGAGTAGAACGGATTGGATTTCAGATTTGGAAGGTTGAGTTAGAATTTGATTGACATTTGATTTGAGATCTGGAAGGTTGAATTTGAATTTTTGATTGAGATTTGATTTAAGATTTGTGTTTATTTTGTTTGTCTTTTAACGATTCAAATTTATTTTATCGTTCATTTAATGTTCGTGCGAATTTGGAGTTCATCATTTTTTTTTAGATTTTTAAGGAAAGTTTTTTCTTTTATTCTTTTTGTTTCTTTTCTGTTCTTTGTTCGAAGTTCATTTAACTTTAATGGCGTTTCCTAGTCAACTTGCACAAAAGAGGTGAAGGCCAAAAATGTGACATGGTCACTTTCATTCCAATCATGTTGAAGATACATCATACAACTCGATCTGGAATACATCTCATACAATCCATATAGACTCGAAACGGACTATGTATGATCTTTGTCGATCCATCCAAAAAAGGTATCACGTCGAAAATCCATGTACGAATAGTGAGGTACATGGTCGATAATATCACCTTCAAGCCATCCTTGGCGAGGATGCCGTATGGATGTACGTTGGAGGTGTGATATTTTCCATGTAACTCACGACTCGTAAGGCGGAGGCTCTCTAGCTCCGGGTCCGGCTAGAAGTGGTAAGGTGCTTTCTATCATCCATCCTTCGAAAGTAACCGAGATCCGCTTCATTGGTACTCCCGGTATGCAATGTTTAGCGACATCCGCTCCGATTGCCCTTTAGTATCATGACGGAACCTACCCGTAATGGTATCTTTCTCGGCCCTCGGAACTCACCGGGCCTGCTATCCGGAGAGTCGGATCCAAACATGATATTACACTCGTTCGGAAAAGAAAGCGTGCGAAAGGTCGACAAAGTCGTGATGATCTATGTGCGGGGGTATGCGGTCACCCTTCTTGTAAATGTTAATGA
Source organism: Papilionanthe hookeriana x Papilionanthe teres (assembly GCA_022702705.1). Classification (NCBI taxonomy): domain Eukaryota; kingdom Viridiplantae; phylum Streptophyta; class Magnoliopsida; order Asparagales; family Orchidaceae; genus Papilionanthe; species Papilionanthe hookeriana x Papilionanthe teres. The sequence continues at coordinate 168,793,219 of CM040422.1, read as the reverse complement.
TGCAGCTGTTGGGTATGCAATCTGCTGCCGGTACCCTCCACGTTATCATTCTCTTTACCATCCTTTTGATGACTAACGACATTGGATCTACCTTGCCATGACGGAGTATTCCGGTGGGTTTACCTTCTGTCTTCTGCGAAGTTGTAGCGACATCCACATTGTATTGTAATTCTCCCTTTCCACGGCATCCATCTCCGGGGTTCGAGTAAGTGTTTTCTCTTAGGCGGCTCGCTCGGCCCATTCTTTTCAAATCCGGATGCATTCCACGATTTGTTGTTGTTCGTATTACGAGAACACGTATGTATGTAGCTCGAGGCCTTCTAGTATATTGATCCTCCCCGCCTCGATTCTCTCGAAGTATTCAAAGTTTTCTTCTCGACATTGCGGATTCTTTCTAGCTCGTATTACGGAATAATCTACAAATGGCGAGGCACAGTGACATATTGTGGGATATATAGCTCAATCCCTTCACGTTCTCCTGCATACCTCGGCTCCTCGGGGATGGTGTCCGTCGGGACATCCTCCGGGGTTGCTCGCAACAAGGTTATGCATTGCGGTGGCTTTATGCCGGTGGCGTTGTAGCCTTCCTTCTTCGTTCTTCTTACGATTTCCCTGGCCTCTTCTGTTATCCTAGGAGCTGGCTTCTTTTCTTCAGGTTGCTGGTGAACCAGTATCCTTGAAGTATATGCATTGGTAGCAGCGACTGCCTCGTCGCGCTGGTCCTCTGCTGTAGCGACTACAGACTTGATTCTCTTGTCTTCTTCAGTGTTTTTTTTCCTTTTCTTGCTGCTGGATTGGTGGCTTGGGCCACCCACTTTCATTCTTGTCGGCCGAGGCGGTTCCTCTCGGTCGGTGGGACCCGGTCACCTTCCTCGTATTGCGAGCCTGCGGTGCGGAGTACGAGTCGATCTCTATTATCGCTCCATCTTTCACCCTCTTTTCGTCGAGTGCGAGGTTTACGCCATTTCTAAAGTTCGGGACCGACCGCCGATTCGACATTTCCTGCGAAAAGACAAGGAAAAGGATCGGGGGCATGCTTAAGAACAAGAACATTAAGAAAATGTTTATTAAAGACGAGTTTTTTATTTATTACTTTTTGTATTTTTAAATTTAACGGGAATGAAGTGGGATAAGATCGGGAAAGAGATTTTGATATGGAAGAGAAAACAAGGAAAACTTTATTATCATGATTTTATTTATTTTAGCACATTTTTTATTATTTTTGGGTTCGGACCCGGTCATAAGTAACTACTTCGCCGTGCTTCTAGGGATGAAGAATCCATTCCTTCGAAACATCGGGTAGCGTAATACTTCTTCGAGTATCGTCCGTTGATCGGAAGCATATGTCGTTCTCCTTGGCAATTCACTTGGCTGGTAGGAGCCTCCTCGAGTATCTTGCTTCGACCACTGAAACGGCCCTTCCCAGTGGGTTCAAATTTTCCTCCTATCTTGCGGTGTGCGAGGATAGGTCTCTTGAGAACGAGAACTAAGTCACCAACTTTGAAGGTTCTTGGGCGGACCGGTTTGTCATGGGCTTGAACCATCTTAGCTTGATATAATTCTAAATTGCTGCTGCGCTACAAGTCTTTTCCCTTCCGGGCTTTCTAATTCCTCTAGTCGTAATTTGGCATTCTCTTCAGTCGTGATTTTGTTTGCAGCTGCAATTACGAGTGAAGGAAAGCTGAACCTCTAAGAGTAACATCTGCCTCGGACCCATACACCGAGTGTAAGGTGTAGCTTGAGTAGGAGTTACGAAGGTTGTACGAGTAGGCCCATAAGGCTTCTAATAACTTCTTGTGCTAATTTCTCTTATTATCGTCCAATATTTTCTTTAAAATTTGAACGAGAGTTTTATTAAAAGCCTCAGCCAGGCCGTTTGCTCTTGGGTAGTAAATTGTTGAATATCGCCAGTCGATTCCGTGTCTCTTGACAAAATTGTTGATTTGTGTGCTTCTGAATGCTTGACCCATTATACGAGATGATCTGCGCGGCACTCCGAAACGGTTGACAACTTGGTTCTTGAAAAGCGTAGCACGTGGTGTGCTTTCACTTCTACGAGTGGAGCTGCCTGCGCACTTGGAAAAGTAATCTGTAGCCGCAAGAATGAAGCGATGTCCTTTTGAAGATGGTGGTTCATTGGACCCACTATATACGTACCCCGACATTCGAATGACCACGACGGAATTGTCGGATGTAGCACATTTGGAGGTTGGTGTAGAACTACTCCGTGCACTTGGCATTGGTGACGGCTCTTGGCGATTTTCATGCGGTCGGTCATCATCGAGGGCCGGTAGTACCCTAGTCTTTTAATTTTCATTTTCATCTTCGGACCGTGCGGTGAGCACCACGGAGTCTGAATGGACCTCTTTAACAATTTCATGGGCCTCGGACCCGCTTAGGCACCTTAGCCACATTTGATCGAAAGACTTTACGTATAACGTGTTGTTTATTAATGCGTAGGACGGAGTTCTTTTCTTGATCGATGGGCTAGCGACCTATCGTACGGTAGTTTTCTGTTTGCGGGTAGTCGTAGTGGTTGTCGCCGATCTTCGTGTTTTTACATCCTTTGTTGCAACTGATTCTTCTTCTTTTTTGATTTGTGTATTGTGTGCATGTCGAGTTGTGATAGGACCTGACGTCCGTGAACTGACACTTCCACTGATTCATCTTGCAAGCAGGAAAATTCTTTTGCGAGGCGAGCTAACGCATCTGCTAAAGCATTTTCTTTCCTGGGAATTTTGTAAATCATCTCATTCGGGATCTGTTCCAACAACCGTATGGCATCTTGGAAGTATTGCTCGAGTCTTGGCTTTAAAATTCTGTCTTGTCCGTGATACTGTTGAATGATTAACTGCGAATCCCGTAGATGTTGATGTTTGTTATCCCCATTTGAATAGTTAATTCCAGTCCTGTTATGAGAGCTTCATATTCTGCTTCGTTGTTTGTACACGGCTCTGCCAAGTGGTAGGAGTATCTTAACATCCCCCGCTCCGGTGTTATAAAGATTAGTCTGATTCTGCCTTACCGGGCACTATCACTTGCGATTCTTCGTCTTTGTGTGTTGAAGATGCTCCGTCGAAATATAATTCCCAACGTCGATCATCGGGGTCTTCTAGGCTCATTATTTGTTCATCGCGGCAATTCGTCATTGAGAGGAGATTCTGCCGGCGAAGGGTGTGCGGCGAGGAAGTCTGCTAAGACTTGTCCCTTTACGGCACGAAGAGCACGAAAGTTATATCGAATTGCGATAATATCATTGACCATCGGCGAGTACGCCGGAAAGCGTTGGACGAGTCATCGAGTATTGCAATGGATTAAATTTCGAGATTAGGTTGACCTTATGAGAAAGCATGTAGTGCTGAGCTTTTGAGCGGCGAAGATCAGGGCCAAACTATGCTTTTCAATTGCGGGATACCTTATTTCCGTCGGAAGAAAACGAAGGCTTATGTAGTAAAGAGCATTTTCTTTACCCTCATCATTGACCTGGGCTAACAGGGCTCCGAGAGAGTCGTCTAAAGCCGCGGTATAAAGTATCGACGGTCTACACGAGGCCGGGGTTGCTAAGATAGGAGGTGTCATTAAATATTGCTTAATGTCCTCCAAGGCCTTCTGGCATTTTTCTTCCCAAATAAATTTGGCGTCCTTTTTAACTAATGCTGAGAAAGGCTGACACCTATCTGACAAGTTTGAGATAAAGCGTCGAAGATATGCCAGCTTCCCTTGAAAAGATTGTAGTTGCTTTAAGGTTTTGGGAGGCGGCATTTCTAAGATAGGTTTAATCTTTTCCAGGTAGATTTCAATTCCACGATGTCAGACAACGAATCCTAAGAATTTCCCGGAGGTGACGCCGAAGGCGCATTTTAAGGGATTCATCTTAAGGTTAAATTGTCTTAATCGTTCGAAAACAATTCTCAAATCATATAGGTGGTTGTCCTTTACTTTGCTTTTGATGACCACATCGTCCACGTAGCATTCGACTTGATTGTGGATGAGATCATCAAAAATTCTTGTCATCGCTCTACGGTATGTTGCTCCTGTGTTCTTCGGTCCGAATGGCATCATTTGTGTAGCAATATACTTCAATCGGCGTTACGAATGCTTGTAAGTTTTTCATCTTACTGGAGCCATTTTTATCTGGTTGTATCACGAAAATCCATCCATGAATGAGAATATTTCATGTGTTGAAGCAATGTCGATCATTAATTCGGGATCGGTAGAGGGAATTCATCTTTTGGACATGCCTTGTTTAAATCTACGAAATCCACACAAATTCGATGCGACCATTCTTCTTTCGACTGGCACCACATTAGGCTAACCAAGTTGGGTATTGTTCTTCGCGGACAAATTTAGCGTCTATTAGCTTTTTAACTTCGAGTTATGACTTGTTGTTTTATTTCTAGACGCATTCTTCTGGGACCTTGTCTGATTGAGACAGAAGTAGGATCCACTCCTAGCTTATGGACTGCGACCTTTTGAGCTAAACCTGACATCTCATTGTAGCTCCAAGCAAAATAATCTTTAAATTCCATTAATAACTTGATTATTTCTTCGGAGTCTTCTTTATTGAGTAAGGAGCTAACAAAGGTAGGTCTAGGCTCTTCGCTAGTACTTAAGTTAACTTTCGTTAACTCATCTATTGTAGATTTAATCTCTTCTTCGAATTACGGTTGAGCGTCTCCGATTTGTAAATCTTGAATTCTTCGTAGTTTCCATGCGGTTTTCATTAGACTCGCAAGTGACAACCAAGCAAAATTCGGTATCGTCGGCTGATCTACTTGTGCCGAATCCGAGACCATGCTTTAAATTGGGTGGACGACGGAGTTATTCCATAATTTTTCAAAATGTTGTGATTGACCTTTTGTCCATTGTCGAGGTAAGAAACCACGCTGAATTAAATTTTGAACACGGGGAGAGTACCACTCGAAAGGTAATTCCATTAATTCGATGAAGTGACATCTTGAATTGTACATTATTTTCGGTTTTGGAGGAAGGAGCACCACGGTAGAATTTGATGGGCTTTGCACCGCCGTTGCGTACCTCTTTGACCACCATACCCTCAATCTTATTAGAATGGATCGGGGTCAGGGTCATAGTATGTACATAGTGGTTAATCTTCTCGTACATCGATTTATACTCTTCATTCTTTTCATCTTCGAGCGCGATCCTGAATTGCGGCTTCTTCCAACTTATTGTCGTTGCTTCTTGTTTGATCTCTTTTTCTTCTTCAGAACTGTCTTCCCAATCAACATTGATGGCTGGTTTCCTCTGTCCAACTGTCCTAACGTCTACTGCCACGACCTCGTCCCCGGCCTCGACCTCGGATGCGAGTTGTGGAGAAACCTTCTCCATCTCGCCGTAAGGGAGTGGTGAGTGAGCTGTTGGACTAGAACTTCGGGTTCTTCGTCATCCCGAATTTCCTTTGCTTCATTCGTTATGGTATCTACTGGAGAAAATTGTTTTCTTCGGAGGTGCATAATAAGCTGCATCTTCATGGATTCCAATTTCATGTACGGAGAATGGTTGTAAGTCACCTTTGATGCCTTTGTTCCCCTCCATCGTAGTATTTGATGCCTCTGGTGTAGGGATAATGGTACCATCCCGTTTTCATGTATCCATGGTCGGCCCGAGTAGAGCGTTGAATGACGTTTCGAATCGATTATGTGAAATTTTGCGGTTGTCTTTGCTAAGTCACCGGTTTTCATTAGCAGTGTTATTGATCCGAGGGCTCTTTCTCCTTTACGGTTGAATCCTCTTAATAAAATTTTGTACGCTTCAAGCTCGCGAGCATCGATTTCCAAATATGCTAGCGTTCGAAGATTCATTATGTTGATTGATGCTCCTGGATCCACTGATACTGCTGGAGAGTGTAAACTTCCCTATTAGTAAGCGAAATGTATAATGGTCGGTTGTGGTCATGCGTCCCAAGTAGTAGGTCATTGTCCAGTGAAGGTGACACCTCATTGTTCCTTTAACGAGCGAACCTCATCTAAGGAATCTCCGGCCATTTGAGCTAAGAAAATTTACGGATCGAGTAAGGCCTTGATCGAGCTTCTCTCATCTCCTTTGATAAGATGAGAGCGTCGTAGATGCTCAGTTTGGCTGGTAGTTTCCTAAGATGGGCTAGCACGTTGTAGTACTTTATTTTCATGTGTCTCGGCTTCTTCTCGAATGGGTATTTCTGCTGCTGGGGTTGGTTCTTCCTGAACAACCACCTGCTTTCCTTTGTCCTGTGGACCCATTCTCGGAGGTAGAACTCTTCCACTTCTTATGTTAACTTACGTAATTTCTTCGAATCTAGTATTGAGTTTCTTGGTGTCTCCTCTTGAATCGGAATGACGGGTTCTTCGGATTAGCTTCGAGTACGAAGGCTCTAACTCTATCGTATTTGGAGCTCCTTGAAACTCGCAAATAGATTCGTTGCTTGTTGAACTCTCGTAGCCTCTTTGGTGGATGTCTTCTTTGTCATTGTGATTGTCGAGATTGTGTATGATTTGAGAATTGTCATTTGTATCGGAATCGATGTCCGGATTGTCGCTAGTTACGTAATCGTTATAAACAGTCAAAACGTAGCCAACGCCATAACCCTTATCATTATAAGATCCCACGGAGTGAGCGAGATAATCATACGAGTCGGAGGTTCTAGAGATTTCTCCCCGAATCGGAAACAACTATCCTAGGATAAGCGGCCCCTAGTCGCAGCCTTAAGAGCCTCGGTCTTCTCTTCTTCGTCGATTTTCTTCTTCTCTTCGATCGTCTCTGTTGAGGTGGTTCTTCTATCGCAAGTGATAGTGCCGACTTGACGGGTTTCGAACTCTGAATTGAGGCTTGCACCGAAGCGGTTTGGATGTGATCCAAAATCTTCTTCGAAGACTTTGTCCAAGCGGTAGTCCATCCATCATTAGTCGCATAGGGATCTATTGAAACAATGAGATCCGTCGAGATAACATTGACGGAACCTCCTTTCTGGGGTTCCTTCATGTACTCCTTCGGGATCGTTATATTCCCTTTCTGAAGATTGTCGTTGAGCCAATTTTTGAAGGTAATACAATCTTCTATCTCATGCCCAAGCATCCGGTGGTAAGGGCGAAAGTTGGGATCACCTTTCTTGTCGACTTCTTCTGGTCTCTTAGGTTCTGGCAGTTGGAAATCTGGAGTCTTCATCAGACTGCGGAACATTTTCGGCACTGCCTCATTCTTGTACGGATACTCCCTGCTCAGAAGCTCCCTTAGCGTACATTGTGGATGAGGCGGTTGTTCATACTGTTGGGATGACTGATAGCTGGGTCGGGGTTATTGCGGCCGTTCTGACGGTATTTGTATCGGCTGCTTGCCTTTATCGACAGCTGCGACGATCCCAGACTTCTTTTCAAAAGTTTTCACGTGCTTCTGTTTGTACGTGCAGTCGGTGAAACTTAATTGCTTCGCCTCCTCTTGCGAAGCTTCAGACCTTGCTTAACAACTTCTCGAAAGTCTTAATAGTAAATCCCTTGAGGAGCGATGCTTATCGGGCCATGAATGCTCTTCGGTAAAATGCTGACTGCATCTTGTTCTTGTAAGCTGTGGCTCACACTTCATACTTAGGTTCCTCCATCGAAGTATGTAGTCCACCAAGGTTTCGTTCGGTTTACGCTTCTCTACCACTAAATCACCTATAGTGATGTGGTGCGAGCTCCGACAAATCGCTTAATGAAGAGGTTCTCTAGTTACGAAAATGTCTTCACCTAACCATTCGGTAATTCGCATACCGATCAAGGCGATCCACGACGAGTCGCGACAAATTGTACGAAGAGTAAGGCATCACTTCAGTCGGCATTGCAACAGCGGCACGAAAATGTGCAACATGTTGCTGAGGGTTTATGGTTCCATCAAAGGTCTTGAACGAGAGGTGGTACGAAGCCTTTCGGATATTGGACGGCGTCGAATTCTTCGGGGTAAGGTCTGCCGTCCGAATGGATGTCCCGCTCTTTGATTGTGCCAAGGCTTCTCACTTTCTTTGTTCCACCATACTCTTGATATCCTTTTACGGAATCATGTTACGGGTAGAATCTTTCTTTGGGTGATCGTCTCCGTTAACGGATGTAATCTCTTTTCCTCCGGTACGTAATATGAATAACTTACGGAGGCGTTTCTCTTGGGGGTTGAACCGACTACGGGAGAGTGGTTAGGGCTACGGCCATCTCTTCCATCCTTTTTGCCATTTGGGCGATCGTATCATCTTTCTCTTGAAGCTGCCTCCTCATTACTTCACTGCTCCTCTCTTCTGCGGTGCGAGGGCACCTTGTGAAGGCGACGAAGCTTGTGTTTCAACCATGTTAATTTCGCATATTCATCATCCATGAACTGCGACGAGTCGACTTCATCTCGGAATATCTCTTCTCATTCTCTTGCTTAATCGCCGAATATCGGTTCTTAGCTTTTCCATAGCATCTTCTAGTGGTCTTTTACGTACATCCTTGTAGTTGTCATGTGATAGCTGTCGGGTTTCCTTCTCATGAGTCCCCTTCACTGCTGGCGGCGCTTTCTTCGGACTCGAGTCTCTCGATGAGACTTTCTTTCTCGGGTTGTTGTTTTAATCTTAATCGTCAGATAGTGGGACGCCATACCATCCTCACTAACGGCGAAGGTACGGGACCGGATGGTGCTGTCGACCAATCTTGGAAGGTAGTATCCTCCACTAATTTGTAGTCACGAAACAACGACGGGCGGACTAGCTTTCATTCTCTTATTCGGCTTTTCGCGGTGATAGCGGGTTACACTCGCGGCCCGAGACGAGGACTTGGGCGGCACCCGCCTTATCCTTCTTAAAATCTCGACACAGGGCATTTTTCTTTCTTTGCTAACTTCTCTATCAAGGTTTGCAGTCGAGCAAATGGCGTAATTCTAGCCCTTTTCTTACGGCTATCGTTGTAATATGCGGGCTGAGGCAATGCAGCAGCAATCTTTCGGACATTTTCCTCATCCTCTGCGGCGGAGAGGGGATGGATCTACTTCCTCCCAAAAGTGGTATGTATTCAGGCGGCGGTGTATACTCGGGCATTTACGGAATTTCTTCTAGGAAAGCGACTTCGGCGGCTCGGGCTTCTGCAGCGATCCTTCCGCACTGTTCCTTCTGCGAGTCCGTGTCGACGATGGAATTCTCGAGATTGGACCCGATTTCAAAAACGGAAGGTTTCACGGGAAGATCTGTACCCTCCGCGGTAACGGGTTCATCATAGTTACGAATTTCCTTTCCTTTAGTACGGCAGAAGGCGGGGTAGGTGCGAGAGACGACTAGACCGGCGGGGGTAGCAACAACGGTCCTTCGCGAACAACGGTACTCCTCTCGGTTGGAATCTTTTGCGAGAGGAGGGAATTCATGAGTTGACTTGAGGTTAAACTCGATCAACGGCTTCTCGGTTTACGGTACTTTGCTTGTGATGCGAAAGAGAGTGACGTCGGGGATTTTGATGTCGGTGTCCCCGAATCCTTGTCCGAATCGAATAATTCCATTATCGAGGTAGTTCGTCCTTGAACACGGCCGAGTCCGGTCCGTTGACGAAGGAGAAGATCGGTTTTGGGGCTTCCATTTCGCGGGCGATTCAAGTGTTAGTCCCCGAATCGTGCTTCTTCTTGTCGTAAAACTTATGACAAAAAAGAAAGAGTCCGAACACATTTTTGTTTATCTCAGTGTATTTGTGGTATTAAAGAAAAATTATCTTTTTTTTTGAAAAGATTTGTTCGTTAGGAAAGAGAATTATTAAAAGAAGGAGAGTTATAGGAAGGGTAAAAGGAATTGATTAGGAACTGGAAAAGGAAGAGAAAGTCTTGTAGAAACTTCTCGACCCGTAAGACCGCTCCTAAACTAATACCTAGTGGGGGTCACGCCCACCTCGAAATGAGGTAAAAGGATCTCGGAACCTCTCTGTTTAGGGGTGTCTAAGCGTGGCTCCTACATCCGAGAGAATGTTGGCTATACTTGTTCGAGGTAGAAATGAACATAGTATTCCAACGGAAAGAAGGGTAGTTTGATCCATTAGGGACATGAATACACTACCGATTTTTTGAAAGCAGAACTATCTGATTAAAAATGGAGAGAGGAATTTTCCCCAACGGAGTCGCCAGAAATTGTACGGCTTATTTTTAGGTTGGTATGTTGTATTTTTGAAAAGAGGTCGCCTACAGAAATTGTCGGCGAATTTTTAATTTAATTTAAATAAATAATTTGAAAAGTAGTATTTGATTTTGAAAATAATTTTAAGATATGAAATCAAGCCGAGCCTCGCATCCCGAGATAGTTTATATAAACGGCGCCGCATCACAAACCGTGTATCTATCCCGAAGAATAGACAAACTGTTTGGTGATGGGGCTCGATTAAATAAACTAGAAGATTTGTGACATACGTTTGGTATGTGAACCAATTTTATAAGCCGAAAAATTCCCCTGCTTAATATAAATGAATTAAGCAGGGTTTATATTCACAGGTTCTTAAAATTCCATATAAGGGCGAGCCCCATAGTTAATTACATCTTAAGTGACGAGAATCACCTAAGAAAACTCTCGATAATAATCGATAGTTACGCTCTCGAGAATCTCGAAGTTTAAAGTTTTCGAGGATTGAATTTTGGAATTTCAAAGGGAATGGATCAAATTTGGAACATTTTATTTTGGGAATCCGAAAGGAAGAAAGGTAGGAGAAATCACGGATCCAAGCGAACTCCGGCAATTTCACGACTATCCTATTGTTTGGATTGAATTTAGGAAAGTCTTAATGTTTATTTAATGTTTTGATCTCGCCGATTTTAATTAATTAGGACTTATATTCGTATGACATGATCATACGAAATAGCCTCGAAGATATGAGGGTTTGTGTCGTATCGGACGACTACCTCGGAATCTAAAGCCGGTTAGGGCTTAATTTGCAATGCAAATGCCTAACAAAAGGTTGAGGATTTATGTTGCACTAGGCAAACTACCTCGAAATCCTATGGCTTAGTTATTTAATTCTTAAGAAAGTTTCTTTGAAGTAGATTCAGGTTTTGCTGATGACGATGGTCGTCTTTGCCCACCATACTCCGAGCTCGTTGTTGTTGCAAAGGTTTAGTTTTAGAAGTCATACATCAGGAGATGAGAAAAGTGTTTTGTTTTAGAAATCTTAAAGTCCAAGTGTTTTTAATATTTTAATTACAACAAATCTCGAAGTTGATTATAACAACACAGGTTAAGATCCGCGGTTCCATCCTTAGGCATCGTTATTTTTATCGGATTCACTTAGTCCGGATGAATTTGCTAAACTCAACTGAATGAGTTCCACACTTTCATTTAGACCGTGGGAAATCCCGTTAGCAACACGTAGGTTACATCATCAGAGGTATTCCGATCATCCAACAAGACGTTTTAATTTAGTTGTAATTGCAGTTTTGTGTTCTGTTTGTTATTAAATTTTGAGTTGTTTTATATTTTCAAATGTTATGGCGGTGAATTTTATCTTGTAATGACTTTTAATTTAGTTTTGGTTTCAGTTTTAGGGACTATCCTAAAGGTGTGGGTTTTCATGCAACGGTTGTTTATCATGCGAGAAAAGTAAAGTGCATTTGCGATAAAGTAAATTGCGAAAGTAAATTGCGATAAAATAAAAGCGTACACGGAGGGTCTTCCGGTCATCCCAAGTTGCATTTAAAACACAATTAGAATATTTAAGCATTTAAAAGCAAGTCCCTAGGTAAAGCTAAGGGAAGGATTATGGTTTTCTACGAGTTCTAATCCTATAACTAGTCATCTCCTATGACGTCCAGGTTCTTGTGTTTTGGTTTGAGGACGATTTTCTTCATCGAAGAACGATTAAGTTCGATTGTTCTTATAAACATCCCATCATATCGAGGAAGTGCTTAAGACGATTTTTAAACGTCTTTTCAATATTTCTAGGATTATTTTTAAGTCAAGAGAATTTAATTATATAAATGAATTAATCGTCAGGAATTCAAGTTTTGTTATCTTGCTCAGTGAACTAGGACATTTGAATATCCTATGAGGGAAGTAACATTTCACTTAACGTTCTATTTAGGAGTTATGACAACAAAAGCTTTTGAGGGCAAATTGATGTTCAAATGGTTTGTGATTTAATTTAATTTCGAGTTAACGGGTTTAAATTTGGAATAGTGTTGAAGTTGCTTTATATTTATTTTTGAATTTCCTTATTTCTTAGGTGATGTTATTTTTAATTCAATTTAATTTAACTTTAATTTAATTTAATTTGGTTTAGTTTTAATTTTAATTTAATTTAATTTGATTTAATTTGATTTGATTTAATTAAATTTGATTTAATTTAATTTGATTTAATTTAATTTAATTTAATTTGATTTAAATTTAATTTAATTTAAATTTTGATTTAAATTTTAATTTAATTTTATTTTTAATTTTAATTTAATATTTTATTATTCTTTTTTTTATGTTTTAAAGATGATTTAATTTTAATTATTAAAGTATTAATTTAATTGAAATTTTAAAAGGATTTAATTTAAATAATTTAATCTTTAATTTAATTTAATGATTAAGTCTTTTAGCATTTTAAATCTTAAATTTGGATTATCATTTTAATTAGGAATTAAATATTATTGAGATGATTAATTTAGGGATTCTTAAATTAAAGAACAAATTTCTTCCTAATAATATCCCTATTTTAATAATTCCAATTTTATTATTCTCCCAAATTTAATCAATTATTTAATTAAGGTTTATTTCAATTATTTTTAAATTGTTTAATAGGTTTCTACCCTTATTATTCAAATTTCAATCATCCAAATCTGATTAGGATCAAATACTTTACTCTTTAATTTTATTAAGCCTAAAGTTTTAATTAAAGGTTAAAATTTTAATTACCATTTTGCCCTTCAAGCTTAATAATTTCATAACTCACTAAATTTAGCTTAAATGAACTTGAAATTTTTATGTGACTTCACTCATATGTCAATAAAGGCATGAGAGGAGAAAATGTGATTTTTCTGTATTTAATTTATTTATGTAATTATTTTTGGTGGAAAATATGGATTTCCAAAGAAAATTTAATAATATGACCAAGGGAAAGTTTTTGTCCTTAAGAAAATTATGAGACATTCCTAATGACCAGAGGATAACTTGGACCAATTTTGGTGATTTTTTGAATTATATTCTTTTTATTATAATTATTTTGAGTTTTGGAGTATTAATTAATTTAAAAATAAAATAAAGATTGAAAAATGAATTTTTATTTTTCAAAAATCTCTCTGATATCAAGGAAACCAGAAAACCAATTTTTGTAATTTTTTGATTTTCTTTGATTTATTAGAATTATTTTAATGGAAGTACTAGAAAATACATTTTTTTAATTTTAAAATTTCCTTAGGGCTTTAAAATTTAATATCTCACCATATAGACTTAAGAAAAATATGGGTTTTGTTCCAAAGTGATTAAAATTAAAAATGTGACATTTTGGTGAATTTTATTATTTTTATGATTTTTATTATTTTTTTATTTATTAAAAATATTAAAATAATGCAAAAATCAACTTTTTTAGAAAATTACAATTTTAATTTTCTTAAATTCCCCTGATATCAGAGAGGCTCCAAAACCAATTTGGTGAATTTTTTAAAAGTATTTTGAAAGTTATGAATTTTTTAAGTTTAAATTGGCTAAATAGCTTAATCAACTCATTTAGTAGGGCTAACCAAGTCCAATTGACTTCAAATTTTTATGGTGGGTTCCTCTAATCCTAAAGGTCAGTGGAGAATTGATTTCAAGTCAATTTGATGTATGATTAGCTCTAATTAATTAAGGACCTATTTTGGGTGTTTAAGCCGATTAGGGTTATTCCGAGTGGATTAAGTCGAAACTATTTTTCATAGGGTCCTACTAGTCATAAGAAACATCCTCAAATTTTCCTAGAATTTATTTCACAACATGCTAATTATTGGAATTAAAATACTCGAAAACGGCAACATGAATTTGAAAAATCGATAACTTCTCATAGGGATGGCCTCGACCTTGGAAAATTCAGGGAATATTCCCAAGTTCAGAGGCTTCAAAAGCCCTATGGTCTCATGCCATGGTGAATTTCCTATATGCATGGAGAATTAAAACAATGCAAAGAGTAAATAAATCATTAAAAATAAAATTATTTGATTTCTTTTCCACATTATTCTCCTCTATTCACTGAGCAAGAGGATATTTTTATTTTATTTTTAGGATTTTTCTACACAAAGCTATGAATTTTTGAAGTTCTGGTAATTAAATAAATAGAAAAATAGCCTATTTTTCTACTTATCCACGCGGCGCGACTCAACCTCGGCGTCTCCAAAAGGCCATGCGGCGTGTTCTGATTCGGCGCCGCCATCCGACTCAGCACTCCAGGGGCCCGCTGTATCTTTCCGTCTCCTCTTCCTGCGCGATCCTGGCCGTCCGTCCACGCGTGTATTAAATGAACGACATCCGTTCATCGTCCCCAAGCCTCTGGCAGGAAGCCGTCCACACTAAATCCTTAATATCTCACTCAATACTTAACAGATTTTCGTGTTCTTGTGCTCTATGGATTCGTCTTGAAGAGACGAATACATCTATACGGTGATCATGCATTGAAATTAAGGCATTTGAAATGGAGAATCTCCAGAAGCTCGGGATAAAGAGTTAGCTCATACCTTAGCTCAGAGAAGTGTGGCTTCGATCTGAGGGTTGTGTCACCTTCGATTGCATCCCAGCAAGCTCCAGATGAAGTCTCCGGTGCAGTGAATTGTCTAGGTAGGGTTTCGACCACAGTAGATTACAAAGCTTGGAGTACGGAACGGATGGGTGGCTTCGGAGAGGGGCTTTTGCTGGTGGACTTCTTCCCTTGGTGCGGAGAAGGTGTAGGATCGATCAGTTCGGGATTGGTCCACTGTGAAGAAGTGTCCTGGTTTTGTCGTTGAAGTTTGAACTCAAAATTGAGCTCGGCTAGAGGGAATTGGGGCTGGAATCCAGTGGTAATCAAGTGCTCTATGTGTAGAGAGTGGTCTGGAATGATTTTGGCAGAGTTTCCTTAAGGTTGGTTTAGCTCCTCTTCCATGGCCGAGAGAGGGGGTGTTTATATAGGAGAGGGTGGAGGGTCTCCCAGCGGGCTTAAGGCTTGGGATCAGCTTCTTAGGTCAAGGGAAGAACAGCCATGGTGGCCATTGGGCATGGGGCAGCTCAGCAAGGTGGAATTTCAATGCTTGGCTCCTTCCCATGTCTCGGCCATGGTGTTTTCCGGCGGCCCGTGTGGTGGCCGGCGAGCGAGGGTCACCCTCGAGGTCGGGGAGGTCGGGGGTTGAAGTTGGTGAATTCGATTGAAGCCTTACATGTGTAAAGTGGTTGGATCGAAATGGCATGGGGAGGTGGCTTCTTTTGCACTTGGTTTGGTCAACCCATGGAAATGGGCTTGGTTCACCTCCCCATGGCTGATTTGGGCTGAGGGAGGATCGGATGAATCGGCTAGGAAAGGGTAGAGAAGTCACCATCCATGAATATTTTGATTAATCATGGATTAAGGTGAAGCATTAAAAGGGTTAAAACCTTTTTAAGGGGGCTTAAAAGAGGCTCCTCCTTTTGCCATTAATGGCTTGGTCACATGTCAAACCTTCCATGGCTTCATGTGGCTTGTCCATGGCTTGCATGTGGCTTCATTTGGCTCATCCTTGACTTAGGAAAAGTGGATCCATTTATATGAAAAAGGAATTTGGAGATTTTGGCAATTTAGTGAAAAATTTAGATGGTGCTTGATTTAGGTTGATTTGATGATTGATTTGGGACTTAGGAATTGATCCCAATTAAAGGGATGATGAGAAGGAATTGTCATGTGGGCTTTGGGCTTTTGGATTTCACTTTGGATGGGCTTTCAAGATGGTTTAGAGAGTGAGCTTTTAGATTTCAAAACAAATTTTAGGATGAGAATTTTGCAAAAGATTAGATCCAATAAGTGTTGAATTTAATTTAGGAATGTTCCATGAATGATTTGGAATAAATTTGAAGTGGTTTGGGCTTGAATTGGGTTGGATTTGGACCACTTTGGTAAATGGGCCAATGTAGATCAAATTGGGCTAACTTGGGCCAATGTTGGGCTAGGGTTAAAATTGATGTAAAATTAATGTTGAGAAATGTTTATGGGAATGTTTCAAAGAGGTTTTGACTTTGGTTGGGTTTTGATTTTGGGGTTTGGGCTTATTTGGGTTAGGTTTGGGTTTAGGTCGAAATTGGGCTTTTTGGCTTTGGGTTGAATTTGAGTGGGGTTTGGGTCTAACTTTTGGGTAAATCATGTTAGTGTTTTGTTTTTGGGGATGTTAAAGAAGGTTTAGAAAAGGTTTGGGGTTAATTGGAGTTGGATTGGGTTAGTTTGGGTTAGGTTTGGGTCATGGGTCCAAATTGGGCTTTAAGGCCAAAAGTGAAATTGGATTCAAATGTCAATCAAATTGGACCTGGATCTGGTCTATATTGGTGTTGGGGATGTTGAATTGAAGTTTAGAATTGAATTGGATCAGAATTTGGGTCAATTGGCTAGGTTTGGTTTGACATTGGGTTCACTTTGGGTTAAAATGGGTCAAATTAGGGGTTTTGACAAAAGTGGGGTAAATTGACAAATTTAGCCCATGGTATAGTTGAACAAAATGAAATTGGGAATATTTAGGATTTTCTGGAATTTTCTAGGAATTTTCTGAATTTTTGGATTTTTGGGTCAAGAGGGGTATTTTGGTATTTGGAGGGTATTGGGAGGTATTTTTGGAATTTTTGGTATTTTTGGCTATGGATGATCAACTTGATTGGTGAGGAAATGTTCAAGTTTAATTTTGGGGAATTTTGGTTGATTTGGAAATTTTAAAAAATTTGGGTAATTTCGAGGGCTTTGGTTGAAGTTGGCGGGTGCAGGGTCCCGGGGGTCAAAAATTGAAAATTTGCAAAATTGAAGATTGAGTAATTGTAAGTGGAATAAAATCATTTTGGTTGAGCCATGAAGCCATATCAAGCACACATGAGCCATGAAGGGACTCATTTGAGGCATCCACTATGTTGTTCCTAACCCTCTTGCTGAGGGCTTAGGGGTTAAGGACCATCCATGTGAATCACCTTCATGAGTCGGGAGGTCAAGTTAGGTATGGGTGTGTTTTTAGGATGTGTGTGAAAGTGTAGTGTATAGGTGTAGTGTGTGTGTAGGTCAGCCCTTCACCGAGACCGGGCCACCGGGCGATCCTAAGGCCAAAGAGTCTTATAGGAACTCATCCTTTAAACTTCCACATTTGATTTCGACCCTCCGGGTGATTAGGGGTCTACGGTCAAGTTTGTGGAGTTTGTAGGGAGTTAAGAAGTGGTTTGAATTTCTAAGTGGTGGGTCCCAATTCTAATCCTCTAAGATAGTCAAAGGAAAAGCCTAAGGCTAGATCCTAAGTACTAAAAAGAAGAAGAGGAGACCTCATCAAAAATGAGGTCAACAGAGTCTAACATAGAAAATAAAAGATAAATGAAATAAAAATAACAACATAAAGGATAAATACTACATCATAGTAAGAAGTCTAATCATCAGCTTCAGTCTCCTCATCATCATCATCATCAAATTGGATATCCGCATCCATAGCTTTTGGGTCTGAATATGGTGAAAATCTAGTGCATGCAAGGAAATTTACAGTCTGATCTCCCTTAAGAAACTTTACCAATGCTTCATCATAATTAGTATCATAATCTTTTTTACTATGAACAAAATCTACCATATGGTCAAATTTCTTATCTGTATCATCAATACGACACTGCATCAGAAAAAATTCACTTTGATGCTCTAGATATCTTTCACTCAAAACATTCCAGAATCCAGGTGGAGGCTCAGTATCAGTAGTTGTAGATGGTCTAGAAGAAGAAGGTATTGAAGTAGAATGAGCACTAGGTACTCTACCTCTAGGTCATCCATAAACATCTACATTAGCCTTTCTAATAGGTTTCAAAGGCTTCAACTGCTCTTCAAAATAATCATATTTCACACCAGATTGCTTGCACAAGGAGAAAATAAGAGATGGATAGCCTAGCCTAGAAATACTACTAGCTCTTGCAGTAGAACTAATAGCATCACAAATTATTGACCCAACGTCAATCGGCTTCATCTCTTGAATGTAATAATTCAGAACGGCTCGTTCTTTTGTAACCTCACTTAAATGGTTCAAGGGAAGGAGACGAGCATAAATGAAATAGTGCCAAGTGACATTGAGTGAGGCAGAAGAAAAATTTACCCTTTTAGCATTTCTGACCTTCCAAGCTCCAGATCCATCAGTCAAACAATGGATAATACTATCAAGTTCAGCCTCAGATGGAGTATATTCTGAATAAAAATAGTCAGTAATAGGAGGCAGATCGTATAACATGTTAATCCTCTCTAGAGAGAACTCAACCTCCTTAGCTTGAACCAATAGTTCATTAATAACTGTAGTAACATTCACATAGAATTCATGAACAGGGAGAATAGCAGCAATAGTAAAATAACAGAACTTTTCCGAATTACGTGCTTCAATAACATTCTCAATCGCTCCACCAGGGTGATAGAAACTTCTCTCAACAAATAAATTTTTCGGTGGAGGCAAACTCGTTGTAACGCATATGTGTGTTAATAATCACAAATTTAGATTGATCAAAATCCTTTCTCTCCTTTCCTCTCTTAGATTTAGGAGCCATCCTAAAAATCAAGAAAAATTCTAATTAAATTTTAAAATTAATATTATAGACTTCTTCCAAGATTTTCAAGCTAAATGTATCTTAAATCCATGGATTTTTCACTAAGAAATAAAAAAAATTATGAAAATTTTGACACTCTTCCAAAGTTTGAAAATTCCATAGTAGATTTACAAAATATCAAAGCTAAAGTATAAATCTAAAATTCGGTGTTTTCAAGCCACAAAACTTCACAAATCAAGCCCTAGAAGGAATCCTAGGATTGGTTTTCGTGAAAGAGAAGAAGAAGAAGGAGCTTAGGCGTTAAAATAGCTTCGGGTGGTTTAAAACCGAAGTTTGGCCGGTTTAGGTGAATCGGTGCCTATGTGCCAGGTTTGGCGCCTAGGCGCCGGACTTGCCAAAATTTTCAATTCCTCCATATTTCCTTTTTTAAATTATCCTAAGCAAGTCTAATTCCTGTAGGCCCAAAATTTCATATCAAACTCGTTCAATTCCTCCAATTCTACCAATGCTAAAGAAATTTTGAATCTTCATCAAATTTCAACATTTTAACATAAGATTTACACAAATCACTTCAATTTCATTCCACATATTCAATATTGGGTTCAACAAACACAAAAAATACAAACACTCACAATGACATAAGTTTTACATACAAACCAAATTCAACAAGTACATAATCATCATATAGATCAAACTTCAAATAGACAACATATACAATAACACAATTAGATAACACCCTTCATCATTTAAAGTCTTCACTGTGATCGGAACCTTCATTCTCCCCATTGCATGATAGATTGCTACAAATAAGGGAATGAAAGAAAGGAACACGTGGAAATTCCATGGTCATTTTCTCATTAATCCAATTGTTCTTGGCATACATTGTTACCTGATAATCTTCAAAAGTAGTCATACGATCAGATTGACGCTTCATTTGCCATTCCATATGCTCTTATTAATGAAACATCTCATGCATCCTCTCAACCTTCTCAAATCGGTTGATCATCCTCTCCAATCTCATTACTAAATATCCATTGAAATAAGTTTGTGAATCCTTGTGCACAAACTTATCATTTCTCTCCAAACTATTGTTTCTATTCTCCATGGAATCTAACAAATCTTAATCTCTCATTAAATTTTGGCTTTTCTGGTCAATTAATGTAGGGGATACTCATTGGGGATGAAGATAGGCTATTTTATAAGGAAAGAAATGGTTAAAACTGCAATTTGGCAGTTTTTAGCATGTCTAGTAACTGTGGCACTTAGGTGCCAATTCTGGCGCTTAGGAGCTAGTATCGCAGGTGTTTGGTGCTTAGGCATCAATTCTGGCGCCTAGGCGCCAATATCTAAAAAAATACTGTTTCACCTTACATCAAATTTTTAAAGATTCCATTCATATTTATATCTTCATAAGGTGTTAAAAATGAAAGGATGATCACATCCTTAAAACAACCAACTTAAATCAAATCAAATCAACAGAAATATGAGTTGCCTCCCATAAAGTGCTTGGTTTAACATCGTCAGCCCGAATTATCCATTAGTTTTATATAGTCTGACTCAATTCTATTGATTCTTTATAATTAGACATGTTTTCTCTAATATAAGGTTTCAATTTTTTCCCATTTACTTTAAATAAATTATCAATCATTGAATCTTTTATATCCACAGTTCCATAAGGATATACCTTTTCCACAATATAAGGCCCCATACATTTGGACTTTAGTTTTCCAGGAAATAATTTCAATCGGGTTTTATATAATAAAACTTCTTGTCTAGGCTCAAAATTCTTTTCTATAATCTTCTTATCATGTAAATTCTTCATATTTTCTATGTAAATTCTATCATTCTCATAAGACTCATTTCTGATTTCATCAAGCTCATTCAATTGTAACAATCTCTTTTCTCCAGCATACTTTAAGTTATAATTAAATTCTTTTATCACCCATTAAGCATTCTGTTCTAATTCAAAAGGTAGATGACAGGGTTTTCCAAATATGAGCCTATATGGTGACATTCCTATAGGAGTTTAATAAACAGTTCTATAAGCCCATAATGCGGTATCAAGTCTGTCAACCTAATCAGCTCTTTTAGGATTTACAGTTTTTTATAAAATTCTTTTGATTTCTTGATTTAAGGCTTCTGCCATTCCACTAGTTTGAGGGTGATAAGCTGTAGCAATTTTATGCTTAATTTTATATTTGCAAAGTAAATTTTTAATATTAAAATTCTTAAAGTGACTTCCCCCATCGGTAATAATAATTCTTGGTATTCCAAATATAGTAAAGAACTTTTTGATTAAAAATTTTGTAACACCTTTAACATCACAAGGAGGTAAAGCTACATATTTAATCTATTTAGAAAAATAATCAACAGCTAATAATATATAAATTTTTCCATAAGATGGTACAAATGGTCCCATAAAATTCAAACCCCATACATAAAAAATTTTAACTTCTAAGGTAAAATTTAGAGGTATTTCATCTCATCTAGAAATATTGCATACTCTCTGACAATGATCACAATCTTTTACATATTTGTTAACATCTTTAAGTAATGTAGGACAATAGAATCCAGATTGTAAAATTTTAAATGCGGTTTTATCAACACCAAAATGTCCTCCAAACTCAGAATTATGGCATTTGTGAATAATTTCATGAGTTTAATTATTAGGTACACATCTTCGAATAAAAAAAATCTTTACATTGCTTGAATAAATAGGGATCATACCAAAAGTAAAAGTTTGAATCATGTATGAATTTCTTTTTCTGATGGCTAGTTAATCCATATGGTAAAATATTAGTAGCTAAATAACTAACCATATCGGTATACCATGGAACTTGCCAACCAAAAATAGCATAAAGTCGTTCGTTAGGAAAATAATCATTTATGTTTTCTTCAAAATTCTTTTTATTATCATTTTCAATTATAGATAAATGATCAGCAATTTGATTATCAGTATCCTTTCTATGCACTATTTGAAAATCAAATTCTTGTAAGAGAATAACTCATCTAATTAACCTCGGTTTAGCATCCTTCTTTGAAATTAAATACTTAATAGCGAAATAATCAGTATATACTATACATTTTGCTTCAAGTAAATACGGTATTAATTTATCAAAAGCATATTATTACCAATAGCTCTTTTCAGTAGTAGTATAGTTCATCTGAGCTTCATTAAGGATTCTACTGGCATAATATATAACTTTAAAAATCTTATTATATTTTTGACCTAAAATTGCTCCAATAACATATTCACTAACATCACACATCAATTCAAATGATTTTTCCTAATTAGGTGAAACAATAACAGGTGCAATAATTAATTTTTCTTTTAATGAATTAAAAGCTTTTAAACAATTTTCATTAAAATCAAATTTAGTGTCTTTTTCCACAAGATGGCATAGTGGTTGAGCAAATTCAGAAAAATATTTAATATCTCTCATATAAAATCCAGCATGTCCGAGAAAACTTCTCACAGCTGTAACTGAAGTAGAAGGTTGTGATCCAGTAATAATTTGAATTTTTGCTTGGTCAACTTCCATACCATTTTTATAAATTTTATGTCTCAAAATAATTTCTTCTGTTACCATAAATTGACATTTTTCCCAGTTCAGAACCGAATTTGTTTCTTCACAACATGTTAACACTTTAGCTAAATGATCTAACTAAGAATCAAAAGAGATTCCAAACACAGAAAACATTTATAAAGATTTCAATTCCTTTCTCAATTAAATTGCAGAAAATAGACATCATACACCTTTGGAAAGTTGCAGGTGCATTACATAACCCAAAAGACATTCTTCTAAAAGCAAAAGTTCTTTAAGGACTAGTAAATGTAGTCTTTTCTTGATCTTCTAGAGTTATCGAAATTTGGTGGTAACCAGAATATTCATCCAAAAAGAAAAAATATGAATGTTAAGCTAATCTATCAAACATTTTATTCAAGAAAGGTAAAGGAATATGATCCTTCATAGTAGCAGCATTTAATTTTCTATAATCGATTCAAATTCTCCATCCAGTGACTTGTCTTGTTTGAATTAATTCATTATTTTCATTAATAACAATAGTCACTCCCCCTTTCTTTGGAACACAGTGAATCAGACTAACCCAAGAACTATCAGATATAGGATAAATAATTCTAGCATCTAACCATTTTAATATTTCATTCTTTACTACCTCTTTTATTATTGGATTTAATCTTCTTTGAGGTTCAACACTTGGTTTATAATCTTCTTCCATTAAAATTTGATGTATACGGATCGAAGGGCTTATTCCTTTTATATCAGCTATTGTCTAATCAAATGCTTTTTTTATAATTTTTTAAAATTTTTAATAACTTATTTTCTTGATCATTAGTTAATTTAAAAAATATTATTACAGGTAAAGTTGATGAATTTACTAAACAAGCATACTTTAAATGAGTAGGTAACACTTTTAACTCAAGTTCAGAAGCCTTTTCAATAGAAGGTATTATAGATTCATTATTTTTAGTAGTATTTAAAATTTCCCAATTTTTATGAATATAATCACTATCTTAAAAATTTATTTTAAATGATTTCTTATCATAATAACTTTCATTTATATCATTTTTTCTTCATGATCTTTTAACTATTCAACTTTTCCTCAGAAATAACCTCACAATTTTCTTCATAATGCTTTGCTATTGTGTAATAAAAAATATCCATCCTATAACACTTTTCGTTAATAGGATACCTCATGGATTTAAGAACATTAAATGTTACTTCTTGATCATTAACTCTCATGGTTAACTCCCCTTTTTGCACATCAATCATAGCTCGTCCAGTAGCAAGAAAAGGTATTCCTAAAATAATAGGAATCTCTTTATCTTCTTCCATATCAAGCACAATAAAGTCTACAAGGAAGATAAATTTATCCACTTTCACTAATACATCTTCTATAACTCCTTTAAGATAAGTAATAGATTGATCAACCAATTGTAGTATTACAGTAGTAGGAGAAATCTCTCCTAAATCTAACCTTCGAAAGATGGATAAAGTCATGAGATTATACTAGCTCCTAAATCACATAAGGCCTTGCCATAAAATTTTTCTCCAATAGCACATGGTATAGTGAAACTTCCAGGGTCTTTCAGCTTACGGGAAGCATCTTCTGAATTATTGCACTACATTCTTCACTCAGTGCAACTGTTTCATAAGCTTGGAATTTCCTTTTTTTATTCAAAATATCTTTCATGAATTTATCATAACTATGTATTTGTTCTAAAGCTTCAGCAAATGGGATATTGATTGTAAATTTTTTGAATATTTCAAAAAATTTTGAAAATTATTGATCAAGCTTCTATTGTTTAAGTCCTTGAGGCGAAGGAGGTGGTATTCTTTCAACATCAAATCTATTGGGAGAAACAAAATTTTCTTCTTTTTCAAAATCCGTTTCTTTAGGTCTCTCTATTTCTTCCAACTCTTTCTCATTTTCAACTTCATTTCAAATTTCTTCCTTTAATTACTTTCCACTCCTCAGTTGAAAAAATTTAATTTGTTCATGCACATTATCTTTAGGATTTATTTCCACATTACTCGGTAGTGTTTCTTGAGATCTATCACTAATTGCATTAGCAATTTGTCCCATTTGATTCTCAATATTTCTTATCGCCACATTTTGACTTTGTAACTGATACTCATTTTTAAAATTAATTCTTCTATAGAAAACTTCTTTTCCTTAAATTGCTGCTTAAAACCAGAAGGATAAGGAGGTCGACAGTTTGAATTTACTTGATTATTCCAATTTCTAGTTGGGTTTATCTAATTATTTCCCCATTGATGATTTCCATTATTCCAGTTAAAATTTGGGTGATTTTTCCAACTTGGATTATAGTAATTAGAATATGGGTTTTTAGTTTTGCTTGCTATGGCTTGTAATGTTTCTAAAGATTGAGAATCATTCATATTTCCTAAATTTTCATTATTCATCTGAGGTATTTGGGATAGATACATAACATAGTTATCCAATTTCTTAGATATCGCAGCTACTGGAGAAGCTAAAATAGAAAAGGCATCATTATCAGGAATATTAGTCACTCTTTTAGGATTTACTTTTTCAGAAGGCCATTGAAAATTATTAGTTGTCATTTCTTCAATTAAAGAATAAGCTTCATCAAATGATTTTGCCATTAAAGAATCTCCTGCAGCAGCATCAATTATAGATCTAAGGGAACCTACTAATCCATTATAAAATGTTTGAATGAGTAACCAATCTAGTAATGCATGGTGTGGACACTTCCGAAGGAGTTCTTTAAATCATTCACAAGCTTCATAAATTGTTTCTCCCTCATATTGAGTAAACGAAGTTATATCATTTCCAAGTTTAGCAGTTTTAGAAAGAGGAAAATATTTAGATAGGAATTTTTGTGTCATTTCTCCTCAAGTTTTAATAGATCATGTGGCTAACGAATTTAACCGCATCTTAGCTTTATCCCTTAAAGAAAAAGGAAAAAATCTAAGTCTAATAGCATCATCTGATACACAATCATATTTGGATTCTCATTTAATGATCCCCTAAATTGATTATTTTGCACCATTTGTATTATAGCAGGTTTAAGTTCAAATAAATTTGCAGCTACAACACAGATTTGTTTACTTAAATGAATTTCATCTGTTGTAGGGTTAACATACTCCCTTAAAGGTTTTTGTAAATTTTGATGCTCATTATCTTCAATTGTGATTTCAGGACTATTTCAAGGCATGTTCGCCATTTCTTGAATATTATGAAGTTGTTTTTCTTTTCTAATTTTTTTATAGTTCGTTCTAATTCAGAATCGTAAGGCTTTATACTTTCAGATTTTGAACTACGCATACAAAAATAAAAAGATTTACTAAAAATAAAGTAGCACACAAACTAAATATATAAATGATTATTATATAGAAAATATTTTCTTTTAATTCTAAATTAAATTCCCCAGTAACGGTGCGAAAAACTTGACCGTACCCACAATTACGCAGATAATTAAACTTATAAAAGATAGGTTAACTTGACCCTAAGTGTGCAAGATTTAAATAATTTTTAGATAATAATAAACACAATAGGGGTACTACGCAAGTATATGTATCGTTTCAAGTAATATATTATTTTATTTTTAAAACTTTAGATATCGATCCTACGGGAAAATAAGTGTGAATTAAAAGATATTTTTAATTATCTGAAAAGAAAAAGAAAATGTTAATTTTTAATTTTACTTTAAAACTAAACAAAAGTAAAAACAAACTTACTAGATTTTCTATATTATGCAAGAAAGTATTTAAGCAAATGAATAACATTCTTAATTTATAGATACTTTCTCCTTACAAATATTTAGTAATAAGTAGAGGAATTCAAATTGTTTAGAACTTAAAAATGTTGTATTGTGACAAATAGGAGCATAAATATTATTTAACCTTTGGTCCAGGCATAAAGAATATTGGTTAGTCTAAAGGTTGGTGCAGGATTTATTATTAGTAGTGATGAGTAGATTCTAGGCTCTCACTTCTGGATTACCCACAGTGTCCTGTCTATAGATCCTACCAGTGACCATTATTCCTCACTTTAAATTGAATTGATATAATTTAGCATGTCACTCTAAAAACATTCAATTCTACGCCCATCAAATCTTATCTCCCTATCTATTTGCACTCCCCTTCAGATGATAACTTCTGATCTTCCAAAGTGAAATGTGATACTTACAAGTTAAGAATTCTTAGCCCGCAGTAAGGTCTATAAGATTTCTCCACATGTTTTAACAACACAATTGGCCAAGTTGTAAAGTAAAAGAAGTTTGGGTAAGAAAAAGAATAAGTTCATAAATAAAAATCAAAACCTCTTGACTTAATTATAATATATTTGTAAGGAGAAAGAGAAGAAAACTACTCAGAAAGAATTGGATTAACACAACAAAACTTATTCAAAATCATTAAAACCAAAGCACACAACTTAAGAGTTAAGTTACAAATACTTATGTGAAATATTCACTAAAGCAATCCTTTGAAGTTCTCTGACTTTTCTGACTCTTTCACACTCTTATAGAACTTTAAACTTCAGGGAATCAATAACACTCACTAAACACCTACAAACTTGAACTTAAAGTGAAAGAAACTAAGTATTAATCTAGAATCACTCTAACATGACTCTCCTATACTGTAGAATTAGTTCCTATTTATAGAGCTTTAAAAATGACCAAGGGTTTCTTCAGACATCTCTGCAAAATTTGTCCAAATTTATTGAATCTTCTAGAACATAACTTTCGCGCCTAGGCGCCAGTTCAAATAGTCCATTTGAGCCCTTTTTTCTTCAAGGGACAAATCTCTTCATTCAAATGCATCTAGATTCATTGTATACTTAATTTGAAACATGCATTATCATCTAGGGCCTTCTAGAATACTTTAGAATCGCCAAAATTCAAAATTTAACTACTCTAACCGTCTCTAGAGCCTAGGCACCAGTTCTAGCGCCTGACTTAATTTGTTAATTTTTCTTCATTAAGCCCTAATTTTGCTCCTTTTTGATTCTTTTCATCCTTAAACTCATCTTCTTATACCTACAATAAAAAACATAAAAATATCTTTCATTAAAGCATAATGTCCTTAAAAATATAAGAATAATTTATCCATAAAAATGGTTAATTTTAAAGTAGATCACTCCTCAACCTTAAGGTTGATACGGCGAATCAACAGACCAAGACTAGGACCCTGCATATGGAAACTGTGCACCTACAAACAATCTTGATAGTTGTTTGGGAGGCTTGTTTGGTTTCTTGATTCCAGGCCAAAACTGATAAAGTTGATAAGTCTAAGCTAGGGGTATAAGGAATTGCTGAGGTGAGGGCAAATTTTTCTGCAGGTAGGCGATGAGATGATGATAAAATTTTTCTTATTTCAATGAATGTATTTTTCAATTCCCCATGTTTCATTTTTCCTTTTTATACATTTTTTTATTTTTCCTTTCTTGTGATGTAACATGGGGTTTGTGTTCCAGATGTAATGTTAATGGCACTACCATTTCCTTTTGAGTCTTATAAAGAGGATAAGATTTCTCTCACACTTCACTTTTTTTCCCTTCTTATGCTTTGATCCCCTCTTCTCCATTCATTTTTTTCACTAAGTTCCCATATGGCTTCCAAATACTCACCCTAAGAGTTTGGGAAGGTGCCGACATTGGAACAATTTGTGTTATCCTCTTTTGAGGTTTCGAGGCTCCAGAAGAGATGTGTCTAAGAGGATAGCATAGTACTGGAGGCTCCAGATCTGAATAACTAGGTAACTGGTGATTTGGGGGGTGGGACTAATGTTTTATCACAACCAATTGTTTGGGGGTTTCATCTTCTTATCTGTCGTGAGCTTCGGGCCATTTTGGATAACTATGGCGTTATTAAGGCTCAACTTAGGGTGAAGTGCATAGCGATGGTTATGACCTTTATCATCTACTATAGCAAGATGAAGATCCCTTGGTCTTGAGAGTTGTTCTCTCACATGTTCTTCTTTATGGTTGATCTGAACGGTTATGTAAACTTTACCTCGAACACGAAGATCCGACTAATTAATCTAGAGAACAAAGTTAAGAACTAGAAGCACAACTTTCTTCTGGAGTCAGCGAAGGATTGAGAAATTTTCACTTGGCCATGCGGGAACCAGACAAACTCTCTCTCCCTAGATGCGAGGTTTGGCATCATCCACTTGTTGACCTCATTTTTGATGAGGTCTTCTCTTCTTCTCTTTAGTACTTAGGATCTAGCCTCAGGCTTTTCCTTTGACTATCCTAGAGGATTAGAATTGGGACCCACCACTTAGAAATTCAAACCACTTCTTAACTCCCTACAAACTCCACAAACTCGATCGTAGACCCCTAATCACCCGGAGGGTTGAAATCAAATGTGGAAGTTTAAAGGATGAGTTCCTATAGGACTCTTTGGCCTTAGGATCGCCACAGGTGGCCCGGTCCGGTGAAGGGCTGACTTACACACACACTACACCTATACACTACACTTTCACACACATCCTAAAAACACACCCATACCTAACTCGACCTCCCGACTCATGAAGGTGATTCACATGGATGGTCCTTAACCCCTAAGCCCTTGGCTAAGAGGGTTAGGAACAACATAGTGGATGCCTCAAATGAGTCCCTTCATGGCTCATGTGGGCTTGATATGGCTTCATGGCTCAACCAAAATGATTTTATTCCACTTACAATTACTCAATCTTCAATTTTGCAAATTTTTAATTTTTGACCCCCGGGACCCTGCACCCGCCTAGCCTAACCAAAGCCCTTGAAATTACCCAAATTTTTTAAAATTTCCAAATCAACCAAAATTTCCCAAAATTAAACTTGAACATTTCCTCACCAATCAAGTTGATCATCCATAGCCAAAAATACCAAAAATTCCAAAAATACCTCCCAATACCCTCCAAATACCAAAATACCCCTCTTGACCCAAAAATCCAAAAATTCAGAAAATTCCTAGAAAATTCCAGAAAATCCTAAATATTCCCAATTTCATTTTGTTCAACTATACCATGGGCTAAATTTGTCAATTTACCCCACTTTTGTCAAAACCCCTAATTTGACCCATTTTAACCCAAAGTGAACCCAATGTCAAACCAAACCTAGCCAATTGACCCAAATTCTGATCCAATTCAATTCTAAACTTCAATTCAACATCCCAAACACCAATATAGATCAGATCCAGGTCCAATTTGATTGACATTTGAATCCAATTTCACTTTTGGCCTTAAAGCCCAATTTGGACCCATGACCCAAACCTAACCCAAACTAACCCAATCCAACTCCAATTAACCCCAAACCTTTTCTAAACCTTCTTTAACATCCCCACAAACAAAACACTAACATGATTTACCCAAAAGTTAGACCCAAACCCCACTCAAATTCAACCCAAAGCCAAAAAGCCCAATTTTGACCTAAACCCAAACCTAACCCAAATAAGCCCAAACCCCAAAATCAAAACCCAACCAAAGTCAAAACCTCTTTGAAACATTCCCATAAACATTTCCCAACATTAATTTTACATCAATTTTAACCCTAACCCAACATTGGCCCAAGTTAGCCCAATTTGATCTACATTGGCCCATTTACCAAAGAGGTCCAAATCCAACCCAATTCAAGCCCAAACCACTTCAAATTTATTCCAAATCATTCATGAAACATTCCTAAATTAAATTCAACACTTATTGGATCTAATCTTTTGCAAAATTCTCATCCTAAAATTTGTTTTGAAATCTAAAAGCCCACTCTCTAAACCATCTTGAAAGCCCATCCAAAGTGAAATCCAAAAGCCCAAAGCCCACATGACAATTCCTTCTCATCATCCCTTTAATTGGGATCAATTCCTAAGTCCCAAATCAATCATCAAATCAACCTAAATCAAGCACCATCTAAATTTTTCACTAAATTGCCAAAATCTCCAAATTCCTTTTTCATATAAATGGATCCACTTTTCCTAAGTCAAGGATGAGCCAAATGAAGCCACATGCAAGCCATGGACAAGCCACATGAAGCAATGGAAGGTTTGACATGTGACCAAGCCATTAATGACAAAAGGAGGAGCCTCTTTTAATCCCCCTTAAAAAGGTTTTAACCATTTTAATGCTTCACCTTAATCCATGATTAATCAAAATATTCATGGATGGTGACTTCTCTACCCTTTCCTAGCTGATTCATCTGATCCTCCCTCGACCCCAAATCAGCCATGGGGAGGTGAACCAAGCCCATTTCCATGGGTTGACCAAACCAAGTGCAAAAGAAGCCACCTCCCCATGCCATTTTGATCCAACCACTTTACACATGTAAGGCTTCAAATGAATTCACCAACTTCAACCCCTGACCTCCCTGACCTTGAGGGTGACCCTTGCCTGCCGGCCAGCCACCTGGGCCGCCGGAAAACACCCTGCATTGAAATTCCACCTTGCTGAGTTGCCCCATGCCCAATGGCCACCATGGCTGTTCTTCCCTTGACCTAAGCAGCTGATCCGAAGCCTTAAGCCCCCTGGGAGGCCCTCCACCCTCTCCTATTTAAACACCCCCTCTCTCGGCCATGGAAGACGTGCTGAACTAACCTTAAGGAAACTCTGCCAAAATCATTCCAGACCACTCTCTACACATAGAGCACTTGATTCCCACTGGATTCCGGCCTCGATTCCCTCTAGGCGAGCTCGATTTTGAGTTCGAACTTCAGCACAAAACCGGGACACTTCTTCACGGTGGACCAATCCCCAAATTGATTGATCCTACACCTTCACCGGACCAAGGGAAGAAGTCCACCGGCAAAAGCCCCTCTCCGAGCCACCCATCCGTTCCGGACTCCAAGCTTTGTAATCGGTCGTGGTCGAAATCCTACCTGGACAATTCACTGCGACCAGGAGACTTCATCCGGAGCTTGTCGGGACGCAATCGAAGGTGACACAACCCTCATATTGAAGCCACACTTCTCTGAGCTAAGGTATGAGCTAACTCTTTATCCCGAGCTTCTGGAGATTCTCCATTTCAAATGCCTTAATTTCAATGCATGATCACCGTATAGATGTATTCGTCTCTCCAAGACGAATCCATAGAGCACAAGAACACAAAAATTTGTTAAGTATTGAGTGAGATATTAAGGATTTAGTGTGGACGGTTCTCGGGCTAGGAGGCTTGGGGACGATGAACGGATGCCGTTCATTTAATACACGCGCGGACGGACGGCCAGGATCACGCCGGATGAGGAGACGGAACGATACGGCAGGCCCCTGGAGCGCTGAGTCGGATGGCGGCGCCGAATCAGAACACGTCGCGTGGCCTTTCGGAGACGCCGAGGTTGAGTCAGTGCCGCGTGGATAAGTAGAAAAATAGGCTATTTTTCTATTTATTTAATTACCAGAACTTCAAAAATTCATAACTTTGTGTAGAAAAATCTTAAAAATAAAATAAAAATATCCTCTTGCTCAGTGAACAAAGGAGAATAATGTGGAAAAGAAATCAAATAATTTCATTAAGTATTTTATTTTTAATGATTTATTTACTCTCTGCATTGTTTTAATTCTCCATGCATATAGGAAATTCACCATAGCATGAGACCATAGGGCTTTTGAAGCCTCTGAACTTGGGAATATTCCCTGAATTTTCTAAAGTCAGAGGCCATCCCTATGAGAAGTTGGGAATATTCTCCATTGACCTTTAGGATTAGAGGAACCCACCATAAAAATTTGAAGTCAATTGGACTTGGTTAGCCCTACTAAATGGATTGATTAAGCCATTTAGCCAATTTAAACTTTAAAAATTCATAACTTTCAAAATAATTTTCAAAAATTTACCAAATTGGTTTTGGAGCCTCTCTGATATCGAGGGAATTTAAGAAAATTAAAATTGCAATTTTCTAACAAAGTTGATTTTTTGCATTATTTTAATATTTTTAATAAATAAAAAAATAATTAAAATAAAAAATAATAATAAAATTCACCAAAATGTCACATTTTTAATTTTAATCACTTAGGAACAAAACCCATATTTTTCTTAAGTCTATATGGTGAGATATTAAATTTTAAAGCCCTAAGGTAATTTTAAAATTAAAAAAATGTATTTTCTAGTACTTCCATTAAAATAATTCTAATAAATCAAAGAAAAATCAGAAAATTAAAAAAATGGGTTCTCTAATTTCCTTGATATCAGAGAGATTTTTGAAAAATAAAAATTCATTTTTCAATCTTTATTTTATTTTTAAATTAATTAATACTCCAAAACTCAAAATAATTATAATAAAAAGAATATAATTCAAAAAATCACCAAAATTGGTCCAAGTGATCCTCTGGTCATTAGAAATGTCCCATAATTTTCTTAAGGACAAAAACTTTCTCTTGGTCATATTATTAAATTTTCCTTGGAAATCCCTATTTTCCACCAAAAATAATTACATAAATAAATTAAATACAGAA
The DNA here is from genome assembly GCA_022702705.1 of Papilionanthe hookeriana x Papilionanthe teres. Lineage (NCBI taxonomy): Eukaryota > Viridiplantae > Streptophyta > Magnoliopsida > Asparagales > Orchidaceae > Papilionanthe > Papilionanthe hookeriana x Papilionanthe teres. The sequence continues at coordinate 168,760,624 of CM040422.1, read as the reverse complement.
AAATCACATTTTCTCCTCTCATGCCTTTATTGACATATGAGTGAAGTCACATAAAAATTTCAAGTTCATTTAAGCTAAATTTAGCGAGTTATGAAATTATTAAGCTTGAAGGGCAAAATGGTAATTAAAATTGTAATCTTTAATTAAAACTTTAAGCTTAATAAAATTAAAGAGTAAAGTATTTGATCCTAATCTGATTTGGATGATTGAAATTTGAATAACAAGGGTAGAAACCTATTAAACAATTTAAAAATAATTGAAATAAACCTTAATTAAATAATTGATTAAATTTGGGAGAATAATAAAATTGGAATAATTAAAATAGAGATATTATTAGGAAGAGATTTGTTCTTTAATTTAAGAATCCCTAAATTAATCATCTCAATAATATTTAATTTCTAATTAAAATGATAATCCAAATTTAAGATTTAAAATGCTAAAAGACTTAATCATTAAATTAAATTAAAGATTAAATTATTTAAATTAAATCCTTTTAAAATTTCAATTAAATTAATACTTTAATAATTAAAATTAAATCATCTTTAAAACATAAAAAAAGAATAATAAAATATTAAATTAAAATTAAAAATAAAATTAAATTAAAATTTAAATCAAAATTTAAATTAAATTAAATTTAAATTAAATTAATTTAAATTAAATCAAATCAAATTAAATTAAATCAAATTAAATTAAATCAAATCAAATTAAATCAAATTAAATTAAATTAAAATTAAAACTAAATTAAATTAAATTAAATTAAAGTTAAATTAAATTGAATTAAAAATAACATCACCTAAGACATAAGAAAATTCAAAAATAAATATAAAGCAACTTGAACACTATTCCAAATTTAAACCCGTTAACTGAAATTAAATTAAATCACAAACCATTTGAACATCAATTTGCCCTCAAAAGCTTTTGTTGTCATAACTCCTAAATAGAACGTTAAGTGAAATGTTACTTCCCTCATAGGATATTCAAATGTCCTAGTTCACTGAGCAAGATAACAAAACTTGAATTCCCGGACGATTAATTCATTTGTATAATTAAATTCTCTTGGACTTAAAAATAATCCTAGAAATATTGAAAAGACGTTTAAAACTCGTCTTAAGCACTTCCTCGATATGATGGGATTTTTATAAGAAGAATTGAACTTAATTGTTCTTTGATGAAGAAAATCGTCCTCAAACCAAAACACAAGAACCTAGACGTCATAGGAGATGACTAGTTATAGGATTAGGAACTTGGTAGAAAACCATAATCCTTCCCTTAGCTTTACCTAGGGACTTGCTTTAAATGCTTAAATATTCTAATTGTGTTTTAAGTGCAGCTTGGGATGACGGGAAGACCCTCCAGGTACGCTTTTATTTTATTGCAATTTACTTTCTTGCAATTTACTTTATTGCAAATGCATTTTACTTTTCTTGCATGATAAACAACTGTTGCATGAAACCCACACCTTTAGGATAGTCCCTAAAACTGAAACCAAAACTAAATTAAAAGTCATTACAAGATAAAATTCTCCTCCACAACATTTCAAAATATAAAACAACTCAAAATTTAATAACAAACAGAACACAAAACTGCAATTACAACTAAATTAAAACGTCTTGTTGGATGATCGGGAATACCTCAGATGATGTAACCTACGTGTTGCTAACGAGATTTCCCACGGTCTAAATGAAAGTGTGGAACTCATTCAGTTGAGTTTAGCAAATTCATCTGGACTAAGTGAATCCGATAAAAATAACGATGCCTGAAGGATGGAACCGTGGGATCTTAATCGGTGTTGTTATAATCAACTTTAAGATTTGTTGTAATTAAAATATTAAAAACACTTGGAATTTAAGATTTATAAAACAAAATACTTTTCTCATCTCCTGATTTATGACTTCTAAAACTAAACCTTTGCAACAACAAGGAGCTCGGAGCATGGTGGGCAGCACGACCATCGTCATCAGCAAAACCTGAATCTACTTCAGCAAAACTTTCTTAAGAATTAAATAACTAAGCCTTAGGATTTCGAGGTAGTTTTCCTAGTGCAACATAAACCCTCAACCTTTTGTTAGGCATTTGCATTGCAAATTAAGCCCTAACCGGTTTTAGGATTCCGAGGTAGTCGTCCGATACGACACAAACCCTCATATCTTCGAAGCTATTTGTATGATCATGTCATACGAATATAAGTCCTAATTAATTAAAATTGGCGAGATCAAAACATTAAATAAACATTAGGACTTTCCTAAATTCAATCCAAACAATAGGATAGTTGGGAAATTGCCGGAGTTCGCTTTGGATCTGTGATTTCTCCTACCTTTCTTCCTTTGGATTCCCAAAATAAAATGTTTCAAATTTGATCCATTCCCTATTGAAATTCCAAAATTCAATCCCTTGAAAACTTTAAACTTTGAGATTCTTGAGAGCGTAACTACTGATTATTATCGAGAGTTTTCTTAGGTGATTCTCGTCACTTAAGATGTAATTAACTATGTGGGCTTGCCCTTATAGGGAATTTTAAGAACCCGAGTAATATAAACCCCGCTTAATTCATTTATATTAAGCAGGGGAATTTGTCGGCTTATAAAATTGGTTCGCAGACCAAACGGATGTCACAAATCTTCTAGTTTATTTAATCGAGCCCCATCACCAAACAGTGTGTTTATTCTTCGGGATAGATACACGGTTTGTGATGCGGCGCTCGTTTATATAAACTATCTGGGATGTGCGGTCGGTTTGATTTCATATCTTAAAATTATTTTCAAAATCAAATACTACTTTTCAAATTATTTATTTAAATTAAATTAAAAATTTGCCGACAATTTCTGTAGGCGACCTCTTTTCAAAAATACAACACCCAAACTAAAAATAAGCCGTACACCACTAAATAAAAAAGTCTCTCAATTGTCCAATACACTCATGAGGAAATGGTAAATAAGGTTTTGAACCCAAGCAGGTATGATCAGATGACTAGAGAGTTGTGGGTTGCCTCAGATGCCAAGGAGTCGAAGCGACGAATCAACAAGACAGACCAGGCTTCCATTAAAGAGACAAGAAGGAAGAATACACTGAATGAGAGGAAAATTTTTCCTCTTGAGAAGCCAAAGTTCATCCCTTCTCATTTGTACCTCCAAAATGACCATTATTATCTAGCAAATTTTGACTGGTGAGCTAACCTTGATTAAAAGAAAGCCTTCCTTTCTAACATGTGATGTTGGGGTTAGCAATGTCGCAACTCCTTCCATCTTGAGATATGATGTTGAATCTGTTTTAGATAACAAATCTATTTGGGCACAAGATGGTTCTTGGTTTGACTCACCATGTTTCATCGACCTTGCTAAGAGGCGAAGAGCCCATCGGCCATCTCTAAATACCATAATAGGTGAAAAACAAGGTCGTGACCAGAGCACGAATCTCCGGATCCCACGGATCTAGATGAAGTAGGCTTTGGGTCTGGGGCCAATCTAGAGGCAGTGATCGTAAGTTTTAGGTCTGATCAAGGTGGGACCACTCATGCGACTTTTTTATATGCAAGAATTTTTGAACCCAGATTTATATATTTATAATGATTTTGTAAATTCACAATTTCAAATGCAAGTATACACATCGCTCAAGTAATACAGGGCTCTAGTGGAGTCCTGGATATCAATCCCACAGGGAGGTAATTAATTTTATGGTGTAGCACATAAATCACTTCTTGAATCATAGCACAATTGCAATAATTATAATTCTTAAAATAGAAACAAATAGTTGTAGTTATTAATTCTACCAAAGTACGTTCTAACCTTCTAGCAATTTAAACTAACACAAGACTAAATTTATAACAAAGTTCAGTTGTAAGAAAGAATCTTCCTCCTCTCTAGTTATAATATGATGATTTTTGTGACAAAGATTAGTGATGCAAATGTATTGTGTCAAATAGGAGCATTTTTATTCTTTACCCTTTTCCAAGCGCATAAAGAATATTGGCTAATCCTAAGTTCAGTCTCCAAATCCGTAGTTAGGCTGGGAGGATACTGGATATCACTCCAGAGCTTCCACTTCCCTTCCCCTGAAGGCTAACTCTCACTTTGGTTTCCAAACCCTATGACCAAATTGAGGATTTCAGCCCGTCACTCTAAAATCTCCAATTTTACACCCATTAAAGTATATTTCCCTATTTATTTGCACTCAACCCCCATGAACTACGTCACTCATTCATGGACATTGAATGTGACCTTAATTTTTATTGTGGAACTCATAATCCATTTGGAACATATGTTTCTTAACAAGTTTTAACAATTTAATTGACTAGATCAAAAAGTAAATAAAGTACGAAGTGAAAAGGTCATCACAATTTCTCTATAATAAATAGACACATCATTTCCATATCACAACATCAACACATCACATGAAAAAGAGGAAGACAAAGAAATCTACTTAAGACTCATGAGGAAAGGATGACAAAACATGGATTTTATATATAAAAGCAACGTCATACAAACAGATTAAAGAAAATATAACTTATCTCAAACTCTTCTCCAAGCGAATCTCAAGGAATTCTTTTGACTCATCTTATTTCTTCACAATAAAACACAATTCTCTCTTTAGATAAGAAAGGAAGAAGAAATCTCTCATTTTCCCTCTCCTCCTACACTTCTTAGAAGAGAACACACAAACCCTAGATTTCCTAAATAAAATGAAAAGACACACTCACTCTTCACTCTCTCACACTCTAAACTCTCTCCCCTTCACTAAATTTGGCTCCAAAGTAGTTTAAATCCGACCATAACTGATTTCCCAAGAGTTTCTTTAAGCATCCCTCCAAAATCTGGCCAAATACATTGAATCTAGTTTGAATTCGGGATAGGGCGTGGTCCGGTGCAGGATAGGGTGTTGTCCGATGCTATTATCTGCCTTTTGGTCCAAAGTCTCTATAAATTGACACGGTTCGGCGCTGGTGATAGCGCTATTCAGCGCTAGTTAAATAAAATGCACTTTTACCCTATCAACATATTTTTTGGTTATGTGTTTTATTTTGAAAAGGGGTCGCCTAACCGAAATTGTCGGCGAATTTTAGATTTTAAATTTAATTTAAATATGTATATATAGTTTAGAAAGTAGTATTTGATTTTGAAAATAATTTTTAAGATATTAAATCAAACCGATCTCACATCCCAAATAGTTTATATAAACGAGCACTGCACCACAAACTGTATATCTATCCCAGAGAGTAGACACAATGCTTGATGATGGGGCTCAGTTAAATAAACTAGAAGATTTGTGACATCCGTTTAGTCTACGAACCAATTTTATAAGCCGACAAGTTTCCCTGCTTAATATAAAAGAATTAAGCAGGGTTTATATTACCTGGGTTCTTAAAGTTCCCTATAAGGGCAAGCCCCTATAGTTAATTACATCTTAAATGACGGGAATCACTTAAGAAAACTCTCGATAATGATTAGTGGTTTTGCTCTCAAGAATTTCAAAGTTTAAGGTTTACAAAGGACTTGAATTTTGGAATTTCAATAGGGAATGGATCAAATTTGGAACAATTTATTTTAGGAGTCCAAAGGCAGAGAAGTAGGAGAAGCTGAGGATCCAAGAAGAATCTTGGCAACTTCCCAAACTATCCTATTGTTTGGCTTAGATTTTAAGAAAATCCTAATATTATCTGATATTTCAATCTTGCCAATTTTAATTAATTTGGACTTATATTTGTACGATAAAATCATACAAATAGCCTCGAAGATGTGAGGGTTTGTGTCGTACCGAATGACTACCTCGGAGTCCTAAGACCGGTTAGGGCTTAATTTACATGACATGATCATGCAAATGCCTAACGAAGAGTTGAGGATTTATGTTGCACTAGGCAAACTACCTCGAAATCCTATGGCTTCGTTGTTTTAAAAACTAGGAAAGGTTTTGCTGAAGTAGACTCAGGTTTTGCTGATGACGATGGCCGTGCTGCCCACCATGCTCCGAGCTCCTTGTTGTTGCAGAGGTTTAGTTTTAGAAGTCATAAATCAGGAGATGAGAGAAGTGTTTTGGTTTAGATAAAATCTTAAAATCTAAGTGTTTTTTAGTACTTTAATTAAAACAAATCTTAAAGTTATTTAAACAGAACCGATTAAGATCCCACGGTTCTGTCATCTCAGCACCGTTATTTTCATTGAATTCACTTAGTCCAGATGAATTTGCTAAACTCAACTAAATGAGTTCCACACTTTCATTTAGACCTTGGAAAATCTCGTTAGCAACACGTGGGTTACATCATCCGAGGTATTCCCGATCATTCAACGAGACGTTTTAATTCGGTTGCAATTGTAGTTTTAGGTTACGTTTTGTGATTAAATTTTGAGTTGTTTTATATTTTGAAATGTTGTGGCGGTGATTTTTATCTTGTAATGACTTTTAATTTAGTTTTGGTTTCGATTCGGGGACTATCCTAAAGGTTTTGGTTTTCATGCAACAGCTTTTATCATGCAAGAAAAGTAAAGTGCATTTGCAATAAAGTAAATTGCAATAAAATAAAAGCGTACCTGGAGGGTCTTCCCGTCATCCCAAGCTGCACTTAAAACACATGTTAAGGCATCTAAATATTTCAACAAGTACCTAGGTAAAGCTAAGGGAAAGGTTTTGGTTGTTTACCAAAGTCCTAATCCTATAGCTAGTCATCCCTATGATGTCTAGGTTCTTGTGTTTTGGTTTAAGGACGATTTTCTTCATCAAAGAAACAATTAAGTTCAATTGTTCTTATAAACCTCCTATCATATTGAGGAAGTGCTTAAGACGAGTCTTAAACAACTTTTCAATACTTCAGGATTGTTTCAAGTCCAAGAGAATTTAATTATACAAGTGAATTAATCATCCGGGAGTTTAAGTTTTGTTCTGTTGCTCAGTGAACTAGGACATTTGAATATCCTATAAGTGAAGTAACACTTCACTTGATACCTCATTTAAGAGTTATAAAAATAAGGACTTTAATAAGGGCAAATCAAATTATTAAATATTTTGATGATTTAAACTTAATGATTTAATTTCAATTTTGACTTCATTATAAGAAAAAAATAGTTTAAGTTTGGAATAGTGTTCAAGTTATTTTAGGTTTAATTCTTAAAGATTTAGGTTTGTTATTAAATGATTTTAATTTAATTTAATTCTATTTAATTCAATTTTTGATTTAATTTAATTTAATTTAATTTAATTTAATTTCAATTTAATTTTAATTTAATTTAATTTAACTTCATTTTAATTTAATTTAATTTAATTTAATTTTAATTTAATTTAATTCAATTTAATATTAGTTTAATTTCAATTCAATTCAATCTTAATTTCAATTTAATTTTAATTTAATTCAATTTAATTTTATTTTATTTTAATTTAATTTTAATTTAATTTTAATTTAATTTTAATTTAATTTTTAATTTAATTTTAATTTAATTTTAATTTAATTCAATTTAATTTTATTTTATTTTAATTTAATTTAATTTAATTTAATTTAATTTTAATTTAATGTTAACTTAATTTCAATTTTAATTTAATTTAGATTATTCTTTTAATTTTCTTTTTAAGTATTATTGAAATGATTTATTTAGGGATTTTTAAATTAAAGAATAAATATCTTCTTAAATAATATCCCCACTTTAATAATTTCAATTTTTCATTAATCTTCCAAATTTAATTAATTAATTGATTAAGGTTTACTTTAATTAATCTTAAAAAAGATTGATGGGTCTCTACCCTTTAATTATTTAAATTTCAATCATCCAAAATCAGTTTAAATCAAATATTTTACCCTCCCCATTTTTTTTGATTAATCCTAAAATTTTAATTAAAGGTGAAAATTTTAATTGCCATTTTGCCCTTCAAGCTTAATAATTCTATAACTCACTAAATTAAGCTCAAATGGACTTGAAATTTTTATGTGACCTCACTTACATGTCAATTAAAACATTAGAGGAGAAAATGTGATTTTTCTGTATTTAATTTATTTATGTAATTATTTTTTATGGAAAATAAGGATTTTAAAGGAAAATTCAAGAAGATGACCAAGGGAATTTTTCTGTCCTTAAGAAAATTATGGGGCACTCCTAATGACCAGAGGACCATTTGGACCAATTTTGGTGATTTTTTGAATTATATTTTATTTATTAGAATTATTTTTTATTTTTGGAGCATTAATTAATTTTAAAATAAAATTAAAGTTGAAAAATAGATTTTATATTTTTATTAAATCTCTCTGACCTCAAGGAGTTCAGAGAAAGAAATTTTACATTTTTTTTATTTTTCTTTGATTTATTAGAATTATTTTAGTGAAAAGGTTGGAAAATACATTTTTTTAATTTTAAAAATACATTAAGCCTTTAAAATTCAATATCTTACCCTAGGGACTTAAGAAAAATATTTGGTTTGTTCCTAAATGATTAGAATTCAAAAATGTGACATTTTGGTGATTTTTAATATTTTTATGATTTTTATTTTTTTTTAATTATTAAAAATATTAAAATAATGATGAAAATCAACTTTTTTAGAAAATTATAATTTTAATTTTTCTAAGTTCCTCTGAGATCAGAGAAGCTCCAAAACCATTTTTGTAAATTTTTTAAAAGTATTTTATGAGTTATGAATTTTTAAAGTTTAATTTTACCAATTATTACTTAAGAGGTTTAATCAACCCATTTGTTGGGGCTAACCAAGTCCAATTGATCTCAAATTTTTATGTGGTGTTCTCCTATCCCTAGAGGACAGTGGAGAATTATTTTTAAGTTAATTTGATGGATGGTTAACCCTAACTAATTAAAGTTTAATTTTGGGTATTTAGGACAATTAGGGTTGTTCAAAGTGAATTAACTCAAAACTTATTTTTCCTAGGTCCCTCTGGTCACAAGAAACATCACCAAATTTTCCTAGAATTTATTTCTCAACATGCTAATTATTGGAATTAAAATACTCAAAATAGTAACATAAACTTGAAAAATCAATAACTTCTCATAGGGATGGCCTCTGACCTTGGAAAATTCAGGGAATGTTCCCAAGTTCAGAGGCTTCAAAAGCCCTATGGTCTCATGTCATGGTGAATTTCCTATATGCATGGAGAATTAAAATGATGCAGAGAGTAAATAAATCATTAAAAATAAAATACTTAATGAAATTACTTGATTTCTTTTCCACGTTATTCTCCTCTGTTCACTGAGCAAGAGGGTATTTTTATTTTATTTTTAGAATTTTTTTACATAAAGTTATGAATTTTTGAAGTTCTGGTAATTAAATAAATAGAAAAATAACCTATTTTTCTACTTATCCACGTGGCGCTGACTCAACCTCGGGGTCTCCGAAGCTCCATGCATTGTCTCCTGATTCGGCGCAGCCATCTGACTCAGCCGTCCCTGGACCCGCCTTTCACGTAACATCTTCTGGTCCGACACGATCCGAGCTGTCCATCCGATACACGCGCGATCCAACGGCTCCCAGTCATCATCTACGACTGGTGTGAACCCGTGACCGTAGACCTTCTAACCCTAATTTCTCACTCGATTCTCAACGGATTTATGTGTTCTTATGCTCTATGGATTCGTCTTGAAGAGACGAACACATCCATATGGTAAACATGCATTGAAATTGACTCGAAACTAAATGGAGAATCTCCGGAAGCTTGGGAGGAAGAGTGAGTCCATGCCTTTGCTCGGAGAAGTGAAGCTTCGATGCGAGAGTTGTGTCGCGTTCGATTGAGTCCAAGCAAGCTCCGGATGAAGTCCCTTGGCTCGGTGAATTGTGCTAGGTATGAAAGTGCCCACGCCGATCACAAAGCTTGGAGGCTAGAAGCAATGGCTGGCCCTGGAGGGGGGCTTTTGCTGGTAAACTTCTTCTCTTGGTCTGGTGAAGGTGTAGAGCCAATCAATTTGGGGATTGGCTCACTGTGGTGAAGTGTCCTGGTTTTGGGCTTGGATTTCAACTCTGAAATTGAGCTCACAGAGAGGAAATGGAAGGGGGATTTCAGTGGGGATCAAGTTCTCTATGTGTAGAGAGTAGTCTGGGATGATTTTGGCAGGGTTTCAGTAAGGTTTGATTAAGCACCTCTCTTGGCCGAGAGGAGGTGGTGTTTAAATAGGCATGGCTGGGGGGCCTCCCAGGGGGAGTTAGGGCTTGGGATCAGCTGCTCTATGCAAGAGAAGAACAACCATGGTGGCCACTGGACTTAGGGCAACTCAGCAAGGGGGAATTTCAATGTTGGCTCACATGGGAGCTCTCGGGTGTGGTGTTTTCCGATGATCCAGGTGGCTGGCCGGCAGGCATGGGTCACCCTCAGGTTCAGGTGGGTCAGGGCTTGATGTTTGTGAAGTCAATTGGTTGTTGCCATGTGTAAAGGGTTTGAATCAAAGTGGAATGGGGTAAGGGTGGATTTTGGCTAAGTTTGGTCAAATGCATGGATTGGGCTAGGTGCACCTCCCCATGGCTAGTTTGGGTCTGAAGAGAAAGTGGTTTAGGTCGGCTTGATTAGTGGGGAATGGTCACCATCCAAGTACAATTAAGTTTAAGCAAGGTTTAGGGGAGACATGGGAGTGGTTAATCACTCTTAAGAGGATCATTAAAGGGTCCCCTCCTCTTGCCATTTTGGGTATGGTGAGGTTTCCAAGACTTTCATGGCTCACATGTGGCTCATGCATGGCTTCATGGCTCATCTTTGGCTTGGGAAAAGTTAAGTCAACTTCATGAAAAAGGGTTTTGTGAATTTTGGCATTTTGATGGGAATTGTTATGAGGATTGATTTGGAATTGTTTAATTGATAAATTAGGACTTTAGGAATGATTTAAATTGAATGTGTGATGAGGGAAAGTGTCATGTGGGCTTTAGATTGATTTGGGCTTTTAAAATTTGGTAAAGGTGGGCTTTTAGGAAGGTTTAAGGGAGTGAACCTTAGGTTTTTTAAAATAAGTTCATGGATGGAAATTTTTTGAAAAGTTGGGCCAAGTAATTGTTGGGTTTGGTTTAGGGATGTGTCATGAGTGATTTGAAATAAATTTGAGGTGGTTTGGGCTTGAATTGGGTTGGATTTGGGTTCATTTGGTACATGGGCCAATGTAGGTCAAATTGGGCTAATTTGGGCCAATGTTGGGCTAGGGTTGAAATTGATGTAAAATTAATGTTGATAAATGTTTATGGGAGTGTTTCAAAGAGGTTTCAACTTTAGTTGGGTTTTGATTTTGGGGTTTGGGCCCATTTGGGTTAGGTTTGGGTGTAGGCCTATTTAGGGGATTTTGGCTTTAGGGTGGATTTGGGTGAGGTTTGAGTCCAATTTTTGGGTAAATTATGTTAGTGTTTTGTTTTTGGGGATGTTAGGGAAGGTTTAGAAAAGGTTTTGGGTCAATTGGAATTAAATTGGGTTAGTTTGGGCTAAGTTTGGGTCATGGGTCCAAATTGGGCTTTAAGGTCAAAAGTGAAATTGGATTCAAATATCAATCAAATTGGACTTGTATTTGGTCTAGATTGATATTTTGGATATTAAATTGAAGTTTAGAATTGAATTGGACCAAAATTGGGGTCAATTGGATAGATTTGGTTTGACATTGGGTTCACTTGGGTTAAGAATGGGCTAAATTGGGGGTTTTGGTAAAAGTGGGGTAAATTGACAAAATTGGCCCATGGTGTAGTTGGACAAAATGAAATTGGGAATATTTGAAATTTTCTGGAATTTTCTAGGAATTTTCTGAATTTTTTGATTTTTGGGTCAAGAGGGGCATTTTGGGTATTTGGAGGGTATTGGGGGGGTATTTTTGGAATTTTTGGTATTTTTGGCTATGGATGATCAATTTGATTGGTGAGGAAATGTTCAAGGTTAATTTTTGTGAATTTTGGGGGATTTGGAAATTTTGGAGGATTTGGGCAATTTTAAGGGCTTTTGGTAGGTTTGATAGGTGTAGGGTCCCCGGGGTCAAAAATTGAAATTTTGGAAAAAAGAAGATTGATCAAATATGAGTGAAATGGAAGCACTTTGGTTGAGCCATGAAGTCATATTAAGCTTATATGAGCCATGAGAGGACTCATTTGAGGCATTCACTATGTTATGCCTAACCCTCTTAGCTAGGGGCTTAGGGGTTAAGGTCCATCCATATGAATTACCTACATGAGTCAAGGGGTCAAGTTGGGTATGGGTGTGGTTTTAGGATTTGGATTGTGTGTGTGAGAGTGTAGAGTATGAGTGTAGTGAGTGTGTAAGTCAACCCTCACCGCGACCGAGCCACCTGGGGTGGTCCTAAGGCCAAAGAATCCTATAGGGAACTCATCCTTTAAACCTCCACATTTGATCTCAACCCTCTAGGTGATTAGGGGTCTACAATCAATCTTGTGGGGTTTGCAGGGAGACAAGAAGTGGTTTAAATTTCTAAAGGATGGGTCCCAATTCTAGTCCTCTAAGATAGTCAAAGGGAAAAGCCTAAGGCTAGATCCTAAGCACTAAAGAGGGAAGAGAAGACCTCGTCAAAATGAGGTCAACATACCCTATTTTGCTCCAAATTTGCTCCTTTTTGCTTCCTTTTGCTTCAAAGGCCTAAAATCATTGTACCTACATGAAATCATGAAAAATACATTTATTTAAAGTGCAATATCATTAAACACAAGTATGAAATAAACATTAAAAAGCTATCAAATTTTCAGTGAATCAAACTATTAATTGTCCTCAAGTAATTTTAGTTAATACATAAAATAATGATCCACTGTAATGAACTTTCTTTCTAGAATACCGTAATTTTGATTTAGATAAGTACAATAGTAAAATTTTTAGAAAATTTTTTGAATAATTCAAATAAATTCTGCAAGTGTAAGACTATCAAGTAATCAAGTCTAAGAGTTCTAGCCTTCTATTCATTTAAAAAATGACTGTAGATTGTCCTACTAAGGCACTTAAAAGGATTACATGAAAAGAAGTTTATGAGAACACTACTAGTAAAGATGATAATCCATACATATAAGTTTGGGAAAGTAATTAAGTTCTTCCCTTTAGGTAGGTCCAAGTGAAGCCAATTTTTTATTAGGCATCTCCTAAAGCTTCTCCTCACCTTTTTTTTTCTTTTTCTTCTTTTCTTCTTTCTTTCTTTTTTCTTTTCTTTTGCTTTTTGCTTTTTTTTCAAGTGAGGATTACTATATCTGGATAGCCTTTAATAATTTTGAACTTCACCCTTTTCACCTTAAATTTGAAACTTACCACAATCCTTCACCTTATATGCATTTCTTTAGCTTATTTTTGATTCATCATAGAGTCTCAATCATTTCCTTTCACATAAAGTTTTAGGATTCTTAATACTCCAAACATACAGTTTTTCTTACTTTGAATAGTAAACAATAGTCATATTCTCTTATACTAAATATCTTGGCCTACAAAATTACTTCTCATTACCAAATACTTTCATTCAATTTCATAAAATACTTAAATAAAATCAAAATACAGTTATCTGAAATTGAGTTCTATCACAAAAAATCATGTTAATAATTTTGAAAATACTTTTAAATGAGAATAATTCACATTTAATTCTTTTTGTCCCTCAAACTTAAATTTTAAATATCAATACAATTAAAATGGGAAGAAAAAAAAGATATAAACATATATAATTCATACCTCAATATGTTGGGCTTTTCATACCTTTGAGTTTAGGCAGGTTTTCTTCATAAGTTAGAACAGTAGGTCTGGAATAATTAAGAGCATTTTTATACACAAATATGGGTTAGAAATTTGCAAGGAAAGAAGTTTAAAATCTTAAAACATAAAACATCAACTAAGCACATAACATTAACATCCAACTGTTACTATCACAGATTAAACTAACAAACTAAACCACATGCAAACTCCACTATCACATCACATTCATCACAATTCAACATAAAGTTTGCTACAAACACAACCAAATACAAATTACATCACAAATACAAATCAGAGAGAGTCTCAGGTACATCACAAATACAAAATACAATGAAAATAAAACACATAAACTACCGATCATCATCTGCAGGAGCTCCACCATCATCAGGCTGGTATGGAGTGTACTCAGGGTATACAGGAAATATATCACTAGTGTCTTGCCTGAAAAATCTCATCTGTGCGTCATGATAAGCTATCTCATATTCTCGCCACAGCACTTGATAATCATCATTTATCTTATTCCTTACTTCTAGTCATTCTACTCTGGTGTTCAACTTTTCCAACTGATCCATAACATCATGCAGAGTAGGTTCCCTATATCTAGACGGTCTCTCATGACTAGAAGAAGGATCATCAGCTTTCTTACTCTATTTACATCCTAGATGGGCTTCATAGGTTTTCAGATTTAGTTTACTAATGGGCTTCAGGGGATGGACTACCACATCATTATCTTCAGTTGCTACACCTGACTGAATACACAAGGCATGAATCATGCTGGGATGTCTTAATCCACCTGTAGTCTCTCCTTTTGAACTTGTCAAAATACTCTTATGAATAATAGCCCCAATATTGATATTCTTCATGTTTTGAATACAGTAATTTAGAACAACTCTGTCTACAGTAACCTCGTTGTGATGGCTGGTAGGCAGAAGTTTTGCATAAATGAAATAATGTAAGGCTTTCGATACATGATTCAAAATAAAAAAAGGGGAAAATTAACTTTTTGTTTATGTTTAATCTTCCATTCCCCTTTTCTGTCAGTCAAATAGTTCATGATCATATCCAATGCTTCATTAGTAACATGAAAATTTTTGTATTCACATAAGAAGGGTTCTCTCAACTGATAAAATACATTGATACTTGCGGGGGTAAATTCAACAATTTGTCCTCTAACAAGGATATATTCGCTCTAAGAATAATATAAATTTGCATAAAATTCTCTTACAATCCCCAGCATTGCTTCAGCAGTAAAATAACATAAAATTTCCAATTGACGATTTACAATAAGTTCTTCAATCACACCTCCAGTAATTTTAAAGGCTTTCTCTTGAATACACTTATTATTGCTAAGAAATGTACTAAAGCAGGAATAAGCCTTAAAATTCACAAATTTACTCTCATCATAATCAAATTTTCTCTTCCCCTTAGCCATTCTTGGAGCCATTTGTCTAAAAATATTAAATTTATCCAAATCAATTTCAAAATTGCAATGCAATAGACTCTAAGGTAAAATTAAATAGATAAGAACTCCAATACCATGGAAAATCTCCAAATTTTCTCTAAAAAACTCAAAATTCAAATCTTCCTAATGTACGAGATTTTCACCGTCAAAATCGAAAAAATTTAGTTTAAAGTATAGCTCTTACGAAGAGAAGTTGAAATCCAAAATTTTTCGGCCACGAAATCGCTTCAAATCCAAATGCAAGTGAGCCCTAGGGGCGAAAAGCGGCCTTTTCTAGAAGTATAAGATGATGGTTTGGGCAAAAATGGCGGGTCCCAGCATTAAATCACAAAAATTTAGGGATTAAGGCCTTTTTCTGGTCGAGCACGGTCCAGCGCTGGTGACAGCACCATTCCACGTTATTTTCTGCTCTAAAGGCCAAACTCTCTGTCTTTTGGTGTGGTTTGACACTGGTGACAGTGCCGTTCGGCGCCAGTTCAAAAACTGGGCTTCCAACTTCCTTTTGCAATTTTGATCTTTTTAAGCCCGCTCCGACGTCTAATTAGTCCATTTAAGCATTGAATAATATACTAAAGCCATGACAAATGATATTTTTAAACACAAACAACACAAAACATCACTTTGATATATAAAATCCAAATTACAAACACATACAAATAACACTAAACAATACACATCATCAAGCCATAAAATTCTAAAATTCAGCGTTGCTCACAACCACAACACAGTAACGCTGAAAACTAAACAAGAAAGCAAGTCCAAATATAACATCTAAACAAAGTAATGCAAAGCAAAGCAATCAGTTCAAATACATAAACACATAAATAAAATAATTAAGTCTTCATTCTTCCTCAGAACTATCATCAACTCTTAAATCTCCAATTGATTAAATGTGAACGAGCAGATTGTAGAATGGACGAAACGGGAATTCTTCAGTAGAATCCTCCTCAATCCAACCTTTCCTTTTCATCATCTATATCAAACTTCATTCGAGATACCAAGAATGATCAAAATGTGCCTTCATTCTCCAATCCAGATGATCAAAGAAGTCAGATAGATTGTTGATTGAATTCATCAGATGTTGAACTTCCTTCTCCTATTTCTTAATTTTCTTCAAGATGATCTGTAAACTTTCAGGAAAGTGAGGAATAGGTGTCAAACTCTGAGATGGTTGATCTTCAATGATATTCATGTCATTCATATCACCAACTGCATAGTTACTATGTTCATTTGTTGGGTCTATAGGCTTCCAAGGTAGAAGTACTCTTTTCCAATTCTCATATGACACATGTGATTAACTACAGAAGAGAAATATGGTGTAAGGATGTCCAAGCTCATACTTTGATCAATGAATGATCAATCCCAAAATAGATTTAACAATTATAGAACCAGCATCAATAGGCATCCCCATTTGAATACAACAGTTCAAAATAATGCACTTCTTAGTTACTTTACTGATTTTCATATTTGGGAGCAATTTTGCACATATAAAATACTGTAAGTGCTTCTACGTAGAATCTAACAGTGTGGTCGAAAAACATACATACATATTATCTTTTATCTCACATTCATCACTTTCGTCCGTCAAATTTCTTTATATATCATTCATGTTGTCCTTCATTGGGGAAAAATTTCAATAATAGAAGATTGACACATTCTCAATCATGTATAAATCATTAATCTTTGTAGGAGTAAATGTAACAAACCTTCCTCACACGTACATGATCCTTGGTTGATTTCATGAAGATTTACATAAAACTTCTTAACAACCGAGACAATTACGACGATAGTAGTATAACAAAATACTGCCCAACGTCTTTGAATAATGATTTCATCAATTCGAGTAGTAGGAGAACTCGTACCTCGATTCACAAAGCCTCGCTCTTTAATCAACTTCATCTTTGAGATATTCTTGTTGAATAAACGCTATGTTTCGAAACTGACAAACATTCTACAGTTGAAAACTTGAAATTTTGAAGTTTCTATCGAGTTGGAGTCCATTTGAACGAGATTTAGGATCTTTCTTTTCGTTCCTCTGGTAGTTTCTGCGTCTAAGGGAGGTTTTTGGGAGTTCAAGTGGAAGAATTACCACCTAGAACTACTAAAACTTGAATTTAAAGATGAAAAACTGCTTTCTGAACAGCGACACTGTCTGACACTGATAACAGCGCCGTCCGACGCGAGTTCAAATTTTGCCAAACTTTGCTTTGTCCAAATTCTTTCCAAACTTCGATTCGATTCATTTCTTTAATGTTGTTAATGATATTTAAGGAAGGATAGGATTTAATTAAGTAAAAAACAAACACAAATAACACATCAAACAAGCAAACACTCAATAACTGTGGGTTGCCTCCTACAAAGCACTTGGTTTAACGTCGTCAGTCCGACATAACTTCAAGTTATTCAGGTTGATCCAACATTAAAACCTCTTTAAAATTAGGTATATTGCCTTCAAAATATGGTTTTAATCTTTGTTCATTAACTTTGAATATTCTTCCAAATTTAGGGTCTTCGATAATCACAGCTCAAAATTGGTAGATTTTACAAAAGTGAAAGGTCCTGTCCATCTAGATTTCAGTTTCCCAGGAAATAATTTCAATCTTATATTGTAGAGTAAAACTTTTTGTCTTGGTTCAATTTCTTTTTAACAATCTTCTGATCATGCCATATTTTTTCTTCTCTCCTTGTATATTTTATCATTATCATATGATTCATTTCTCATTTCTTCCTATTTATTCAATTGCAACAGTCTTTTCTCACCAACGTCTTTAAAATTAAAGTTCAATTTCTTTATAGCCTAATATACTTTATATTCTAATTCAACTAGCAAGTGATAAGTCTTTCTAAAGATTAATCTGTTTGGGGACATTCCTATAGGAGTTTTATACGCAGTTTTCTATGCCCATAAAGTAGTGTCTAATCTAGCAGACCAATCTAATTTCTCAGAATTTATGAATTTTCTAAAATTTGTTTAATTCCTGATTAGATACCTCTGCTAAGCCATTAGTTTAGGGATGATAAGCTGAAGAGATTTTATGCATAATATTATATTTTTCTACCAATCTCCGAATCAGATTATTCCTAAAATGGGATCCTCCATCAGTGATGACTACTCTAGGCCTTCCATAACTTGTGAAAATATTTTTCATTAGAAACCTCGAAACACTTCTAGTATCACACTTAGGTAAAGCTATTGCCTCAATCCATTTTGATACATAATCAACAGCAATCAGTATACATATATTTCCAAATGAAGGTATAAATGGTCCCATAAATTCTAATCCCCAAACATAAAAAATTTCAACTTCCAAAGTAAAATTAAGCGGCATTTCATTTTTTTCTAGATATATTGTCTATTCTCTGACATCGATCACAAGTTTTGATAAATCTATAAACATCTCTGAAAACAGTAGGCCAATAAAATTCAGATTGCAAAATATTATGTGCAGTTCTATCAATTCCAAAATGTTCTCCAAATTCAGAATTATGACATTCTCAAATAATTCTTTCAGTTTCTTCATAAGGCACACATCTCCTAATAATAAGATCTTTACATTGCTTATACAAATAAGGATCATCTCAAAAATAAAATTTAGCATCATGCTTAAATTTTTTCCATTGTTGCATTGTTAACTTTGGTGGTAAAATATTACTAACGATGTAGTTTACAATATCAGCATTCCACGGAATATTTCCTTCAGTAATATTATATAATTGCTCATCAGGAAATGTTTCTATTATTTCCCTTTAAAATTAAGCCAAATTAGGTTGTTCAAGTCTTAATAAATGATCAGCTATTTGATTATCGACACCTTTTCTATTAACGATCTCAAAATCAAATTCTTGCATTCAAAGTGTCCATCAAATCAGTTTTGGTTTAACATCCTTCTTTTGCATTAAATATTTAATAGCAGAATGAGCAGTATGCACAATACATTTAGCTCCAATTAAGTAAGATCTAAATTTTTCAAAGGCATAAACGATAGCTAATAACTCTCTTTCTGTGGTGGTTTAATTAATTTGAGCATCAGTAAGAGTCTTACTAGCGTAATATGTACCTCTAAACATTTTCTCGCGTCTTTGCCTTAAAACCACTCCAATTGCATAATTGCTAGCATCACACATTAATTCAAATGGTTTATCCCAGTCAGGTGAAAATATATCGAAAGCTTTTAAGCATTCATCGTTAAAATCAAACTTTCTATCTTTTTCCAAAAGTTGCCATAGAGGCTTAGTAATTTTTTTAAAAGTCTTTAATATCACCTGTAGAATCCTACATGTCCCAAAAAGCTTCTTACCCCTCTCACAGTTGTTAGAGGCAATAATTTTTCTATAATTTGAATCTTTGCAGGATCTACTTCCATGCCAAATTCATATATTTTATGTCCTAGCACAATTCCTTCTGCAACCATAAATTGACACTTTTCACAGTTTAGGACTAAATTTGTTCTTTCGAATACCTTTAAAACTTTTTCTAAGTTACATAAACACACATCAAATGAATCTCCAAATACCGAGAAATCATCTATAAACACTTATATTCCATCATCTATTAATTTGCTAAATATGGACATCATACATCTTTGAAATGTTACAGGTGCATTACATAATCTAAAGGGCATTCTTCTAAAAGCAAAAGTTCCATAAGGGCTAGTAAATTTAGTCTTCTTTTGATCCTTAGGAGAAATAGGTATTTGGTGATAACCTGTATCCATCCAAAAAGCAATAATACTTATGTCTAGCAAGTCTATCTAGTATTTGGTCTAAAAAAAGTAAAGGGAAGTGATCTTTTCTGGTGGCAGCATTTAATTTTCTATAATTAATACATATTCGCCAACTAGTGACTTGTCTTGTCGGTATAACTTGATTTCGTTCATTTACGTCAACAGTCACTCCTCCTTTCTTAGGAACCCAATGAATTGGGCTTACCCAAATACTATCAGAAATAAGATATATAATTCCAACATTTAACCACTTTAAAATCTATTTTTTAACCACTTCTTTCATTATTGGGTTCAGTCTCCTTTATGGATCAACTCTAGGTTTATGTTGTTAATTCAACAAAATTCTATGTTACAGATCGATGAACTGATTCCTTTAATATCTGCTAGGGAACAAGCAAAAGCTTTTTTGTATCTTTTTAATGTGTCAAGTAATTTTTGTTCTTGATATTCATTTAAAATCGAAGATACAATGACTGGTAAGGTAGATGATTCTCCTAAAAAACATATACTTCAAATGATTAGGGAGAATTTTCAGCTCAAGCTTAGGGGGTTTAATGATAGATGGAATTAAACTTTTATCTCCAATGTCCATAATATTTAATCTTTCAAATCTTTTCTGAACAAATTCCAACTTTTCATTCTTCATATCATCCAAATCATATTCACTTTCACTTTCATTTTTATCCTCACATTTCAAATTTTCTTCAAATATTTCTTTAAAATGATCTTCTCTCAAATAATTGCATATTTCCATTCGAAAGCACTCATCATCTTTTTCAATTGAATGATATTTCATAGATTTTAGAATATTGAAATTTACCTCTAGATCATTAACTCTCATAGTTAATTCTCCTTTTTGAACATCGATCATAGCTCTCCCAGTAGCAAGGAATGGTCTTCCCAAAATAATTGGAATTTTTTTTATCTTCCCTTATATCTAATACAATAAAGTCCACAGGAAGATAAATTTATCCACATTCACTAATACATCTTCCACAACTCCTTTAAGATAAGTGATATAACGATCAGCCAATTGAAGAGTCACAGATGTAGGTGAAATTTCTCCTATTCCCAATCTTTTGAAAGTTGATAAAGGCATAAGATTAATACTAGCTCCAAGATTATATAAAGCTCTTCCAAATAATTTCTCACCTATAACACATGGAATAGTGAAACTACCTGGGTCTTTAAGTTTTTTAGGAAGCTTCTTCTGAATAATTGCACTACACTCACCACTAAGTGCAACAGTCTCGTACTCTTTGAACTTTCTTTTCTTTTTAAGAATATTATTCATAAACATTGCATAATCAGACATCTGCTCTAACGCTTCAACAAAGGCAATATTAATCATTAATTTCTTAAGAATTTCCAAAAACTTTGCAAATCTATTATCACTGTTTTGTTTCTTTAGTCTTTGAGGAAAAGAAGGAGGTGCATTTTCAACAGTTATCTTCATTGGTTCAATCGGATATTCGTCTAGATATATCCTATTAGAACCTATCTCAATGTTCACTTCATCTCTTTCAACTTCAAATTCTTTTTGAACTCTTGTTTCCAATTCTTTTCCACTCCTTAATTGAAAAGCCTTAATTTTCTCCTTATTTTGATCTTTTGGGTTGATCTCAACATTGCTAGGAAGATTTTCAGAAGGTTTATTATTAAGCGCAGTAAAAATATGTCCCAATTAATTCTCAATGCTCTTCATCACAACATTTTGAGCTTATATTTAATTACCCATATTCAGAATCATTTCTTCAGTAGACAACTTATTTTTCTTAAATTGTAGGTTACTATTTGATCACAGAAAAATATGTTAAGAAATTCATACCTATTTTTTATGAAATTACACTTTAAAGAAAGGTATTTTTTTTATTTTATTGCAAGAACAAAGATTTATAAGTGATGGAAGAAAAAAAAAGCATAAAATAGAGCAAATTTGGATCAAAAAGGAAGAAATACATGCAAAATGAACTAAGTCACTGACGGCGAAATCAAGCCCGCCGACGGAGAGATTATAAAGAGAATTTCTTAAAGGTTTGCAACTACCTCACCGACAGCGAGCTCGAGCTCGCCGTCAGTGAGATCGTGTGGTTTGAAGACCTTCTAGAAGCCCCGCAGACGGCGAGGTCGTTTCTCGCCGACGGCGAGACAGTTCAAAATGCCAGATACATTGAACCTGGACGCTTTTTGAAGAGGTGCATAAGTACCTCTTGGACCTTTATCTACCTCTATACATAGAGGATGAATTTTAGTATGTAGTGTGTCTATTTTTAGGAGTCTTAGAGTATTCTATTAGTGTGCTTTTGAGTCTAAGTTGAAGTTTAGTGTGAGTAAGTGTAAGTAGTGAGTTAAGAAGTGTCTTGTACTAGAAGGAAAAGTCAAAGGAACTTCAAGGAGTACGCTTGGGGAGGAAATTGAGATAAATATCTTTGTTTATTGTTGTTAAATTTAGATGAAATCCATGCTTTGTTTAATTCACATGCATTCTGAATAGTTTTCTTAGTCTTTCTCCTTGTTTATGAAATTATGTGAATTGATGAAATTAAATAGAAGTGCCTAATATATTAAAATAAATTGTGATAATCTTTTACTTAAAACTTAATTTACTTTCAATCGGCGATTGAATTGTTAAAATATGTTGAATTATCAACTATAGTAAAGATTACATCCAATATTCGGGAAGTCAAAAGCCTTGGAAGGAGGGTGCAAATAAATAGGGAAATATTATTTATCGGACGTAGAATTGGACATTTTAGTGTGACGGACTAAAATATTCAATTTGGTCCTATTGTTTAAGAGCTGAAGTGTAGATGTTAGCCCTCGGAGTGAGGGGAACGTGGGAGCTCTGAAGTGGCAGCCAGTATCCTCCCAGCCTAGCCACAGATTCAGTAATAAAAAATAGGACTAGTTAATGTTCTTTGCACCTGGACCAAAGGGTAAAGAATAGGAATGCTCTTATTTGTCACAATACAAAAAAATCTATTTGAATTCATCATTCACTTAAGTTTCTAAAAACAAGGGGAAGGATACTTTTTCTAAGAAATCTTTAAATCAACTTTATTTAAAGCATTAGTTTACTTTAGATCGCTTTAGTTAAGTATTCCAAATTTCGTATACTATCTTAGTAAGTAAAATCTTTTAAATTTAGCTGTTACAAATCTTTTAAAACTTCCCTGTGGGATCGATAACCAGGACTCCACTAGAGCCCTGTATTACTTTATACGATACGTATACTTGCGTAGAATCCACATTATACATTCCATCATAAAATTAAATATATATTAAGCGGGATCAAGTTTTTGGTGTCGTTGCTATTTTTGTAAACATTAAAAAGTGGGTCAAGTTTTTGGCGCCGTTGCCGGGGAGTTAAAGAAAATATTTACTAGAATAACGGACTATTTTAAAATTTATTTTACAAATTTGTATGCGTAAATTTGGAAACTAAAATTTAATACCTTACGATTCAGAATTAGAGCGTACAATTAAAAGAATTAGAAAACAAAAAAGAGAAATTATAAATTTAACACAAATGGCAAATATTCCTCAAAATGAAAATTTCAATCAACAGAAACCATTAAGAGATTATGCCAACCCTACATTAGATGAAATTCATTTAACTATTCAAAACCCTGATGTAGCTGCTAAATCATTTGAACTTAAACCTGCAATTATTTAAATAGTACAAAATAATCAATTTAGTGGTTCACCTACTGAAGATCCTAATTTACATCTTGCTAGTTTTTAAGAACTATGTGCTACTTTCAAATATGAAGGAGTATCTAACGATGCTATTAGACTTAGACTTTTTCCTTTTTCTTTAAGGGATAAGGCTAAAATGTGGTTAAATTCGTTAGCACCTAGATCTATTAAAACTTGGGGAGAGTTATCACAAAAATTTCTATCCAAATATTTTCCACCATCCAAAACTGCTAAGCTTAGAAATGATATAACTTCTTTTAGTCAGTTTGATGGAGAATCAATATATGAAGCTTGGGAGAGATTTAAAGAACTTCTTAGGAAATGCCCACATCATGCGTTACAGATTGGTTAATTATTCAAACTTTCTATAATGGATTAGTAGGATCTCTTAGATCAATCATCGATGCTTCTGCTTGGAGGATCATTAATGTCAAAACCATTTGATGAAGCCTATGCACTAATCGAAGAAATGGCTACCAATAATATTCAATGGCATGCTGATAGAATGAATCCGAAAAAGATAGCCAGTATTCATGAAAATGATGCAATATCTATGTTAGCTTCGCAAATCGGTGCTATATCTAAAAAATTAGATCATTTTGGAATGAATTACTCTCCAACTATATTAGAAGAAAACTCATCTGGAAAACTTATAGAATCTTAACCTTCATATGAAACTATGAATGCTATTAATAACAAACCCAATAATCCTTATGTGAATTATTATAATCCTGGATGGAAAAATCATCCTAATTTTAATTGGAATAATAATATAACTAATCAACCATGGATGAACAACATAACACAACCATTAGGAAATCCCTCTAACCAAGGAAATTCTAATTATAAACCTACTTATCCACCTGGATTTAATAATAATAACCCTCAATTTAAAGATAAGAAATTATCTATAGAAGAATTAATATTAAATATGGGTCAACATTTACAAAATCAAGGAAATCAATTACAAATACAAGGAAACCAATTACAAAATCAAGGAACATCTATTAAAAATATTGAAACTCAACTTGGACATATCGCTACCGCGCTTAATAATAGAATACCTGGAACATTTCCTAGTAATGTAGAAATAAATCCTAAAGACAAAGGAAAAGAACAAATTAAAGCGATACAATTACGAAGTGGAAAAGAATTAGAACCTCGAATTCAGAAAGAACTTAAAAGTCAAAAAGAGGAAGTGGAAATCGAAAAGGAAAAGAATCAACAAGATCCGAACTTAGAAAATCCTTTAATACCAATGAAAATTTCTGTTGAAAAACCTCCACCCCCATTTCCTCAACAACTAAATCAACATAAAAAAGATAAACAGTTTGCTAAATTCCTTAAAATTATGAAGAAATTAACAATAAATATTCCTTTAGTAGAAGCTTTAAACAGATGCCAAACTATGTAAAATTCATGAAAGATATTCTAAATAAAAAAAGAAAATTTACCGATAATGAAACAGTCGCACTTAGTGAGGAGTGTAGTGCTATTATTTAGAAAAAGCTTCCTAAAAAATTAAAAGATCCTGGTAGTTTCACTATACCCTGCGCTATTGGAGAAAAATTCTATGGAAAAGCTTTGTGTGACTTAGGAACAAGCATCAATCTAATGCCTCTATCAATTTTTAAGAGATTATGATTAGGAGAAATTTCACCTACTTCAGTAACCCTTCAGTTAGTTGATCGTTCTGTTACATATCCTAAGGGAGTTATTGAAGATGTTTTAGTAAAAGTAGATAAATTTATCTTTCCTGTAGATTTTATTGTTTTAGATATGGAAGAAGATAAAGAAATTCCTATCATCTTAGGAAGACCATTTTTAGCCACTGGGAAAGCTATGATTGATGTTCAGAAAGGAGAATTAACTATGAGAGTAAATGACCAAAAATGTACTTTTAATATTGCTAAATCAATGAAATATCCTGCGCTAGAAAAAGATGATGAGTGTTTTCGAATGAAAGTACTCGATCATTTACAAAAAGAACATTTTAAGGAATATTATGAAAAAAATTAGAAAAAGAAAATACTAAATTAATTGAAAAAGCCGATATAAATGAAGAACTAGATTATATTCAAGAGAAATTTGAATTTTTGGATAATACAAAAAACACTAAAAAAAATATAGTTCCATCGATTATTAAACCTCCTGAACTTGAGTTAAAAATGTTACCTAATCATTTGAAATATGCTTACTTAGGTAATTCTTCAACTCTACCGAGTTATTATTTCATCTGAATTAAATGAATCTCAAGAACAAAAACTTTTAGATACCTTAAAAAAATATAAGAAAATTTTTTGTTGGACTTTAGTAGATATTAAAGGAATTAGTCCTTCAATCTGTATGCACATAATTGTTTAAGATAATAAACATAAGCCTAAAGTAGATCCCCAAAGGAGATTAAACCTGATAATGAAAGAAGTAGTCAAGAAATAAATTTTAAAATGGTTAGATAATGGTATTATTTATCCTATTTCTGACAGTGCTTGGGTAAGCCCAATTCACTGTGTGCCTAAGAAAGGAGGAGTGACCGTAAAAGCTAATGAAAATAATGATCTTATCCCTATAAGACAAGTTATTGGATGGCGAATATGTATTGATTATAGAAAATTAAACGTAGCCACTAGGAAAGATCACTTCCTTTCACCATTTCTAGACCAAATGTTAGATAGATTAGCCAGACATAAGTATTTTTGTTTCTTAGATGAATACACCGATTATCATCAAATACAAATTGCTCCTGAGGATCAAGAGAAAACTACATTTATTAGTCCTTATGGAACTTTTGTTTTCGAAGGATGCCTTTTGGATTATGTAATGCACCTGCAACATTCTAGAGATGTATGATGTCTTTATTTAATAAATTAATTGATAATGGAATAGAAGTATTTATGGATGATTTCTCTGTATTTGGAACATCATTTGACACATTCTTAAATCATCTTGAAAAAGTATTTGAAGTATGTGAGAAAACTAATTTAGTTCTTAATTGGGAGAAATGTCAATTTATGGTTGCAGGCGGCATTGTATTAGGGCATAAAATTTCGAAAAAGGGCATGGGAGTAGACCCTGCAAAAATTCAAGTTATAGCTAAATTACCACCTCCAACTACGGTGAAAAGGGTAAGAAGTTTTCTTGGACATGATGGATTCTACAGACGTTATATAAAAGATTTTTCAAAAATTACTAAACCTCTATGCCAACTTCTTGAAAAGGACAAGAAATTTGAATTTACAACTAAATGCCTGAATGCTTTCAAATTATTAAAAGATAAATTAATTACAACACCTATAATAGTTTCACCTAATTGGGAGAAACCATTTGAGCTTATGTGTGATGCTAGTGATTATGCTATAGGAGCAGTTCTTGGGCAAAGATATGATAAGATTTTCAAAGTTATATATTATGCTAGTAAAACTCTAAATGATGCTGAAATAAATTATACAGTTACTGAAAAAGAATTATTAGCAGTTGTATATGCTTTTAATAAATTTCGACATTATCTAATAGGAACTAAATGTATTGTGCATACTGATCACTCTGCTATAAAGTATTTAAAGCAAAAAAAGGATTCTAAACCAAGATTAATTAGATGGATGTTATGAATGCAAGAATTTGATTTGAGATCGTTAACAAAAAGGGAACTGATAATCAAATTGCTGATCATTTATCAAGATTAGAATATCATGAATTATCTGATACTGATAATGAAATTATAGACAGTTTTCCTGATGAACAACTTTATAATATAAATGAGTGGAAAATATCTTGGTATGCTGATATAGTAAATTATATTGTAAGTGACATTTTACCACCTATGTTAACTTTGCAACAATAGAAAAAATTCATTCATGATACTAAAATATACTTTTGGGATGAACCATACTTATATAAGCAATGTAAGGATCTAATTATTAGAAGATGCGTGCCTTATGAAGAAACTGAACCAATTATTCAAAAATGTCATGATTCTGATTTTGGAGGACATTTTGGGACGGATAAAGCTACGTATAAAATTCTACAATCTAGATTCTACTGGCCTACTCTATTTAGAGATGTATACGGATATATAAAAACTTGCGATAAATGCCAAAGAGTAGGAAATATATCGAAAAAAATGAAATGCCTCTGAATTTTATATTAGAAGTTGAAATTTTTGATGTTTAGGGATTAGATTTCTTGGGACCTTTTATTCCTTCATTTGGAAACTCATATATATTAGTAGTTGTTGATTATATTTTCAAATGGATTGAAGCGCAAACTTTACCTAGGTGTGATGCTAAAAGTGTTTCAAAATTTTTAATGAAAAATATTTTTACTAGATTTGGAATGCCGAGAGTGATTATCACTAACGGAGGAACTCATTTTAGAAATAAATATATTCACAAACTAGTAGAAAAATATAATATTATTCATAAGATATCAATCGCTTATCATCCACGAAACTAGTGGATTAGTCGAAGTTTCTAATTGAGAGATTAAGCATATTTTAGAAAAGTACGTAAACCACTAATAGATTGGACTAGTGCACGTAAGACTAGACACTGCATTATGGGCATACAAGACTGCTTATAAAACTCTGATTGGAATGACTCCTTACAGGCTTATATATGGAAAAACTTACCACTTACCAGTTGAATTAGAACATAAAGCATATTGGGCGATTAAAGAATTTAATTATAATATGAAAGAGCTGGTGAGAAGAGATTGTTGCAATTAAATAAATTAGAAGAATTAAGGAATGAATCATATGATAATGATAGGATTTATAAAGAAAGGATGAAATTGTGGCATGATCGGAAGATTAATCAGAGAAATTTTGAACCAGGACAAGAAGTTTTGCTATATACTACTAGATTGAAATTATTTCCTGGGAAATTGAAATCTCGATGGATAGGACCTTTCACAATAACTCAAATATTTTCATATGGAACTATAGAAATTGAAAATCCAAAAACAGGACATAGATTTAAGGTAAACGGACATAGATTAAAACCATATTTTAAAGGTAGAAGACCAAATTTTAAAGAGGTTTTAATGCTTAGTCGACTTGATTACTAACTGAAATTAGGTCAGGCTGATGACGTTAAACCAAGCGCTTTATGGGAGGCAACCCATAGTATTTTTTTTATTTTAATTATATACAAATTAGTGAGTCTGTAATATTAAAATAAATCTTACTATTCAATTTTTAATTAGAATCATCACAAATTCAAACATTTATAATGAAATCAGAAAATATTCGGACCTGAGCGAAATTGGGCAATTTTACCGAATCTCGCCGACAGCTAGCCCGAGCCTGCCGACAGCGAGATCGCATGCCATATCTTTAAATCAGTTTTATAACTAGCTCGCCGACGGCGAGAAACTTCCCGCCGACGGCGAGGCAGTTGAAAAATTGGTCTCTTAACTTATGTGCGGTTTTGGACGGTTCTAAAGCCATTTATTTGTAGAAAACCATCCCAAATTCATTTTTACACTGTTTTCTTCCCAAGAAACGACTAGAGACCACTCCTTTCAATCCAAAATGGCCACCAAACTCTTAGAAACCACAAAAACTGGAGTTTTCAACCGAAGAAAATTCGTCAGTTCAGAGGTGCAACGTATTTTCAACAAAGTTTTGATGAAGAAGCGACTTATTAAAGAAATGGAATTTGTCAATAGAGGAGTAAAAATTTCCACCACAAAAATTGAAGAAATGATCGTGCAGCAGCATTGGGAGGTATTTTGCTATACGACATCCGCTGTAGTTATTCCTGTAGTTAAAGAGTTTTACTCTAATCTACATGCGATCAAAAATGGAAGTGTCTACGTCAGAGGAAGATGGGTGACATTTAATCCTTCAAGGGTAAATGAATTATTTTCTATAGAGAATACCCCTGTCTGTCATTATTCAAACTTTGTTCCTTCAAGATACAATATGAACGAGATTTATAGATACCTGACCGACGAACCTGATGATTGGGAGTTGCGCGAAGACGGGTATGTCAGTTTCTCTGCATCACTTCTTAACCCTGTCTCGAAGCATTGGCTTTTCTTTATCTCATCAAAATTATTACCCACTATGAGAGTAAATAAGGTTTCAAAGGAATGCACTATATTAAATTACTGTATTCAAATTGGACTACCTATCGATGTTGGATCAATTATAGTAAAGTCCGCATTGGGATTGATTGTGCATGGGTCAGTTCATGGACTTGGACACCCATCGACTATATTTGCTTTATGCAGTCAGTACCAAGTTTCTTATGAGGCGTGGGAAAAGGTATTTTTGCTATGGAAACCACTCGATCCTACGAATGTGTTTCCAACTTTGGATAACAATGATGAGATTACCATTATTTCTGATAGAGCATCACAGAACAATCCTTTAGTGAGGCCCCTTACTGATAAAACAAATTTCATTCGAAAAGATTAAAGGATTAGAGAAAGACTTGCAAAATATGATGAATTCCATCGATAATATCTACGATATGTTTGATCACATTAATTTGGAGGATGAATGAGCACTTTGATCATACTTGGACATCCGGAGGCCGATTTTATTCATTTACTGAGGCAGAAATGGTGGATTGATGAAGAATCTACTGCAGAATTCTCTTTCAGGCCTTTCTACAATCTATTTGTGCACCTGCGTCACATCGGGAATATCAAAGAGGATGTTAGTTCAGACACTGAGGAGTAGTAAAAATTTCTATCTTATGTTATATTTGTGTGTATATATGTGTTGATTTGGATTTAGGTTTTACTATGATTTAAACTTTAAATTTGATAATCTCAGATTTGATGAAATTATATGTATTTGTTATGTCTCAGCATTTAGAGTGTTGTGGTGTGGATTGCAATGCTGAGTATTTATGAGAGTTTGAAGTATTGAAGTCTTTAGTGTTAGTGTTTAAAAGTGTGAAGTTTGTAAGTATTATGGATTTCATATATAAAGTTATATTGTTTGTGTGAACTTTTTGTGAGTATAAGTATCTAGTCTTCATACTAAATTATCAAATTAAGTGATCGGAAGATTAATTAGGGCCAAATCAAGGTTGAAAATGATTGAAGAATTTTAAATGTTTAAAATTTTTTGGGAGCTCGCCGACGGCGAGGGAAATCCCGCTGACAGCAAGAACGATCTCGCCGACGGTGAGATTTTCCCGAAACTTTGGCCTTAGTGAATTAATTAGCTCGCTGACGGCGAGATCGCGAAATATCCTATATTTGACCAGTCAACCGACACTATTCATCGTCCCCTTCCTCAAAACTTCGAAAAAACCGACCTAGGGCTCGTGAGATCTTGGATTCGAGGCGATTTCAACACTTTTTGACACCGGATTTCATCTCCCCTTTGTAAGTGCTTCACTCCTATGCAAAAATTTTTGATTTTCACCATGAATTTCATCTACATTGGGAAATTTTGGAAAAAATCGAAATATGGAGAAAATACTTGGAAAAAATTCATGGAGATCGATTTAAATGGATTTTAGTTGCTATAGGAAGCCATTTTAGTAATAAATTGGAAGTTTAGTTAGAATTTTTGTGATTTTCATAGATCGAACGAAATGGCTCCTCGACAAAAATGAAGGTTGGATTACGACGAAACTCGTTTTGTGAATGCTAGGGCACAATCAAGATATTTTCACAATATTCAAGCCAGAACATGCTTTAAGATCGAGTTTTCAAAAGTCCTGGAGGAGAAGTTAAGCGAATAATTAAAGAAAGAGGATGGGAAAATTTATGTTTCATGACCAACAGAGCCGCTGTAGAAGTGGTAAAGGAATTTTATGCGAACTCGACACGAGTCGAAGATGCACTAGTTAAGGTTAGAGGATTTTTTGTGGAATTCAGCGCTGCAAGAATAAATGCTTATTACAAGGTACGAGACACCTACATCAGTGAGTATGATACTTTTGGAATAATGGAATGACCACTGGAAGAGGTGATCGACTTTCTCACTGACGGGAAAGGAGTTTGGAAGATAAAGCAGTGCGAAAGGGTAAATTTTCCTCTTTCTATGTTAAATGTGTCATCTAAAGCCTGACACTATTTTATTTGTTCTACTTTGTTACCTACTTACCACCATAGTGAGGTAACAAGAGATAGAACAGTTCTGAATTTCTGTATTCAGAACCAAAAAAGTATTAATGTGGGAAGTGTAATTTATAAGAATATATTAGCCACCTCAAGAAGTGAAAGTGGAGGAGGACTAGGACATCCTAGTCTTATATATGCACTCGCCAATTATACGGGGTAGAGGCAAGAGATGATGAGGAATGGGTTGAGCCTATGAAACCCATTACTCTGGCTAATATTAAGAAATATAAATCCCACGAAGGATGGAGATCAGGGACGAGCAGTTATATGCCTTCATCGAGTAGAGATATACCTTCTACTAGTTATGACCCACCTCCCTATAGTACTCCTACCCTTCAAGATTTGATGAATGAGACGACTTTACAACGGAAAAGTTTTGAGAAAATAGAAGAAAAACTGGAGCATATGGACCAAAGGATTGGAGGCTTGGAGAGAAGACATGATTATGACAGTGAATATCTCCAGCGACATTCAGAATATTAAATAGCATATTATGAGGTTGAACATCGTTACAGGAGAGGTGAATTAGATGTTGTCTTTCCTGAATGCCCCCGCTACACACAGTATCAGCCTGCTCAGCCTTCTCAGCCTGGAGATCAGGGAGATGATATAGTTTGGGATTTTGATGCTTGAAGATTAGAGACTTTATTTGGTTTGTTTAGATTAATTGTTATTTTAAGAACTTTATTACTTTGTGTGTAATTGTTATGTACTTTCCGTGGACTGTGGAGTTGGTATGTTTGTTTTAAATTGCTTTAAGTTAGACTTTTTATATATGTTAAATTAGTATGCAAATTCTCTTTAAGGTAGTATGTTAGTTTTTCTTTAAATGTGTTGTTTAAGTTTTATAAATTGTGAACTTTAATTTTAGATTGTTTTAGTAACCCAGTTGATTGGATGTGTAATAGTAGATTAAGTTTTAATATGTTTGTGTTTTTTTTACTTATTTAAAAATTTCTTTACCCAACACTCTCTTTTAAATACTATATATATGGAAGAATACTAACA
Source organism: Papilionanthe hookeriana x Papilionanthe teres (assembly GCA_022702705.1). Lineage (NCBI taxonomy): Eukaryota > Viridiplantae > Streptophyta > Magnoliopsida > Asparagales > Orchidaceae > Papilionanthe > Papilionanthe hookeriana x Papilionanthe teres. Next base: position 168,728,034 of record CM040422.1, on the reverse strand, counting down.
GTACAGGTTCTTTAAATAATGAAAAAGCCTACAAAAATTTCAAGGAAAAGAAATACCTAAAGCTCAAAGGTATGATTCATTGTATATTTTCCTTTTCACCATTTAGAAATAGATAGAAAAATTTAAGTTTGGGGAAGGAAAAATACAAATTTAATTATTAAATTGTTCTCAATTTCTATGTTTAAAAAATTATTATTATTTGATTTTCTGTAATAATTTTTAATTCAGTAACTTGAATTAATTTATATAATTATTATAGAAAATTGAATAGAATATTTCTAGAAATCCAAATTAATTTAATAGAATAAGATATTTGGTTAAAAGGAATAAGAATATAGTAAACTATTTAAAGTAAGGGAAACTATATTCTAAAATTGAAATTCTTAAGTATGTAGGTGAAAAAGAAGAGATTGAAACTCAATGAAATAAAGACTATAAAATACATATAAGCAAAGAAATATTTTAAGTTTCAAATTTAGGAAGAGAAAGTTGAAGTTCAAAATTATTAACAGGCTATCCAGATATAGTAATCCTCACTTGAAAAGAAAAAGAGAAGGATTGAAAATCAATCCAAAAAGTAAAAAAAAAAAAGAGAAAAGAAAAGAAAAAAATATAAGTGAGGAGAAGCTTGAGGAGATGCCTTATCAAAAATTGGCTTCAATAGAATCAACCTAAATGGTAAAACTCAAGTATATTTCTAAACTTATATATATGGATTAGTATTTTACTAAATAGTGTTTTCTTGAACTTCCTATCATCTAAATATCTTAAGTAAATTACACTTTTAAATATAGTCTTTCCTGAAATAAATAGAGAGCTAGAAATCTTAGATTCGATAACTAAATAATCTTATATCTATAAAGTTAATTTAATTACTTAAAAATATTTCTATTTAACTTTACTATAGTATTATTTAAATTTAATTCATAGTTTATTTGAATTAAAAAAATTCTATTACAAAAATCATTGTTTTTATTTAGTATAAAAATTACTTGAGGACAAGTAATAATTAAGTTTGGGGATTTTGATCACAGAAAAATATGTTAAGAAATTCATACCTATTTTTTATGAAATTGCACTTTAAAAAAAGGTATTTTCTTTATTTTATTGTAGGAATGAAGATTTATAAGTGATGGAAGAAAAAAAACATAAAATAGAGCAAATTTGGATCAAAAAGGAAGAAATACATGCAAAATGAACTAAGTCGCCGACGGTGAAATCAAGCCCGCCGACGGCGAGATTATAAATAGAATTTCTTAAAGGTTTGCAACTACCTCGCCGACAGCGAGCTCGAGCCCGCCGACAGCAAGATCGCACGGTTTGAAGACCTTCTAGAAGCCCCGCTGAAGGCGAGGTCGTTTCTCGCCGACGGCGAGACAGTTCAAAATGCCAGATACATTGAACCTGGATGCTTTTTGAAGAGGTGCTTAAGTACCCCTTGGACCTTTGTCTACCTCTATAAATAGAGGACGAATTTTAGTATGTAGTGTGTCTATTTTTAGGAGTCTTAGAGTATTCTATTAGTGTGCTTTTGAGTCTAAGTTGAAGTTTAGTGTGAGTAAGTGTAAGTAGTGAGTTAAGAAGTGTGCTGTACTAAAAGGAAAAGTCAAAGGAACTTCCAAGAGCCTGCTTGGGGAGGAAATTGAGATAAGTATCTTTGTTTATTGTTGTTAACTTTAAATGAAATTCATGCTTTGTTTAATTCCCATGCATTCTGAGTAGTTTTCTTAGTCTTTCTCCTTGTTTATGAAATTATGTGAATCGATGAAATTAAATAGAAGTGCCTAATATATTAAAATAAATTGTGATAATCTTTTACTTAAAACTTAATTTACTTTCAATACGGCCAATTGAATTGTTAAAATATGTTGAATTATCAACTATAGTAAAGATTACATCCAATATTCGGGAAGTCAAAAGCCTTGAAAGGAGGGTGCAAATAAATAGGGAAATATTATTTATCGGATGTAGAATTGGACATTTTAGTGTGACGGACTAAAATATTCAATTTGGTCCTATTGTTTGAGAGCTGAAGTGTAGATGTTAGCCCTTAGGTGAGGGGAACGTGGGAGCTCTGAAGTGGCAGCCAGTATCCTCCCAGCCTAGCCGCAGATTCAGTAATCAAACATAGAACTAGTCAATGCTCTTTGCACCTGGACCAAAGGGTAAAGAATAGGAATGCTCCTATTTGTCACAATACAAAAAAAAATCTATTTGAATTCATCATTCACTTAAGTTTCTAAAAACAAGGGGAAGGATACTTTTTCTAAGAAATCTTTAAATCAACTTTATTTAAAGCATTAGTTTACTTTAGATCACTTTAGTTAAGTATTCCAAATTTCCTATACTATCTTAGTAAGTAAAATCTTTTAAATTTAACTGTTACAAATCTTTTAAAACTTCCCTGTGGGATCGATAACCAGGACTCCACTAGAGCCCTGTATTACTTGATACGATACATATACTTGCGTAGAATCCACATTATACATTCCATCATAAAATTAAATATATATTAAGCGGGATCAAGTTTTTGGTGCCGTTGCTATTTTTGTAAACATTAAAAAGTGGGTCACTATTAAAATCAGGAGGATAAGAAGATCTATAATTGGTATTTCCTTGGTTCGGATTTCCAACTTGATTCATAGAATTGTTTCCCCATTATGGGTTAAGAACATCATTTGTATTATTCCAGTTGAAGTTTGGGCGATTCCTCCAACTAAGATTATAATAATTTGAATAAGAATTATTGACTTTGTTATTTATGGCATTCAAGGTTTCATAAGGTGTTTGAGAGTCTATCATCTGTCCTGATGAATTTTCTTCTAACACCGAGGGTGTTGGAGAATAATTCATTTCATATTGATATATTTTCTTAGAAAGTGCAACAATTTGAGAGACTAATAGTACACACTAATTCAGAACCGTAAAACACTAAACCTATAGATCTGATATTATGCATACAATCACAATAAGCACATTAACCATAAACAAGCACACACAATTATGACTTGTAATTCAAATATAAGATTTCAAATACTACAAAATTAATTTTAGCGGTTACCTTTCCTCCTGGCAACGGTGCCAAAAACTTGATACGATTTTTTTATATGCAAGAATTTATGAACCCAGATTTATATATTTATATTGATTTTGTAAAGTCACAATTTCAAATGCAAGTATATGTATCGCTCAAGTAAGACAGGGCTCTAGTGGAGTCCTGGATATCGATCACACAGGGAGGCTAATTTTATGGTGTAGCACAGAAATCACTTCTCGAATCACATCACAATTGTAGTAATTATAATTCTTAAAATAGAGACAAACAGTTGTAGTTACTAATTCTATCAAAGTACATTTTAACCTTCCAGCAAGTTAAATTAACACAAAACTAAATTTATAATAAAGTTTAGTTGTAATAATGAATCTTCCTCCTCTCCAATTCTAATATGATGATTTTTGTGACATAGATGAGTGATGTAAATGTATTGTGCCAAATAGAAGCATTCCTATTATTTACCATTTTCCAAGCGCATAAAGAACATTGGCTAATCCTAGGTTCAATCCCTAAATCTGTGGTTAGGCTGGGAGGATACTAGCTCTCACACCAGAGCTCCCACTTCCCTTCCCCTGAAGGCTAATTCTCACTTTGGTTTCCAAACCCTAAGACCAAATTAAGGATTTTAGCCCATCACTCTGAAATCTCAAATTCTACACCCATCAAAATATATTTCTCTATTTATTTGTTCTAAACCCCCATGAACTACGTCACTCATTCATGGATATTGAATGTGACATTCACTTTTGTTATGGAACTCATAATCCTTTCGGAACATATGTTTCCCAACAAGTCTTAATAATTTAATTGGCTAGATCAGAAAGTAATTGAAGTATGAAGTTAAAAGGTCATCACAATTTCTCCATAATAAATCGACACATCATTTCCAGATCACTACATCAACACATCACATGAAAAGGAGGAAGATAAAGAAATCTACTCAAGACTCATGAGGAAATGATGATAAAACATGGATTATATATATAAAAACAACATCATACAGACAGAGTAAAGAGAAGACAACTTATCTCAAACTCTTCCTCAAGCGAATCTCAAGGAATTCATTTGACTCCTCTTCTTTCTTTACAATAACACACAATTCTCTCTTTAGATAAGTAAGGAAGAAGAATTCTCTCACTTTCCCTCTCCTCCTACACTCTTTAGAAAAGAACACACAAACCCTAGATTTCCTACAAAATGAAAAGACACACTCACTCTTCACTCTCTCACACTCTAAACTCTCTCCCCTTCACTAAATTTGGCTCCAAAGTAGTTTAAATCCAACCATAACTGATTTCCCAAGAGTTTCTTCAAGCATCCCTCCAAAATCCGACAAAATACATTGAATCTAGTTTGATTTTGGGATAGGGTGTGGTCCGATACAGGATAGGTGCGGTCGCTATTTTCCGGCGCTATTTTCCAAAATCAGACGTTATTTTCCGCCTTTTGGTCCAAAGTCTCTATAAATTGGTGTGATCTGGTGCTAGTGGCAGCATCGTTCAGTGCTAGTTAGATAAAATGCACTTTTGCCCTCATTTTGCTCTAAATTTGCTCCTTTTCGCCTCATTTTGCTCCAAAGGCCTAAAATCATTGTACCTACATGAAATCATGAAAAATACCTTTCTTTAAACTGCAATATCATAAACAACAAGTATGAAATGGACAGTAAAAATCTATCAATTTTTTAGTGGATCAACCACTCCCCATACCAAACTTGAAAGCAGTTCACCGGTTCTAGAGAGGACCCATTCGAAGGTAGGAGAAGGATCCTATGGATAATTAGTATTCACCTTTCGCTTCTCTTCCTAGGGGTAGCGACAAATGGACCTAGATCTAGGAGGAGGGACCAAAAGCTTTCGTCTTGAGGGCTTCTCGATTCTCCCGCATTGACCTACACCAGGACTGGTTTAAGCATGGTTCAGGAGTGGAGTTTCATGCTACGGGCTTGCGAACACGTTATGGTACGTAATTTTTAAGGACAATTTGGATGGCTACAACCCCTAGAGCTATGTCATCTGGTTGATAAGTATCAGTTTTTAGGGATGGTGTCATCTCATTACTTGTCCACCTTTCACCTTCACACTGTGGTTGAAGCTGCTTAGGCAAGGAAGAAAGCGAAAGTTGTCAAGACTTGTCTGAAGTAGTCTTTAAAGCAGGTAGAAGAGGCTGAAGCTCAAATTACCAAAGCAAAGAAGAGCTTATGAGGAGCTTCAAAATGGCTCTCGGTCATGCTCAAGGAGAACGACGACTTATCTGCAAACTTTGCCTCATCAGACAGACCGAGGTACACGTCAAGGAGTTGAAAAACTAGTTTTGACTTGGCACAAATTTGTTATTGATCAACTCATTCAGTTAGAAATGGGCGACTCGAAGTGTGCAAATCCGAGTAAATTTTCCAGCTTCTATCGACTCCATCTCCATTAATCAGGAAGTCTGCTAGAGATCAAAGGGGGTTGCTCGGTCGTCGACTTCCTGTCCCTAAAGTTTTTGTGGTAAGGGATTTTCCTTTCCTTTTTTTCTAAAGTGGAAACACCACTCTTGTAATGATTAAGATTAAAGAAAAATAAATATTTTATTTGGTTTCTTATACATCTTTATCTTGCTTATGTTTCATATCTTTATCTATCGTTTGCTCGTCGTGGTAATGAATTTAGGCATTCTCCCTCTTTGATCGCTCATTGTGTGGAAGTGAATTTCTAGGCTGCTTGCCCTAGAGGGGATTCTTCAGGTTGCTCACCTTGAATGGGATTTTTTAGGTCACTCACCCAGAGGGGAGACTTTAGGCCACGCGCCCTGGAGGGAATCTTTAAGTTGCTTGCTCCATAGGTGAGTCTTTAGATTGCTCACACCAGAGGAGAGTCTTTAGGTCGCTCTCTCAGGAGGAGAGTCTTTAGGTGGCTCACCTCGGAGGGGAATCTTTAAGTTGCTATCCATATAGAGGATTCTTTAAATTTTGTGTTTCCTAGTCTCCTAGACTGACTAGAGGACATGGAAATTTTTGGATTCTATAAATGTGATGAAGTTACATATATGGTTTGCAATTCAATAATATAACGAAAATATCAACTAATACTTCCTTTTTCATTATGTTAGTTTTAATTTTATACGAGAAATTTTTATTCAAGGAAAAATTACTTTGGTCATCACACCTCCAAGTCCTAAGAATGTCATTCCCCGTATAGGTTTTGAGTCAGTACGCCCACGTGGGAAACCTTTTGCTGATGATGAATGGTTCGGTCCAAGTTTAATCAAGCTTGCCGACTGCTTGTCCTTGGATTGCTGGATCAGCTTTTTTGAGAACGAGGTCTCCCGGAGCAAAGGACTTTTCTTTCACCTACTTATTGAAGTATCGGTGGTTCTTATTTTAATTTCTTCCTGATAATGGGCCGAATTAATACAAATTTCTTTAGTGAGGTAAAGCGCAAGCATGGCTCCTTCATCATTGGTTTACTACCATCTGCTAGCCCTCCTTCATTGAAAGTAGAGGTCGTAACAGTCCTTTAGCTATAGTGATTGTACTCACTGGTAGATCATTTCCATGTCGTGAAATAACATAAAAGAAGTATGCCCCATCACCATTAAAGGCGTTATTCGGATAGCCCACAACACCGACGGTAAGTGGTATGCCCATTTTCTCTTTGCTCCATTGACCTATTTTCTAAAAAGATTCAAGATAATTTTGTTGGCTGCTTTGGACTGACCATTATTATGGGGGTAGTGCACGGATGTAAATTTTAGGTTTATTCCTCGACCCTCACAAAAGTTCATAACACCTTGGAAATGGTATGAGTTTGTCTAAACCCCAAATAGGGAAAGCATAGGGACTTATTATAGGTTGTAATTGTTTGGATGTCTGATGTTGAATGGGACAACACTTTTGGCATTGTTTGCATCTCTTTGGAAATTCCTTAGCATCTTTGAAGCGTGTAGGTCAAATGTATCATTGACATTACACTCAGTAGGTTAAGAGTAACCCTCTTGATTGGCTCCCACATTCACTCAAATGTACTTCGTGGAGGACATATTTAGTTTTGCCTTCTGCTAGACACTATAAGTATAGCGAAGTAGCAGATCTTCTGAAGAGCACTCTTTCAATCATTAGGTATTGGGTTGTGTTGATATGGAAACATTTTGGTTTGGTGACTTCATCCATTTGTTTCGCAACTTTAAGATAATAGATGTAAGGGTCCATCCAGCTCTTTAGCCTTTCGGAGGACACTTCCATTGCTTCAGGTTCTTTGATTGTTGGCTGGATCAATCATTTCAATGTTTCACCTACCAGCTGGGAACATTTGGATACGAGGTCAGCTATTAAGTTCTTCTCCCACTCAATGTGGTCGATTTAGAAGCTTGCAAATCATTCCATCTCTACTTTTACCTTGGCGAGATACTTTGCCATCACCTCATCTTGGGCCTTAAACATTTTTTTTATCTGGTTGACTATGAGTTGCGACTTCATCTTCACATGAAGATGATGGGTTCCCATGTGGTGCGTAAGGCATAGGTCAGTGATTAGTGTGTTGTGTTATGCATGGTTATTAGTGACACTAAAATATATGGCGATGAAGTGATAGTAGTGCTCACCTGGCAGGCTATGAAAAGCAAGTTTGAGCCCTGAAGCTGTCTTATTGGAAGCTCCAACAATATATAGAATCCATACAAAGTTTTCAACGATGATTCCTTCATACTGTAAAAATGGCTCGGCAAAGTCTGTTTGAAGTTCACCACTGCTTGGGCCTTGATCGTTGTTCTGAGGACGTAAATGATTATGAAATCACTCATCTCCATGAACCATTTAAGGAGTCAAACAGAATGTTTCAGATGAGAGAGGACCAACTTGAGGGGATGATCAGTGACGACAAAAATTGGGTGTGCTTGGAAGTAAGGTCAGAACCTAAGGGTAGAGGTGATAAAATGAAAGTTAATTTTTTCATGAAGGGGTTCCTGATTTAAATGTTCCTTAGGATTCAACTGGTGTAATATATAGGGAATTTTCTTTCTTATTTCTCTCCAACTAGTACTGAATTGAAGACTTCAGGCCCTACTCTGAGATATAAAGAGAGTTTCTCGGTTGGCTTTGGACTACAGAGGAGTGGTGGTAAATCTAGGGAGACTTTGATCCTTTTGAATGCTTCTTTGCACTCAATGGTCCATTCAAATGTTTGTCCATTCTTAGGGCTATGAATAATAATGCACACTTATCACCCGACTTAGAGATGAACTGACTAAGACTCACTATTCGTCGGACAGGTAGCCTTTAAACCTCCTTCGTATTTTAGGGGGAAAGGCATGTCTAGCAACGCTTGAACCTTCTGGGTTGGCCTTGATACCTTCACCCGTTAAGAGGTAACCCAGAAATTTCTGGTTGAGGCTCTGAATATACATTTCTGTAGGTTTAATTTTATGTTAAATTTTCTTAGAGTTTCAATATTTCTTTTATGTCTTTCTTATGTGTTGTTCTAGCATTTTACTTTTTACCAATACATTATTCACATGAACTTCAATATTTCTTCCTTTATATTATGCAAAAAGTATATTCATCGGCTGCTAGCAAGCAGCTCCAGCATTATTAAGCCTGATGGGATATTATATTATAACAATATACTCCCTTAAAAAGTGATAAAAATCATTTCTGCATCAGTGGGGTGCATCTTGATATGGTGGTATTCAGAAAAAGCATCCAAGAATCTCCTTAGTGAGTGTCCGACCATTGAATCTACCAATGTGTCGATCATCGACAGTGGGTAACTCTCTTTCAGATAGGCAACATTTAGATTGGTGAAGTCAACACACATTCACCACTTCTTATTGAACTTTTACACCATTCTATGTTGAATACCCAAGTCAGAAATTGCTCTTTGCAGACGTATCATGCCTCCAGTAGTTTCTTTACTTCTTCTCAGAATGGTTCGGCCAAAGTAGCGGCCAAAGACCTTAACTTTTGCTTCACCGTTTGAATGGTAGTATTAGTGTTTGACCTGTGGCATGATATGTCTATGGAAACCACTTACAGTTCTGTGGTTGACTAGATAAAGACGTATCAATTCTCTTTGAGGGCTAGATGAGAAAATATTTTTACCTGGAATTAAAATCTTTGTTGAGTAGAAAAAATTTACCTGACTCTTCTTCGATGATGGGGATTTGGAGGGTTGTCATGCTGCTCTCGAGGCCGCTCTCTCTTTGGCTCTGCAAGTTGAGTGGTTCTCGGTCGATGCTGGTTACTACTCAGAAGCAGCATGTCCTTGACTACTCTAAGTCCCCTCGAACAGTAATTATCTTTGCGTCTCCTGGGAACTTTATAGTTACATGGTTGGTGAAGGTCATCACCCAGTAGATGTTTAGTAGTGGTCGGCTGAAGATGAGATTGTATGAGGGCGAGGAGTCGACCACTAGAAAATCTTTGGATCTCACAAAATGTTTATCATTGTCTCCTTAAGTGACAGTCAGTGCGATCACTCTTAAAGCCTCCTTCTTTCCTCAAAATCCAAAAAGAGTTTCGGACGGTGCTGCCATATGTTGTGTCTCCAAGTTGAGCTTGTAAAACATCGTTGAACAAGAAGTTCACCGAGCTCCCGGTATCGATGAGTATGTGATGAGCCCCCGGCATGTGCTATTTTTCTGCGTGTTTTATACTTTGTAAGTACGAGCACACACTAGAGGTTCTACGCAAGTATATGTATCGTTCAAGTAATACAAGGCTCTAGTGGATTCTTATTTATCGATCCCACAGGGAAGCGAGGTAAGAGGTCCTTAGTCAAATTCTAGTATAATACTATCATACCTTAGTCTGGAAGATTGAGTTAAGTGATTTTTCTAACAAATACTCCTAAAGGTCAGTCTTAAGTTTAAAATAGCTAATAACTACTCCTAAAGGAAAATATTAATTCTAAAGATAGCCTTTTTTGGATGAATTGGTTTGGTGAATTTTGAGATAATAAAATCTACAATTCTTATGCATTGAATTGGATAAATTTTAGGAATGTGATACATTAAATATTGTATGTGTCAAATAGGAGCAATCATATTCTTTACCCTCTTCTGAGTGCTATAAAGAACAATGGCTAATCCTATGTTTAGTCTCTAAATCAATGGTTAAGTTGGGAGGATACTGGATCTCACTCCAGAGCTTCCACTTCCCTTTGCCTTAATGCTAACTCTCGCTTTAGTTTCCAAACACTATGACCAAATTGGGCATTTTAGTCGGTCACCTTAAAATCTCCAATTATACGCCCATCAAAGTATATTTCCCTATTTATTTGTACTAAACACCCATGAACTTCAACATCCATGAAATTTGAATGTGGTTTCACTTTGTTGAGAATACCACCCTCTCGGATCATAGTGCAATTACAATGAATTATAACACGATAACGAGCTCTTTTTGTAATGTAAATGAAGTGCAAGTAAAAACCATCACATTTATAATTAAAACTTTTTTTAGCATGCTTTACAATATCCTAAACATGAATCATACTCATTGAAAAAGAAAAGTAAAAGAAAAATAACGACATAATCTTCTCATGCCACTATTTCCAATTAAGAATAAAGAGTAAGAGAAAGACATCACAAAACATGAAAAAAACACAACGGAAAACTTCGTTACATCAAAGAAAATCCACTAGATAAGTGTTTAAAAAATCATAAGATAATGAAGAACATAATACTTAGCTTTTTACCCTTGAAAGAAAGATGAAAATCTCTCCCATAAAGTCTCACACTGATCCATGTAATGCCAGTAGATTCCCTTACAAATTCTCTCAAAATCCCCCACCAATCTCTCTAAAAAGGTAGAAATCTACATTTTTACTCCTATTATAAGATCTAAACATTCTTCACATTTTTCCACTCACTCACACCACTTTTTTGAAATAAAAATTATTCTAATATAGTGTAGGGACGAATTTCCAAAGAGATGTCTCAAGAAACCTTCCAAAAAGCGTCCAGATTCAATATATATGACCAATAATCATCATTGGCGCCTTCGGCGCCGTTTTTGGGTGATGTTGGCGCCCAACAATGTTGCTCACGGGTTTCTGACGTTATCGCGCCGTTGGCGCCCATTTTGCACAACTCCACCGTTTTGCTCCGTTTGACTATGTTTTAGCTTCGTTTCGCCCTATTTCAGTTACATTGTGTTTTTAACAGATAGTTCTACAATATAAGCATGAAAATAACATTTTTTTGAAGTGTAATCTCATTAAAAAATATGCAATAAGTGTAAAAGATATTAAGCATAAAAAGACTTATCGAAATGTGTCAAGCCAAAATTTGCTTTCTTGCTCTTTTTTGCTCCAAATTGCACCGTTTTTTCTTCTTTTTCTCCAAAAGTCCATTTCCTGTACCTAAAACCAAAAACATGCAAAAATACATTCCTTTAAAGTGCGATATTATTAAAATTAAGCATAAAACATATATGAGAAATCAAGCAGTTTTTAGGCGTGTCAGTATACTTCCCACCTGATGGTTGTTAATTGAAGCTGTAATGATAATGCGTCGTTATAGAGATTAGCTTTCACCAGAAGGTCTTCGTCAGTGAACACAAAGGGGGGTTGTGTCGCCCTTTGTGGGACAAGGATGGTGGTGTACAACTCTTTTGATTACACCCTTTTTAGGCCGATCATTGGGAAGATTCCACACCTTCTTCATGTATTGCTAGAATTATTCCTGCAATTCATATGATGCTTGCTTAAATAGGTTCATTAAGTGCATCGTCAGTTGGGGCTTTACCTTGTGAGTGAGTGATTATTTCGTAGTTGTAAATTCTTTCAACTTCTCAGCCATGATCAAGTCTTCGACGAGGCTTCTGAGGAGCCAACATTCTTCTATGTTGTCACCGTGGTCTCTATGGTAGGCGCAAAACTTGTCCGGGTATCGAGCTGAACTTTCGACCCTCATCAGCTATGTTTTTGAAGTACTCTTTATCATGGATGGCCTTTATGAGCTCGGCCATCAAAATTCTTAAAAGAATCATTGTGATGGGTCGAAACACGTAGGGGTCGTATGAATGCTCCTTGGTTGAGCTTGTCTATGACTTCTCGTCAAACTCTATGTCGCTTTCCTCATTCGCTTAGTAGTAGACCGTCCTTCATTCAACTCACTTTGTTGGTATCTTTCATTAAGTCATTTTTATGGCCATCTCTTGTTCAGCCAACATCTCGATCAGCTAGTTGGCTATTCGAATAAACCAATAGATTCTTGAGGTGCTCACTCGACTTTGGCATTGATTTTCATTATTAAATTAATTTGTTTAATGATATTGCTGTACTTTGACCACCGGTCCATCATATTTGTTCTGTACTCATGTGTTGTTTTGAGAATTGTGTCGCCACAGTCCTGTCATACAAGTTTCATATTTTTTAATTCTAATAGATTAATTTTTTTTAATACAATAAGCCCAAGTATTTTTAGGTCAACCTCTGCCTTTTTCAATATAAATCAAATATAAAACATCTACTCTTCTAATAGTATCATCGGATGGCTGAATCTTAATGTGACCAGACCATCTAAGAGAACTCTCTCTATTCTTGTTCGTCATTGTAGCTACACCAACCCTACCAAGGATGTCCATTTCTCATTTTGTCTCTTAGTATCAACCCACTCATCCACCTAAGCATTCTCATCTCAACAATACTTAACTTTGTCATATGCTTTTCTTTTAAAGGGCAACATTTTGCGCCATAGAACAATGCGGGTCTCACCACCATCTTATAAAAAAATTACATGTAAATAATTTAATGAATTCAATAAACAGGGCCAGAGACCAATTTCTTTAAATATAAAGCAATTTATTAATAAATATTGGTTATATTTTTTAAAAATTAATATATTAAATAAGTTTTAAAAAATTTGGTATTTTTTTGCTTGGAAAAATGCCATTTTAGTAAGCTATTATAAAAGTTGATATAAAAATATAAATTTTATGTATATTAAAAATGCATAAAATAGAAATTAGTTACATTAAATTAATCTAATCAAGTATAGCTAACTTATTTTAATAAACATCTATGAACAATGTAAAGTAAATTAAACTTGTTAACTTAAGAATCACTAAATTTAAAAAATTACGATAATCAAATAAAATTAATTACTCTTAGTTACATTATTAACGATCAAATTATTACTTAAGTATAAATAATCGCATTTAATATATATATATATATATATATATATATATATATATATATATATATATATATATATATATTATTTTCAAGCTTGGTTGTAGCTAGGGTTGTCAAAAAAACTCGTTGTTCTCGAACAGTTCGTGTTCGGTTCGCCAAGAAGTTCATGTTCGATTTGTTCGATAAGCAAATGAGACGAACACGAACAATTTTTTTTTCGTTCGGTTTGTTAAACAAATCAAATGCGAACAGTGATGTGTTCATTCGTGTTCGGTTTGTTATTGTTCGAAATATAAAATAATTTTAAAAAATTATATTTAAAAAATTTATGATATTTTAAAAATAATTATATATTATAAAAATTTATCATATTTTAAATAATTAAATTTCTATAAATTATAATATATGATAAGTTATTAATAATAATAATAATAATATATTAATACAAATATTATAATATTATAATTAATATACTATACTATATATTAAAGTAAAATCCTAAACAAAATTCTAAACGCCTTATTCAGTTTACTTCATTTTGAGGAAGTATGGATTAACTGATGTGTATGGAATACCTGATCAATTTACTTTATTTTAAGGAAGTATGCTATCAAAGCTAGGGCTGTAAAAAAAACTCGTTGTTCGTGAATGATTCGTGTTCGATTTGCTAAAAAGTTCGTATTCGATTCATTTGATAAACAAACGAGACGAACACAAATAATTTTTTTTCGTTTAATTTATTAAACGAAAATAAAAACAGTAACGTGTTAAAACATTTCGAACACTAACACCAGTTGTTAGTGTTGGGCTGATTTACACCGAGCTTTAGCGGCAGTGGTTGTAGGTGTGGAGTGGTAATTCCCTTCCTCGGACAGTCGCACTGGTAGCACTGCTCCAAGAGAACAAAGAAGCTTCAAAATCTCCCATTTTTCTATGATTATTCGAAGGGTATGAGAAATGGCCGCAGCAGATTTGAACTTAGCTCTTGCTTTCCTCGTCCTTGTCCTTGTAGGAGCTCTTCTGCCGGCGGAGGCGGACATTGGCGTGAATTGGGGAATGCTCTCCACCCACCGGCTGTCGCCTTCCATTGTTGTAGATCTCATGAAGGAAAATCGGATTGGGAAAGTGAAGCTCTTCGATACCGACCCGTCGGTCCTTAGGGCGCTGATGGGGAGCAACATCGAAGTAATGGTTGGGATCCCGAACGAAATGCTAGCACTTCTTAGCTCCTCTCCTGCTGCTGCGGACGTTTGGGTTGGTCAGAATGTATCGAGATACGTGGTTAAAGGCGGAGTGAACCTGAGGTATTTCCCATCTTTAATCACGAGCTTTGATTTTTTATTAATGCGCTTTAGATGTGGTGGTAGTTTGCTTGACTTATGTTATTTGTAAATAAGATTTTCATTTTTCACACTCTAAGAGATGCATTTGCTTGCAGCCTTTCCTGTGCCATTTCCTCTGTTGCTGAGGTAGCGGTGAATCCCTTAGCAGGAGAGATTTGCTTATTCTTTGGGCTAGGCAAGGTGGAGAATTAGTAGGCTCTGTGACTCCATTCAAGTTGGTAATATGTTGATTGAGTAGCACATTGGCTCTGAGATGTTGAAATCTGCGTGTGCGAGGACCTTTAGTGAGTGCATTTGGAGATCGTTCGTAGGTGTGAATGCAGAAACTTGGATTTCGTTATAAGTAATACGCTCCCTTATGAAATAGTAGTACATTTCGACGTGCTTGATGTGAGCGTGGACATTGGTAGATTGAATTCTCATATGAGTTTTTGGAGCCAATAATGTCCATCTTAGCTACAGCGAGTGCGTGGTATCCTGTTTTCATGGAAGAACGGGGAATAGTCGGTTGCTTTTTCACACTCCACGAGATGACAGTGGATACCATAAATTAATATAAATCGTTTGTAGACCATTGGTCCTTTGGGTCTCTTGCCCAATTAGATTTAGAGTTGGAGGGCAGAGACAAATTGCCTCTGTGAATGGGTAAGCCAAGTCGAGTTGTCCTTTGTTATAGTTGAGAAGACAAGGTGGAAGTGGCGATTAAACAGGTGATGCAAATATTGGCATGGATAATTGACGGTAAAAAGGATGTGTTGGTTTTGGTAATGGTTAGATATTGAAAAGATCGGATGGGGTTTTTGGTAGTGAGAAGGTTTTTAAAAAGTTGAGTGGGAGTTAGAGTCGGTAGCTTGGAAGGGATTGAATTAGCTGCAGCTTTGCAATCTTCCATTTCAGATTTATGAACTAATTGACTTGCATATTGTTTCTTATGGAGGAGGAGACCATTTTTGCTTGGTAGTACCTGGAACCAAGGAAGTTGGATACATGCTTCAAGTGCATTGTTAAGTGCAGTTGTTGGTGAAGAGCTTGGATAGCAGAATCACAATAGCCAGTTACAGGCATGTTATCTATATAGATTAATAGGTAGCTGTGTGTTTGCCCTTTGCTTTAAAGTAGAAGATGGGTCAGCAAAGTTGAATTTAAAACCTTGTTTGTAGAAAACTTGGAAAAGTGAAAAACCACTGTATTGGAGCACGAGTCCATAAATGGACTTCTGTAGGAGAGAAACATGATCGGGAGTTTGTGGATCTATGGAACCTTCGGTTAACTTCATATAGACTGTTTCGGTCAGTTTTCTGGAGGAATGAGTTTGAAATGTGAAGTTGGAGAACACTCCAATGGTTGATTATGGCAATGGTAAGTAATATAGAAGTGTCAACATCTTTGTAACCGGACAAAATTTTTGCAAATAGCCAACTCCATGCTCCTGTTAGATACTTTAGCATGACAAAATAGGCTTTGTGACAAGCAATGGTGCCATGTAAGTTTTTTTTTTCCAATGTTCAGCGGTAGCCTAGGATTTTTTTATTTGTGAGTTTCAGTTATAAAGTTTCAAGTGCTGTAATTTCGGTGAGCTACAATTTTCTAGGGGATTGCTTGTCTTCATTTGAGTTATTTGGCGCATTGTGTGAAGCAAAGTGGGGTTGGCATTAGGATGATTGTTATGTTACATATTTAGTCTTTTTTTTAGTTTTAGGTGGCCTTTTTGGAATTTTTATGCATTGGATGTGAAGCTTGGGCTCAGACTGACAGGAAGTTGGACTCAATGAGGTGTTGGTGAAGAATTAAATGGCTCTGTTTGAACTTAGCTAGGAGATGTTGGGCATTACAGAGGGGTAGGTGTGCATTGAGTGATGAATGTATTTGTTTTCTATGTTTGAGAAAAGTGAGTTTTTATTTGTTATTAAAATTGGTTTTGAGAGGTTTGTGTTTGAATAAGAGCCATACGAACGAGTGGTGGGGTTTGGGTGGGGTTGGGTTGAGTTGGAGTAGGGTGGGTCTTCATTGTGAAATATTTGGGTAAGAGTTCATCAAAGATAATGTGACAAAGGATTATGATCATTTCTGTGGAAGGTTGATAACATTTGTTGTTTGATGAATAGCGTATGAAGATATTCGTCAAGAAATGTGGAGCAAGTTTGTGATTGAGTTAGGGAAGTAGGTGCATCCAAAGGCTTCGAGTGCACATCCTTATTTTTTTATAGAAGATAATGTGAGGATTTCGTATTAAGGGTTTTTAAAGGCATATAATTAATTAAATGGGTGAAAATGGTATGAGCAACGAATCATAGGTTGGCAATCGGGCTTGCAATAGGAGTGTTCTTATGGTTTCAATTAGATGCCCATGTTTTCATTCAGTTACGTCATATAGGGGAAGATTTCAAAGGTCGGAGTTATTTTATTAGCCTCCTCTATTAAGCACTGAGTTTTTATAGAGGCATTGAATTTCTTTTGCATCATGTTTTAAAATTTTAAAATATTCTAGTAAGTTTAGATTTTTAACCGACAAAGGAAATATTTTGCAAAAATGAGATTAATCGTCTATAAACGAGACATAGTATTTATAATGTTGATCAAAGATAATTGGGGTTGAACCTCATACATTGGAATGTATTATGGAGTTTATATTTTAAGTAGTGTTTTGGGAAAATAGGAGATGATGGCTTTTATCCAAATACTAAATGTGCAGAACAAAGAACTATAGGGAATTCATAACTTCTTATGCTATATAAGCATTATATAAACATAATAGAGTTTATGTTGTTGGTGCCCCTAATAACTGTGCCAGAGTTCAATGTTGGATACTTTGGGGAGCATAATGATTGCTAGAATTATAAATTGGATATAAACCATTACTACATCAACTCTGTGTTAGAGTCGGTTGGGTGGTTAAATCCTTAATGTGGAAGCTATAGGCATCAAAGAATGTAATGTTATTGCTAGAGTTAAGCTTTGGGACAGAGTAAAGAGTTGGGAAGATATCGAGCCCAATATTGAGGATTGGGATGGAATATCCATTATCGTTGTTTGTTCAATCATAATGAGTTGGAGACCAAATATTCTCAATGCTGAAGATCAAGTGCAAGGTTGCTCTTGAATAAAGTAAGCCAACATTAACTTTGCTAGGTGGGGAATAATTCATGATGTAGCTGTGCCAGCATGAAATTGCAGGATGTCCATTATTTTTTGCAAATTTGGCATTGTATAATATTAGAAGAATGTTAAACTCCCCTTGTTGATTAATAAGTAGAGCCATCTCATTTAGAGAAGGTAGGATTGATGCTTCCTCTGACTCTAAAATTTGAGGTGGTGCACTTTGAGCATTGAGCATATAGAGCAATTTGATGTTGGGAGTTGCTCGTGAGCCTGAGCAAGAATGTCACATCTTGGACGAATAGACTCGACCTTGAACGGGTACTCTCGAAGAGTTGACTCGAAAATATTTCATCATTCTCTCGGCAAGTTTAAACTACTTGTGAGCAAGTTTATGAAGACTTGAACAAGCTTGTATTGTTTTGAAAAATTTTGTATGCCAATTGAGTTCATGCATATTTGTTTCATCATGCTGACTTGATTCTTCTGACCAAGTTTTTGGAATATCTGAATAAACATCTAATTCCTTGATTATATTGTATCTTTGAAACATAACTACAAAAAAAATTATAAATTAGTATAATATCTAATTATGTTGAGTTAGTAGTTGAATTAGAATTTAATCCTTTATGTTTTGATATTTTTCTATAATTTTCATGTAAAATTTTATAAATATTTTTTTACTTTTTCCAAAATCCTCATACTTTCATTTTCTTTTCAAAAGCAGATATCACTAATGTATAATGACACATGAATTCTTACTACTCTCTCAAGATAAGAAGTATGTTGGGAGCAAATAGGTGTTCAACATCAAATATAATGCCGATGGAAGTATTGAGAGATTCAAAGCCAGACTTATTGTAAAAGGTTTCATTAAAGCCTATGAGATCAATTATTAGGAGACCCTCGTACAAATGTCAAACTAACACTATCAAAATTCTCTTTTCTGTGGCAGCTAATAAGGAATGTGGATTACATCAACTTGACAAAAAAATATCTTCATGAATGGGGATTGAGAACAAGCATAGATGAAGAGACCACCAGGACTAGAGAATGATTCCAGCAAACACCTAGTATGCAAACTCAAGAAGTTTTTATATGTGCTTAAGCAATCACCAAATGATTAGTTTTAAATGTATGCTAAAAATATGAAGTATGATGGGTATTTTCAATGTCATGTTAATCATATTCTGGTTGTAAAATACACTCGGGGAGGTACGATTTTTGTACCGATATTATATATGAACGACAAGATTCTTATTAGTAATAGTGAAATAGAGATTCTCAAGATCAAACAAGTGCTTGTCACATAGTTTGAAATCAATTACCTAAGAACCATGAGATCCTTTTTAGGTAGAGAGTTAGTAAGGTTAAAGAAAGGCATCATTATATCACAAATGAAATACATTCTGGATCTACTAAAGGAGACGAGGATGATTGGATGTAAGCATATTGATGCTCCAATAGATGCTAACCACTCAAAGAGGGGTGAAAAAGCGTCATTGTGGAAAAGGGTAGATATCAAAGATTAGTAAAAAAAAACTTGTCTATCTGTCACATAAGAGATTATATATTGCACACTTTGTCAGTATTGTGAACCAATAGATTAATAGCCCAAATGAAGAGCACTTGGAGGTGATGTATAGAATTTTGAGTTTCTCAAGAAGGCTCTTGGTTATGGGTTACTTTTTTGAAAAAGCAGAACCAGAGGTGAAAATCTACACTGATGTTAGTTGGGCTTGGGAACTCATTGACAGAGGATTCACCACTGGTTATTGCTTCAATATATGGGGAAATTTTGTGACATGGAGAAGTAAGAAGCAAGCAATTGTTTATAGAACCAGTGCAAAATCAGACTATAAGTCACCTGCAGTGGGAATCTGTGAAGGGATGTGGATTTAAAAATTGGGAACCGTGATGTATCTCCAACTGGTCTATGCATATTTTGGGTGATAGTTAAGCAGCTATCAGTATTGTGAAGAATCCTATGCATCATGACAGGAAGAAGCATATTGAAGTTGATAAACACTTCATCTCTGAAGAAGAGAATAGTGAAATTATACAACTAAGCTGCATCCCGACGCCACAATAAGTTATTGATGTCTTCAACAAAGCTCTTCCTTTAAGAACTCAAAGTTCAATATCAAGCTTGATCTCTACAACATCTACGACCCAGTTTAAGGGGGAGCGTGAAAATCTAAGATCTCAGAACAAAATTAGAGAATTCGGGAAGAATTTTATTGGGGCAACTTAGGAAATTCTTGATTTGTTTATCCTTTCATATTCTATGATATTTTATTTTTTATTTCATAATTATTTAATTTCCTAATTTAAGTTAGATATATTTGGTATGTTTGTAAATTATGAGGGATTATTTTCTTTATATATATATATATATATATATATATATATATATATATATATATATATATATATATATATATATATATATATATATATATGTACCCTATATGTGAATAATAAAATCAAGAAAATTATTCCTCTCCAAATCAATTTTCTACGTTTATCTCTCCTTTTGCTCTCATGGAGATCGACCTATTTCACTTATAATGTCTTAAGTATGTCCATCATTGTAACGTGACAATGATCTAGCTTCCTTGTTGATATATATCCCTACTTGGCTTGTTGTAGGCCTACTCAAGTTCATAAACCCTTTGAATCACCAAATTGGATTAGTGTTATAGGCTTAAAATGCATTGAATTACATGTAAGGACCATGGTGAACTTACGCCTCAGACCTTTAAATATGAAATCTCATTGATATGCATCCTGAGCCCTTAGTAACAACTAAGGACGCAAATATATCATGTATTTCAATGTGTGGTATGACATGGATGCACGTCAAGGGATATAAGGTGTGCCAAATATAAATGGCTCACAAGCCACATAAGCCTAGTGCCACAGTACATCAAAACTACGAAGAACCAACCATGCTTGACTTGTCCATTCTTTATGGTAATTAGCCAAGGCTCACCCTTATAGAATTGATTGAGCCAAGCAATGCCTTTTGTCCACTATTTGTCATGCTGTCCAATACCTCAATAATACAATATACATGCTTCATGCATTTGAGCCATTTAGTTTACCTTGTATGGCGTGCCTTATGCCATCAAGATTAACCAAAGATTTCCCAGGAAAAAGTTGTGCCTTTTAGCAAAAACGTTGCACTTGGTCCTTGAGGATTTGCCTTGAATGAGGTAAACTATAGCATCATTTGCTCTCCACAATTTCCCAATTTTTCTGAAAATATAAGCACAAGGCCACCACCAATGACTCTCTTGTGTTGACCAAGGCTATGCATTGAAATATTTGCTTCAACATGAAATTCTGGAAAATTGTTATTTAGAACATTGGGCTAAAACCTTTGCTTGCTGTTTGATGCAGTTTCTTTGTCTAACCTCTCTAAAAATGGATAAAATTTGAATATGCATTCCATAAAATTGTGCGTAAAATGCATTAAAAATTTCATTGCATCAGGTTTAGTATTGATATGGAAACTAATTATCCAAATGTTCTTTCATCCTTTTAGAGTTCGAATTTGCATTATCTTAATATTTTTCATCTTTCTTCTTAAGTTTGGCCCAAATTTCATAATGTTTGACTTTTTTTCCACATTTCAATGTTTATTATAACTGATCTAAAAACATTATCCCCTAATAACCACTATAAAATCTCTCGCTACAACAAAACCTAAGCCTATTAAATAAATCTAGCTAGTCTTAATCTTGGTTAACCATCTTCCTAAAATTAGCTAGTCGAACATAAAATTAATTTTGACAATCAAAATTTAACTCATCTAATTCATGACTTCTTTTTAAACATTGTCAGTTTGTTGAACTTGGAAAAAATTAATTTAGTACATTTTTTTTATCAAATTGTCTTTTGATCTTTTCCATTACTTTTTAAATAACCAATAAATATATTTATCATATTTATCTTCAAGTCCATTAGACCCTAACCCCTAATTACTTTGGCTAAGCTCCTTCTCTCTTCTTAAGAGAGAAGTCATTTTGGACAGCTCCTCTCTTCAATTATGTAATTCCTGACTGGTGGTGGTTGCTTGCTCCGTTTGTGCTACCCCTCCACTTTCAATGCTAAGGTCTGGATATCTCCAAGTGAACAATATGACTGCAACTACACCACATTACTAATGGCAGGCTTCAAACCTCCTAGATAAGGAGATATGGTGTGTTTCTCTGTCTTAACTAAATTACACTTCATTTGCAACTAGTCAAACTGCGTCTTGAACTCCACTGATAGGCCTCTTTGCTGCAGGTGGAGTCTCATAAACATATCTTGGCTATAGTGGGGTGGGAGATATTTTCTCTGCACCGCTTTCTTCATCTTTTCTTACTTTGAAGCCTTATCACTGTATCCTCTTTTGTTCTGCCTCTGCAAGATATCCTACCACATGGAGGCACTCTTTCTTATTTGAGAGCTGCAAGCTTCACCTTTTTATCTTTTGGCACCTCTTTATACTCAAAGATCCTTTCAACCATTCAATAAAATCATCTGGATCCCTACCTCCATTGAACTCTAGTAGATTCACCTTTTCTCCGAAGCTTTCGAAGCTTCTGTGGCCTCCCTTGATACTATATTCCGAAATTTCATCAATGAAATCTTCCTTATAGAAGGGGTTGAAACTGTCGCGTATTTCGCCTCTTCGAATTTCCATGTCACTATCAAGTCCAAGTCCTACTTGGGTTTCATCCTCAATGTCAAACTTTAGCTGAAGACAAGATATCTCGTTGCATCTCTTCTCAGGTAGGCTTGGGCATCTTTCTCCTTATTGTCATAGCTAGGTTTTAGAGTTGGAAGGTGAAAGAGAGTGTAAAAATTGATTTAGGGTTGCTGATTTTGATTTTGAAAATCAGCAAGAAAAAATTAGGGTTGGGTTAAAATGTGGCTATGGCTTGGAAATAAGAAAGAAAATTTTTTGGTAGAGGAGCAAGGCGAATGTTAGGAAATCCTATGATAGGATTAGGGTAGACTAGCTCTGATACTAAATGATACCAAAGTTGAAAATTTGATGGGAAAGCATATTTTATTTCTACAAAAAATTGGGGATACATTAAGGACTCAAAAAAGAAACGAAAACGCAACAATTCACCAACACCTGACTAGGATTGAGTTGCACAGATAGCAGATAGGGGCGATACGGGATTCAGATAAGTTGTGGCTGCTTGGAAGGGTGTAGAGTGGGGTTCGATGGGAGTAGGGACTGGTAAATGTGGTTGTGGTAGTGTTGTAGGCAGATGGGAGGTTACGGTCCAGCAGGATAGGAGAGGTGATGATTGGAAGAACGATAGGAAGATGGCAGGGAGATTGGCGGAACGACTGATGGGGTAGCTGTGGTTAGCGACAACAGGTTGTAGGCGGGTGGAGTGTGCAGTAACAACAGGGAAGATTCTGTGGGCGGGTGATTGGAAAACAGGGAGAGGAGGATGCATAGGTTGGAGGGCAGCGAGCAGGACAAGGGAGGAGGGCTGCACAAAGGATTATGTGGGGATTATCACCCAAGTCGAAGCAGGATACAGCAAGAGCACCGCCTGTATTATTAATCCTCTTTAGGCCCAGAAAACTTTTCAGTGATGTGGAGACTAGTAAGAAGAAACTCTTGCCTTATTAGCATGAGTTAACATGTAATTTAATCATTATAGCTTAAATATTATACTTGACCTTTTTGAACCCTAAAGCTATTTTTTATTTAATATCTCGATCGAGTTGCATCTTCCCCCACTCTCTAAGCTTCTACTTTTAACCTACTACAAAATCTTGCTACTATTATACATCTCTTTCATTTTCAATTAATTTTCTTGGATGACCTTTTGATTTTCCCAAAGTTTGTGTTTTGGAGGCGATAGAACATACTTTGATGTATGACTTTCATTACAACAACAACAACAACAAAGCCTTAATCCCACTAAGTGGGGTCGGCAACATGAATCCTTTTTCTCCATTGCGTCCTATTTAGTGTCAAATTTTCGTTTAATTCTAATAAATTAAGATCATTTTTTATGCAATAAGCCCAAGTTTTCCTAGGTTTGCCTCTGCCTTTCTTAACATAAGTTGTATTTAAAACATCTACTCTCCTAATCGGATCATCAGGTGGTCGACGTCTAATGTGACCAAACCATCTAAGGCGACTCTCTCTAATTTTATCCGTCAATGATGTATGACTTTCATTGATGCGAAGAAAATGACAAGTTAGAATTGTTTGGTTGAGTGGGGGTAACTTGAGAATATAATTTTCATTACATGTCTAATCGTATCCAATCCAAGTCTATTGCAAAATAACCAACTCTGTTAGCTCAGAGGAGAGAATATACATTTTGTCTTGTAAGACACAGCCACATCATTAATTTCATTAGCTTTTCTTCCAATTCGGCAAGGAATTCAAGCAAAGTTTCTATCATTTCCTTAATATTTTCATTCTTTTGTCTCCGTTTTCTTTGGAAGTGTGGGTATCTTATATATATATATATATATATTAGAGAAAGCCCTAGGGCATATATTGATTTAAAAGCGGTTACAAAGGCTTGAGGAGAGGGTCCATGGAGACCTTCCCCTACGATACAAGGCTAACAAAAAGGATCCAAAATATTCAAAAATTACAAAACAAAGTCAAGAGCGAGAACGTGATACTCTCACTCTGTTTCTTGGTGATCCATAGAGTAATCTCTTTAATGCTACTCCATTGCACTGAGTCACCAAGGTATCATCAAATAGGAGTGTAACCCTAGGCTTCTTCTTCCCTCGAGAATGATAAATCTGTCAGTATTCTCCATCATCTTCTTCTTCTACTTCTTCTTCTACTTCTTCCTTTTTCGTAAAGTCCTGCTGAATCTTACTGGTGGGTTCGACAATTGGTAGGAGATTTCTTCTTTTTCTGCTGAAAGTTTGGATGTATCTGTTAGAGCGGACGGTTGAAGTAGCCCCCTGGACGGCTTGCGGCACAGGAAGAAGTGCCGCACTTTCAGCTTGTTCAGTAACCACTGTAGTCTCCGGAGTGACAATTTGTATAACCGGCTGAGAATTCTCCCCGATAGCCATGTCAGCTGAGTTTAAACTTTTATCAGCATCAGATGCTACCCTATTCTCCTGAGTCAGGATAGCGTCAACTCTATGTTGGGAATTTCCAACAGCAGCAGAAGGCCCAGAAGCCCTTTTCCTAGAGGGAGGATATCAGGTGTCTCTAATGTGCCCGAATATTTTGCAATGCTGGCAAAAGAGAGGTATGTTCTCTACCACAGCCTCCTGCCAAAACCCATCCGCACCATCAGTGATCAAAAAACAATCCACATCAGGGAGAGTGAAATCACTCTCCACTTGAACCCTGACACCACCTAGAGAGACCCTATCAAAAGTAGGTGAATCAATTCTGAGAGGAGTACCGAGAGCTTGGCTAATGTTGTACAAAGCACATGGATTGTACAAATGAAAGGGAAGCTCCGGAAGTTTGAACCACGTAGGAACGATAGGAGGTTCTTTAGATGAGTCAAAATCAGGAGTCCATTTGATAAGCTTCATTTGGGTGTCAACAACCAAAACAGATTGTTGAGCAAAGATTCTAACATAGTTTTCTTCCTTTGTATTCGAATGAGTAAGTGTCTGCCATCTAACACTCCCAATTTCCATCCTCCAATAAGTTTCAGATTCTCAAAAAATTTCTAACTAAATCCATCTTAGAGTGACTAAATCGAATTTTCCAACTAAAGTAAATTTAATATCATCGGAGAGAATCTTCATTTCAGCTATAGTGAAGATAACGACGGAGTTTCTCATCTTTAGTACCTATCGGCCTGATAAAATCGCCCTGTATTTTTCCAGCCGCAGTGTCATGAAATTCTTGTGGAAAAAAGAGATGATCATTGTGGGAATTGCTGCCCACAGCTTCACCATATGAAGCTTTAGTTGCCATCAGAAAGAAGTCGCCGAGCGACTCCTACAGTCAGTGAATTGCGCTGCAAGCAGGCGTACAGAAGCAGGTTCCACTACTGGAGCCTATCTTCTTGCACAGAGTCGAGCTCCCACAGTGTGACTGGAAGACATCGTACCAGGAGCCGAGCTTCCAGAGAGCGACAGGGACGAAGTCGAGCCCTTCTTCTCGCACAGGAAGTCGTCGTGCAGAGAATCGACAACAGAAACAGGACTGCCGAGTTGTCGAACCTGTAGGACAAGCCAGACGAGCGGCTTGACCTGAAACGCGAGCAGACGCAGCACAGGACGATCGTAGCGATCGACCAGCTGGCCCGCGAGCAGTACCGGCAGGCGAGTTCGACAGAGAAAATCGACGAGCCGACAGACGAGTCCGACGAAGAAACAACGAGCTCCTCCACCGGAGGCGACGAAGGCACGCCGGTAGACAGTCAACGTCGACAAAGCCAACGAGAACGTTGGAGAAGCCGGCGATCAAAGCTGGGTTTCGCCATCGGGCGAAACCCTAGCAGAGCTACCGGACGCCGCCATATATATATATATATATATATATATATATATAAACTATTTTTATTTTTTCAATGGGTTTCCGGATTTTAAAGTATAACCTCTTTGTTTCTTTTCTCTTATTTTAAAAAATTCAATAAACTTGTATTTAGGTTAATGTGATGTTGGCATGACTTTGACTTGGTGATGCTAGTGACATGGCAAAAGATCATTGCGACTGTTGACAGATTTTGACTGCCACAAGGTGTGATTATATGACATTGGTTGTCATCTGCTTGATGATGCGACTTACTGGCATTGCATAACTGGGACCCACCTAAGCTTGTAGCATGATAATATTGGCATTTTGACATAGCATGACTCTTGGTGAAACGTAGGCTCAAGAAGTATTGTTACATGTTTTAACTAGTTAGTATTAAGCTTGCATTTATTCATGGCTCCCCTTATCTTTTAAGGGCATGACCGTTTGTTTCTTACATTATTTCAACTTGTCTGTTTGAAGTTTCTTATCAGTGGCAAAATGTGCCAAGGTAAGTGTGATTGATTCTATTGGACTAAGCTCCTAAAGGTTTTTGTACCCTGAGAAACTCGTGGTCATTAATTTGCCAAGTATGTGCTTAATAGAAATTGTTATTTTTGTTTCTCGGCTCTTTATCTATCAATTATAAGTTTTATAGAACCACTTTTAAGTTTTATATGCCAAGACTGCTAGTATTGGGAAGAAAAAATTACTGATGAATTCAGTGAGTGGTAGCAATGAGAATGTATGATTAATTAATTTTAATTTTAGTAAGGATAGAGTGCAAAATAATTTGATTATAGGGGCAATGGGGGGCACTTTTTGAAAACAATATAATGAAGAATAAGCCTAGATGGTTTGAGCTTGTGCGTGAAATTGTGTAGTGTGATATGAAATTATAATAAAAAAAGGTAGGTCGAAGCTAACATCACCAAAATTTGTGTAGAAATACTTGTTAGTAAATATAATTAACATCTCATGTAACCATCAGACCCAATAATTGGTGGAAGATTCTTAAAGTGATCCCCAAATGGTTAGGATAACACTATTGATGTTGGTAATTACTTCCCTTAAAAATGTATTTCACTGGGCTTAATTTTGAATTTTTTCTGGTTATATATATGCATTTCGAGTAGAGTTCTCAGCCTTTGCTTCTCATTGTCCATCTCATTTACTGTATAGTAAATTGAGCAATGCTTACCTTTATTCTTATGCATAATATTCTCACCTTTAATGAATGCAGGTATATCGCAGTCGGTAATGAACCTTTCCTCACAAGTTACCAGGGCCAGTTCCAATCCTATGTTGTTCCTGCAATGCTTAACCTTCAGCAATCACTTTCCAAAGCAAATCTAGCAGGCTACATAAAGCTTGTTGTTCCCTGCAATGCTGATGCCTATGAGTCATCCCTCCCTTCACAAGGGGCATTTCGACCTGAGTTAACTCAGATAATGACTCAGCTCGTTTCTTTCCTCAATTCCAATGGATCTCCTTTTTTAGTCAACATCTACCCTTTCCTGAACCTCTACCAGAGCACAGATTTTCCACAAGATTATGCCTTCTTTGAGGGCTCCTCTCACCCAGTTGTAGATGGACAAAATACATACTATAATGCCTTCGATGGAAATTTCGACACTTTGGTTGCCGCGCTCGATCGAATCGGCTATGGCCAGATGCCGATCACGATAGGTGAGGTAGGCTGGCCAACCGATGGAGATTTCAGTGCGAATCTAAGTGCTGCGAGGGCCTTCAACCAGGGCCTGGTTAACCATGTCCTCAGCAACAAGGGCACTCCCCTGCGGCCTGGTGTCCCACCGGCAGATGTCTTTTTCTTCAGCCTTCTCGATGAGGAGCAGAAGAGCACTCTTCCCGGGAACTTTGAACGCCATTGGGGTATTTTCTCATTCGACGGACAGGTTAAATACCCCCTGAATCTCGGTCACGGAGTGCTCAAGAATGCGAGAGATGTCCAGTATCTTCCTTCGAGGTGGTGTGTAGCGAACCCATTCAGGGACCTGAATGATGTTTCAAACCATATGAAGCTTGCCTGTAGCGTTGCTGATTGCACGACTCTCTACTATGGAGGATTATGCAACGCCATTGGGGATAAAGGAAACATTTCTTTTGCATTTAACAGTTATTATCAGGTCCAGAAGCAGGATGAAAAGAGCTGTGATTTTGATGGTCTTGGAATGGTCACTTTCCTTGATCCTTCCATTGGGGACTGTCATTTCCTTGTTGGTATTAATGATAGCAGCAGTTCGTCTTTGATGAGCTTTAGGATTTTATGTTGGTTGTGGATTCTGATCCTCGGGTCGAATTTAGGGTTCTGTGTGAGTATTAGAACAGCAGTTATTCCTTAGAATGGTTTTGGACGCTGCAGAAGAAGCACATTTGTGTTCATAGGAAGAGAAAGTTGGATACTAGTTTAGGCCGTTAGGAATTGTTCTGATTGTGTGATGTGAAGCACAACTGCTGAGCATTATTTCGTTTATGATTTAAAAGAGTGGAATTTGTCCTTTAAATGTGTTGGGTTTTGGATGATCTAAAACAAATTATAAATTTGAGGGGTTGTGTGGGTGTTAATTAGTCCTTAGATAAGAATCTTGAAAGTTTTTTTTTTTTTTTGTTTTTGTTGTAATATAACTTATGTTTTGTGAATTTTGTCGGTTATAAAATTTACGGGGTTGTGTGCGTGAAAGTTTTCTGAAGTCTATTCCATGTTCACTCGATCTGTCGAGTACAAATGTGTCAAAAATTGACTCGACTTGACTACTAATTACAAATTCTTACTTGAAAAATCTGGATATGAGTTGATTTATTTAATTTTTGAGTGGTTTATTTTTTTTTTGGAGCCAGATTCAAGTTGACACGCTAACCGTTAATTGATAAAAACTAACCAACTTTTTCGAATATGCTACAAAATTAACTTGAATTTGATCAAAATAATTATCACACATGAAATAGGTAACGACTCATTTATTGTTTGGGTTGGGTTTGAGTCAAAATATTTTGGGTTTTTTTAATTTTGCCTCGAACTCTAGCTTTACCTGTGAATCTACTTTCACAACCCTAATTGAGACCCCTAGTCAAGCATTATCATACTCATCAAATATGTTACAATGAATTTGATAGAGTAAAAAAAGTTAGTATACTCTTTCCTCTTGTTGGCCAAAATTGTCATTACTATGATAAACTCATAGTTTTTTTTTTAGTTAAAGGAGACTTAGGTTCCTTGCACGTTTCAAAAAAAGGAAAAGTACAAAATTGGGAGAGAGGTCCTATCTAAACCCACACATACAACGAACACAAAAAATATGAATCTAAAGTCCTCTCTAAAAAAAAAAATAGAAAAGACAACGCACACGACACAACCACCAAAAAGGGAACAACATTACGAACAACCAGGTAAAAAAAATGGAACAAATCATAAGGAATAGTCAAAGAAATAAAAGGAGCTTTAAGCTTCAAACCAAACTTAGCAGTCCAGTGAGCCACCTTGTTACCATCTCTCTTGATATGCGTCCAGACAACAGTTAACTGATTAGCCAACCAAAAGATCCTCTTCATAATCACATTTAAGCTCCAGTGATGGTCTTCTTGCAAAGTACAAAACTTCCACAATATCAAAGAATCAATTTCTAAAATGATAAATTTCCAACCACGATTAAGAGCCACCTGTAAACCAAATACAACAGCCTCGGCCTCAGCCACAAGCGGAGACACCGGGATAGAATTAGAAGTAAACCAACAAAGAGTAAGCCCTAAAGCATCCTGAAACACTCCATCAATACTAGCACTATGCTGGAACCAACAACCATCACAATTAAGTTTAATGATAGGAATATAAGGTTTAGACCATTTAACCGCATAATTCAGTTTAACAAAACATGGAGCAGGTAATTTCAAAGCTCTCAAAATAACATCCAGCTTAACAGGGACAGTTTGGAACGGAAAGCCCATTTAAAACCTTTCACAAGGTAACAAAAAATAAGGCAAACAGTATGCTTCACATTAGGAGCAATATTTTGAAATTTAGCATTATTTCTAGTGATCCAAAGAAACCAAATAACTGCAGCAGGAACCGCAAGGTTCCTTGCCCAAATTCCTCCAGCTAGTAAAGATATCAGCAATCGAAGCAGAATTAAAAGAAATAAAATTAAGATTAAGCTTAGCAATGACCTGCATTCAAACAGCCGCAGAAAAACTGCAGCTAACAAAAATATGCATAAAATTTTCCTCCTGAATCTGACAAAGACAACACCGAGAAGGAAGTCTTAACCCTTTAAGCTCCAATAAATCATCTGTAGGAATAATCTGATGAAAAACTCTCCATATAAAAAAATAAATAGAAGGCTTAAGCCAAGTATTCCAAATCCAACTAAGATCCAAGCCCTGAAAGTTCTGAAAGGAAGCAGCAAAAGCCTTAGAAAGAGACTCTCCAAGTTTGCCTTTGATTTTAGGAACATCCTTCTTATCATTGGAAATAAGCATATAAGCAATAAACTTGGCATCTAGTGGATGAACAGAAGAAAGAAGCTTAGTAAAACACCAATTATTGTCAAGCCAAAAGTCATTAACTTTGATTCCAATATCATTAGGGCCACCATACCAATCAGTTAAAGCCTCATGGCCCGTCCAGTCATCAAACCAAAAGGAGCAGTCACCATTACCAACATCCCAACAAATTAAATCCTCAATTTGCTTAGCAACCTTTAACATAGCTTTCCAAATAAAAGAATCTTTATAAGAAGCAGAGATTCTTAAAGGATGCTGAGAAGAACAATACTTGGCATTAAGATAAGAAGCCCAAAGAGAATTTCCTTTACGAAACCGATACCAAAGCTTCATATAATTGATCTTAATAGAATCAGAAAGACTTCTAAAGCCAAGACCACTTTTATCAATAGGCTTACAAAGTTTATTCCAACTTTTCCAATGATAAGAAGAATGATCTTTGCCTTCCCATAAGAACTTATTAAAAAGCTTCTCCAACTTCTTAATAAAACCTAATGACATGTTCATAACTTGAAGGGAATAAAGAGGTAAAGAAGTAAGAATATTCTTAAGAAGAAAGAAAACTATTCTCTCAAGAAACAATCTTGTTTTTAATCTTATCAAAAAGACTAACACAATGAGCTTTCCGACTTTTGCCCTTATCAAGGGTAAAGCCTAAGTAAGCCAAGGAAAAGTAGCCTTACTACAACCAGTAAAATCCAAAATCCAACCCTTCTTAGCCACATTGATTCTCTCGGCACAGTAAAAGAAGCATTTAGAAACATTAAAAGATAAACCGGAAAAGTTTTGGAACATAGTAATCTCATTCCAAACTTTCTTAAGAGAACGTTTGTTAGCATTAGTGAAAATAATCAAATTATCAGCAAAACATAAATGGGAAATACACATATGCTCTCTATTATTATAATTCAGAGAAGGAAACTTACTATATAAACAATTCAATCTTCTAGAAAGATAATCAAAAACAAGAATAAAAAGGTAAGGAGATATAGGATCACCTTGCTTAATACCCTTAGAGGCTTTAAAAAAACAATAGCTGCTCCCACTTATAAGAAGAGAATAGAAATTTTCTTTAATAATCCGGTACATGAGAGAACAAAATTTATCATTGAACCCAATAGCTTGAAGCACATCCATAATGAACTCTCAACGAATAGTGTCAAAAGTCTTCTTAATATCCATTTTAAAAAGGATGTTACCATCTCTATTACAAGAGTTAATGTCCAAGATTAACTCTTAAACAAGTAAAGCATGATCACAAATGTTTCTATCTTTTAAGAAAGCAGCTTGGTTGAGACTAATAATATGATTAAGAATAGGCTGCATCCTCTTAACAATGATTTTAGAAATAATTTTAGATATCACAGTGTTTAAACTGATAGGTCTAAAATCACTCCATTTGGAAACAGTTTTAACTTTAGGAAGTAAAACAATATTAGAGGATTTAAAATATCTAGGCAAATCATGACCAAGGAAGAAATCCTGAATAGTCTGAATAACATCATCATGAATGACATGCCATCCAGTTTTATAAAATTCCAAGGAAAAGCCATCAGGTCCAGCCGCCCGACTCTCATCCATATCATCAATAATATATTTTATCTCAGGACCACTAGGAATAACAGTCAGCAAATCATTATTAAAAGCCATAACATCATTATAAAGATCCTTATCCACATGCCCAATATAAGGATCATCACAACTGAAAATCTTAGTGAAATAGATAACAACATCATTAGCAATAGCATTGGGATTGGTGAGCAGCTCACCAATCTCATTGGTAATAGAGTGAATATTATTAAAATTCCTACGGACATTAATGCAAGCAATAAAATATTTAGAATTTCTATTACCATCTAAAAAATGCAACTTTGCCTCTTTTTGAGCAAAGAAACATTCTTCCTTTGTGATAGCATCATTCAATTTTTGCTGCTCCTGAACAACAACATCCAAATCAATAAGATTATTAGCATAATCATTCTCAAGAGATTGAAGATTAGCCTCAATCAAAACGATATTCCTCTGCAAATTGCCAAAACAATTCCAATTCCAATGTCAAAATGAAAATCAAATTTTAGTCATTTAATTTCAAAAGAAAATTTTAAAATCTTTTGTAATGTGTGAATACTTACATGACATGGCCTTCTATGTCATAGTCTAGTATCATACATACTAAATTTTATACAAACTACATTTTACTATTCAAATTTTCTATATGAATTAAACAAATATTATTATACCATTTTTAAATTAAAGTGATATTATCATTTTCTCCAAGTGATGAGTAAAATGTAAATTCTAACTCATGATCAAGAAATTAGCAAAAAAAAAATTATATTTAAGTTAATAATTAGTGTAATCATGGCAATAGTTTTTTTAGCTAATCTAATCACAATGATATTTCCTCTAGTTTTATCATCAAATGAATCAAATAACCTAGCTCAAATGATATAAATTTTGTTTTATCATCAATCATATATTTTAAATATCCACTATCCAAATACCATATATATATATATATATATATATATATATATATATATATATATATATATATATATATATATATATATATATATATATATATATATATATATATATATATATTGGCCTTTAAATAAAGGCATTCCTACAAAACCAAATCAACAAAATAATTTAGAAACTCAAACTTATTTTGGTCCACCTTCAAAGAATATGCTTTGTAATTCAATATATTGTCACGACCCGTTCTCATCTTTGTTAATTCCAAGCCCTGGGCCACGCTATGATAATGCTCTATCACAAGCCAGCCAGGTGAGCTTGGAATTACCAAGGCGTGAACTGACGGTCAGATGGAGGAAAGCTATTTAACTTTTTCATTTCATCACAAAAAAAAAATCCAAAGTACAAAAGTGTCATTCTAGTTCATATAACTTATATTTACAAAAGATTGTTCATATCTAAACATTTACATTTAAACAATAAATAAACTAAACTGCAATATCTATCAAAATGCACTTCTCGGTGCGAATACACGTACTCCTTGGGGTCCATCTAATCTACCGCTAATTTTCTTATAAAAATTTTAGCAAATATGATTTGAGTTAACTACTTAGTAGGTAAATGTAAATATTTTATAAAAGAAAAATAAAAGTTAAAGAATGTGTAGTAAAAGAGAACAGTAAAAAAACAAGTTTTATTTCCTTTTATTTATTTTGGTTACATTTTCACAATTGAAAGTCACCGTCTAAATGTATAATATTAATAATATGTTAATCATTTAGAAATTAAGGAAAGGAATATGATCTGGTCTGGAGTCGGCTAGAATTGACGACAGCGAAGATAGAGGTAAGATTTACATTTCCTTTAATCATCTTATATTAGGATATCAATTGTCATTATGTGAATATTAATTATCATGAGTCGATACTAGTGATTTGAATTGGGAGGAGTAATTAAGTTTTGATATTGAAGAATTTTGGGTCTTGCTAAAAGAAGTGGGGTAAGTTCTACAATTCTACTTTGTCTTTTAACTTGGAAGATATATAAATACCTAAATTAATGTGCATTTTGAAAATATTTAGGATCGTGATTTTTGTGGCAATAAACTGGTAAAAGAATAGCAAGGGCGTTAAGTGAAGGATTAGCTAATAAACAGATCTCTTAATAATTGAGGTGAGTAATTATATTTTTAAATTTCAGTAATTCTTTATTTCAAAGTGTATGTTTGATTTTATTGATGCTTCGTTTATGATTTATTTCAATGAGATCTAGATTATAGTTGATTCTTTATATTGTTAGATAGGAAAATATGCATGTTAAATAGTTACATAATGAAATTAATCACCTATAATTCTTTAAACGGCCAGTCATGATATATATGCATGTTAAATTTTGTTGTCTTAACAGTTGTGTAATGGTTTAGTTTATGAGATATCAGTTCATTATATGATTTATATATTCTAACAAAAATGTATATGTTAGGTCATTCTATGACTAGATATACATGTCGGATTGTGACTTGACTTTTATTTGACCTTTAGAACTAGAGTAAAAGTGCATCTTCTTGATTATCATATGACCTTAAATTTCAGCAGATTTGCATGATTTTTAGTAAATAAATGCAAGTCTAACATGAAAGCAATGCATGCTTTGAAGTATGAAACTAATATATGGTATACATGAATGCTTGTATGTGCATGTTCAAAAGAGGAGTTCACCCCTAATGGTATAGGCAGTGGAAGTCAATGTACCCGTGAAAGTAGAGTTTTTCTACCACCCCAGATAAGCGTGATAGTTCACTAACCGTTGTGCCTACAAGATAAAATCGACCAGTGGCAAGTTGACAGAGCTCACCACCCCTTACAATTGTAATGTTTATATTACTAACTACTGTGGCGATGGGATAATATCGGCCATGGGCAGGGAATTTCCTTGCCTTTCTGCCTTAAACAATTGCAATGTGTAGATCGCTAATCGACAGGAGCCGACAGGTCAATATCAGCCAAGGGTGTGTTAGGTTTATTAGCGATGATCCTCAAAGAGACAGATGTGTATGTAAAGTGTATAAAATAAAAGTATAATGCATATATAAAATTAAAGTATTTTTATTTAAAAATGGCCATTGATGCATGCATTAGTATATTCAAACATTTCATATGAAATATTAGCATGGTAAATGATTTCTTATAGAGATATTGAAGAAAGCATGCTATCAATTTTATTTCATTGGGTTAATGTAGTTTACAAGTGTGATTACTCATGAAGTCTCTTTATATAGCTCATTATGTTGCTTTAACATTTTTTTTTTCAGATTTAAGTTTTTGATTAAGATGAATAGAAGAAAATATAATGTATTCAGGAGACGAGAACAATCAATAGAAAGGTACAAAAATTCTTTTTATTAATTTTAATTTCTTTCCTTAGTGTCCCTTTCATGAATATTTGAATATTTAATTGTTACTAAGAGAAATAGAAAAGCAGAGAATTTATTTTCACCGTTCGACTGTTCATTCCCGTCTTGGTTAATTCCAAGCTCCGGGCCGGGTTGTGACATATATGTTGTGTGTATCGTGTTGGTATTCTTTAGCACATAACATAAGATAAATAGACATGAAATTGGGCAAATGTTGCTTAATAATATATGAACATGTGTTCTAATTTATCACAAAAGTTACACCAAACGATGTTCTTTTGTATGCGATTTTGGGTGGTGATTATGTTGAGTTGATAAACAGATAATTTTCATGATCAACATGGATAGTTCTTATCAATAGACCTTTCATATAAAGTGATAGTGATCATTTATATGCTAAAATGAGAATTTACAGTAAAAAAAAGCCTTCAATAAAATATTCTCACTTTTTAATTTGAGATATATAAATGAAACACAATCTCAAATTGACATATTTGGTTTTTAAGGCAAAATATTTATTTTAGAACACATTATAATGTATATAAAAATTTGTATATTTATTTTTATAATTTAAAATGTTTTTTATTTAATTCTTTATATTTTTAAGTAAATAAAAAAAATGCATTTTCTAATTATTTATATGAAACATATTTTCACACACCTGAATGTTATAGTTCTCTACTTTAATCGTAAATCATATATCTACCTCTTTGTTATAATCTATAAAGGAAGAAGTGAACTTATTTCTAATTAAATTAACTTATAAAGCCTTCTTCTTTCTTTTATTCTTCCTATAATTTCATATTTTCCTTCTCATTGGCTTTTTTTCTATATACCAAGTCAATACCTCATTTTTTATGCCTAAGTTTATTACAATGAAAGCATTTTATTCCATCACTCTAAGAAGTATTATTCGTTCTAAAATTTAAAAAATTTCTTTTATTATATCTCATTTGTTATTTTCAGCATTGATCCTAGTCATCTAAAAAGCATGGTTATCTCATCCGAGTCTTTCACTCTCAAATGCAGATAACTCTAAATATTCAACCTATAGATTTATCACTTTGTCTTTGTCTTTCTTTTTCGTATTGTAAAATTTCTTCTTTTTCTCTTGTTAATGCCCTCTATCTATGAGCAAAGTAATTAAGCAAATGATCAAATAAATAAACCAAAAAAGAAAATTCTTAATTTTAGCTACATTTGGTTCACAATGCTTAGGCAAAGCAATGATGAATCTTATGAACCAAATCATTGTTTTTTATATATCGTTACTAATTAGTACAATAAATTACTAATCTTCATAATCATGTATGTGCGTTATTACTTATAAACTCCCCACATTTCATGTAAAATAATTCAAATATATGAATTAAACTATTAATATTGACTAGTTATTATAAGTTTATATCCAACATCTTTAATAATTTAAAGCAATAATACTCTCATATGATCATTAAACTTAAAAACATTATTTAAATCCCTCATGGCCGTATAGTTTAGTTTATCAAGTTCTATTTTGGCTAAAGATCAATTTTAAAAATTATCTAAAATTATCAAAATAAAAAGCACTTAATTAAAAAATCTTATGGATATAGACCCTTTTTAATAAATTAAATAACTCATTCATTCATATAAAGCAAATTAAGGGATTAGAATTTTCAAAATCATCGCAATTTATTATTATTTTAAATGGTTTTAAAAGCAAATTTTCTTAAATTTTAATAAATCTAATATTTAAAAATAATTTATAAATTTATTTAGATTAATAAATAATTCCTTTTAATAAAAAATTGTGCTTGAGCTATTATTTTACAATTAAATATATAATAACTTTTAAGAACTCTTAAGAACTAGAAAAATGTTAGTGCACTTCTTTTGTTTCTTTTTTATAATCTCCTTAATATTCTTACGCTTGCCTGAAAAATGTTTAATTATTTATGATGGTATTAATAAACATATAAACAATAATCTCAACCTCAATATGATTACATAGAGCAAACTATGTCCCATATTCTTATTAAATAGAGTACTTACTTTAAACTGCCAATTTGATTGATGTTGCTTTAACATCTTAAATTTGTGTAATCGCTTAATCCTAACAAAGTGTAAATAATTAGAATATTTAAATGTGTTTGTAATCATCAAGATAAGATAAATTTATTCAAGGAAGAACCTTTAGAATAACTTAGAATCCACCCCTAGAATTTAAAAGACTCTCACTTAAATGAAATCTCAGAGCTAGGAGTAGTCCTCAATCCTTAGATTTGTGATGATTATATGACCGAAAGCCAGATGAATCCATTAAAGGTGTGAACAGTTTGGCTTGGAAAAATAGAATCAGGTGGACGCCTAAATCTTCAGGGTGACAAAGAAGACCGGGCAAAAAAAGGGCATCAATGTCCCATTAAATTTAAATGATGATTCTATAATGACAGATGTACTATAATAAGAAACTTAAATCCTACCAAAATGGACTACTAAAATATACTATCAGTTAGGTATAATGACATAAAAATTAAGAGAAGAAGAAATGGATTCATACCCCCAATGAGAATGCTTGCCATATTGGATCTCATCTTCAATGACATAGCTAGGGTGAAGTCGGGTCAAATTTATATTGATTTTGGACAACATAGGATATATATAGGTGAAGCCAGCAATGTTGAGCAGATCATTATCAGGTTGTGATGGAAGATAAATTCTAACTTGACAGGGAAAGAACATTATAAGAATGTCCTTCATCTCACTAACTCCAAAATGCAATTGATCTTTAAGGGCGTGATAATATTGATTGTTAAGTACATGTAAGAACTGTAGAAATTCATTTGGATGTTATTCAGTCCTATGAGCACAGTACTCTGGATGAACTACATGAGACTTAATTAGTAAGGTTTATGCCAGTTTGAGAGAAAGTGAGGAATAGCATTTCATGTTAAATGATTGATTCCTTCAAGATGACAATTGGAGCAGAGCTAAATGTGTAATTATCTCAGACAAAAAAAAAACTCTCATACATTTATTTGAAACTCTACCAAACAACTCTAAAATATATCAAAACGAACAAGAATTAATGTCCAACATTCATTTTAAAAGATATTCCTGCAATGCATTCCTTCTTCAACAAATCAAATAGCCCTTCAAACTCTCTCCAAAATTTATTTGTTTATTTTTCAATTATAGATACTATTATGATGCCAGTACATTAAAAGTCCATGCTATTGCAAGTTTATCGTCCATACAGAACTAATCCTAAAATGCACTGCACAAAAGTTATAAGTTATACACCACAGATTACACGAAACCTTAAGAAACAGAGGAAAAAATAGCACCAAAGCCCGTTAATTCTCACCCAGCCAAAACAAATTAGCCAAGAAACTCCAATAAAACAT
Organism: Papilionanthe hookeriana x Papilionanthe teres; assembly: GCA_022702705.1. Classification (NCBI taxonomy): domain Eukaryota; kingdom Viridiplantae; phylum Streptophyta; class Magnoliopsida; order Asparagales; family Orchidaceae; genus Papilionanthe; species Papilionanthe hookeriana x Papilionanthe teres. The sequence continues at coordinate 168,689,133 of CM040422.1, read as the reverse complement.
TTTTCAAATCTATTAACCAGCATATTTACAGTGAACCACACAAAAAATATAGAAAAGAAACAACGATGAGCAAGATGTATGGTTTATACAATACAGGTATTTACAATATGTTGCCATCATTTGCTTGAAGAACTGCACGTTGATAATAATAAAGTATGATAGAATATTTGTGCCTAAGAAAATAGAATTGAAGACATACAGTGTAGCAATGTCCTCTAAGCTTTAATAAAGTCCAAACCTTCAGTAGAGCCTTATTCGAGTGGAGATGGCAATTTTACAAATAGGACATAACTGCAAATCTTTCCCACAATTATAGCAAGTCTGCAAATTTATAGAAATAATGGTAGTTTTGGTTAAAAAAAAGAACAGAAATGAATTCCCTAGTGTGTTTTTTTACATATTTTTACTCATTTTACCTGGTGCCCACAGCCAAATGCAAGATCCTTATGCTTATAAAGGCAGATGGGACATTCCTGTTAAAACAAAAATTAAATTAGGCTGAATAGTCTGTTCTACAGCTTACTTGAGGTTATTTAAAGCAACTTATCTAATATTAGATGATGCAGGGAGTGATTTGGAATGCAAAATCAGATTAGAGTTAAAAGAGTCTCATTGTTAGAAATAAAATGTGAGTAGAAAAAGCATTAACAGTCCAAAAACCTATAGATTCCGAAAAAAAAAAAATTCCATAGATTCCTCAGTATTTAGTAGCACTCTTAACTGAAAATCTATAACAAGTGAAATTACCTATCCTAGTTCAAGCTAACTATAGAAAAAAAACTTCGGTCAGTTCGTTTGTATGTCTTTACATTAAATCATCATAGTATCTTTATGCATTTAAGGGGGCCTCAGCGCTTTAAATATAAAGAAAAATAAAGGGTTATTTTTTTGCTCCCCAACTGATGCATCACATCAGAATGCCCATAAGAAATTGCTTTTCGGGCATGACCATGAATAAAACATGAAGAAAAAGCCTTAAAGTCACTTCAGGTTGCAAAAAATTTCCATAATTAATCTCGACACAACTGATTCACATTTAAATAATGCAATAGAAGGTAGGTAACGAGTGAAAAAAATAAGAAAGATCAACATGCATACCACAAAATTCCTATATATTTACATTTCCACAATCTAAGATTTGAATTTTACATTTAACACTTTACATATGCATTTAAAGGTATTTTTCTCTTAAGAAGTTAGTGAAAGCAGTAATTTTCATGTGATACTAAAGATTTGACTGTTATAAAATATGTGTGTGTGTGTGAATTGTGCGGTATGTATGTAAATGCCCCTAAAAATGAACGGATTTTAGCTAGCTTGGTTGGTAAACTTCTTAAAGTAATTGCAAAAAAAATGGTTTCTAACCTTGCTCACACCAAATTTGAGCACCGCCCCACACTTGATGTACAAAACCTAACATTGAAGATAGAGAAAAAATATCACCAGATAACCGCCACACCTTACAAGTAGAGTTCAACCCCAAGATCAAACATCAAAAGTGCACCAACGGAGCATCCAAGCCGACTCTGCCTGAGGATAAACTAGTTTAGAGTGGAGAACAAATGGAATCAAACGATATTTTCAAATCCGCCCTAGCCAGAAAGTGCATCAAGTGCCACGATTTTCGGCACAATTCATCAGATTGCCCAAACAAGGGTATGATCTCTTTCATTGAGAATATAGCAGTTGAAGAAATGAGCAATGACACAGAAAAGGATGAAGACGTCAGAGAGAATTCTTAAATTCCAACCGATAAGGAAGAAGTTAGTGATTCAACCTAAGCCTAAGTGAGAGATCACAACATAATAAACATTGATTGTCCTAGAAGAAAGTGAGTCTGAGGAGCCCATTCCAAAAATGGGACAGCCTCTAATGAGAGTTCTCAGATGTCTTGGCTGACAATTTAAATTCCGAGTGATTGTCATTGAGAGCGGTCAAGCATGTCATAAATTTCATGTCAGAGTTAGTTCCTTAAGAAAAATTTGTTTATCGGATGTGCCCAATCAAGTACGAGAATTGAAAGAAACATGTTACAGATTTAATGGTTTGAGAATTAATTCATGGGAATACTAGTTCAAATGCAACTTCAACTCTGATTGTGAGGACGTGCTTTAAAATGACGTATATGTTTTAGAGTTGCATGGATCATTGATTTTATAGTAGGAATGTCTTTGACCCAGGAACACGAAGACTTTATTATGGTGGTGGTAGATCAATTGTAAAAGCCTCCAGAGAAAAAGGCGAAGCCTCTCCTAGCTTAGGAGAATGACAAGGAATATTCCATGTGGGATTCACGATCTTGCTTCCACAGTTTGCGGAACTCCCACAATCGCAGGATGATGGGTCAGGATACTGTCTCGTTAGCAATTATACACAATTTATTTTCTCCCTTTCTTGATAGTTTTCCTAATTTTTTCCTAAATGGGGTAATTTCTATGAGGAGACTATATATGTGTGTATTTTTTTTGAGATAATTAGCTTTTGTTTTTGTGTTTTCAAAGAATGTATTCTTAGGTTTCTACTCCAATGAGTGTTGTATTCTTATTTTTTTGCAAGTGGTATGTCTGTATCTTACTTAAGGAATAGGTGGTGAACCTCCTCACTGCCCGTACCTTGTTTCGTGGTTCTTCTCGCTGTTTTTAGCCAAGACAACTGCAAAAAAGACGCTTATCTCCTTCTACACTCGCTTATTATATTCCCCTTGCCATTTCACAACCACATCCCTGTTAAAACATATTCCAAAATACCTTCTAGGAGCCCTAGAACAATATCACACATAACAAATATTTGAAATATGATACTAGATTAAATACAAGGTAAACTTTAATTTTTTTCCTATGGTAATCTAATGCTTCAAAAGAATAATGAATGCTAAATATATCAGTACCCGGCCTGAGAGCTTGAAATTTTCAAAGCGAGAATAGACAAGACAGTAATATTCAAATATAATTACTAGCTGTAAATCTAATAATAAAGAAAGAGCCATAAAAATACTAAAATAAAAAAACATGTTAAAACAACATATCATGATTTAGTGTTGTCCTATCTACAATACACAACCTCACTTCTTTCACTTATTTACACATAAAAGATTAAATAATAATATAATGAGTTAGCTAAAACTCAAGGGGTGTTTGGTTGCATCAAGGATTTATGTTAAAATAGGATTTAGTAAATCCAATAAATTCGGATTTATGAAATACAATGTTGTTAAATTCGGAATAATATTTGGTTCGGTTAAAATTAAATCCAATTAAGCCGATTAACATGTTTAGCATGCTATTTCAAGATTTAACTGCTAAGGAATTCTTTGCCCACTGTATAATCAACTTCCTTCTCAAAACTTCATTTTTTACTCTCCTTGACTCTATCTCAGATGCCTTTCCTCATCATTGAAAAATTCCTATACAAAGCTCATAAGGATCTAGTTTCTCTTTTTTTACTTTCCTGCCTTTTCTTCTTGTGATGAGGCAATCGTGTGCGAAGAACCAGAGCAATCCATTTGAAGTCGACGATAGACGGTCAGCGATCACTAAAACCATCCATTTGAAATCGACAATGGAGAGTGAGGCAATCGCGTACTAGCGAAGGTTCAATGGAGAAGCACAAGTGTTTTTCTTCCGCCGCTAAATGCCTTAAATCCAACTCGTAGTCAGATTTAATAAATTCATATTTACGTCGAAAAAGTGACGAAATAGGAGAAAATCGTATTTAATGGAACAGAGGATTTAAGTTCAGACTATTTGGGCGTTTGCCTAAATTTACATTAAATCCGTCGATAAATCCCGTTAAAGGTATGCAACGAAACAATCCCTTAGCGGGATAATAACACTTCTAAACTACAGTAACTCGATGAAAAAAAAAGAAATATGTACGTTGATCTCTCATATCACGTTATAAAAAATAATATAACCTATCATGGAAGAAATCTAAAATTTTTATATGCTTAGGGCCTGTTTGGGATTACTTTCTATTTTCTATTTTTATTTTTTTTAATTTGTTTTGTTTTATGTTTTTAGAAAATGCGTTTAGTACTGTTATGATTTATATGTCTTTAAAAATAAAAAATATAAAACATATTTGGTTGCATAATTTTTATTTTTTTTAAAGAAAAACTATACTTTTATAAAAATATTGAGTCTATGTGGCGCTTCAGTATTAAGCTCTGCCTCCCATGACGTATGTGATGTCTTATTTACTCCACCCAGTACGAAGCATCACATATGCAGGCGGTGTCGGGCAACAGGCGGGCAGTGTAAAGCAACGGACGGCGAGGGCTGGCGAGGGCTGGCGAGGGCCGGTGATGGGCCTGGCGCCTAGCGGAGCCTTGCACAGGTAGTGTTATGACAAACATGTTTTTAAACAGAATAAAACACAATTTTTGTGTTTTTGATGTTTTAATCAAAAACAAGATTGATGTGTTTTAGAAATAAAATTAAAAAACGAATAAACAAACAATATTTTTGGTTTTATTTTCTGTTTTTTGTTTCCAAAAATAAAAAATAGAAACAGAAATTGACCCAAAATAGGGCCTTAGACTTTTGCTCTATTTTTTATGTTTAATCTTTTAGCTTTTATTGCATTTCATACTCTAAAACTTATACATTCTTCTCAAGAGCATCATCAAAATATAACATAAAATGCCCTTGATTGATGCATACTATGTTGACACAACGAGAAGCAAAATAAGTATAATATTATGAAATGTGGAAAGATACTTACCCATGAAGGATATAATTTCATCAACAAAGCGGTGCGTGATCTAAAATTTTATGTAATACCCAACTTCCGAGAAATTGGGTTAAGTTCGACAAATTCTAAAAGTATCCAAAAACTTTCATCTCCCCGAAATTTGATCGACATAATTTTATTAAATTTTACATATGAAATCGATCAAATCGATGTAAAGCAACATAAGGTAATTGTGAACGGATTGAGAACTATGAAATTCAAAATTTATATGTTTATTTAAATTAAGAAACCTTAATTATCCCTCATTAATTCTTCTTAATCCTCAGCACTGCATCCAAACGACTTACGCCTTTTATTTCCTTCATCATCGAAGAGGACCCTCCAGAGCTTCGCATATTCTTTTTTTTCCTCTCCCAATTCCTTCATCCTCTCTCTCGATCTCCCTCTCCTTGTTCAATCACGCGACCTGGAGCTCCAGCGTAAAGAAACCCGCTAACCTATTGAAGTAGTCGTGCGATACAGGAGGGCAAACCAAGTGTCGTAACTCAGGATTTAGGGCTCCAGGGCGATTTCTGTGAGTATGAATCCCTCTGTCATGATATTTGAAGCTTTCATTTCCTTCCTCACCATTTAGTTTTGAAGTTTGCCTTTTTATTCGCGCTTTTCTCGTTTCTAGTAGTTGTCGTAGGCGCACATTTGTACCAGAAGTATCGTAATTGGTTTTGCAAACTTCTACAAATATTTTAGCATGAGTTCAGAGAAAAGTATGGTTTGAGGTGATAGGAAGGAGAGGGAGAAAATGGTGTTTTCTAGAGAGCAATTTGATACTGAACAGTCCTTTTGAGGTATGTTTTAGCCTTTAATGCTTGTTTTGGGTTATTGCACGCTATGAGCTGAAATTTTATGAATTCCTATGATATCTACGTTTTCCAAGTTGTGTATACGAGACGACGAGCTCAAAACAAGCGTATAGAAACTCATCGTAGGACTGGTCAATCTAGTCAGATGAAATAATTTTGTGTTAAACTATGAAAAATACTATTATATAGATTTCATATGATTTCTAGTTTGACACAGATGCATTTAGGAATTCTGACATGTTGTATATGAATACCAACAATTAATTTATGAATGCAAGTTGAATTTCATTATGCTATATGTGTTTCTATGCTACTTTATAATCCAGGTGATTATGCATATAACATTGATTGCTTGCAGATATTCATTCAGTTATGATTTATACTTATGAGATATAAAATACTAGATTGCAAGAATTATGCTTATGAAATACCTGATGAATGTTGCTACAGGTATTATGTTTTAAGAATGTCACAATGAATGTTACATGATAACTATTACAAAAGTGCTTGCAAGTTATTATGCAGGGATGTATTATCAACACTTGATATTTTACAAGGACGAAACTCTAGGAACTATTGGAATTAGAAGGTGAAAGAATGTTAGCGAATCATGGGGAGTTGTCGATAACTGTTATGCTAGTTGGAGCCCAACCATTATCAATGGTTTATACAACCTTTAGGGCAGGGTGACAACTAATGATGAAAGAATATGAAAATAGTTAAACCATATACATTAAAAAAATGACATTCTTATGATATCACTGCTATAAAAAGAATGAACATGCTTATACTAATGATTTCATACTTACGACCTGCATGTTACACTACAGTTGATTTTTATACATGTATCTCCTCTCTTTTCTTTTCTAGTCTGCTAGCATGTTATGATTGTATGTAGAAAAGTACAGTTTCAGACGAGCATGCACGTTTCTTTTCATGGTTAAAATCTTACTTTAACATTGATTATTTCTCTGAGCTAGTTGTTTGTTCATTCTTTGTTGTTGCCTTTCACGTAAGGGCATCGAGCATCGAGGAGAGTAGACAGGCGTGTCTTTGTATAGGTTTTGCATGTTAGTTTTGGAAAATCTGTACATAAGTTTGGGTAAGTATTTTTATTATTATGGATTTAGCAGTTTTGTATAGTTTTCATATTTTGGATGAATTAATTTTCATGCTTTCGAATATGAAATTGAAATGCAATGTATTACGTATGTTGCGACAATCCACCTGGACTAATTCATCACCCACTAGGTCCTGATTATAAAATCATAACGAGTACTGGTGAGAGTTGGTTTGACCAAATTGTCAGCCTTTGTTGCACCTCAGCCAATCCCTAAAAGGGGGTCTGTTGGGATATGATTGAAAGTGGTATCAAAACATGATTATGCCTGGTTATTGGATGAAAAGAATGATGTAAGCATATTTGATTTAAAAGAAGTAAGAATGAGATTAAATATGAATTGATTTATACAGAGTTATATGTTAATCAATTTGAGATGGGTAACATTTACGACTTAAGATGTCACGTGAACATGATAAAATTATTATACAATAAATTGTGTCAACACAGATAAACATGTCTCGAGAAGAATAAAAAAGTACTGAAGGCCAGTCTTTTGAACCAAATGTAGCAAATGAAGTTCGAGCTGACATTGTTTTGGGCAGAAATGAAAATCAGAACCAGACAAATACAGATAACAGAACTACTGAGTTACAGAGCATTGTGCAACTGATATCACAAGGGATTGAAAAAATGACGGTTATCGAAAGATCGTCCACCAGTACAGTGCACAGATCTAAAACTAGAGCAGAAGTGGATCGAAACTTAAAGATATTTCAGTCTATCAAGCCACCTGCATTTAAGGGTGCAAGTGATCCTACAATTGCTAAAGATTGGCTATTGGAGATTGGATAAATTCTTGATTGAATGATTTGTCTGAAAAATAGAAAAGTGATACAAGCTACTTTCATGTTAGAAGGCGAACTAGAAAGGTGGTGGTAGACGCAAAATAGGGAAAATTTCAGCTGACACGTTTTCCACAGGTTCAGTGGAAAGAATTTTTTGAAGTCTTCAAAGATTGATTTATTCGGCTTTCAGCCAGATTAGCATTACAAGATAAGTTCTTCAATCTAACTCAGGGGTCCAAGACAGTTATGCAATATGAGGCAGAACTGACTTCTCTTTCCAGATATGCACCCCACTATGTCAGCACCCAGGAGGAAAAGTTTCACAGATTTCTGCGCGGTCTCAGAGATCATTTGAGATTGGCACTAGCTCCATTTGAAATCAACGATTTCTCCATGATTGTTGAAAGGGCAAGAAGAATTCAAAATGAGATGAATTTTTCTGTTAGCAGTGACAACCACAAGAAGGCAAGCAAAAAAAATTTGGCAAAAGAGAATACTTCCAAGAAAAATAAATCAGAAAGCAAACAGAAGCAGCTTCAGATAGAAAAGCTAATTTGCAAAGAATGTGAGAAAAAACATTTTGGGCAGTGTTTGATCGATTTTGAAAACTGTTACAAATGTGGACAATCTGGGCAAATTCAAATGAATTATCCAAAGGGAAAGAAGAAAGAAACCAGACCAAATGCAATCCAAGGACAGAGACAACCCAAAAAATTTTTGGAAGGAAGTCAGCCTAGTAGAGATTAGTTTTTGGAAAAAACTTCGGTGCAAATAAAGTATGAAACTTCAAAACACAAAACAAAGCAACAAGTAAGAGCCCGAGTTTTTGCAATTACCCTTCAAGAAGCCAAAGAACTTGAAGAAGTGTTACAGGTACGCTCGTAATTTAAGATTAATCTGGCACTTTTATTTGATTTAGGTGTATCACATTCCTTTATTTCTGACGAGTTTACTACCTGTTTATATGTTGATATTATGTATTTTACTCATGATTTGTGTGTTACTATGCTCTTGGGAAGTGGGTTTAATGACAATAAAAAATGTGTAGTGCATCTTCATGTGCATGATAAGAAGTTGACAGTAGAGTTGATTATAATACCAATTCAAACCTTTGATATTATTTTGGGGATGGATTGGTTGGTAAAGCACTTTGCCATAATTGAATGCTGGAAATGGTGGGTGAAGTTGAAATCACCTAGTGAAAATTCATTTTATATCCTATGTGATCGACATACACAATCTTTCTTGATTAGTGCAATGAAAAAGTTGAGAAATGTTTGCGAAGTGGTATTTTTGGCAAAATTAGAAGTGTTAAATAAAGATGAACAAAAATTGAAAAACATCACAGTGGTTTCAGAATTTTCTAAAGTATTTCCTGAAAAATTGTCAGAACTACCGTCAGAACGAGAAGTAGAGTTTAATATTGATGTGCAACCAAGAACGTCTGCAATATTCAAATCTTCGTACAGGATGGCTCCCCGAAGGAATTACAATAATTAAAATATCAGTTACAGGAATTGATTGATAAGGGTTTTATCAGGCTAAGTAATTCACCGTGGAGTGCTCCAGTATTATTCTTCAAGAAGAAGGATGGATCCATGCGATTATGTACTGATTACAGAGAGCTGAATAAAGTGACGATCAAGATCAAATATCATTTGCCCGGGAACGACGATTTATTTGATCAGATAGAAGGTGCAACTGTATTTTCCCGAATTGATTTGAGATTGGAATATGATCAGGCAGAGTCAAAGAAGCAGATATAACTAAGATAGCTTTTGGGACCAGATATGATCATATATAATTCTTAGTTATGTCTTTTGGTTTAACTACTACACCTGCGATTTTTATGGAACTGATGAATCAAAATTTTAAGCCATATGTGAATCAGTTCGTCATTATATTTATTGATGATATTTTGATTTATTGAATAACTGATGAAGATCATGTCAAGCATTTGAGGATAGTTTTCGAGTTGCTGAGATAGAATTAGTTATATGCAAAATCTTCGAAATATGAACTTTGGCTGGGAAGCATTGCATTGTTAGGACACATTATCAGTGGTCAAGGAATTTCGGCAGACCCTAAAAAAACCAAAGCAATTGTGGACTGACCTACTCCAAAGGAAGTTACAAAAGTATGCAGTTTTTTTGGTTTGACAGGATATTACAGGAGATTCGTCAAAGATTTTTCATAGATAGCTATGTCGTTATCTAAGCTGATAAAGAAAGATGTATAGTTTGAGTATACTGCAGAATGTGAGCACAGTTTTCAAAAGTTGAAGAAACATTTAATCACAACATCAGTTAGCTCTTTTATTAGACAGAAAAATTTCAGATTTACATTGACGCAACCTTATGAGATTTGGGTAGTGTTCTAATGCAGAATAAAAAGGTGATAGCTTGGGCATCCAGACAATTGACGCCACATTGAAAAAACTATCTGATGCATGATCTGGAGCTAGCTGTTATGATACTTGCTCTCAACATCCGGCGACATTATTTATATGATGTAAAATGCGAAGTCTTTACTTATCATCAAAGTCTGAAGCACATTTTCACACAAAAAGACTTGAATTTGAGGCAAAGAAAGATGGTTAGAGTTGATCAATGATCATGATCTGAATAAACAGTCTTATTCGGACCAAGCAAATGTTGTTGCTGATGCATTGAGCCATAAATCCATAGGTAGTGCAAGCTAGATTCTTATTCAGAGGTCATAGTTGACTAAAGAAATTGATGCTCTACAGTTGGGAGTTAGAAGATCAGGTGATATGGGTTACTTACATCAACTGATAGTGCAACCTACGTTAATGGATGGAATCAAGACAGCTTAGAAAGTTAGCAGTGAATATCTGAAACACCTGAAACAATGTCAATTAGAAACAAGGACCGATATAATTACTGTTGAAGATGGCGTTATCTCAAATAAGCTACAGATATGGGTACCTACTGATTCTGATTTAAGACGAGAAATTCTACCTAAAACACATCATTCAAGATGCAGAATTCATCCAGGTAGCACAAAAATGTACAAAGACTTGAAGTTGGCATTTTGGTGGCCAAATATGAAGAAAGATGTTGGATATGTATCTCAATGTCAAGCATGTTATATTGTAAAGACTGTATCAGAGACCTAGCGGATTGCTACAATCATTGCCAACACCTGAATGTAAATGAGAAGAAATTGTTATGGATTTTGTCAAGAGATTTCCTCAATCCAAACAGTCGCACGACAGTATACGGGTTATTATCGACAGATTAACAAAGTTAACTCACTTTTTGTCAATCAGACAAACATATTCAGTGGAAAAGTTGGTCAGATTATACGTCAAAGAAATTATCAAATTGTACAGTATTCCAAAAGTTACTGTTTCTGACAGAGACGGAAGATTCACGTCAGGTGGAAATGCACTCAGTAAGATTTGGGTACATAGTCACATTTCAGCACTGCATTTCATCCACAAATCAACGGACAATTAGAAAGAACAATTCAAGTAGTGGAGGATCTGTTAAGACTTTGTGCTCTCGAATTTGGAGGCAACTGGGAAAATTATATTCCAATGATTGAGTTTGCCTACAACAACAGCTATTAATCCAACATCAAAATGGCTCCTTATGAACTCTTATGGCAGAAAGTGCAAAACTCCACTCAGCTGGGTTGAAGCGGGTGAACGTCAAATGTTAGGTCCCAAGCTAGTTGACGAAGCCGCTGAGAAAATCAGATTAATCAGAGACACCGAAAGCTGTTCAAGATCGACAACAGAAATATTACGACCCAAAGCACAAAACAATGGAATTTGAAGTTGTAAATTTCGTATTTTTGGAAGTATGAAAGGTACAACTAGATTTGGTAAGGGAAGCAAGCTAAGTCCCGGGTACATTGGTCTTTTTGAAATCATACAAATGATTGGACCAATTGCCTACAGATTAGCGTTACCTACGGATAGGTCAAATATACACAATGTGTTTCACATTTCAATACTAAGAAAATGGGTTTCAAATTCTGAGCAAAGAATTTCACATGAATATATTGAAGTACAAAAAAATCTAACATATAGCTTGAAAAGATTTTAGCAACCGATATTAAGAAGCTCAAAAACAGACAAATTCTTTTGTGAAGATAAAGTGGAAGCACAAATCTCAAAAGGAAGCAACATGGGAAAAAGAAGAAATGTTACAGAAATATCTATTCCTATTCCAGTAAAGTAAGAAATTTCGATAACAAAATTTTTATAAGAAGGCGTGAGCGGTAACGCCAATATTTTGAGAAATCGGGTAAGTTCGAAAATTCTAAAAGTACCCTAAAAATTTTCAACTTCCAAAATTTGATCGAAATAATTTTATTAAATTCTGTGCATTAAATTGATCAAATCGATATAAAGCACCAAGGTTAATTGTGAACGAATTGGGAGTTATGAAATTCAGAATTTATATGTTTATTTAACTTACTAAACCTTACACTCCTTAATCCTCAGCACTATAGCCAACCTACGCCTTTTATTTCCTTCATTCGGTCGAAGAGGACCCTCAAGAGCTTCGCATATTCCTTTTTTCTCTCCCAATTCCTTCTTCCTCTCTCGATCTCCCTCTCCCTGTTCGATCGCACCATCTGGAGCTCCCGCGTAAAGAAAACTATGACCCTACTGTAGCAGTCGCACGACACAAGCAGGCAATTGAGTGCCACAACTCGGCATTTAGGGCTCTGGGTCAATTTCCGTAATGTGAATCCTTCTTTCATGATATTTGAAGCTTTCATTTTCATCCTCACTCTTCCTTTTTGACGTTTGCCTCGTTTTTTGTGTTTTTCTCATTTATGGCAGTCGTCAAGACTATGAGTTTGTGTCGGAACTATAGTAATTGGTTTTGCAAACTTCTAAAAATATTTTAGCACGAATTCAGAGGGAAAAAGTATGGTTTGAGGTGATAGGATGGAGAGAGAGAAATTGGTGTTTTCTGGACACAAACTCAACAACACTCGGGACAAATCTAGGAATTTCCATGGTAAACAGACAAAAACCACCAACAAAATCCTCCTCTGCCAAAGTTCTCACTACGACATTTGAATCTGCTACAGTATATCCTGCTCCCACTCGAAACACTATGGAATCGTCCGACTCTCTTAAAAGTCAATTGGAGCAATTAATCATATTTCTTGGATCAGGTCAGCTCTCTTCCGGTCCATTGGCCTCCCATGTTCGTCAAAGTATCATTTTTATGACTCACTTCTTTTGTCTCTTTCAGTCCATAGATTATTGATTCAAGTGCTACGGACCACATAATTGAATGCTCTCAAACTTTCTCGACATATTATCCATGCTCTAAAAGATACAATTAAAATTAATAATAATAGTAATAATTTAAAAATATTTTAATTAATAGAAACTTTTTAAAATCTTAAGTTTGATATTATTATATAGATTGGTAGTGTCAAAGTAAAAGTTATCAAGACGTCAAACTAGTTTTTCGAATATTTAGAATTTAAAATGGTAAGTGTGGTGCATAATTATATTTTTAAATTATATTAATGTTTCTTATTTCCCAATTTATTTTTTATTTTAAATTTTCACATTTGAAATATATATATTAACATTTCTGCATAAATAATTGCATAATAATTTTTCATAGAAAGGCATTAGATTTCCTTGGTAAATAAACATAAAATCTCATAAGAAAATAATGCAAGCTATGAATAATAAACCGAAAAGTTGTACAGAAGAATGTATGTGCGTGCATGATGATAATTCCACACCCCAACAACCCCCCACTCTCTTTTAGGAGTTGGCTGAGATGCGACAAAGGCTGGCAATTTGCTAAGACCAATTTTCACTAGCACTCATCCTGGCTTTTATAATCAAGTCTCAGTATGTGATAAATTAGTTTAACTAGATCGCCGCAATGATACATTACATTTCAATAACATATTCAGAAGCAAGAAAATTAATTCATCTAAAACATCAAAATTGTATAGGGTTGCTAAATCTATAATAATAAAAATACTTACCCAAAATTTATGTACAAAGCTTTCAAAACTAACGTGCAATAACTGTAAAAAGACACACCTGAGTACTTTCCTTGGTGCTCGTTGTCTCTAACTGAAAGACAAAAACGAAGAATGAGCAAACAACAAGCTTAGAGAAATAATCAGGGTTAAAATAAGATTTTAAACATGGAAACAAAGTAACGCGCATGTGTTCGTATAAAACTATACATGTCTACATACAATCATATCATGACAGCATACTAGAAAATATGAAAAGTGAGTAGGTACAGGTGGTATGAAAATCAACTGAGTATAACATACAGGTCGTAAGCACGAAATAATAAGCATATCATGTTCATTCATTTTATGGAGGTCATATCATAAGAATGTCACTTGTTTGATGAATATGGTTCAACTATTTTCATGTTCTTTCATCATGGGTAGTCACGCTGCCCCAAAGACTATATAAAATATCGATAAAGGTTGGGTTTTCCTCAACATAACAATTATCGACAACCCCTTGATAACCACGGTTCCCTAACATCCTATCACAGCCTAGTTACAATGCTTCTCAAAGTTTCGTTCTTGTTTAAATATCAAGAGTCGGGAATACATCCATGTATAATGTACTAGCAAGTACACATGTAATAGTCTATCCTTTAACATTGATTGTGACATTTTTTAAAGCATAATACCTGTAGAAACATTCATCAAGCATCATAATGCATAATTCCTGCAATTAGACATATTATAACTCATAAGTCTGAATCATAACTTAATGGATATCTGCAAGCAATCAGTGTTACAAGTTGAACATAATGAACATCTATGCTTCAATTTGAGAGGGAGTATTACAATTATTAAGCTAATTACTGTTGTAGTTATTATTAGCTTTTATTTCTTTTCTTCATTTTCTATTTCCATATTTATGCATTTCTTAGCTGGTTATGTCTTTCCTTTTATTTGGGTCTTGTAATATGTATTTATACCCTTTTTCTATCAATGAAAGTATGCAGCTATATTCTCAAAAGTTAACAGAACTAAATGAAAATATGACACTCAATAGGACGCAATAGAGAAAATGATTCATGTAGTCGATCTCACATAGCAGGATAAAGGCTTCTTGTTATTGCTATATTTTGGTTTGAGTTTACTCTGGTATCACTCGGACTATGTCGAAAGGAAGAGAATAATACATTTTCCATTCTTGGTGAATAAATAAAGTATTCTTGTACCCGTCATGTTGAGTCCAGTGATCAAGCTATCACAGTCTCTCCAATAGCAAATGATAGCCATCCATGGGCACTAAGTTACTAAACGAATCCTGTAACCGACTTTCAATAAAAAACTCCACAAGGCACTTTCTGTCAATGTTAACTTTGTTCTTCTTCCCCAATAGGAGTGCCTCTGAGTCATGAGGCTCAAGTTATCCACCATCTGTATAGATGTCGCATCCTTGCTATTTTCTCCATCAATGATGAGACTGCAAGCATTTCCTTCACAGTGCAACGAGTGTAGTATATGTTATGTCGAAGCCATTGCCGCTCCCAGTCTGAATGACCTGTCAAACCACCAACATCTCACCCTCATCTGGTGAAAACTAGTACTCACTTTTTCAGTTGTCTCTTCGTCGCTCATTTCCTCCACCCTACTCAATGAAGAACATAACATGGTTAGTCAGGCAAATGAAAGTGATGTGTCCGAAACTATGGCATCTAATCCATTTCCTGATTAAGACAATAGTGGAAATACTTCTCTTCTCAAACTTCTTCTAAGTCTGAGTAACTCTATCATTTTCCTGACCAGCTGTGTTAGGTGTGCTCCTACTGATGTCTCCAACTGTGTATGACTATTTAAATGGCAGTAGGTGCCTGCTATATTTTCGTTGTGTCTCCACCTTCAGTGCTAACATATGAACATCAATCAAGGACTAGTAAGGTTGTAGTTGAACCATGCCAATGACGAGCTTCAAGCCTCCAAAGTATTTGGCTATCGTGTGCTAATTTGGCTCCATCATATCACATTTCAGTTTAAGTTGCATGAATTATGCGGTGTGCTCTATTGGTAGCTTCCTCTGTTGCAGGTAGTGGAGCCTCAAGAAAAGATCTTGATGGAAATATGGGAGTAGTTACTGTCGCTACATTTCTCTTCATCTTCTTGCAGGCAATAATCTTGCTCCATTCTTCTCTATTTCTCTCCCTCTTCAGGTTATCTCACCAGAACGAGGTGCCCTTCTTCAGCATAATAGTAGACAATTTCACTTCCCGGTCATCTGACACATCTTTGTATTCAGAAATACTCTCAATTATCTACAACCACTCTATAAAATCATTTTGGATTCATTCTCCCCTCGAAATCCAATGTCTACTTTCACTCCTAAGCATATGTATCCTTCGAACAGACATTTCATCTTTATAACCTCTAACAAGCACTTCATCTCTGTATCTTCCAACAGACACTTCATTTCTCGGCCTCCTCTAATATTGTATCCCAAAGCATTGTGGCATGTCTTCTTCTCCATTGAAATCATCCCTATGGAAGGTATTCAGGTTTTCCTTCCTCGCCTTATCATCTGTTGTTACCATGCTCATCGGTAAACTCACCAAGGGTCATTTCTTCAATGTCATTGAGCAGTTATAGCACTCGGTGGAGCTATTGTTATAACTCTTTCATGGTCAACTCCTGATAAGGTTCTGGCAATTGCCTCCCTGGTGACCTGATTAGGATTTGGGGGTGAGTAGGTGGAAGGAGATGTGTAGGGGTGATGTAAGGGTGGTAAAGAAAATTTTTGGGTGGAGGTAAAGTTGGGTATGGATGGAAGCTAGAAACCCTAGGATAGGACTAAAATTAGGCAAGCTCTGATATCAAAAAATAACGAAATTAACCAAATAATAATAGAAAAGCAAATATTATTATAGAAAGCAAATATGTGATTGTAACCAAACACGCTTGAAAGAGAAATACAATGGCAAAAGCAACTTAACAGTATCCAAAGGTAATGGATGGATTTGGTGATTGGACCATAGGATGGGGGTGACAAGGCGGTGGATGGAAGTAAGAGGAGGAAGGGGAAGTTGTGGTTAGCTGCGCTGGAATACAAGTGGGTTGGCTGGCTGAAATCAGTGGAAAAATAGCAGCTAGGAATCAGCTACTTGCTGTCCCTAGAAGCTTTAAGAAAGGAAGTGGGTCGGACTTGTTGTTTTGGGTGGGGGCAGCAAGGGAGAGGCGGCTGGGAGTGAGAACACGCTGCTGGAATGATGGAAATAGGTGGCTATATGGTAGTCCGCAGGAAAAAGACAGCAAGTCTACTATCTTACTTCCATCCACCGCCTCGTCACAGTTGGGGGTTAGGTAGGGAAACTAACTTCCAAACCCTAATACAACACATATACAGGAAATAACTATGAAAGATAATGGAAAAGAAAGCATTAAAAAAGAAAAACTTAACTATTTCGGCCCTTTTCCTGTTTCCTGATCGGGGGGAATCGCTGCTCCGAAGCAAGAGCACTCCCGCATCATGATCTAATTTGTGATTCTTAAAGCAAAGGACATAGCATCCTTTGCATGCTTTGGGAAAAATGATGATGATTTAGCGCAAACCAAGCCTATGTGTTATTTTTAATGTAAAATAATTATGTCAGTCAAATTTTTAACATCATACCAAAAATACCACAATCACTGTCCTTTTAAAAGTGAAACATATCTTTTCACATGTAGATTTATGGCACCAAAGTGTTATAATCATAAAAATCAAACTTTGAGTGTTAATATGTAAATACATAACTATTTTGTGGTTTGTATGTAAATTTCCCTAAAAAATATATAAGTGGCGAACAGTAAGTAATTAAACAAAAGCACTGTGGCAAACAATAAGTAATTAAATAAAAGCTCAAGAACAATAGAATATTTCCCTAGAAGAAAATGCCATTCTAGGTTAAGGAAATTCTGGAATTATAATCAAAATTTAAAATTGCTTTATTGAGCATACCTGTTTATCTCCAAGAGAACTATCAGATGGGACAGTAGTTGTGGTCCTATTAATACCAGTGTCTTCCTGATCAAAGCTGCTGGCTCTCGAGTATCTCGGACTGCTATATGCCGAATTATGATACCCACCACCTTGGTTAACTCTAGAGTATCTTGGACTGCTATATACAGAATCATGGCTCCTAATCGGTGGTGGAAGACAAACTCGCAGAGGAGTCCCACGCCTGCAACTGAAGATGAAATGAAAAAACCATAAAAATGTTATGAATAGACTTGCTTTGAGGCAAACAAATATAAAAGAAAGATTTACAACATACAATCCAATTCTTATGTATTTGCATATCTAAAAATTATGCCACCTTATCTATGCATGGAAAGGTGTATTTCACCTTTTTAAAATTTAAAATAGTGGTATTTTTATGTGATATAAAAGATTTGAGTGGCATAAATGTAAAAGGTACTCTTTCGGTTTTAGATACGTAAAAGCATAAGAATTGGGTGTTATGTATGTAAATGCCCCAATATATAATCCAAGCAATATGTTCTCAAGCAATTTAACCATATACCCCAAAAGCTGGAGCTCTAATGTCGCCTTGTATTGTGCAGGAATCTCCATGAGAGCAGAAAGGGCGAAATCTGTTTCCTTTCTGTTGATTGGGATATTTTTGGACATGATCTCTGTGAAATTTACAAACTGGACGGCAAAACACAAAGCACAGTATATTATTAAAACAAAAGAAGATTTACAAGCATACCACTCAATTCTCGGGTATTTACACATCTAACACCTAAACTTCAATTTTTTCATATAAGCCACCTTACCTATGCTTGAAAAGATACGTTTCACTTTTACAAAGTTAAAATATTGATATTTTTTATGTGATATGAAAGATTTGGATGATATAAATGTAAAAAAGCAAATTTTAGGTGTTAGATAAGTAAAAACATATGTGTGGCAGGTAAGTAAATACACCAAATGAAAGTTTGTAATTAACATATGTAGATACAGTTAAGAAACCTGAAAATTGTCGAATGCTCGTGAAGGAATGTTATCATCAAACTCCCGCATTATGTCCCATGGGCCATCACCAACTCCAACCAATACAATTGACAAAGGATAATTACTACCAAAGAGAGAGCATATTTACTTGACTAACATGCAGAAATGCAGCATTTCAAAATTAGAAAAAAATAATTTTACCTGGCTTTCACTATAGCATCTATGGTAGCTCTCTCTTGTGGGCTTAACTGGCCATTTCGTGTATCAACACTCCGTGTCACCTGATTAAGATGTTTCGCAAGAACAGATCACAAGGCTTTTTAGTGCTTGACTGCAGTGGGTAAGAAATTATATAAGTAATAAGGGGCGTTTACATACATAACACCCAATACCTATGCTTTTACATATCTAACACCTAAACTTTAATTTTACAATTATAACACCCAAATCTTTCATATCACATTAAAAATACCACCATTTTAACTTTTAAAAAGTGAAATACAACTTTTCATGCATAAGTTGGTAATATGTAAAAATTGAAGTTTAGGTGTTAGATATATAAACACATTGGAATTGAGTGGTATGAATGTAAAACTTCCAAAATTAAAATGAAGACCAACTTGTCCATCAGCAATTATTAGAAGAACATGATATTGACCGCCAGTGTTATCAACAATGCCTATTGCGGTTTCAATAATAGGAGCAAATGATGTTGGCCCTAAAAGAAAGGCAAAGGAGCACTTGGTTACTAAAAGGAAGTAAGATTTTCATACATGCCATTAAATTCCTATGTATTTACATATCTAAAACCTAAACTTCAATCTATATACCACCTTACCTATGCATGAAAAAGCTTATTTCACTTTTTAAAAGTTACATTGATTCTATTTTTTATGTGAAATGAAAGATTTGGGTGGTTTAGATATAAAAATCAAAGTTTAGGTGTTACATATGTGAAAAGAATAACACCACAACCAAAGACTAAAAATCACTCACCTGCAAGTCGGAGATTTGAAACTATTTCTCGGTATCGTTGCAGTGCTTCCTCAAAACCATCACAAGCTCTTCCATCAGGATAAAAACTGAAGACCTCCTGATCATGAGTGGATGCTGCAGGAAAAAATAGCAAATAATAAATAAAATCCTAAAGAAAATAAATCTTAATAGATTAAGGAAAGAAAAGAGCAGCAAACCATCTCCAAATCCAAAGCAAGGAATGAGATTATCCTCATCAAAAGCAGATAGTGTTCTTCCAATAATAGATATAGCCTGCTCATATGGGTTTGGAGTGTCTCCAATGTCATGCAGACTCTTGCGGTTGAAAGAAATATTTCCTAATATAAAGGGCAGATAATAAAGATTTAGAAAGTTTACATGCATAACACACAATTGTTATGTATTTACATATCAAACACCCAGTGCTTAATATTTAAACTTGTAACACTTTGGTGTCATAAACTTATGCATGAAAAGGTGTATTTCATTTGTAAAAGATGGTGATGATGGTATTTTTTTATGTAATGTTAAAGATTTAGGTGGTATGCAAATAAATATGAATGCTTAGGTGTTAGATATGAAAATACATAAGAATAGTGTTTTATGCAGGTAAATGCACCGAAGATTTTCAGGATGGAGGACTAAAAGTTGAACAGACTTAAAGGTGGCAAGTTACAAAATTGCAAATAAGCTAGCATGGTGAAAAATTATTAAATAACTCTGCTCATTTAATCTAAATGTTATGCACAAGCATGCCTGGTTTAACAAGGGTACCATACAAAACATTGTTATGGGATATTAAATCATAGAGATGTGTACAATTGAACGTGAGAAAACACTCTGAAACAATTAAAAATTATTTTACCTAATAGCTTATCATTGCCTTAATAACATAGCACTGTCCATGTTTGAAGAATAGAAAAAATGGCATTGAAATCAATACTTGCACAAAAATAAAACTAAGAAAATGTTCTGGCACAAATGGTATCAAATTGCATTTTGCACAAAACAATTTTCCATCTAGCTGTTTCAGAAATGGCTAAAACAACTGGTAAAAGAAGAAACGTCTTAAAGTTAGAATATGGAAAATATTGTATTAAAATATAAGGAAAAAGATAAGCAACCGAAGATATGATCGTCTGATGAGAAAACCTGTCCATTCATTGCTTTTTGTAAAATCAATCCCCACAATCAAATTTGATGATTCGAGACCAGCATGAGCTAAAGCTTCAGTTACCTAAGGAGATTGAATATATATAAAAAAACAGTGAAATGGAAGAAAAAGGCTAGTAAACAATGTTGAATTACATAATTGAAGCACACGATGCAAAGAGTCCACAAACATAATGTGAAAATTAAAAATTAATGAGGTGCTAAACATGCAATTGAACTCAAAACAAAAGAAAAATACTGGCCTCATGAAAATAAAAACTATATTCCTTTCTCCTTTTAAAATTAAATTAATTCATAAACTTTATGAGGTTAATCAAATATATGATGATTCCAACAACAACATGGTAAATAAAAAAATCTTAATCGATAGTCAGCTGTCCATTAATTGCACTTGATAATTCATCTAATGCATATACAAATTTTCTTGCAGATTTTGATTCAGTATTATAGTGCTTTCTCAGATACTGTCATTTTAATAATCATTCTCCAACCCAACCATCCGTAGAAGATCCACATTAGATTCAAAAGTTCTGTAAAGAAGAGCAAATATTCCTGGGCCTCTTGAGTATGGTAACTAATCTCGATATATTATAATATATTAAAGGAGGCACAAGACACAACACAAAAAGGGATATAAAAGACGGCAAATCTGTCAGTACAAGAAATAATGAATCCACTCTTAAATTATTTTAAGAAAATAGCAGCTGAGTGGAGGAAGAGGGACTCAAACCCATAACATCAAACATAAAAGTGGTGGTATCAACTACTAGGCTAAAGTCTTGTTCATAAGAGAATATCCATAGACTTAGAAATCTGATTGTTGAAAACAATAAAAGTTGTCTTAGCCCCTACCATCATCATCATCATCATCTTGGGGACTATGAATTTTGAAGAAGGAAAAAATTTTATTCCTCTTCAATTTCTTATGAAACAATTGCAGGATAAATAGAGGGGCATGGCTCCCACATTAGGAATAACATAAAATCAGCGATAACTCATCATGATAAAAGAAGGAAACAAAAATTATAATATACCAATAATTCTATATTCTAAATTATAGAAAGTACTCCCATCCCAACCCCTCCTCAACTAGGAGCATAGATATCTAGCAGACCCAACTTGCTTACAAAGAGTTCAAAAATAGGTCTGAACAACCCTTTGGTAAAAATTTCGACAATTTGTTGATCAGTAAGAATAAATGGCATGCAAATAGCTCCACAATCAATCTTCTCTTTTATAGTGTCGGTCGATCTCCACATGCTTCGTGCAATCATACTGCATTGGATTTTTTATTATTCAATGCTAATGCAGTTTTATTGTCACAATACAATTTCATTGGCATATTTATCAGAATCCGTAGCTCTTCAAGAATTATCTTCAGCCATAACATCTCACATGCTTCATTATCCATAGCCCGATATTTCCTTGCCATCATACTTTCTCTTACTTCGCCGTGTAACCAAATTTCCCCAGACACAAGTACAATATCTAGATGTCGATCTTTTGTCAACAAATCAGCCCACCCAGTCTGCATCAATGTATGCTTCTAAAATTTGTTGTGTGATTATTTGAAAGAGTAAGCCATTGTCTGGTGTACTTTTTACAACAACAACAACAACAACAAAGCCTTAATCCCACTAAGTGGGGTCGGCTACATGAATCCTTTTTCTCCATTACGTCCTATTTAGTGTCAAATTTTCGTTTAATTCTAATAAATTAAGATCATTTTTTATGCAATAAGCCCAAGTTTTCCTAGGTCTACCTCTGCCTTTCTTAACATAAGTTGTATTTAAAACATCTACTCTCCCAAGATATAAAAAATCCTATTAACCGCTTCACGATGTTTCTCATAGGGAGAATGCATAAATTGACTTAGCAAACTTACAACAAAGGCAATATCTGACCATGTAAGTAACAAGTTTATCGACTTTTCTACCAATTTTTCATATTGAGTTGTATTGACAGAATCGCCCTCCCTCTCATCTCCCAGTTTCTGGGATCAATTGGAGTATCTGCAGGCCTACAACCACTCATCCATGTTTCCTTTAGAAGATCAAGAACATTTTTCTGTTGGGAAACCACAATCCCTTTCTTCAATCTAGCAATCTCCGTGTCAAGAAAATACATCAGAGACCCTAAGTCATCTGACTCTAGAGTGCTCCTGTTAGGATGAGGTATGCAAGCCGCAACTCCGTGTGATCAAGGGAGATAGGGGACAATATACAAGAGACAAGCAGAAAGTCCTATTTTCCTTCTTTTTATGCTTTCTTTTATATTATTTTTCATTCCTACTTAGTCTTTTCCTATATATGTGTTGTAGAAGTTGATTTTGTCGTGCGTTTCTGTCTGAGACAGAGGCCAGTTTCTCTCTTTCCTCTGCGAGAGCTGTATCCTAAAGCTTGGGTGGTGCTCCGGTCATATCTCACTCCCAAGGTGGTAATTATCTTCCTTATCCCCTTCTCTAACCTTCCTACATCGCTTCCGACCGCCTTCCATTGTTGCAGCCGCCCCGAACAGCAGCCTTCAATTGTTTACCTACAGTTTTCCTATCTTCCAGCTGTTGCGATCTGCATTTCAGCTTGCTGCCACCATCCCAGACAGTGAGGAATTGTTGCCTTTTACCCATTCCAGCATCCCCAGTCGTCCCTACCATTTTGTTATTGTCGTTACCCTACTATCTCAGCCATTCCTACCAGCTGTCAACCCACACAGCGCCCCAAAAACCCTCTACCTTGTTGCTGCCACTCCCAATCAGCAAATTGCTCCTGTTTGACCTATCCTTTCTTGCTTTCCACCTGCCTGCCTTGCTGCTGCCACAAAAACAGCAATGTGCCGCCGTTTGCCTTGCTGTCCTCTTGCTTTTTATGCTCTTTCCTGCTTGCTGCCACCCAGGATGACAAGTCACCATTGTTGTATCGTTCTTTCCGCATAGTCCAGCCCCTCTTCTAACTTGCTGCCACCTTTCTAAACTCCTAACAGCCACCCCCAAGATCCACCTTTATGGTGTTTGTGGGACATGTCTGTTGTCGGTTTCTCTTTCTAGCATGTTTGGGTTGTAATCACATATGTTCTCTCAGTAATAACATTTACTTTTCTATTGATTATTTGGGTCAATTCCGGTATCATCCTTAGTCTCCAAAACAATTGAGAGATGAGTCTTTAACCGTTCATTTCACATAGGTTCTCTCGGGTGAGAATTACAACATTAACATACACAATCAATATGACTATCTTCTTATCCTTGGAATGCCTGAAGAACATTGTATGATCTCCTTGCCCTTGAGAATATCCCTGATTTGTAACAAATAGTGTAAGATTTTCAAATCACGCGCTCGGTGACTGCTTCAACCCATATATTAATTTTTTAGTCTACATACCTTGAGCTAAACTTCTTAGGAATCTTGAAGGTGCATCCATACACATTCTTCCTCCAAGTCTCCTGGCGTTCTTTATATCCAATCATTGTAGGGGTTAGTCAAAATTAGCTGCAAATAAAAATACCCTTACCAAGTTTAGTTTTGCAGCTGGAGTGAATGTCTCAAAATAATCAATGTCATATGTCTAAGTAAGTCCCTTAGCAATGAGTCTAATCTTGTATCATTCTAAAGAACCATCAGATTTTGTACTTGATTGTAAACACTCATTTTCATTCGGTTGTTATCTTCCCTCTAGGTAGATCCACAACTTCTCAAGTTCCATTTTTTAAAAGCTTTCATCTCCTCGAAAACAGTCTCCTTCCACTTAAGAACTTTTAGAGTATTATGCGTAGTTCTAGGAATCTACATATGTAATAAATGTGAGGTAAATGTACGAAAGGTCGGCGAGAGGTGATCATATAACACATAACGGGATAATGGATAATGAGTGACAGACATAATAGACTCTGAATCTATACTAGGTTCAGAATTTGAAGTCAAAGTGGACTGAACATAACGTAAAAGATTTGTAAGAACATTACCTGGGTTTACAGATTATGGGCAGTGCAAAGGATTCGTAGAAACTTTTTTTACTCATCCTTTGTCGCAAGTACAACATCAAACGATATCACTATCGTCGTTTTTTTCCCGTTTCTTCATTATTATAAACATCATGAGATGGCACTATAATCTAGAAGACTCGACAGTCTCTCCAAATATAATATCGCTAGGATTTTCAGGTTGAACAATCAAGATTGGGGACATATTTTGAGAGTCTTCGGTTTAAAGAAAATTCTGAAACTTAATAGATACATCTTTGATTTATTCTTTCCCTTGAAGGTGAGATGGAAAAATTAATTGTAATTCAAAAAAGTGATATCCATAGTAACAAATAATATTTTTGAATTGGAATCTAAACATTTATACATTTTTTTGGCTAGGAGTATAACTAACAACCACACATTTTATAGCTTGGGATTCAAGTTTCCTAGATTATGAGTGTGAATGAAAGCACTACTCCCAAATATTTAGAGGTTTGAATATTTGTGGAGAAAAAGATGCACGGTGATGTTTGGCAACCTGACACACTTCACATTGAAACGATGATGTATCTTCATTCTAAAATAATTTGGGAAACGAGTATTTATAATGAAAATTGGGATGACTTAACTTAATGTCATAACATAATTTTATTGTCTTTGGAAGTAGAATTATAACAAGTACTTTGACGTTATCCATTCAAGTCAGACTCATCTTCAAAATAATAGAGTCCATCTTATTCCTTAAATACTGTCAGTTATCTATCCCGTAGTCAATTCCTAGAACTCACAACAACAAGAATAGAAGTTAGCCAGGAAATTGATAATAAGCAATAATTTTACTAATGGACAAGTTACAAAATAGATTAGGAATATGAAGAATATTATGAAAAGGGTCAACAACGAGGAGAGTTTGATCGTTCGTATCCCGATAATTATTGAAAGGGAACTATCAACAATTTTGACATTTTTATTGTTTACACAAGGCCTATAGGAAGAAAATAATTTAGAACTTGTTAGATGATCAATTGTGCTAAAGTCAATTATCCAAGAATTAGAAAAATTAGGAATAACACCTAATAAAGCAGTGGCCACAGACTTACCCTTTTATACTAAAAAGCATGATGGAGTTAGGGACAGTTTTGGAGATTGAAATAATTTTTGCCATGTGCTTTAATTGCTCCAACGTAAAAGGGATTGCATTCGAGTTAGTATATGGCTCTTAAGTTTTTTCAAAGGATAAATAAGATCTTCACGCTTGAATTTTGATTATCAATTTGCAGGTATTCTATAAAGCTTCTAACATGTCTCCTTCTTGTGACATGATTTTTTGCAATGCTCGCACCATGATTATTTCTCCCTTCTTTGTCAGTATCGACCCCTTTTGATACAAGAGTCGAGTTCTCCTATTCAATGTTATCAAACGATTTAAGGTTGTATAACTTAATATTTTTGTGGATTCTTTACGTCTAACTTCATAAAATACTTCTTGAATTGAGAAAAATATTATATCCGGACTACGCACGTAGAAGTACGTGCGGAGGCCAATCCACGGGAGACACGTGGAAATCCCGCAATAATGCGCAATAACACTGGAATAACACGAAGGAATATTCCTCGTGTTATTCCGCGGTTAGCGCTGTTTATGGCGGAATAACGAGGGGAATATTCCCCGTGTTATTCCGCTTTTTTCATGTGTTATTGCGGTAGTATTGTAACACCGGGAATATTCTCCCGTGTTATTCCGCGTTATTCTCGTGTTATTCCGCGTAGTATTGATGTGTTATTGTGGTGGTGTTACAATACGACCACAATAACGCGGAATAACACGGGAATAACACGAAAAATATTCTCTATGTTATTCCGCGTTATTCCCCGATTTATTCCGCCCAGGACACTGCTAACCGCGGAGTAACACGAGGAATATTCCTTCGTGTTATTCCCGTGTTATTGCGTGTTATTGCGGGATTTCCACGTGTCTCCCGTAGATTGGCCTCCGCACGTACCTCTACGTGCGTAGTCCGGATGTAATATTTTTCCCTTGAATTGAGGGTAGAGATTTCTTACCAACGATTCAACCACGAACTTCATTTAAACTCCTATTAAGTTTGATTAACATGTAAACCCGATCGTTTTTCTCTCATTTATTGTGGCGAGTATAGACATTTGCATTCTCCCAAATGTTATCATAATATTGATCAAACTCCTAGCATAATGTTACCAACTCATTATAACACATAGTAACATTATAATCATTTTGCTTGGATTTTAAAAATTGAGTTTTCAACTAAAAAAATTGCAAAGAACTCTCCAAGTCTGAATAGAAATCTCGAACAACCTCCCAAATATCTCGAGCAGTGGGAGTGAATAGATGTGGTTTTCCTATGATGGGTTTTATAGAGTTGATGAGTCAGACCATAGCCAGAGATTTTTCAGACTTTCAATTTTTTAAAACCGGAGCACCAACAGTAGGCTTTGAAATTTCTCCAGTTAAAGTCCCGATTTTGTCTCTCCCATCGATCGTCAATTTTATAAATTGAGCCCACTCAAGGTAGTTGTACCTGCCGAGTTTTATCACAGTGAAATACAGTGGTAAGTTCTTGGGATAATACTAAGCCGATACGGGTGTAGGGCAAGGAGATGTAGTTTCGGAGTGACTGAAACCAGTTGATGTGTTAAAATTTTTTGAAACTCACATCATCATTGCAGATTTGTAAGACATCCTCAGAATTTGAAAAGCATCGTGAGTTTGGTCGCACAAGCTACGTGGGACTCCTTTATGTTGTGATCCCAACCTCTATTTCCAATTAAGAAAGGTGTGGAACTCATGTACACAGCAGTTCATTCATTTTGCTGTTAAGCGGCACGGAACTCCTTTATGCCACAATCCCAATGTTGCTTTCGATCAAGATGGCACAAAGCTCTTGTATGACGTGATTCGTTTATTTTATTGTGAAGGTTTAACCTTATTGTTAGCTAAAAAATAGGAACAAGCAACTTCAAAGGACAAAAAACGAGGGATTGCCATGAAGACCCTACTTTGAACCTGTTGTCGAGATGGAAAAACACAAGCGTAGACAGTGTCTTCGAAGAAAATACAAGATGGATGACAAAGCAGCAGCGCACAGCTAGGGTGGTCAAAAAAGCTTCACACAAGCAGATCATTGCATTCTCACTGCTATTAAGTAGAATTGGGGCAAGGCAAACCACTCGTAATAGCGAAACACCTAGACGCCTAGCAGACGGCACAAGAACTTGTTGACTTCGAATGCTACCACTTGGACTTGAAGGAGAATGGTGCATGTACTAGGTCATTATCAGGCTAGTATACTCGAAGATGAAGTCGGACGACACAAGAGGTATCAACCTCAACGCGGGTTAGGACACTTTCAGTGGCTCTAATACCATGTGAATTTTGGAGAAGGAAAAAAATATTATTCCTCTTCAATTTCTGATAAAACGATTACAAGATAAATAAAGGGAGTGACTCCCATATTAGGAAAGATGTAAACTGAGTCATAACTCCCTATGATAAAGAAGAAAACAACAATCATAACAAACAAATAATGTTATAGTCTAAATATATAAGATAATAAAATAGAAGAAGCTAAAAATATTCATAAAATTCCAACAGGGGCTTAACCTCAAAGTTTCCCTTATTTAATCTTTATTATCATTATGTTTATGCATAGCCTCTTCTAATCCATTTATGCTTTTTTAAACATCATGGTCCATACAATCTTGTCACGAATACCTTAGTTCTTTGCATAAAAGAAAGTTAGTACATAATAATGGATAATGAGATTCACAAAGCCAATACCACATATTAGGGTAACGCAAATGGTGGAGTGATGATAATTTTAGTCATGTATTATTAAGTTTGTTAGTTCACTTTTCATGACCACATTCTAATATTCTATAAATAGGGTAGAAACTTTTGATAAATTTTATTCACATAAAAGTGAAGCTTAGATCATTTATTTAGTTGTTATGTATATGATTTCCTTATCAATTATAAAAGTAATTTATTCATTTTACTTCAAAATGCATGTGATTTGGCCTACTTAACATGAATTATCTCATTCTAATGATTATTAAAATCTTATTTTAATAATTATAGTTAGAATTATAATGACATACATAAACAAAAGAATACATGACTCCATAATTTGAGAAATAGTGCATCATATAATTGTCTGGTGCTCCTTACCCCTTACAAAAAATCAATGTAGAGTGAGCTACAAGCTCAGTGACATAATCAAGGCTAAAAAGAATATTTTATAGACAGAAAATAAACAATGTGCATACTCATATGTAACTCATATACATGTCCACAACGAATGTCATAATATGTTATAATCGTATAAACTATGTAAAATAAAAGATATGTAGTGTAGGGAATCACGATTGTTGTATAAAATATGTATTTTATTCATTCATGTATAATCATAAGCATAATCATAATAGTCATCAATCTAATCATAGAAATATCACTTATAATTATATAAGTCCCAACTATTCATGTCATGTCATACCTCAAGCCGTCACCTAAGCATGAAAGCTACTTTAACTATTGATAAAGGTTGAGTCTCGCCCAATATAATAGTTATCAATAGTTCCCTTTGATACCAACGGTCCTCTACATTCTGTCCCCATCAGATCTCAACGATTCTCAGAGTTTCATCTCTCTCAGGATACCAAGAATCGAGAATCTCATTCTTCCCAATTATCCGCACTTACAAGTATTCATATAATAGCCTACATATAACATCAGTTATGACATTTATTAAATCATAATTCCAATAACAAGCATTCATCATTGACATTTAATATAACATTTAATATATTATATACATGAATCATAAAGAAATGAATACCTGCAAACGATGATTTCATAAACATGCTCATCAGATTCATAACATAGTAAAATTATAGGTATCATGAATGATAAATCAGTGAATTATACAGTCTATGCAGGTATTTATCCGCAATATGCTGAAAATTCTAAATATAATAGTGAAACGCATAATCACATGAAAACCTACAAAGAATTATTTTTCTTAAGTTAGCTTAGAATTATTTCACTTGAATTGACAGAAAGAACCCTACAACGAGTTTCCTCAATCTCATATCAAGCTCGCCACCTATCACCTTCATATATATAAATTTTAGTGGATTTATCTGAGCCGTTATAGTAACATGATTAATTAAGTTAATTCTATAATTAGTTAAGTTTAATTGAGTGTTATTTTAAATTTATTTTCAATAATATCTAGAATATATATGTAGTTTTATATATCAAATTAATCGATTTGAGATGTAGAATTTTATAAAATTGATTCCTTTACATTTCAAAGAATGCAAGAATTGGGTACATTTTAAAATTTCCAAAAATTTATCAGTTTGCTCAAAATTGAGTATTACATCACAATTTTAGGAAATGGAGACCTATGGCTTTGAAAACCTAGAATCTAACTTCTACAATAGCAAGAATAAAAAATAAAGGGATGGGAGATAACATATATATTAGGAAAATTAAAACACATTTTTCAATTAAACCAACTTAGCATTAACATAATACTCTTATTGGATCCATATACATAGAAGAAATAGAGAAAATTCTAATAAGCTTCAAATTTTAAATCAAATCATAAAAATTTAAAAAATATATATGAAAGTAGCAACAACCCACAAAATCTAATAACTACATCCACAGAAATAATAAGTGCACATACAAATGAACAACCTCCCTAAGAAGTAACAAATTCCTAATATTCAATAAAAACATTTACCTATACTTGTCAAAGTATTGTTATTTACCAACTTTTTATTGGAAAGGGTCAAAATTGGTTAATGAATGGATTAGGTAAGAATAAAAATTTGATAGCAAGCCCCTCAGGAGGCTAGGAGTGAGGAAATCTTTCTACTGTTGTGTGTTTTTCCATTTTTTGTTTATCTCGTGTTTTTATGATTTATTTTTTGTTTTGTTTGTGGGTATGATCTTTGCTTTCGTGATGTTTTTTTTAATGTTCTTTATTTTACTTTGATTATCATTGTATTTCATTATCCAGGGGCAAAATGATTATTTATCCACAAACAACTGCAAATCAACTGTTTTCAAACAATCGCTCTAAACATCAGCCACGAACTTATCGTGATCAATTGTTGATCGACACTGATCGCGATAAGCTCCTTATCTGAATAAGTTGGATAAGCTGCAGCTGCCCCAAATAGACCCTTAGTGCCCGTTTGAGGCAGCTTATTGGGGTGTGGTGGCGGTCTACGGACGCCGCATTCATGTTTGGAAAACACGTTCACTCCAAATTAATTCCACCGCACTGAACGCACTTAAGGGTTTTCGTTAATAGAGCGCGAAGCAGGATCGGGGCCACGTCCTGCGTTGGATTCACACGTTAGAGTGAAGATTTCCTCCCATGCCCTTCTCTGTTGTCCCTCAGCCTCGCCATCCCCATTGCCCTCCCTGATCTTCCTTCAGCTCCTTCACTCTCGCGGAGGTCGATACTCTCGCCCTCCCAAACCTTCCTTCTCCTCCTTCACTCTAGCCTCGGACGAGGTATGTTTTCGACACTTGGGCCTCGTTGCCTTCTGGTTTGGATGATAGATCTGAAACATTACTTTTCATTCTTTTGGTTGGGAATGTTGAAATAACAAATTGTTAAGTAATTCGAGTGATCGCACATCACCTTTTAAAATTTTTTCTAAGGAGAAGATCGACTGTGTTCGATCTAAGGTGATGTCACTGCAATGTGGCTACATGGGGGAAAAATTTTAATGGGCCATTTATAAACAGAACTTCAAGCAGAAACTGCTGTGGAGATAGCTCCAAATCAATTGCAACCACCGCCTTCACCTCAGATCGCTACTGGTCATGTGATAGGTTCACATATGCTAACCCCCCATCTCTAACCATACATGTGAGATATGCGAGTGTCATCGCCATGGAATCATCCAAACACTTCTAGACCATTCTGGATACAAATAAATCCAGAAAGTCATTTACAGCTTTTGCTACTCTAGATATCTATTAGAGTAAAAATTAGAGGAAGAAAAAAAAAAGTCATAGCCATATTGGGGGGGATGGTATGACAAAAGAAGCTATTAATGGGAATATTTCAGTTATAAGGCGGGCATATAGAAGTAAAATATAACATCATCTTGTATATGTGTATGTGATTAATCTTATGAGCTGATAGAGCAAGCTTGATCTTCTTGGGTTGTAAAGGATCACAGTATTCTGTTTTTATATCTAGGGCTATTTCCCGGCATTGTAAATTTGAAATTGATTGTCAAATTAATAATGCTTTGGCTGAGATCAAAATACATTAGATTGTCTTGTTTAGGTGCCTCATTTCATTATGGATAATTTTATTTTTTCTATGTAAATGCACATATAAATTGGTGCCATTTATTTTCCTCAAGGGGGATGGGTTTAAGTGGTTGTTTGACATGTAAATATATAAGAATTGGATGGTATTTCTGATGCAATGTTAGCTCTTCTTTGAGTTCACTTCAATAAGCATATATAAGGTATGCTTCAATTTTACTTCTCGCACTGTTTCATTTACAATGTGAAGGTAACTTAAATTATTCACAATATTAGAAGCATTTAAAAGCATTTAAGGATTGTCATTGTATTTTCCTTCAGGGGGATCGGTTAAAGTAGCTGTTTGACATACAAATATATAAGAATTGGATCGTATGTCTGTTAATGCAATGTTTGCTCTTCTTTACGTTCATTTCAATAAGCATATATACGGTATGCTTCAATTTTGCTTTTCTAACTATCTCACCGTTATAAGGTATGCTTCAATTGAAATGCACATGCAAATGAGTGCTTCAATTGAAATGCTGTGGAGGCATACTTTGAGACATATCAAACACCTTTTTAAACAAGGTTTCGTATTATAACCTCACATGTGAGTATCCCGAATTGTGATGTAAATGGCTGAATTTAAACTCAAAGACTACTACATAGGTTGGTTTGAGCTATTCAAATTACTTGGGAGTGAACTCCATGGGCTCAATATCATCATAAAGTCATCTTGAATGACTTTTTTATTTCTAATGATTCTTAAGCACAGTTTTTTTCATTTGTTCATACCCATAATGTTTGTGTATACATGTTGATCTCGTTTTTGTCGAGGTTTAGTTTTCCTCCTAAGATTTAGGGTTCTAGCTTTAGGAACTTCCCCGACGATCTTAGATTCCTAGCACTGGGCCCACCTCGCTTTAGAATGCTCGAAACCACTTCGACACTCTTTTGGAGCCCCGGACGGAATTCCTGACCTCTAGCTCACAGCAGGTAGGTTGGAATTAGCGTTAGGATTCCAAATCGAGTTCCTATGGGACCACCGGACCTGGGACAGCTCTCGTGCACATTCTCTCGCACCACCGAGCACCACTCCTCGAGCCACGGCCTCGACGCTTCGAGTTACTCCGTGACGGATCGAGATTGAAGCCGAACGCCGCGACGATCAACGTCGAGTCGACTTCGAAGATGCCGCATTTGACGCGCTTTCGACGCGACCGTCGACGAGGTTCTCCGAGCGACCTCGGATGACGAAACGGACTTCGCCGTTGCGTCCGGAACGTCGTTTCCACCTAAAATTGATATTTAATTTGCGACGATCGCTCGCCGGGGCGAAAATTGTGATTTTAGGCTTATTTTAATAAAATTAATAATATATATATATATATATTATATTTTAAACCTAAACTAAACCCTCGACCCTAATATCTACCCGTTCGATCCTCGGCTTCCTCCCCGGCTCGTTCGATCGAGCTTCCGTCCTCGCTTCTCCGCGCTCGCGTGCGCCTTTCCCCGGTGACCGTTGCTCCCTCGAGCCCCGCGTGGTTCTCCCCATGCCTCCTCGAGTGTTATCCCCGCGCGAGAGTCACCTCGCGTGATCTCCCGCGCGCGTCTCCCGCCTCCCCGCCGATCTTCTTTGCGGCACTTCCCCCCATCCCCCGTCACTTCCTCGATCTTGTTGGGTTCGTGGTAAGTCTCGCCCTCTCCTCCCTCTCCCTCGCCTATTTAGAGCCCTCGTTTTGGGCTTTCCTAGGCCGGCCGATTCTTTTGGTGAAGGTGGAGAGGCGCTGCTAGGCTTCTTGTTCTTTGGGGTGTCTTAAGCTACTTGGTAACTTCTCCTTCTCCTCTCCTTCTCTCGGTCTAGCCCAGGGAGGCCGTGATTCTTGCTGATTGGTTCGGCCCCTCCTAGCTGCATGCTAGTATGTTCTTAAATTGAGGTTTGGGGGTGTTTTATTGCTTGAAGCATGCTAAGAGTAAAAATGTGAGCCTATTCTGAAATATAGGTTTGGTTATTTGCTTGAAAAGGTGGAAATGGGACATTGCATTGGCTCCTCTTTCTCTTTTATATCGTTTGAAACATAGAAGAGCCATTTTGTTTCTTTCATATGTATGTGGAGCTTGTCTTTTGCTTCTTTTGATTCTTCTTTGTTAGGAGCATGCTAAGGAAAGTTTGAGTTGATCTAATAGAGCTTTATGCTTACTTTTTCGAAGTACACCTATGCTCTACACTTTGATATGTTGGATGAATGGAAATGCTTGTTTAAGCTTCATGTTTAGCTATATTCTAAGTCTTACTTTGGCTCATAGTGAGCCTGATTGAAAGTAAATTTTATTTCATGTTAAAAGAGCTTTGGGAGCTGTTTTTGTTGGCTTTGTTTTCCCGGTTTTGACCCATGTTGTTCTCTCGATTCTGGGGTATTTTGAGCCTTGTTTTTCTCTCGGTTTTGAGGCTGTTTCAAGCCCCGTCGTCGCTCGGTTTCTTGTGTTTAGTCGCTAGCAGCTCAGCCCCATCGCA
Organism: Papilionanthe hookeriana x Papilionanthe teres; assembly: GCA_022702705.1. Lineage (NCBI taxonomy): Eukaryota > Viridiplantae > Streptophyta > Magnoliopsida > Asparagales > Orchidaceae > Papilionanthe > Papilionanthe hookeriana x Papilionanthe teres. The sequence goes on along the minus strand of CM040422.1, from coordinate 168,654,735 downwards.
CATGAGGGGCTCGTTTTACGTTTCTTGCTCTTGCAATGCTCCCATCGCTCTTGGTTTGGGGGCTCGTTTTCGTTCTTGTCGTCTTCGTGCTAGGCCCTTTGCACTTGGTTTGGGGCTCGGTTTTCCGTTTGCTGCTCTTGCAGCTGCTCCCATTGCTCTTGGTTTGGGGGCTCGTTTTCTGTTTTGCTGCTCTTGCAGCTAGCCCCATTGCACTAAGAAGGGGCTCGGTTTTGTTTTTGTTTTTACTGCCTTTGGTGGCTGCTCCCATCGCACTAAGAGGGGGCTCGGTTTTGGTTCTGTTGTTCTGCGACTTCCCGGTGCAGCCTTTGAACTGCTTCGGGTTCGGGTCTTTCTTGGGCTCGGCTTGTGCTTCTTTTAAGTCGTAGGTGAGTCTGAATTGCTTGGTTGCTCTATGGATTCATCCCTATGCATTTGTGGTGAGCTTGAATTAGTATGGGTGGTTTGTTGGAGCTTGTCGTGAGCCTCATTGTGATGATTTGGATTGTCGGGGCTTTACTTGTCTGCCCTTTATTGTAGCTTAGCCCTTGTTCTCGTTTTTAGCCCGGCTGAGAGCCTTATTAGGGTGATTGTTGTGATGGTGGCTTTGCTCTTTGCTTCACTTGTCTATGGAATTGATTTAATGAATTTGGAAGAGCTTCCTACTTACTTGTGGGAAATAAATTGAGCACGATATCCGGAATATTCTTGGAGGATTTATTTGGTGAAATTGATGCTAGTTTGGTGGCTTATGGCATGTCCATTCTCTTTCTTATGTATTAGAAGATTATTGATTCTCCTATTCGCTATAGCTTGAGTCCCGAGCCCGTAAGAGAACGTACCGGGGAAGTTTGTGTTCCAGGAATTAAAAATCAATGTGGCCTGGAGTCTAGAACCCGAGCAGTGGCTTTCTTTTTATGTTTTTCATGATTTTACAAGTTATTTGGGAAAAGGGAGTGCGTTCTGGGTTCAGTCCTCACCTTCTCCGAGAGCGTCGAGGTGCTTTTAGTCCTTTTCTCGGGACATGTGAGGTCGGTCGGAGTCGGGGTGACTTACGTGTTTTTCGATTATTGGAAATCGACTCACTTCTTTCGAAATTGTGTTAAGTGAGCCGCTTTCCGTCCTCCTTTCCTTGACCTCTCGTCCCTAGGTTTCACCTTGTTTATTGGCTCAAAGCACACACCTACAGGGGACGTGTAGGTGTGCACATATAACTCATTTGGGTTATATGTGAGGCCATCAAGCAAGGCTGTAAGTGCGGTGGGGACATTGATGAGACTACAAAACGAGAAAAATTACGAGAATCATAGAATCGGCCGCTCGACTCGGAGACTGCAGCAGAGAGTAGAGCGAGAATCACGGAACCGATTCGACCGTCATCGGGGTTTCTACTACCGACGATCTAACGTTCGTAGACACCTAATCTGATAGCAGTAATCGACGCATGGATCGAAATGTTTTAAAACAAAAAATACATATGTTTGAAAAATACAAAATTACCTCCACTACTACGTTGCACTTACTTACTACGGTTTTTTTTACTTGCATGCAAACCAAAAATGAAATGTGTGAAGATTTATAAAGGTCCACTGGTCAGTTATTCGAGTCGGATTAGAATCGCCTCTGAGAAAGTCGGTGCAGTAGTCGACACTCAAGTCCGGACATTAGCGCGGCTCCGAGTCCGAAACACCACCGTACTTACTGGTCTTTCTTTCCAGAGGCCCATGGCTTTCTTATGGTTCGCCATGAGTTTAGCGGGTCGTCTGTGGGTTTCTCACGATGTTTTTTGCAGTTTTCTACGGTTTAGTTTTGTTTTCATTTGTGGCTTTTCTCGGAGTTTTCCACGGACATTTCTTTTCTTTCTTTCCCGACTTTCTTGGTTTTCTTTCGATTTTCCTCGCTTTCGTCGTTTTCCTTCGTTTTTATCGTTGAGTTTTCGGACTTTACTTTTCTTTGTACACTACCATAAGACTTCGTTTAGCTAGTTGTTTTCACATACTACTTATTTCTCGCTCTTTTAGTATCGACAAATTTGTTAGCAGAAATAAAAAAATTAAATAAGCAATAAATGATGTAATGATATAGAGGATAAGCAAAGCATACTCGATACTCGTGACGCGTCTTTACTTTCCTTATCGTTATACCTGTCTGCGATGTTCTACTTTTCAAGCACATACTCTCTTAGCTAGGTACATTTACTTTCGATACGTATCTCTTAGCATGTCTCACATTTCCGTACTTTCTCTCACTCAAGCATGTTTATACCTGTTTAGCATGTTATCGTTTGATTACTATAAGCATGCTTTCTTATAGCAGCCTCGCATTATCATCTGCTTTACATTCTCGCTATCACAGTTGCACACACTCACTTGCAATAAAAAATAATAAACGACTTGCATGCTCACTTTAAGCTTAAGACTTTAAACCTAAGCTGCGATTCGCTACTGACGTGGAGCTTGGAAGCACTGGTGGCAGCACGGCCACCTTCATCAATGAAACTCCGTGTCGACGTGCAAGAAACCTCATTTCTTTAGTTTAAACAATGACCCTGTGACTTCGAGTGTAGTCCGCCTAGTGCGACATAAACCCTCACTGTTCTTTTAGGCTCTGCAGACCTCTCCCGTGCGATATAAGCCTCTAACTCAGCTAGGCTTCGAGGTTGTCGTCCGATACGACGTAGCTCCTCCTGTTTTCAGGTAGTTTGCATAATCGGAAATTATGCAAACGTAATTCCTATAATTAATTTGCAGGATTGAAATTAAAATAAATCTCTTTCCAAAGCTTAAGCTCAACCATAGGATAGTCTCGGGACGTCTCGAGGTTCTCCCGAGATCCGCGACATCCCCTACCCTTCTTCTTTGACTCCGAAATAATCGTTCCTCCTTGTGCTTTTCACCTATCGGATTTCCTACTACAAATTTCGTTGAAAACCCTACCTTTTGAATTCGTGAAGATAGAAACCCGCGATCTAAATCGAGAGTTCTCTCAGTCGACTTCGGTCGTTTGAGGGTAATTAACTATAGGGGCTTGCTCTATAGGGAGTTTTAAAGCACTCGGATAATATAAACCCTATTTAATTCTTTTCGTATTAAATAGGGAATTTATTCGGTCCACACAGAGGTTCGCAGACCGTAACTGGATGTCGTGAATTTTGTGGTTTATTTGATCGAGCGATATTGTCGAGTAGGGTGCTATTCTTCGGAATAGATGTATTACTTGCGATATTACGCTCGTTCATCCAAATCGCTAAACGAATGAGATTCGTCCTTTCTCATTCTAATATTTTAAAATTTAAAAATCTTATTTTCAAAACTAATATACATATATCCATTAAATTAAATAAATAAAAAGAGACGCAGCTCTCCTTAAAGCGGCTGACAATACAATAAGTTCACTTTTCACTTTGATCCTCTTATCATTTTTAAGATTGACCGTTGAATCGGGCACAATCTACTTTTCATAGAGCTAAGTGGGTTCCATCTATATTATTGTTAACAAGTAGATGCCTTCATAAAGTTCTTCTATATGTTTTATTGAAGGCAAATAGGGTAACCTGATAGCTATAGTGATCACGCCTTATTATTAGATTGGAAGAAATGTAAAGAAGAATTTGTATTGGAACACTGTTCAGCACTTTCCACAACATAGAATACGCTTACAAACACCAACATTTTTCTTTTGCGTCAATTGAAATCTATAGACCGAAAATGTCAAAGCAGGAGGAGTGAAAATCTGAAACCACTATTATGGTACTATGCATTTTTTATGACTTGATAAGGAGAGGGAATTGGAATTTATAACGAAGCTGTTTGATGCATGATTTTATTTCAGAAGTTATATTCGGTATGTTATTATGTAGTTACTCCATTTTAAATGTACTTCATTAGGCACTGTACGATATGCTTCATTACAATTATGCCTCATTTGATGCCACCCCTCAAATGGTTTCATGCATTCCTTGTTTTACGTTAACCTCTTTAACTACAGCAACTTCAATTTTAGTTCCCAAATGGCTGAACCGATTGAGGGGGGCCATCGGCAATATGGGATAAAGATGTAACAGACATTTTTTGCAATCTATGTATCAAAGAAATTGAGACTGAAAATAGGCCAACCACGTTTTTTAACAATGACAGTTAGCAAGATATTGCAAAAAGGTTCAAAGAGTTGACAGGACGGGATTACGACAGGTTAAAATTCAAGAACAAATGGGATCAATTGAAAGAGTGGAAAATATGGAAGGAACTGAAACGTGGATCCACCGGGTTGGGTTGGGATCCCATCAAGCGCACCATCGATGGTCCAAATGAATGGTGGACCAAGAAAATAGAGGTAATAAGCTGACTCTCATCTCCTCTATTATCATATATCACATCTCTTTTATTATCATATATCTTTAATATCATTGACACAGACATTGCTGACAGCTAAAATATATAGGCAGTGTGGAATTGAGCCTGAATTCGAAGAGAAAATGGGCATAATGTTTCAGGGGGTCGTGACGACTGACAAGCATGCATTCAACCCCAATGAGTTGGGTTTTGCTTGCACTGCAGATGACTTGCTACCTAACAGGTAATAGCTAAGGAAGAAGTGCGCAGCATTAATCAAAAAGAGATGGAGGACTCCAGTTCCTTGCCAAAAAGGCCCAGACTTGCTAGGAGAAAGAAAGATAAGGACAATCTCGTAAACACCTCGATAAATAAACTAATTTATGCATTTCCTGCTACGCCACCCACTGCTCCACCTGACAGCTCCATTAGAGAATTTATCGTTGCTTTGGATGCTCTGCCAGAAGCAGTGGTTGATATGTGATTTTATGCGAAATGTGTTAAAAAACTAGAGGACCATACACGTAGGCAAATATTCATGGCGTTACGGCCAGAAATGCGCATTTAATATTTACGTGTTTTGGTTAATGAACGATTTTTATATAAAGAAGGATAAAGGGTTGGTGTGCAACCTTATGGAGATCTTTAAAACAATGATTGATGGAGGTATCTATTGTTATTTACAAAGGCGTCACTCTTTTTCATCCAATTTCGAAGGCTATAAGAGCTACGTTGCTGTATAAGAATTAACTGGAATGCATGTACATCTTCCCTATATAAGAATTAACTGGAATGAATGTATAAGAATTAACTGGAATTAAATTTTATGTATATTTGAATCTCTTCTTGGGTGAACTGTTTTATATTTACGCATGAATAATATTAATTGAAAGTGTTGCCTCTTCTATTCCTCTTTAATATGATGCAATATACCAATAAAATGGCATTTACTTCTTCTTCATGGGATGACTTTTAATTATAATGGTTGTTGAAGAGATTCATTGTTTATTATTGTTGTATTTATACATTTTATGTTTATTTCCGTTCGTTGTGTATTTGATATTGATTGTTTAGATTTTTTACACTATTTGTGAGTGTTTTTTTACTTACATTTCTTTTATTTTTCTTTTAGTCAGTTTGAGAGGTTTATGATGAGACGTTTGACCTTATGAATTCTTCTGGATGACTAGTTTGTCGCTGTTGGTTAGTGTCACATGTGAAATCCTAACGAGGGCAACTAAATTTCTCTCTTTTTTGGTGTTAGGTTCTTTCAGATAGCCTTTTTTGGTGATATGCATATGTGACACACACGAGTTGGCTATTACGTGGATTAAAGACAAACAAGAACCCTTTTATTATAATGTCTGATGTCTTCTTGTAGTGTCAGATTCATTGGTTGATACACTGAGTTCTCTGTGACCTCACAGCTGCATAAAACTATAATTAATTACTTCTTTTATTAATTTTTTACTTGTACTATGTCTAATGAGATGTCTTTTAAAACATTCAGGAAAGATAATCTGGTAGCTCCCAAGAATAGCACTGCTATTGTGGACTTCAATGTTCCCTGCTAACTTCACATCAGGCACATGGCTACAGAAGATAGTTTTACAGGTACCCGCGGAGAGTCGCAGAAAACTGTGACTTTTTCAGGTGGGCACATAGGCTAGAAAATTCCACCGTCAAGAGTGATCGGGCATTGAGAGTATCCCAGATGATGGCTTATACGTCATCTACATTTAAAAAAATAATATTATCATATTATTAAATGTTATATTATAAGTCTTATTCTTAATTTTAGTAATTATGATACTATTAAGTGAGGTGTATATTTTTTTTATGTTCTCAGACTGAATTTTTGCTTTTAAAGTATAAAATATATTAGTATGAAATGTCATGTTGCAAAAAACATTACAATACAGAAGCAGAATGGTCATTTATTCAGAAACAGCTGCAGAACAGCTATTTTAAAACTGCAAAAAACAAACTGATAGTCAACTTATCAACAATGAACTTATCATGTCAACTGTTATGCATAATGTACTATTATTAAGTTGCAGTTATCCCAAATGAGTCACACTCTATAAATCAGTTCAATAAAGCCCACTGAATCCTCAAATATTATACAAAATAATTTCTCTGTTATTTTAGTTTGGATTGGATTTGTACAGTTAAGAAAATATTCTAAATCAGATTTGGGGGAATCAAAATACTAAATTGAGCCCATTGGATAGCCTAGAATTAAAATAGACCCACATAAATAATTTCGGAATAATTTTCAAAATTTTCTTCTAATTTATGTCTTCCCAAAAGTAGCTAGAGAACCAACTCTAACATTACTACTTTCAAATTAGCTTGCTACCATACAGAATCATCCCTTCTTACCAAAAGTACGCAACCAATCATATTATGATTCACGCCTAACAGGATGCATCATACAGCTAAATGTCATAGATGTATTTTCAATACCACTCATTTAAGGCACAATCAAAGAAAATCGAGTCTGTTAGGTAGATAATGGAGTTCAGTACTTCGTTTCTAGGGTTATTTTTATGTTTTCATCCTTCAACTTAAAAGTCATTTCGTTGCTTAATTTAATTCATTGAATATCAATTAAAAGCCAGACTTAAATTGTTTTTTTATGATTATTTTACTTATTTGTTATTACATAAGTTTGTTTTTCGAATACTATATAAAAAAGAATACTTAGGAGGAATTTACGACATTGTTGGATGATGAATTCTTTTCTCTATATGCGATTTCCTTGTTCATGTGTGAAGCCTGAAACACTTCCAAGTGTGATGTCTTTATTAAAGTGTAAGACTTCCCATATCATCCCTTGCATAAAAAAGCACTAAAAGATAAACACTTGACAACCATGGAAATCAATAGATAATATGTGCCAATGACAAGTGAATATGGGAAAACACACAAGTAAATGTCATGACCTTGTATTTCAAGCAATGAAATATATCCTTACGGATTATCTTCACAAAAGATATATCTGATTAGAGGTTTGCAGGACAACTTTTTTATTACAAAAGAATACACTAAGAGATAGTTGACATTAGTGAAGTTAAAAAATTCCACTATGACAACATAAATATGCTCTAAATTATAAAAAACACAAGAAATTTCATTCACAAATACTGCCTTGATATTGCAATTATTTTCCATTTATAACAGTTCACATATCTCTCTCCTACCTAATTTTTAAATAGATAGCAAGCTCATTATTTCTCTCCTAAAAAGGATAAATTATTAGAAATAATTAAAACTTTTCAACATAACAGACAAGTATCAAGACTTTCAAAATAAAATCAATTTCAACAGAGTTGCAGACAACAGTCTGGCAGCTACACATAGGGCCCAACCCATACAATGGCTTGTGACATGATGTCTTACTAAAAACATATAAATATTAAGAATAGAAAAAAAAAAGATTAATTTTTAACTATTCTTGCAATAGAACATTTCAGTAAGACGAGCTATGACTGATTATTAAGGCAAAAAAAATGCCAATTGATAAGCACAACTTATGGGCTAACAAACGATTACTAAACTTCATCAAACTTAGGTTGTGAAGACCTTTTGGCGTCCCATCTTAGAACAATAAAACAATCACTTTGTAGCAAGAAAAAAATTCTTAAGTTCTAAATATTTAAAATTTGACAAAGCATTCAATTATTATTGTATTGCATTTTTAAATCCATATATTATTATGAATGAATTGACCATAATACTACAGGTCTTCTCAAAGCTTCTAATTTTTTCACCAGCAAAGTGAAACTTCAAAGCCTTAGCATGATGATATGGACAAAAACGAACAAAATATCCCCAACTAGTTAAAATAATAAATAATTAAAACAACAAATTCTTAACATCTGCAAGAATAATAAAATGGTTTCTAAGATTGGATAAACTTAAATATGAACATTACAAGATCTTTGATAACTAATGACTTACTTGACTGAGTGAACTATAATTATCACCAATCTTGGAATACTTCTTCTGTAGCCTGTATGCAGTTCTAGGCTGATCAAAGTTGACAGGATTCGAAGGGTGCTGTGGAGTATTGTACGATGTTGTATGGGAGTAATCATTTGATCTTCGGAATAACCTACGCAATGCTGAACCACCTCCTCCCATAGAAAAAGACAAATTCTAGTTGATAAAAGAATATGAATCTATCAGACTGAGCATGATCGGTGCAGAGCCTAAATAAGTTATTCTATAGGTAATCATACATATTAAGAAAACTATTGGAGGAAAGCTAGGATTTGTACAATATCAAAACCCAGAAAATGAAAGCAAAAGCAAGAAATTAAGTTTTTTACAAAATAACAACAAAAAAGATGCTAAAAATAACAAGTTGCTTCACCTATCCAATTTGAGAAATATAATTCTGAAACAAAATGTGGCAAATAAGATTTTAATATGTTTAAGGACTTTGAAATGAAACATGAAACAAAAGAAAAAGCAAAAAATGGTATATGATAGGTAAATATGCAGCATCCACACTGTACCTGCGGTGCCCGAAAAACATATTTAGGAAATAAACTAGCAAATTCAGGCAAGATTGTATTGACAAAATAAATCAAAATCAAACAATAAATTTATATGTGCTTAAAAGAAAATAAATTATGGCACAAGCCAAAGTATAAATTCCACAACATTTGTTCAACAATTTCTTGCTTGCATTCTAATCTTTTTAAGAAATCTTGAACAATAAATGAAAACTAGGATAGCAAAGACAAGAAACACCAAACTCTTTCTTCAAATCAACTTCAACAAGCCAACACATCGTTTGATGAGGTATTGAAATAAATCCAATACTCAGCTTTAAATCAGAATTCAAACCAAACATGCCAGACCGAGAAATGTTCAAACATCAAACCGAACAGCATTCTAAGACAGGAGCAGTTACATACACAGCACTTAGAATACAGCCATTTATAAAACTAACACCCACGTTTCTCCATTATTCAATCACAATAAATAGCATAAGATCAAGCGCCGAGGACACCAAAAAATATCCTAAGTTAAACTAGCAAACCAAATTAATAGGATCACGGAAAAAAATAAATATAAAAATAAAATTAAAAAAATATGAAAACAATCAGGATTCAAGGTATGTATTTGCCATTTGGCCAAGGACCAAATCGACACAAAGCCGAAAAACAACAACATTACGCAAGGCAAAATGATCATGTACACTTGTTGTCGAAATCCTAGGACAAATACCGCAGGCAAATCCAAGGAAACAAGAGAAACCGAATAATACATTTGAAATTTTCCATGCCGTAAATCATGACATAAGAAACAGAACTGGTGAAGCGATGCAGATATTCCAACTATAGATGCTTAGAAATATCAAAAAATACAGAAAGATTCGACAAGATAAGGCTCTGTACTTCGGTGTAAGACAGTAGAAAGCGAGAAGGTTATGATTTAACGCTTAGAGCACTGAGATCTCCAATCTACGACCAGCCGAGTGATGCCCTTCAAACTATAGACGACAAGACAGGCGGTGTTGGTTAGCTCGATTTAGCTTTAAATCCAGACAAGAATTTCCTGGCGTTCTATCTGTAGTTCCCCGGCTTGAGTCTCCTTCACGACTTAAATCGGACGAAGATTCCTTCGTTGCAGCCTAACACTGCCTACCGGTAGGGGTGTATACGAACCGAACTCGAAGGAAACATCACCGCTTGTGTTTACCGTTTGTGTTTGGATCGTGACTCATTTGTTTATCGAACTAATCAGACATGAACTTTCTCGCGAATCGAACACGAACTATTCACAAACAATGAGCTTTTTTGACAGTACTAACTTTGATAGCATATTTTCTCAAAATGAAGCAAATTGATCAGGTATTTCGAACAAATCAGGTAATCCATACTTCCTCAAAATGAAGTAAATCGAATAAGACGTTTAGGATTTTATTTAGGTTTCATTTTAATATATAGTATAATATTTTAATTGTAATATTATAATATTTATATTAATATAATTAATATTATAATATAATATTATTATTAATAATTTATAGAAGTTTAATTATTTAAAATATGATAAATTTTTATAATACATAATTATTTTTAAAATATCATAAATTTTTGTATATAATTATTTTAAATTATTTTATATTTCGAACAATAACGAACCGAACACGAACGAACACATTGTTCGTGTTTGGTTCGTTTAACAAACCGAACGAAAAAAATTGTTCATGTTCGTCTCGTTTGCTTATCGAACGAATCAAACACGAACTTCTTGGAGAACCGAACACGAACTGTTCGCGAACAACGAGCTTTTTTGACAGCCCTACCTACCGGTATACGGAAATTATTACATCCAGACCAATGAAATCACGCCTCCTTGCCGGTCGCGCGACCCATAAAGGGATAACACACGGAGAATATTTTATTTTGTTATTATACCAACACTGTCAGTCCACGATATAAATTAACACGGGAAGAATATTTTCGTATTATTTCACAGTTTAGCGGTGGATCATGCAATCGGATAGCGGTGTGATTTCATTGGACGTCGGACGCATCTCTACGTCCGGAGTCCGGACGTAATAATTTTCCCCGATATACAAAATGTTTCCAATGGTATTTTGAAGCATTCGAATAAAAGTATGTGTAGCGGAGTTAATATTTATATTTGGATGATTGATTCTAACTATGTAATTTTTAGAATATTAATTATTTTATCATCATTTTAAATATTTCTATTACAATGATTTTACATTATATCTAAAAATTTACTTCATGTCTTGAGGTAATTCTTTATTTTCTTAAAATTTATTATGAATACTATAAATAAATATTCAATTTTTATTTTTTCATTATTTATCTCTACATATATGTCATTGTGTATTATAAGTCAAACCCTACCAAGGTTAAAGTTAATAACCGACATTGAATGCAACGTCACACAACATCAATTTAAAGTATCTTAACATTAATCTAAATTGCTTAAACTTCATTAACGTAAGTAAGATGTCAAGGATATCAAGAGGGGATACTGTGATAAATATGACCAATGATTGGGGCAATGACAAACAATAGATGTAAAGACGCACAAATTTAAGTCCATAACACTTCAGTAGTCGTTGAATACGCTCAAATGAAGTTTGGAAAATGAATTGTGCCAAAATAGTTAGAGCATCAAATTTACCAAATAAGGAATTTGTAATGATTGGTTTATTATAATATAATAAAAATAATAGACTAAGGGCGCAATGTAGCACAAAGTAGACCAATCTTAACTGTTTTTAAAAATTATTCAAACATCATTTATTTAAAAAATTGTGCAAACATATCCATAACATTAAAAATACTAAAAAAGACCACCTATATCAGTCAACACCTCACTCATAAAATGTCAACACAAAATTTAAGGCGACATATGAATCAAAGCGTAAAGATAATGTGATGTTTGAGGAGCAGCTAATATTTGTGCTGACATTTTTCTATATATATATATATATATATATATATATATATATATATATATATATATATATATATTTATATATGTATGTATGTATGTATGTATATGTATAGTGTGCGGTCCGTGGCATGTTGGTAGAGCAGTCGCGCAGCCAGTCGAAAGTCCCCTCATGTCACATGTTTGAATCCCCTAGTGGCGCAATGTCGCTTTAAGACAGGCGGTACTCGAATTCCTTACACACCGTGTCGGCTCCTAGAGCCGACGGGGTTTAGCGATTAGGGGTGGTCAGCGGTTCCGCCCGTCGACCATTCTTTATTAAAATTAATTCAATATATATATATATATATATATATATATATATATATATATATATATATATATATATATATATATATTCCTTATTAAAATTAATTCAAGCCACCATTATTCTTGTCTTTGCACACACTCAATCCAACGAAAAATTTTTACATCAGGACGCCGCACGTAGAGCTACGTGCGGCGCCCCCGATCCGAGCCGCACATCGCGGCGAAGGGTGTATGGGAATCCGGCCGCAGTTCAATTTTTTTTTTTTTTTTTTAAATTTAACAGCCGCGATGTGCGGCTGGATCGGGGACGCTGCACGTAGCTCTACGTGCGGCGTCCTGAACGTAGCTCTACGTGCGGCGTCCTGATGTAAAAATTTTTCCAATCCAACACCCATATCATACCACTACTACTTTTGTCATTAAGCATTGAATAAAAAAAATGCTAAAATAATATCCCATCCTTCTATCTAAAATTTTATGCAACACAGCATACCTTATTTTCTCTTCTCAGTCACATTGTTGCCTCCCTTTCATCCATCTCCTTCCATTGTTATGTACAGAACCCTAATGGCTCTTACCCACAACATCTCCTCTAGAAACTCCACCCATATGTATTTTTCTCTTGCAAGCCCTATCTATAGGCCATCTCTCTAATCTTATCTTTCAGGCACACTTGAGAGTTTCCTGTCGGTTGCCAATTTAGAATTTGTCAGTTGCTTTAAAAGTATATTTAATATATTTAATATATATATATATATAATTTTGAAAATAGTGTTTTAATTTTTTTTTAAAATGAGAATAAACCGATCTCATCCATTTAATAGTTTAAACAATCGAGCACAACACCACAAGCAATACACCTACCCCGAAGAATAGACACATTACTTCATAGCAATGTTAGATTAAATAAACCAAAGAATTTATGACATCCATTTTAGTTTGTAAACCTTTTATATGTTGGCTGACAAGTTCATCTATCTAATATAAAGACTAGATAGTTTTTATATTACCTAGGTTCCAAGTTTCTTATAAGGGCAAACCTCTATAGTTAATTACATCATAAATGACCAAAGTCGCCTCAGCAAAATCTCGATGATGATCAGAGGTACTTGTCTTCAAGATTTCAACGTTTAGGGTTTTCAAGGTTGGACATGGAAAAGTCAAATGGGAGTGGTTCAAAATGAGAACAGTTATCTTGGAATCCAAAGGAAGAAAGGTGGGGGATGTCATGGATGTTGAGGAGAACCTCGATGACTTCCCAATCTATTCTATTGTTCGGCTTTATTTTTGAAGATGATATTATTTGATGTTACATCTTGCCATTTTAATATTTTGGGCTTACACTTATATGATCCTGATCTTACAAATAGCCTAGAAAAAGAGGAGGGATTTAAGTCGTACCGAACGACAACCTCAGAACCCTAAAGTGAGTTATGACTTATATTGCACAACATAATCGTGCAAAAGCCTAAAGATAAAGTGAGTATTTACGTCGTGTTAAACGAACTACCTCGAGAACCTATGACTTGTTGTTTAAGTTAAGAAGAGATTTGCTTATGAAGACTCTGTTTCCTCTCTCAAAGATGTTTTTTTGTACGACCCCGTCGTGCTGCCCATGGAGTTTGTTCCGAGCTCCCCGTTTGCGATGGCTCTGGGTTTAAGGTTTTACGGTTTTGTAGTTTGTGGGACATATTTCAGTTTTGTTTATTATTGTTATTGTTCAAGTGTTTGGGAGTATTTTAACTTAAGTTGAGTGAGACTGGTTAAGATCCCGTGGTTCCAGCATCTCAACATCAGTATTTTTTTTTAAATTCACTTTGTTTAAACAAATTGTTAAGCTCATTTAAATCAGAGAATCCTTGTTAGCAACCGTAGGTTACCTCATTTAAGGAATCCTTGTAAACCTAAAAGGAGTGGATTAAGTTCGTTCAAGAGGTTTAAAAGTGTGTTAATATTTTTTGAAAGTGTATTTTTGTTACTTTTATTTTGTAGGTAAAATGAAATAGGCACGAGTAAGAAAAATGCTATAAAGTAAAGTAGTAAAATTATAGTACTTAAACTGTAAATACATATCTGGGCCTTCGCTATCTCTGCATGGTTAGTATCATAAAGCCTAATATAGTTGCAATAAATTTAAGTAAATTGTGAAAAAGGCAAGAAACATAAGAAAATCTAGTACGAAGAAGCCGAAAAAATAAGTCATAAGAAAAAATAAGCGAGTAAGGAAAAAGTCGTAGTCACATATGAAAGACTGGGACTACGTATAAGAATTTGGTAAATGTGGGGGCTCGGAGCTGGACTGTGTGCTTTGTAATTTTAACTTCGGATAAAAGCCACAAACCCAACAGTCTAAGGAGGACAATCCCTAACTTCGATCAAAGTAATTAACCATGGACTTTTTATAAGTTTTCATAAAAAAATCTTTAACTTTTCATGCATGTGAAGCTTACCCTAGCAAGCAAAAGTGATAAACAAAAAAATGTTCAATTTTTCATATACTTTTAATGTCAATAATTGGACATTTTTTGTGAAATTGTACTTTAAAGAAAGATATTTTCATGTTTTTGATGCAAGTATACTCAATTTAGAGATTTAGGCTAAAAAAAAGCAAAAAAGACAAAATTTGGAGCAAAAATGACAAAAAAATGCTCTGGCGCCTGAATACTTGTATGGAGCATGACCAGCACCGAATGGTGCCAGTCGGTGCCACAACGACTCCGAGACGGTTACTTCTCCAAATGCATTGAATTTGAACGAATTTTGAATGGGTGCTTAAGGGAACTCTTTGATTTTTGGCCACACATTATTTAGCCACCATTTTTTGCACTTTAAAGAAATGTATTTTCATGTTTTTGATGCAAGTATACTCGATTTAGGGATTTAGGCTAAAAAGAAGCAAAAAAAGACAAAATTTGGATCAAAAATGACAAAGAAATGCCCTGGCTCCTGAATACTTGTATGGAGCATAACCAGCACCGAACGATGCCAGTCGGTGCCACAACGGAGCAGAGATGGTTACTTCTCAAAATGCATTATATTTGGACGAATTTTGAAGGGGTGCTTAAGGGAACTCTTTGATTTTTGGCCACACATTATTTAGCCACCATTTTTGACAGAAAAGGGGGCGGCAAGGAGAAGAAATTAGACAAGGAAAGAGAGCAAAACTTCCATACCTAGGTTTTATTTTTGAGAGGCCTATAGAGATTCTTCTCTAAGTGTTGTAAAAGGAGAGAGAAATTGAGAGATTTCTTCTTCATTGCAATCCTTAGAGTGGGGCACAAATCATTGTAAGCAGAAGGAATGATTCAAATGAACTTCAAAGGATTTGTATGTAGAGGAGAGAAAGATAAGTTATTTACTTAAATTTTGTGTTGTGAGAACTTGTTTCAATATATATAAATCCATGTTTTGTTATCTCTTCTCCATGAATTCTGAGTAATTGCTTTGTCTTTCCCTTTATGAAGAATCAATAGTTATTTGAAAATGATCTTAGTTTCTAAAATTGTGATGATTAAATCTTGAACTTCATTTACTTTTCAATGTGTCCAATTGATTTGTTAAAATCTATGCAAAAATATAAGATCCGGGATGGCCATGCTTTCAGCATTCAAGTAGGGATCACACTTTAATGTCATGGAAGAGTAAAGTCTCCATGGGATTACGTACAAATAAATAGGGAAATATTGTTTGATGGGTGTAGAATTGATGATTTTAGTGTGATAGACTAAAATCAACAGTTCGGTTCAGATATTTAGAAACTAAAGCGAGATTGTTAGTAGAGGGAACTCAAGAGTGACGGTTTGTATCTTCTCAGCTTAACCACGGATTTAGATTCAAAACATCTCAATTAGCCAATGTCCTTTATCGCTTGACCAGAGGATTAAAGAATATTATTGCTCCTATTTGTCACATGCAATTAATAATATATTTGATTCTTCACTAGCTATAACTTATTGTAAATGGGAAAGATACTTTCTTAAATTTAAAACCTTCATTAAAATATTTTGCCTGCCTAAATTATATTTAACTTTTATGTTTGAAAAATTAACATAATAAATTTAGTTTTGTTAGAGTTACATTTCACATTTAACTTTAATTATCGTACTGATAGTTGTTGTTGTTCTTATAATATCTGGTTAGGTCCTCTTAATTAAATAAGAGTTTAACCTTCTCCCTGTGGGATCGATACTTAGGACTCCACTAGAGCCCTATATTACTTTAGTGATATGTATACTTGCATTTACGACCTAGTGAATATTAAATATTGGAAACATATTTTGGGATTATAAAAGAAATATTATTAGCACATTAAGCATAAAGGTTTGAATCTGATTATATAGAAAAGTTGCACACACTAGGATCCCGCATATCAAGTTTTTGGCATCATTGCCGGGGAGTAATGGTAAAATTCTAATTAAAATTTAAAAAGATTGTATTTGAACTATTAAACCAATTTCGTGTAAGTGTTGATTTTTAAAAATTTTAAAATTAAAAATTTTAAAAATAATATATTACTTGTGATTGTGTATGCGTAGTTTAGGATCTAAAGGATTGCTACTTTTTGATTATGAATTAGAAAGAATTATAAGAAAAATTCGAAAACAATAAAAGAAAATAACAATTTGAACAAAATGGAACATCAATAAAAACCTTTAAGAGATTATGATAACCCAACAACATATGAAATTCACTTGAGTATTCAAACCCTTATTGTCGCTACAAATTCATTTGAACTTAAATGTGCTATCATCCAAATAATATAAAATAATCAGTTTGGGAGAACACCATCTGAAGATCCTAATTTACACCTTGCTAATTTTCTAGAATTATGTGCTACCTTTAAATATAACGGAGTGTCAGATAACGCTGCAGACTTAGACTTTTTCCTTTCTCATTAAGAGATAAAGTTAAGGCGTGGTTAAATTCGTTAGCACCTTGATCAATTAGAATTTAGGGAGATTTTTCTCAAAAATTCTTAACAAAATATTTTTCACCATCTAAAACTGCTAAACTTATAAATGATATTACATCTTTTTGTCAATTTGAGGGGGAAACAATTTATGAAGCCTGTGAAGGATTTAAAGATCTCCTTAGGAAGTATCCACACCATTCTTTACTTGATTGGTTGATAATTCAAATATTTTATAATGGATTAGTGGGATCTCTTAGATCTATTATAACCATTCGATGAAGCATATTCTTTAATTAAAGAAATGACTACTAATAATTTTCAATGGCTTTCTAAAAGGCTAAATCCTCAAAGAGTAGCCAGTGTTCATGATTATGATGTTATGTCTATTATGGCTGCTCAAATTGCTGTTATGTCAAAGAAAATAGATCAAATTGGAAAGAACTATTCTTAAACACCTTCTGTGATTGAGGAAAATTCATTAGGACAAATGATAAATTTTCAACCATCATATGAAACTTTGAATTGCATAAATAATCAAAGTAATAATCTTTATTCAAATTGATATAATCTAGGTTGGAAGAATCATCCTAATCTAAATTGGAATAATAATAATCCTAACAATGTAAATCAGTAATGGGAGAAAATTTTAATGAATCCATTAGGAAATTTAAATAACTAGGGAAACATTAATCATAATCCTTTTTATTCTTCAGGTTTTAACAGTAAACCACAAATTAAGGAGAAGAAATTATCAATGGAAGAATTAATTTTGCAAATGAGAAATTAATTACAGAGCCAAGGAGCTGCAATTAGAAACATGAAAAATCATTTAGTGCATATGGCTACTGCATTGAGCAATAAACCTTCAGGAACTTTGCCCAGTAATGTTGAAGTTAATCCTAAAGATCAAAATATAGTGCAAATTAAAGCTATTCAATTGTGAAGTGGAAAAAAATTGGAAACAAAATTACAAAAAGAAATTGAAGCTGAGAAAGAAAGGGAGGAAAATAAAAAATCTGAAGAAAATATTCAACATGAACTAGAATACCATATTGAACCAACGAAAATTATTGTAGAAAAACCACCACTTCCATTTCCTCAAAGATTAAGACATCAAAATTTAAATAAACAATTTTTTAAATTCCTGGAAGTTCTTAAGAAATCAACCATTAATATTTCTTTTGTTGACGCCCTCGAACAAATGTTGAGTTATGTGAAGTTTATGAAGGATATACTTAACCAGAAAAGGTAGTTTACTGCTAATGAGACGGTTGCACTAAGCCAAGAGTGTAGTGCAATAATTCAGAAAAAGCTTCATGAAAAACATAAAGATCTTGGTAGCTTTACTATTCCTTGTGCTCTCGGAGAAAATTTTTTTGGAAAAGCTTTATGTGATTTGGGAGTTAGTATTAATCTAATACCTTATCCATTTTTAGAAGACTAGGATTAGGAGAAATTTTCCCTACGACTGTAACTCTTCAGTTAGTTGATCGTTCAATTACCAATCCTAAAGGAGTTATAGTATTAGTTAAAGTGGATAAATTTATTTTTCATATAGATTTTATTGTATTATATTTGGAGGAAGATAAAGAAATTTCAATTATTTTAGGTAGAACTTTTCTTGCCATTGGAAGAGCCGTAATAGATTTGTAAAAAGTTGAATTAATCATGAGAGTCAATGATTAAGAAGTTACATTTAATATAACAAAATCAAATATCCAGTGAATGGAAAAAATGATGAATGCTTCAGAATGAAGATTAATGATGATTTAAATAATGAATATTTCATTGAAAATTTTGGAAAAAACAAATCGAAGAAGAATATTTGGAATATGAAGTTGAGGATGAAATCCAAGATGAATTTATTAAAGAAAGTAATGAGGATTTGGATTATGTTCAAGAAAAGTTTGAAATATTGGACACTATAGAGAATAGTGAGAAATAAAAAAACCACTTGAACTTGAAATGATGATACCTCCACATTTAAAGTATGCATTTTTAGGACATTGGTTTACATTACCTGTTATAGTATCCTTAACATCAACTGAATTGCAAGAGTAAAAACTATTAGAAACATTATGAGGATATAAGAAAGCTTTTGGATGGACAATAACTAATATTAAAGGAATCAACCATTCAACACAGAATTTTATTAGAAGAACATCATAAACCGAGAGCTGATCTCTAGAGAAGATTAATCCAATTATGAATGAAGAAGTAAAGAAAGAAAATTTAAAATGATTGGATGCTAAAATTATTTATCCTATTTTAAATAGTACTTGGGTGAGTCCAATCCATTATATTCCTAAGAAAGGAGGAGTGACTGTTGTTATAGATGAGAAGAATGAGCCAATATCAACACGACAAGTCACCGGTTGAAAAATCTATATTGACTATCAAAAATTAAATTCAGCCACTAGAAAAGATCATTTTCCTCTTCTTTTTCTGGATCAAATGTTAGATAGACTTGATGAGCATAAATATTTCTATTTTCTAGATGGATATATTGGATATCACCAAATTCCCATTGCTCTTGAGGATCAAGAGAAGACAACATTTACTAGTCCTTATGACACTTTTGCTTTTAGATGATGCCCTTCAGTTTATGTAATGCATCTGCAACATTTCAAAGATGCATGATGTCAATTTTTTGTGATTTAATTGAAAAAAGAATAGAAGTTTTTATGGATGAATTTCTGTGTTGGAACATCATTTGAAGCATTTTTAAATCATTTAGCAAAAGTTTTAAAATGATGTGAAGAAACAAATTTAGTATTGAATTGGGAAAAATGTCAATTTATGGTTGTAGGAGGAATAATACTTGGGCATAAAATATCTGAAAATGGTATGAAAGTAGATCTGGCAAAAAATTTAAGTTATTGATAAATTACCTGCACCAAGTACTGTGAGAGGGGTTAGAAATTTTTTAGGACATGTTGGTTTCTACAGGCAATACATTAAAGATTGTTCAAAAATTATTAAGCCTCTATGCTAACTTTTAGAAAAAAGATATAAAATTTGATTTTAATTAAGATTGCCTAAAGGCTTTTGAATTGCTAAAGGAAAAATTAATCACGACACCTATAAGTGTTCCACCTGATTGAGAGAAACCATTTGAATTAGTGTGTGATGCTAGTGATTTTGCATTCGAAGCAGCTTTAGGGCAAAGATATGATAAATATTTTAAGGTTATATACTATACTGGTAGAACTCTTAATAATGCTCAAATTAATTATACTACTACTGAGAAAGAGTTATTAATAATTGTTTATGCTTTTGATAAATTCAGATCATATCTTATTAAAACTAAATGTATTGTGCATACAGATCATTCAACTATAAAATATTTGATGTAAATGAAAGACGTGAATCCAAGATTAACCAAATGGATCCTTCTAATGCAAGAATTTGATTTTATATTAGATGATAGAAAACGAACTGATAATCAAATAACTGATCATTTATGAAGGCTGGAACATGAACAATTAATTAACTTTGAAAGAGAAATTAATGAAGAATTTTATGATGAAAAGTTATTTGTTGTTAGTGAAGGGCAAACACGTTGGTATGCGGATTGTTAACTATATCGTTAGCGATATTGTGCCGTATGATTTAACATCACAACAACAAAGAAAATTAGTTCACGATGCTAAGTTTTACTTCTGGGATGATCCTTATTTATATAAGCAATGTAAAGATCATGTTATTCTGGGATGTGTACCTTATGATGCAATCTTACAAATTATTCAAATAATGCAATGACTCTGATTTCATAGGACATTTTGGAATTGATAAAACTGCACACAAAATTTTGTAATCAGGATTTTATTGGCCTACTCTATTTAAGGATGTTAATATCTATGTAAGAACTTATAATCGATGTAAGCGAGTAGGTAATATTTCAAAAAGAAACAAAATGTCTTTAAATTTTATATTGGAAGTTGAAATTTTTTATGTATGAGGATTAGATTTTATGGGACCATTTTTGCCTTCATTTGGAAATTTATATATATTGATTGATCTAGACTATGTTTCAAAATGGATTGAAGCAATTGCTTTATTGTGATGTGATGCTCGGAGTGTTTCAAAATTTCTTAAGAAAAATAGTTTTTATAGGTTTGGAATGCTAGTTTTATTGTCGGGATATTATTACTGATGGGGATCTCATTTTAGAAATAAAATAGTTGAAAATTTAACGGAAAAATTTGGTATCCAACATAGGATCTCCACTGCTTATTATCCCCAAACATGAGGTCTTATTGAATTATCTAATCGGGAAATTAAAAGAATTTTGGAAAGAAAAACTATTAATCCTGATAAATTGGATTAGTCTGCTAGGTTAGATATTGTGTTATGAGCTTATAGGGTTGCTTATACAACACCCATAGGAATGTCTCAATATAGACTGATCTTTGGAAAGTCCTGTCGCTTACTAGAAGAATTGGAGTATAAAGCTTATTGAGCTTATAAATAATTTAATTTTAATTTAAAGAATTCTAGTGAGAAGAGACTATTGCAACTGAGTGAACTTAATGAGATAAGAAATGAAGCTTATGATAATGCCATGGATTATAAAGAAAAAATGAAAAATTGGCATGATCAGAAGATAATTGGAAAAGAGTTTAAACCTGGGCAAGAAGTTTATTCTATAATTCTTGATTGAAATTATTCCCAAGAAAATTAAAATCTAAATGGATGGGACCATTTACAATTGTTAAAATTTACCCATATGGATAAGTAGAAATTGAAGATCCGAAAACCAAAACAACATTTAAAGTGAATGGACATAAATTAAAACCTTATTTTAAAGAGTTGGTCCGATGATTAAAGAGGTTTTAATCTTGGATCAACCAGAATGAAAACTTATTATGTCTGGCTGACGACGTTAAAACAAGCGTTGTATGGGAGGCAACCCATAGTTATTTAAATGTTTGATTTGAATTTGAGTAACTTTGTATTTTTGTATAAGCAATTTTGATTAATTCTCTATGCTTTAAAATCTTAAACATGTTATAAAAAGCATAAAATATTTTAAATATAGGATATCTTGCAAAAGAACGCGAATTATTTGATCATTTGGCGAAGTTGTGTGAAAGTTCGCACTGCCACCGAACGGCGACAGATTTATGCGCCAGCAACCCGATCGACCATTGCCAAACGGTGCCAGACTAGCACTGCAGTTACAAATCACGTGGGAAGCTTCTATTGGCATTATTTTTGCAGTTTTGGCAGTTTTGGCAATTGATTTATGAATTTGGACGGGATTTAGACAAAGTTAAGTCAATTCATTTCAGAATTTAAGTCTATATATACCTTCTGGATGAAGTAGAAGCACCCATTCCTGTTCAAATGGCTTCTAACTCCAAGGTATGTTCCAAATCCAAAATTTTTAATAAGAGAAAGTTTATTAATCAGTATGCAAAAAAGTTGTATGATAAAGTATTGGTGAAAAAGAAATTGATCAAAGAGAGATGATTTCTGAATCAAGAATTTGAAGTACCAGAAACTATAGTAGAAGATATTATCATGAAGAGGCGACTGGAAGTCTTATGCTACACTACTGCAGCAGTAGTAGTTTCTATGGTAAAAGAGTTCTATGCTAATCTCCATAGAATCAATCAAGGAGTAGTGTATGTTCGAGGCAAAGGGGTACCACTCATTCCTTCATGAATTAATGAATTATATATGATTGAGAGTGTCCCCATCTGTCATTACACTGAATTTGCCTTGATGAGATGAGATATACAAATTTTTGAAAGATGAAGATGGAGGTTGGGAGACAAAAGATGAAAGCGAAGTAAGTTTCTCATCTTCTTTATTAAATGCCACATCTAAGCCCTGACATCTCTTTATTTCTGCCAAGTTATTTCCCACTATGAGATTGAGTAAGGTTATAAAGGAGAGTGCAATCCTGAACTATTACATTCAGACTGGGAGGCCAATAGATGTGTGAACTCTTATTATGAAGGTTACTATGGGATTAGCATTAAATGGATCTTCTACTGGACTTGGACATCCTTCTACCATCTTTCGTTGTGTAGCCAGTCACAAGTACCTTATGATAATTAGGAAAAGGCTCTTCTTCCGTGGCAACCTTTGGATCCAACTTTCAATTTTACTAATTTGGTGAATCTAAAAGAGGAGATTGCTTCGATGGATCAATCGTCTCAGAATTCAACACCTACTTTACTGCCACCATCACCGGACAATTTGGATATTATGATTAAAAGAGTTAAAAATTTGGAGAAGAAGTTGAACCGTATCATCGAGGAGATTAATTGAATTTCTAGTCAATTTGACCATCTTGATTAAACAATGAAACAACATTTCGACCATATTGAACTTGTAGAAGATTGGACGACATAAATGTACAAGAAGAATTTTTGGGTCGAGGACGTTTCAACGACGAATTCCCGAGCCGCTCTTTCTACAACTTATATGTTCATTACCAGTCAAATGAAGATCTGAGAGAGGAGGAAAGCGATGAGATTGAAGATGCTCGATGGACTTAAAGAGCTAAAGAGATCGAAGTGTGCTTATGTGTGCTTGAGTGTATGTGTTTGTGTTTATGTTTTTTCTTATTTGACTTAGATTGCGTAGGTTGATGATTGACTTTTAATTTCTTGTTTTCAGCGCCGAGTCATTGGTTTGATTAGCGACGCTGATTTTTATATTGCAATAAAAAAACGTTAAGTGTTTGTACTTGGATTTATATATATGAAGTGAGTTTTTTGTGTTGTTTGTAAAAAATTAATTGTTAACAAATATTAAAAATTACTAAAAATTAAAAATTAATGAAGATTTGGGCTGATTAGAGCTTAATTTGGTTTAGTGCGCGAAATTTGTGATGAAAACGCAAATCTACGCTTTTTTTTGTCCTGGCGCCGAACGACGCCCAATTGGCGAACGGACCCAGCTAGGTTAAAATCTTGAAACTAACCCCCTTTTCCACCATTTTTGAGCTATAACTTCGGGTCCGTTTGGGAAAGCTTTAAGTGCGGCGGCGTTTTTAAAAACGCCGCCTCACTGTTTGGTTAGCACTTATTTGTGCTTAACCGAAAACCCGGTTTTTACTTTTACGGTACCGGGCGATACGCGCCTCCGTGGGCGCGTTCGCGTTATTTTTTCGCGGATCTGGTGAAAATTTACCCTTCGCCCCCGTGACCCCGCGTGAAGCCCCTCGATCTCGCTCGGTAAACCTAGCTCCCCCCCTCTCCGATCTCGCTCGATCCCGCTCGATCTCGCTTCCCTCCTCTCCGATCTCGCTTCTCTCCTCTCCGATCTCGGTCGATCTCGCTCGATCTCGGTCGATCTCGCTCGATCTCTCTTGGTAACCCTAAACTCGATGTCTTAGGGTTTGCGTTATGAATTTTTTTGTGTCTACTCGGTTCCAAAAAGTGAAGATTGGCTCTGTTGTAGCAATTTTATTTATGGAAGCTCTTTTTTCACATTTCAAAGCATAGAATTTTTGATGAAAGGGATGGATGGTTTGAAAATAACTGGTTCTGGCAAGCACAATAAAGAAATGCAACAAGAAGGAAGATAATAGTATCTTAACCAAGTGATTTCTAGAAATATTAGTATCTCCCCCCCTCTCTAGAGGGTTATTTCTTCCACAAGTTAGATCAATCTTCATATTGCTAACAGCAACATCTTCTTCTCTCAATTGCAGTCCAGTTGCTTTCTACAAAGTGCTAATAGCTCAATTAAGGAAAAAAAATGGGAGTAGAAAAAAATTTCCAAAGAAATATGTATAAGCATAAAACAATGACAAGTAGAACCTGGGAGCAGACAATATCCTGTGATGTGATGTCTTTAAAATAGTCAAGCTTGTTTTTGGGAACAGCGTATTCATTGCAAAACTGCCAATAGATAAAAATATAAATTGAAACATTTTACATTATAAATTAATAACTTGTGCCAATCGATGGCATGATCTCTTTTTTTCATAGCTGATTATAATGAACACTTGATTGAAGGAATGCAAGTCTAAGGGCAGACCATTACCTTGTATAATTCCCGCCTCTCAATTCGCAGGATAAGTTCTCTAGATTCCTTCAGTTCTGGATCAGGCGATATTTCAATAGTTTTAAGTATGCCATCACAAAGCTGAAAAAATATGATGATATAAGTTCTGACATGTTATGCATTTGATGAGATATTTTGAAAAATGAGCAGAATTTTGATCTATATTGATACGAAATTGGTGGTTTTATGTTATTTTCTTACTTCTACTACTTAAATCGAGGCACGGCGAAGTAAACCAAAGCAAAGAATCTAATGGCTTCTTGTTATTTTCAAAACATTATTAATAGAAATGATGGAAGTGCGAATGATCACAAATGAAATACAATTTTTTGTATGTTCTTCAAAGTTATGCTTAGCTTCATATGTTGTTCTTCTCGTCTGCAATTGCCACATGAAAGACACCTTATCAATACAGAAGTTATGTACATGATGTAGATGGAAATAAATTTTTTTTCCTAATCAATTCATATAGCAGTACACAATGGTTAAAGAGGTTGGATCTTCGGCTATGTGGGATAGAAACGCTACTATTATATTTTGTGATCTCTGTGTAAAGGAAGTTCAACTTGGAAACAGACCGAATAGTCATTTTAATAAGGAAGGCTGGCAAAACATATTGACTAAATTCAATGAACTTACTGGAAGGGCTTACGATCGGACAAAACTAAAAAATAAATGGGATCAATTAAAAAAGGACTGGAAAACATGGAAAGAACTAAAAGGTGGATCAACTGGTCTAGGATGGGA
Organism: Papilionanthe hookeriana x Papilionanthe teres; assembly: GCA_022702705.1. Taxonomy (NCBI): domain Eukaryota; kingdom Viridiplantae; phylum Streptophyta; class Magnoliopsida; order Asparagales; family Orchidaceae; genus Papilionanthe; species Papilionanthe hookeriana x Papilionanthe teres. The sequence goes on along the minus strand of CM040422.1, from coordinate 168,628,953 downwards.
TCCTAGCAAGCGCACTATTGTTGCTCCTGAGCACTGGTGGGACGAAAAATTACAAGTAAGGGAATATGTATTATCATTTCATCATACATTATTTTTTGCTTCAATTAACTCACTCCATCAACCATATAATTTTAATAATTATAGGTAATGCCAGAGCGAAAAATTTAAAGCTTGCGGGATTGATCCGAGATTTGGAGGAGAAGTCTGGACGAAATGTTCGAAGGTGTTGTTGCAACTGGTACTTATGCTTTTACCCCAAGTGAACAGGGGTTTGGCAGCTTCGCTGATGAAATTGAAACCATCCACTTAGGTGATTCTGAGGGAGGTCCCTCCCAAGTCCACACTGATGTTCAATCTACAAGCGCGTCGAAGCGACCAAGAGTAGAAAAGAAGAAAAAAGGTGTGGCATTCGTAAAAGAATCAATTGAAGAACTTCTGGAAAGCTGCAAATCTAAGCCCGTTTCCTCAATTGACAGCTCAATTGAGGAATGCATAAAGATCCTTGATTCATATCCTGATGTTGCGGTGCATACGTACATCTATGTTAATTATGTGAAGCTTTTGCGAGACCCAACCATCAGGCATTTTTTTATAAAGTTGGACCCAAAATACCGACTGGCATATTTGGGAAAATACATGGATGCTTGATTGTCTCCGTTAATATTACATTTAGACAAGTCATTAGTAGTACTATTGTTATGGACATTTCTCTTACTTCTTTCTTGTTGTAGAACTCAATGTCTTCGACTACGAACCCTTGTTTATTTTAAACTGTGCTTTATTCCCTAACGCTTCGTACATTTTTTCCTAAAGTTTCAGTTAATTTTGTTTGCAAAGTTCAATCTTGCCTTACTTTATACAATTTGTAGTATGGATGGTGAACAAGTTAATCACGATGAGGAACAAATTATACACAATCGCGAGTGGCATTATGCCTTACGCTCTTATACTATTACCATCTTAAGTACGTTGTGAGAAACCCTTGCATGACATCCAAACGGATTGGTGATAAATGGGTAGGTGAGTTATTCGAAGGTCACCCAACTCGTTTTTTCAACATGTTCCGCATGACGAAAGTCATTTTCTGTGACCTACTTAATGAACTCCGTCAACACCATGGGTTGCATGGATCAAGAAGAACTACGCCAAGGGAAGTTTTAGCAATAACTCTTTATATTCTATCTCACAATGAATCTATTCGACATACAATGGAGAGATTCCAACATTCATCTGAAACAATTAGCAGATATTTCTCTATCGGTTTGAATGCACTAGTTAGTTTGTCGCACAAGATAATAAAGCCCGATGATCCAACATTCGAGTCAGTTCCCCGTAAATCGCCAATGACCAAAGGTACATGCCGTTCTTCAAGGTATGCATCTAGCATTACATTTCTTTATGACAGTGAAGTTCACATGCAGTATGCTAACACCTCCAAAATTAGGACTGTATCGGTGCAATTGATGGAACACATGTGGATGCACGTGTCTCCGGCACAGATAAGGTGGCATTCATAGGTCGATGTGGCTTCCCCACACAAAATGTCATGGCAGTATGTGACTTCAATATGTGTTTTACCTTCGTAATGGCCGGATGGGAAGGGAGTGCTCACGACAGTCGAGTATTCCGGGCTGCCACTAGAAAACGTAGGCACTGCTTCCCAACTCCACCTCCAGGTATTTATATTTGTTCATTTTTTGTTAAATATTTTCTAAAATATTCTAATAAGAACAAATGCACAGGTAAATATTACTTGGTAGACGCCGGATATCCTTTACAAAGGGGATATCTGAAGCCTTATCCGGATACAAAGTACCATATACCCGATTTTGAGCGATCAAGCGGGGTGGCACGAGGCAAGAAAGAATTATTTAATAAAAGACACTCCTCTTTGCGAGGTGTGATCGAACGAGCCTTTGGGGTATGGAAAAAGAAATGGGTGATATTGCGGGACATGCCGACCTACTCATTTCCAAAACAAGTACAGATAGTAGTGTCAACAATGACACTGCACAACTTCATTCGACGTCACCAATCCGGTTTGGATGAAGAATTTGCGGCCGTAGATGACGATACACATGATATCTCGCCTGAAGCATTTGAGTATCACTTAGGCCGTACAATTCCACATGAGCAAAATGAGTCACGTAGTGCATGCAATCGAGATGGTGAAGGTGCTTCGAGATGGCAGCTTTAAGAGAAGAAATAGCCAATGCCATCAGCCAATCATGAATGAACCTTTGTTGTTACTCCTACGAGCATTATATATTGTGTTATATGTTTTTAATATGGATTGAATGTTAGAGGATGTTTTATTATCTTGCAAGAATGGCTAAAATATTCGAAAATGAATTCCAATGAAGCTCTTAGTATTGAAATAAATATTAGATACATTCTATTAATCTTATCAGCTAAGATTAGATCAGCGGGTGTTTCAAAAATATATGAGCTTTGTTTAAAGCTAAAAGGTAAAAGAAAAGTTGTGGTTAGATTTGAATGCAGCTTTCTTGTTTAATCTGTCACAATCTCTTGTTTAATTTATGCTGTCTCTATTTTTTGGGTTGGTTTCATAATTTGGAGGGCACTGCTCTGAACATGTTAAATGCCCGGCTCGGTCTTGCATGTATTTCATTCTTGTTTGACTATAAATCATGCATGATTTGATGAAAATCACATAACTCATAAGATTTTCAAGCTAAGGTTATAGCTGCTCCCTTTTGCATCATTTGGGGGATCAGTTCTCATAATTTTTATATGATGAAAATCACATAACTCATATAAATCATCCATGTTGTTATAGCTGCTCCCTTTTGCATCATTTGGGGAGCTTCGTTTCTCTGTTTTAAGTGCTTCTATGGCTGGTCCCTTTGCACCTACTTTTGGGGGCTCAGTTCTCCATAGGCATAGAACTTTCCATATAGCTTCCAGGATGTCTTTTTTTTTTTGTCTTTGTAATAGTTGCAGCAGAGAATGTAGTTGAAAAAAGATTTTATCCTTTTGGAGAATGTTCTAACACAAAAAGTTTTTGTTAAGATGCAGATGTTGTTATGATATCACAGTGGTTTGGAATTGCACACATACATATAAAAGTTTTTGTTACAATAAATGTATATCACTATTTTTGGGACCCTTTGCACCTGTGATGGGGATTGGTTTCTGTGTTTTTCTTGCCCTCGCACTGCCCTCTTCATGCTTATATGGGGCTCGGTTTTGTGTTCTATTTGTTGTCTTGCAGCTATCCTCTTTGCAACTATGGGGGCTCGATTTTGTGTTCTGTTTACTGCATTGCATACCCCTCTTTGCCTCTATGGGGGCTCGGTTCTGTGTTCTATTTGTTGCATTGTAGCTCCCCTTAATAGTGGTGATGATGATGATAACTGAATACTTTTAACAATTGCTTTTTTACTTCCTGAAATCTCACCACAGCTGGAGCTATGTGCAAGCCTTATTAATTTCTGATCTCTATGCTGACAAGCCATTGTAGGAGAATGACTCATTGCTTAATTAAATGCTCTTTTACTTGCTGAAAATCTCACCACAAATTGGAGCTATGACTCATTTCTATTTATTCTGCGTCATGATCTCTGATAGGGAAAAACTGTGCTCTGTTAAATAACTTGGTTCTGAATTCAGTCTGCTTCATGATTCTAACAACAAGGATCAGATCATCCTTCATGAAAAAGAAGAAGTGAGCAGCAATCTCTCTTGCTGGTCCCCTCCACCATTAATGAATACATGGAGAAGTTGTCGTCATCTCTTCTTCTTATTCACGCAATAGCATGAATAGTTAATGTGATATGATAACGGCTTGGATGGCCCTACTCTTGTAGGGCAACCGCCAGTTGTGATAAGTACCGCATTGGTGTTTTTGAAATGAGAGAGCTTTCATATTATTGTCTTTATAATAATTGAAATATCCATTAGATTCTTTACTCTCGAGTATGAAAGTTCTTTCTATATTTGTGTAATGCCGATGGAAACTTGATTTTTTATGTATTTAGACAATAGTGATAATGCCAATCAATTTCTTCCCCTTTTAGTCGACCTTTTACTATTAATCATCGGATTACGGCTTGGATGACCCTACTCGTAGGGCAACCGCTGGTTGTGATAAGTACTTGCACCGTGTTTTTTTGCTAGAAAGATCAAATTGAAATGTGTTTTCATATTTGAGCTAAGATGGAAAGTTCTCATCTTGCAAAGCACCTCACCGCTCGACTCGAAATCTCTTTACCTCCACCTTCCATTGTGAATTAAAAAACCAGTAGTTTCTCTTCAAGTTGGCTCCTTTCTTCCCTCCTTGCCTCCCTCTCCCTCTTATCACTCTTTCCAATGGCTCAATCATACTTCCCTCTTCGTTGGGAGAGCACCGGTGACCGGTGGTGGTACGCTTCCCCAATCGATCGGGCATCGAGCAACGACCACTAAAAGCATCCCCCACTCGCTCGCAGTTTTTATGTTTTTTTTATCTTTTTCTCGGTATCCGGAATTTTAGCTTTGCTTGCTTGGAGAATTTGTATGGTTGGTATCCAGAATTTTAGCATTGTCGTAGGCATTTCTTGTTTAATGTGTTTAATTGAAAGTTAGCTATGGAAGTTAGGAGCGGTTATTTGAATTCTATACTTGAGGGATATTTTATTATGTTTAAGGATATACTTGAGCAGTTATTTTGAGCAGTTTTATTATGTAGGAGAATGACTCATTGCTTAATTAAATGCTCTTTTACTTGCTGCAAATCTAACCACAATTGAAGCTACGTGCAAGCCTTATTAACTTCGATTCATGATTTTAATAACAAGGATCGGATCATCCTTCATGAAAAACAAGAAGTGAGCAACAATCTCTCGTTGCTCGTTCCCGTCCACCATTAATGAATACATGGAGAAGTTGTTGGCCATCTCTTCTTCTTATTCACGCATAGCATGAATAGTTAATGGGATATGGCCATTGCTCTTTGTTTCCACCGGGAAGAATGAATTACAATTCATAATTATTTACATTTCGAGATCTAACTTTTGTGTTTTCAATTTACAATTCATAAGTATTTACATTCCCGAATGAACCTTTGCTCTCGGTGCGGTGTTATATATATATATATATATATATATATATATATATATATATATATATATATATATATGTATATTTGTCGCTTGCTTGGATAACTTGAGAAGTGCAATATACATGGTTTGCTACATGGTTTCACTTGTTTGGTGCCTGCTGCCGACTGGGGATGCTTTCGGTGGTACGTTCTGTCACGGGAAAATTTTATCGTATGCTCGCTCGTTGTAAACGGTTTTATTGGGAAGCTGGAAATAATTGTAACTTAAGGGTGTTTAGGTGCCGTGATTTGTAACGGCAATGTGCTAGAAATTCATGTAAATAGTAGGTTCCGTAGGTTCATGTAAATCATTTTGTATTGGAGTAATAAAAAATTTTATCGCTCTTTCCCCGTGGATGTAGGTCACTTCGACCGAACCACGTAATTTGTTGTGTCCCTTTTCTAGTTATTTGTTTTTATTTATTGATTGGTGAAACATTTTACATTTCTACTTTCTCGTGCAATGGCGTTGAAGCGTGATCGGACACCCCGTGCATATGAGTGCAAATCTGAGGATAACTGTTCTTAACTTTGTAATGTTGACAATCGTAGCATAAATTCATCAGGATAAATTTTATATGGGCCAAAACTCTTGATATGCTATGCAAATTTTCCATTACTCTATTATCCAAATGATTGTAAAACATATTAAATATTTGCAGGAAGATGAGCTACAGGTCTGCAATGAAGTCCGAGCAAGTATTATGCTCGGTGCGGATTGCCTTCCTTAATACTAACGTCACGTAAGGAACATAGCTACGGGCGACGCGTTCTACGGATGCTCTCGGTGGGGACAAGGACCGGAGGATCGCAAGTTCTTCGGTGGGCTGAAAGTACGTCCGTCACTACATTATCTCGACCCAACACCGTTGTCTGGGGGATCCATGGGATCACAAGATCGGGACATTGCTTCTAGTTCGAGCTCGCTTCCCATTCGAACAAGTTTGCTCCCACTATTGTCCCGTCGAAAGCGTGACAACGATAGTCGTGACGTGCTTCTTACATTATAAAATGAATGTCGTCATTGTTCTCCTTATAATTTTATCATGTTATTTCTTTTTTTATTTAGGTTTCATGAAACCTACTATTAGGTGTGATTTGTATGTTTTTCGTATTTAGGTTTCATGAAGCTAGTTATTTTGTTTCGTATCGTACTTGTATTTTAAATGTCATCGTTATATTTTGAAATATTTTTTAATATATATTTTTGGTCCGGTTTTAAATTAGTGAAATGATTGGGTGGTGTATATGTGAATAATTTTTAAAGAAATAAAATAAATAAATTTATAATATGTTTGAAAATAAGATATAATTTTTTTAAATAAGATTTTATATTTAAAAGAAAATTTTAATATTTTAAATTAATTTTATTTATATTTTAATTAAAATTTTATATCTTAATAGCATATTATTAATAAAGAAGACCCTAAATATGTAATTTTTATACAAACAGTTGAATATAAGCTGTTTTCAAACCGCACAAACCAAACAGCTAAACAGCTTATTCATTTCAGGGGCGTAACAGTCATTTATCCACAAACAGATGCAAATCAGCTGTTTCATACGCTCAAACCAAACAGACAAACAGCTTATCCAAATCAGCTGCGTATCAGCAGATTATCCAGATAAGCTGCTTATCAGCAGAAGCTGGATAAGCTGCAGCTCTCCCAAACAGACCCTTCATCATCTTCCCTAGCTTTGGTCGAAAAACACATTAGGGCTTCAAAATATTTGGAGTAGAGAGGATTTGAAGGCGTAAAAACTCTAGATCTTGTCATCTCTTGGGAAAAGCTTCAATCTAACCTAGAACTTTTTTATTTTCACATGGATTTCTCCTACATTTTGGAAATACTGAAAATGAGAAAAGGAAAATCCATGAAGTGAAGCTTTTTAATCAAGATTTGGATTTTAGGAGATTATTTGTGATTTATTGGATTTATTTTGGAATTTTTAGATCTTTATGGCTCCTAAACTAAGTAAATCGGTTAGAAGATTTGGCTTTAACGAGTATAGATTCGTCAATATCAAAGCTCAATAGTGCTACAACTTGCATTTTTCAAAGAAGAATTTGATTCATGAGCAGGCGTTCTTCAACCTAGGAGGGATAATTGTAGCGAGGGTTGATTATAGCGAGACAGTGGAAGACTTTTTGTTATTTCACCGATGTGGCAGTTATTAACATTGTTCGTGAGTTTTACGCAAATCTACGGGTTGTTACTGATGATAGAATATATGTTAAAGGTAAATTTGTAGATTTCTCTCCCACAAGAATTAATGCTTTATACCAGTTAAGGAATGAGGATCAGTGTGATTATGCCTTATTTCAAGTTTCTGACATGATATTAGATGTTGTCATGGAATTCCTTACTGAAGGAAAAGGTGATTATGCCTCGTTTCAAGTTTCTGACATGATATGAGATGCCGTCATGGAATTCCTTACTGAAGGGAAAGCTGTTTGGAAGATAAAGAACAACAGTAAGGTAAACTTTGCCACATCTCAGCTTACTGCACAGTATAAGGCATGACATTATTTCATTTTTTCACGTTTACTTCCCACCAAGCATCTTAGTGAAGTTACTAATGATAGAGCTATATTGAATTACTGCATCCAGCTTCATATAATTTATACTAATGCACACTCATATACGAAAGGTAGTAATGCTGGGGGCTTAGGATACCCTACCCTGATTTTTACTCTATGTAAAAAATCGGGAGTAGAGTTTGATCCTTCTGAGCAATTATTACAATCCCTACAGCCCATCAGTAAACACAATTTGCATACTTATGAGGCTCATGCCGGGTGGAGAACTGAAAGTGAAAGTAGAGATATACCTTCTACTCAGGAACCAAACCTTCCATTTCTAGTCAATTTACTTCACAAGAAATTATGGACTAGCTTATGATTCAACAAAGAGACATTGTGAATCTACAAAATCAAATAAGAAATTTGGAGGCCAGAAACATTCACAATGATCACTACTTGCAGAGGAGAGTTGAGTTTGACGTTACTTGCTTTGATGCTCATACTAGTTATAAGAAGGGTGATCATTCTGTTGAATTTCCTACATGTCCTACTTTCACACCTTATGTTAATGATGAGGAGGAAAATGTAGAAGGCTGGGATGAAGAGGAGGAAGAAGAGGAAGAAGAAGATGATGATTAGTCTGACCTTAGATTTTTATGCTTAGTGTTAGTTGTTTATGTTTTTATATTTCTATTATTTTCATTTGATAAGTGGTTGTTTGTGATGAACTTTTATTTAATTTTGCAATATAAACTATTTGAACTTGTTAGTGTTAAGTTTAGTTTTTATGAGTAAATGTTTTAAATTTTAGTTAATGTTTAGCACTTTCTTTAAATACATATATGCAATTTGAATTTTATGCACTGCTATATATCTGCTCTTTTTATTGATACTTGCATAGTTCAATTTCAAAGGTCAAAGCCCCAGAGCAACAGGTTAATACTTTTTAAATGTATTTAATATTTTATCTCTGCATGTACTTCTGTACTAAATAACATACCTTTTAAAAATTTAAGTTTGGGGGAGAAAGAAAAACTTTTTTAAGAAGAAACTAAACTTTATTTGTCCTTATTAACTATATTTCAAAATTATTTTAACATGACTTTGGTATTAGAGATTAACTTTAGATAGTGATGCACCAAAAATATATACTCTTTTAGCTATATGTTTTTATCTATTTTAGGTGATATTGCACTTTAAAGGAATGTATTTTTCATGATTTGTTGCAGGTATGATGATTATAGGTGATTGGAGCGAAAAGATGCAAAAAGGAATGAATTTGGAGCAAAATGGAGCAATTTGGAGGAAAACAGTTCTAGCGCCGCTTGCGCCAGAATGGGCACCTCCGACGCCCTATTCCAGAGAGTTCAAATTTATTGGCACGATAGGGCGTCGCCGGCGCCCTATGTCGGTTCACTTCGAATTCAAACGTTTTGGCGGATTTTTTAAGAGGTGCTTGAAGAAACTCTTGGGGAATTCGTTCCTAACATTAAATTAAGTGTCCAAGACGAAAATAGGGAGGAAGAGAAGAGAATTGGTATAGAGAGAGTTAGGGTTTGTGATTTTAAGATAGATTTTTCTCTAAGGAGGGGAGAAGAGGGAGTAAAGTGAGAGATTGCTTCTTCATCTTCGTTCCAAAGGGAGAAATCAAGTGTTGCAAGGAAGAGAAAAGGAATAAAGAGGACTTTGAAGAATTTGCTTGGGGAAGAGAAAGAGATAAGTTGTATTTACTTTTGTGGTATGTATGACTCTTCTTTTATATATAAAATCCATGTGTTTTTATATTTTCTCCATGAATTGTGAGTAGTTTCCCTTGCCTTTCTTCTTGCATGAAGTAGTGATGATGTGATGATGTGGAATTGATGTGCCCTTAAAGTATTATAAAGTTGTGATGTTTCTTTCATTTATAACTTAATTTACTTTTCAATCCGGCCAATTGAATTATTAAAACATGTTGAGGAATATTAATTCCAAAAGAATTGAATATTCTACAACAAGAATGAAGAAATCATTTAATGTCCATGAATGAATTGCGTAGTTCATGGGGATTAAGTGCAAATAAATAAGGAAATGAGTTTTGATGGACTTCAAATCGGAGGTTTCATGGTGACAGAATGGGATCCCCAATTTGGTCTTAAGATCGGTAACTAAAGCCTATGGTTAGCCTTCTGGTCAAGGGGCGAGTGGGAGCTCCGTAGTGAGAGCCGGTATCCTCCTGACTTAGCCTTAGACTTAGTGACTAAACTTAAGATATGACAATGTTCTTTACATGCTTAGAAGAGGGGTACTCTTTTAAGGGTAAAGAAGCAAATATGCTCCTATTTTGCACAATACGTATAATTAACATTCTTCATCATCCACACATCATGATCTTTATGCAGGAAGAAATACACTTTTTCATATAGAAGTATCTTATAAATCACATAAGTTAGTGCGTGTGTTAGTTAAGAGTTTAGTACGTAGAAGTAATTGTAGTAATTTATTATTGAACTTTGCATTAACTAGTTGTAGTACACTTAAGCAATTGTTACATTTGGTATTGGATTTTAGTGTCTGTATTATCTGATTTAAAGAACGTTCACCTCTCTCGTGGGATCGATAACCAGGACTCCATTAGAGCCCTGTATTACTTGATACGATACATATACTTGCGTTGAAAGTGTGACTTTATTAAACCATTATAAATATATAAATCTAAATTCATAAAGTCCTACATTTTTAAGTATATAAAGTCGCCGCATCAGATAGCTATATTTTTTATTTTATGAATGTTATAGTAGACTTAAGTAAAAAGTATTCAATAATAAAGATTGACTCTAAGGTAAAATATTTGGTATAAAAGTGTAAGACTATGGTTTACTATTTAAAGCAAAGAGAACTGTATTTTTGAAGTATTAAGAATTTTTAGAGTTCATAAAAGAAGAAAGGATTGAAACTTCATGAATTTTTTTTGTCAAAGCTAATACACATTTATAAATTGAAGGAATGAAATGAGTTTTAACTTTAGGAAGAGGATAATGGAGTTCAAATTCTTAAAGGCTATACACATATAGTAATTCTCACATGAAATGAAAAAAAGAAAAGAAATAAAAAAATGGGATTGATAACAATCCTAAACTTAAAAAAAAATAAGAAGAAAAGAAAATATATGTGAGGAGAAGCTTGAGGTGATGCGTAACTAAAAATTGGCTTTACTTGAATCAACTTAAAGGAAAGAACTTAATAACATTTCTGAATTTTATTAAGATATTAGCAAATTTACTAATGATGCATTCATGAAATTCTTTTTCTTATGATTATGTTAAATCCTTATGATTATGCTAAATCCTCTTAGTATGATAAAATACGATTAGACTTGAAATGAATAGAGAATCAAAACACTTAAACCTGATTACCAGATATTCTTGTACTTATAGTTTTAACCTAAAATTTTGAAAATCTTTTCTAAAGTTTTACTACTATATTTATGAAACATAAATCGTAGTATTCTTTAAGTTCACCGCATTTCCATAAGTCTTATTTTCTATGTAGTAAAAGTGTTACTTGAGGACAAGTAACAGTTAAGTTTGGGGGATTTTAGTACACCAAAAAAATGTTCAATTTTTCATATACTTTTAATGACTATATTTAGACATTTTGGTGAAATTATACTTTAAAGAGAGGTATTTTCATCTTTTTGATGCAGTCATACTCAATTTAGGGATTTGGGCTGAAAAAGAGCAAAAATAACAAAATTTGGAGCAAAAATGGCAAAGAAATGCCCTAGCGCTGAATGGTGTCAAAACTGGCGCCGAACGACGCCTGAATACCTATATGAAGCATGACTAGCACCGAATGATGCAAGTCGGTGCCAGAACAGCATCAAGACGGTTACTTCTCAACATTGAATTTGGATGAATTTTGAATGGGTGCTTAAGGGAACTTTAGGATTTTCGGCCACACATTATTTAGCTACCATTTTTAACAGAAAAGGGGGCGGAAAGGAGAAGAAATTAGGCAAGTAAAGATAGCAAAACTTCCATACTTTGGTTTTATTATTTAGATACTTAGAGAGATTCTTCTTTAAGAGTTGTAAAAGGAGAGCGAAAGTGAAAGATTTTTTCTTCAATGCAATCCTTAGAGAGGGGTACATATCACTGTAAGTAGAAGGAAGTGATTCAAAGAAATTTCGAAGGATTTGCTTGTGGAGGAGAGAAAGATAAGTTGTTTACTTAAATTTTGTGTTGTGTGAACTTATTTTAATATATATAAATCCATGTTTTGTTATCTCTTACCCAAGAATTCTGAGTAGTTTCTTTGTCTTTCCCTTTATAATAAGAAGTAGTGATGTGAACAATCAATAGTTGTTTGAAAATGATCTTAATTTCTAAAATTATGATGATTCAATCTTAAACTTCATTTACTTTTCAATCTGGCCAATTATTTTGTTAAAATCTATGCAAAAATATAAGAGTCGGGATGACTATGTTTTCAGCATTCAAGTAGGGATCACACTTTAATGTCATGGAAGAGTGAAGTCTCCATGGGATTGAGTGCAAATAAATAGTGAAATATTATTTGATGGGTGTAGAATTGGTGATTTTAGGGTGATAGACTAAAATCAACTGTTCAATTCAGATGTTTAGAAACTAAAGCGAGACTGTTAGTAGTGAGAAGTCAAGAGCGACAACTTGTATCTTCTCAGCCTAAACACAGATTTAGATTCAAAACATCTGAATTAACAAATGTCCTTTATAGCTTGATCAGAGGATTAAAGGATATTATTGCTCTTATTTGTCACATGCAATTAATAATAGATATGATTCTTCACTAGCTATAACCTATTGTAAATGGGAAAGATACTTTCTTAAATTTGAAACCTTCATTAAAATACTTTGCCTGCCTGAATTAGATTTAGCTTTTAAGTTTGCAAAATTAGCATAGTAAATTTAGTTTTGTTAGACTTACATTGTACATTTAACTTTAATTATCTTACCGATACTTGTTGTAGTTCTTATACTATCTGTAGGTCCTTTTAATTAAATAAGAGTTTAACCTTCTCCCTGTGGGATCGATACTTAGGACTCCACTAGAGCCCTATATTACTTGAGTGATACGTATACTTGCGTTTACGACCTAGTGAATATTAAATATTGGAAACACATTTTGGCATTATAAAAGAAATATTATTAGAAAATTAAGCATAAAGGTTTGAATCTGATTATATAGAAAAGTTACACACACTAGGATCCAGCATATCAAAAGGTAATCATGTTTCAAACAGATTTTTATCATCATATATTGTAAGTATTTTTGTAATGTAATATGGTTCACAGGCTAATTACTCTAATCCGACTAGGACTACATGCAACCTAAGAGTTTCAGGGGCAACTCTTATCCAAAAGCTAATGAATAGTATCATCAGTCCTATCCCTTTTCCCGAAGTTCCTTGAGGTAGGAGATACTATTACGAATCCCACTTCGTATCTCTCGCTTAGGACATATAAAAAATGTCGTCATTGCCCTCGCCACTTAGACCTCAGACTTACACTAGTCCAATGATCCATATGTGGCATTAACTAATATTCTCATTTACTCACAGTGATTTGAATATCTTATTCAAGACCCAAATCCATAAGCATTGGCTCGTAAATGTAGGATAAGTAGTGCTAGGATATTTTATTAGAAACGGTAAATTAACGGGTCCTAAGGCATATATTGGTGAGTCCTTAAAATTTTAAGGATGATTTTCTTCAATAAAGGATAATAAGTTCAGAAGTCCTCCAAAATGTCCCAAATGATTGCAAAAGTGCTCGGGGCACAACCCTGAACATCTATTAAAATCCTTTGAATCATTTCATTTTCATTGGAACTTATTACCTCATTGAATTAATCGCCCCCTAGTTTGTAATGTTTTAACTTATGCTCAGTGATCTTTAACATTTTAATCATCCTATGAGCAGGGTAACTAAACATTCATATGAAGTTTTATTTAGGAATTATGTGAGTGGATTGTCACGCCCCACCATTTTCAAAGAAAGAGCAAGCTAAGCAAGGGAAGGAAAACTCTAGAAGTGGCATGCAAGAACCTTTTAGAGCCATGGTGGGCAAGAAAGCTCCACACATCTCTAGAAGCTTTAACCCAATTCTATAGGATGAAGGAAGCAACACTCCATGAAGAACTCAAGGAGGGAGCATGGAGAGTTCAAGAAGAACCTAGAAGGATCTAGGATTATGTATTTATGTAAGAATTGTATGGAATACACTAGAAAGTAGGGAATTCTAGAATATTGTCGTGGCTTGGAGGGGGACTATAAATAGAGGTCCCTCCCTTCATTTGAAACCATCCAAGTGATTAATCAAAGCTTCCAAATATTCAAGTGTGAAGTGTTCATTTCTCTCTACTCTTTCTTGGAGGATTTTGTGCTTACAAGTCTAAGTGTTGTAAAGGTTAAGCAAATTTAGTGCTAAGGAAGAGCGCTAAAGCCACACGGGTGACTTGAAGGAAGTTAGTCCGTGACAGTTGGTATCACAACATCGGTTCAAAGGTATGGAAAAGAGCGTTAGAGAGCACGTAATGGAGTCTGAAGCCATGAATGTGGAATCTCAAGAAGAGAGGTCCAAGGAGATACGTATACTTCTAATGGAGTCCGAAGCCACTAATGTTGTAAGGTTGCCAGGAGCAAAGAGATCTTGCTGCATATAAGCCACATGGGAGGTCCAAGGAGGTCATGCATGGCTTTGATTCGCACCTTGCTTGAGTGGAGGAGGCAATCAATGACATGGAGGGCCAAGTAGAGGATCTTGGCCAAAGTGTTGATGGACTCGAAGAGGAGGACACCACCATTCATTCAACAATCAGAGGTATGATGCTCCAACATGAGGAGACCTTAATGTGCCGTATGGCAAAGTTGCAGGAGGATTTGTTGGGGAAGCTCCAAGAGGTGTGAAGACCCTACTAGGAGGAGATGAGCGACTTGAGTGCTAGCTTAAAGGAGATGCGTGGAGACATTTCGCTATGTAAGAGGGCACTAGCGGCATCCAAAAGCCATCCCACTTTCTAAGCCAAGAGAATTAAAGTTCTAAAACCTATGAGTTTTGGAGGGGTTCGCAACTCGAAGGAAGTAGAAACTTTCTATGGGGACTGGAGCAACACTTTGGAGTGATGGGGATTAACGATGATGATGCAAAATTATAAGTTGCCTCTCTTTATCTCTCGGACATCATTATGATTTGGTGGCGGAGAAGAAAATGAGATGTAGAGAAAGTTTTGTGCTCCATGTCAACTTTCAATGACTTCAAGAGAGAGCTAAAGAGGCAGTTCTACCCAGAGAATGCTAAGGATGAGGCTAGATCCCGGTTGCGAAGGCTTAAACAAGAGGGACTTAAGCAAGAGGGATCGATTCAAGAATACACTAAGGAGTTTACAAGCTTGGTTCTTGAAATTCTTTTTATGTCAAATAAGAATGCTCTCTTCAACTTCATGGATGGGCTCCAACATTGGGCAAAGACCGAGCTTAGGAGGCGAGGAGTGCAAGATCTTGCCACTGCCATCGCAATTGTTGAAGCTTGGTTGATTATTTGAAGAATCCAAAAAGGCTAAAGATAAGAAGAGTTATGATGTCAAAGGTGGGGATGACAAGGGAAAACACAAGGAGGAGAAAAGTCACAAATCAACCCCAAAAAAGACAAGGGACAAGGGAAAGAAAAACAACGAGCCATATCAAAACTGCTGCTTTCTTTGTGAAGGACCTCATTGAGCAAGGGGTTACCCTCAGAAGAAGTCCTTAAATCTCTCCTTGCAAGACATAAGGAGGAAGAGGAAAGTGATAAGGAAAAGGGCATGGAGGTACATGTGAGATCTCTTCAACTGTTGAATGGGATGTAAGCTCTGACAAAACCCAAAGGGAAGGGCTTACTCTTTGTGGAGATGGCAATAAGAGGGAAGACCACTAGAGCAATGGTGGATACGGGTGCTTCCCACAACTTCATCTATAGGGAGGAAGCAAAAAGTTTGGGGTTGCAGATGATTAAAGGAGGGGGCTAAGGGAGTCAAGACTAGCATTGGGGCATGGTCATGCACTTTAGACTTCACTGTCATTCTTTTGGATGATTACCATGTTGTCTTGGGAATAAACTTATTGGAGCAAGCCGAAGCATTCCCAATGTAATTCGCTAATATCCTGTGCATCACGGAAGGGAGTCAAGCTTGCTCAGTACCGATAATAAGGTTAAGCAAGTAAGGATCCAAAACACTATCGGCAATATAGCTCAAGGATGGCATCACACAGGAGAAGGGGGATGGTTCAACAAGGTTGGAGGCAAGGAAAAAATCGCCAGCCAGAAAAACTTGCTGCATGACACCCCTCTCCCATAACACCAAGGAGAAACCAAAGTTTGCCAAGTCTAGAAGCAAATCGGGGAGGCGGTTTTGAAGATGCAAAGGAAGCCAAAATGATGGCATTGCGGGTTTAAGTGGGGGAGAGTGTCACGCCTCTCCATTTTCAAAGAAAGAGCAAGCCAAACATGAGAAGGAGGACTCTAGAAGAGGCATGAAAGAACTTTTTAGAGCCATGGAGGGCAGGAAAGCTCCACACATCTCTAGAAACTTCTACCCAATTCTGAAGGACAAAAGAAGGCAACACTCTATGAAGAACTCAAGGAGGGAGCATGGAGAGTTCAAGAAGGACCTAGAAGAATCTAGGATTATGTATTTATGTAAGAATTGTATGGAATACTATAGAAAGTAGGTGATTCTAGAATATTCTCATGGCTTGGAGGGGGACTATAAATAGAGCATTAATCAAATCTTCGGAGTAGGTGAATTCCAAGTGATTAATCAAATCTTCCAAGTATTAAAGTGTTAAGTGTTCCTTTCTCTCTAATCTTCTTCTTAGAGCATTTTGTGCTTATAAGTCCAAGTGTTGCAAGGGTTAGGCTGATTTAATGTTAAGGAAGAGTGCTAAAGCCGCACGGGCGACTCGAAGGAAGTGAGTCAGTGACAGGACGCACTTAAAGGCATATTTAGTTTTTAAGGAAATCCCTACCCCTTTAATTAAAATTGAGCTTGTCTGGTTTTATAGATGTTTATAATTGTTCTTATCTTTTCTAAGCCTTATTAAATGACTTTAGATCAAGCCTAGTTCAGTACTGCGCCCTCAAGTATCCATGGGTAGATTTGTAATTTTGAAAATCTTTAAATGAAGTGAACTTGGTTCTTATTAAAAGATCACATTATCATGTGAACTTTGGTTTGGGGCTTCTAATTAGTGATTTATTATCTTCCTAACTCAGGACCCTCACATTAGGATCTCCCAACTTATTGACTTCCAAACAACAACAATTTGAAAAATTACACTTTTAACTTTTTATGAAAAATGATATGAGTTGGTTTCTACCCTTTAACCCATTATATTTCAATCATTTTAGAGAGTTAATTATGATCAATATTACCCATTTGCCCTTTGTTTTGACCTAAATCTTAATTAGGGCATAAAATCTCAAAATAACCATTTTGCATTAGGGCTTCCCACTTCTAAATTCTTTAAATTTAACTCAAATAACTTTGAAATTTTGTTGTTACCCTACTCATGGGTTACTTGAAACATCATAGAAGAGTATATTTTTCTGATTTTTATTTAATTTTTGATAATTAATTTAACTTAAAAATAAGATTTTTCAATGAAAATTTATTTAATTAAACAAGACAAAGTTTCTATCGTCAGGAAAATTATTAGAGGTTCACTTAGGTCAGGGGACTACTAAAAAGAAATTTTGTGAATTTTTGAATTATAATTTATTTTTTATAAATTTTAATTTATTTTAATAATAAATAAATAGAAACTATAACTTTAAAAAAATCATTTTTATAATTTTCATAAGTCTCTCTGACTTTAGAGAACTAAGAAAAATTTATTTTATATTTTATGATTTTTATTTTATTTTATATAATTATTTTATTCACAAATTAAGAAAAACACAGTTAAATTCTAAAATTACATTTTCACACCTTTAGAAATTTACAAACACTTCTTTATGTTATTCTCTATGGGTTATTTAGAATAATCTGGAGTATTTTCATATTTTTTGTAATTTTTGATATTTTAATTATTTTAAAATTAGAAAATAGCTTAAAAATAAAATTTTTATTCTAGCTTCAATTTTATTTTTCTTAACTGTCTCTAGTCTCAATATAATTATTTTAAGCCAAAATTATTATTTACTTAGAATGATACATTTTTACATTAAAAATAATTTTTATGACTTTCAAATTTTTATGGAAGCTTTTTAAGGTGATTACCTTCAACTTGGCCCATTTTGGTGATGTTCTTAGTTATTTTACACTTTTCTAATTTTTTGTAATTTTTATTAGTTTTAAAATAATAAAATACATTTTAAACTTTTAAATCTGATTTTTATTTTTTTTAGAGTCCTCTAACCACAGTAGACCTACCAAACATGATTTTATATTTTTCTGATCTTTATTTTACTTTTTTATAAATTTTTAGTTTAAAATAATACCAAATATTTCAAAAAATAGGGCTTTTGATCATAGAAGTGCCCACTGACCCTAGAAAAATTAGAGAAGACTCATAAGTTCATTAAGAACAAACCCTCAAAATTTCATTTAATTAAGTATAATAATTATGATTTAATTACCATCTAGGGTATTTAATTTATTTAAAATAAAATACCTAATAAAGATTTTTTATTTTTGGTTTAACAAATTCTCCTTTGTTCATTGAGTATAGAGGTATTTTTGTTCTATTTTTATGATTTTTCTACACCAAGATATGAATTTTTAAAGTTTCTCTAATTATTTAATTCCAAAATACCTTAATTTTCTACTTATCCACGTCATCCTCGACATCTCTGAACTCACACGCGGCGTGCTTCGATTGGTCACGCTTTCTAAGCAAGCTGCTGACTCGGTCTACGATTCCCACTCCAAGCTCCCGTCCGACGCAATCTGGTTCGTTTATTCGATACACAGGGAACTAAACGACATCCACTCATCGTCCCTGATCGTCCTAACACGAGAACCGTCCATGTTTTAACCCTAATATCTCACTAGATACTCAACCAAATCACTTGTAGTTTGTTCCTACACCTTCATCTAAGTGAGATGAACACATCTATATGTTTATATATGTATGAAATACAAGTTCTCTTTACAAAGGTTCAAAACGAAGAAAATTTTAAAGATTTTGGCTTATACCTTAGCCCAAGTGGTGAGGCCTCGATTGGGTTTGCTCCTGAGCTTTACCTTGAGTCCATGAACTTCCTCCAAGTGTTGGTTCGAGCTGTGGTAAGGTCTACATATGATTTCGATCAGAGGGTGGCTTGGGCTTGGTCTTGAGCTAAGTTAGAGGGCTCAGGAAAGGCTAATTTTGATTGAGGAAGTTGTTTGGAGGTGTTGTGAAGCTTATGGGATGATCTATTTGAGGTTTTGAGGAGTTTTGTTCCAAGGCTGAAAAATGCCCTGGATTTTAGAGGTTAAATTGGGCTATAGTTGTGGGAATTAGTGGCTAAGGATGGTGGCATTACACTTAAGAACACTGTAAGAAGCTCTGGAAAAAATTTATCAAAGTTTCCCCTAAGTTCTTACATCTCTCTCATTTTGGCCGTGGAGGGGGACCACTTATAACCAGGCTAAGAAGGAGGCCCTGGGCTTCCATTGGCCGGTGCCGTTTAGCATAGGTGGAGAGGAAATCGGCGCAAGTGACCAATTGTGATTTTCCAGATGGGATGGGCGAGAATTTAGGTTTGATCCATGACCACCCTTCTCAATTTTGGGTTTTCCAGCCACTAGGGTGGCTGACCAGGCTAGAGGTTGCGGTAGCTGGCTCAAGGAGCCTAGCAGAAGGTTTAATGGTGATTAGCTTTGAGGTTTAATCAGATGATGGCATGGGTGAGTCACTTAACCAAATTTGGGGAGTGGGGTTCCACATTTTGAGGAACCATGGGTCCATGAAACCAAATATGGTTAGTTAGGTGATGTGATTAACATCTCAGGGCTTAAGACATGGCTGTGGCAATTAGGTTTTTGATTAATCCAAATGTTTAGATCAAATTTTGGTTTTAGGCTAAAAGTTAGGTTTGGGCTTAAATTTGGACTTAGGATAGGTTTGGGCTTGGATCTAATTTAATTAAAGACTAAAATTGGTCTTGAAAATTTCATGATGAATTTGGAAAACAAATTTTGTGGAATTGGATTGGTTATGTGGCTTAATTTGATGAAATTTAGATTTAGGGTCAATTTGGGATTGTTGACTTGGGCTTGGGATTTAGGTTGGGAATTGGGTGTAAGTGGGTTTGAATTTGGTGTAAATTGTGCTTGAATATGTGATAGTTAGTTTGAATTTGAAATTAGGTGAGTTTGAAATGAATTTGGTGGAAATTGGGGGTGATTTGAGGACTTTAGGGATTTGGAGGTAATTTGGGAATTTTGGCCAATGTTGGTGGATTTAGGGTATCTTGGGTGCAATTGGGAACATTAGGTGGTTAGAATTGGTTTTGGTGGAGTTTGGAATGAATTTAGAGATTTTGGCTGTATTTTGGACATTAGGGGCATTTTAGTAATTTTGGATGGTGTAGGGTTGTATTTTGGGAATTTAAGGGACTTTAGGGTGAATTTGGGCAATTTAGATAAATTGAAGTGGTTCAATATGATTTTTAGTGAAAAATTGGGACTTTGGGCAATTTTTGGGATTTTAGGGTTTTAGGGGCATTTTGGTAATATTAGGAAAATTTGGGGGTAGAAGGCCAAAGTTCGGTGTTTTGGTGGAATTGGAATTGATTAGACACGGTGAACATTTGGATCCTCTAGACATTGGTCCTAGCCAACCTAGCCAATGGCTAAGAGCTCGGGACCACCCACATGAGTTTCCAAAAGAGGTGGAAAAATGTCAAGTGCAAGCAATTTTCAGGGCTTTAGGACGTGCGGGGAATTGCGATTAGCTTAAGTGTGTGTTTGTGTGTGTGACCAAGACCAAGCCACCTGAGGTCATCCTAAGGCTTGACAATCCTATGGGGACTCTCTTTAAGCTTTCTTATGTTGGTTTCAACTTTCTATATGCTAGAGGTTACAACAATACATGTGAAACTCCAGAGAGAGTAAAGAAGTGGTTTTGAATTTCTGTAGGAGGTGGGTTCCATCACTAGTCTTCTAGGATAGTGATCGCGGTGCGTGCTGCTTTCACAAGTAAATATTCAAAAGATAGTTTCAGTTCAGTTTCACAAATTTAATAATTAAGTAGGCACCCGTATACTCAAGTATACATATCGTTCAAGTAATACAGAACTCTAGTGGAGTCCCGATTATCAATCCCACGAGAAAGGCAGGTACTTTACAAGAAATAACAAAATGTTAAAATCCAATACTCAAGATACAATGCAAGTTCAAGTTCTATTTAATTTACTAATGCAAAGTTAATAATAGCTAAATCAACTACAAGTTACTTACTAAATTTCAAAGCAGGATTAACTAACACACACACTAAGTTTTGTAATTGAAAGGTTTATATATGAAATGTGTCTTCCTCTTGCAATGATTCTGTGATGAGTGATTGATATGGATTGATAATAGATTTGTATTGTGCCAAATAGGAGCATACATATTCTTTAACCTCGTCAGAGTACCCCATCTTCCAAGTTATGTAATGAACACTAACAAATCCTAGACTTAGTCACTAAATCCATGGTTAGGCTTGGAGGATACTGGCTCTCACTTCAGAGCTCCCACTTGCCCTTCACCTGATGGCTAACCCTTTAGTTACCAAACTTTAGGACCAAATTGGGGATCTCAGCTTGTCACCCTGAAACCTCCAATTCGATGCTCATGAAACCACATTTCCCTATTTATTTGCACTCAATTCCCATGAACTACGCAATTAATTCACAGACATTGAATGGATTATCCATTATTGTTGTAGAACACTTAGTCCTTATGGATTTAATGTCACACAACAAATTTTAATAATTCAATTGGCCAGATCGAAAAGTAAATGAAGTTTGGAATGAAAAATCATTACAATTTCTTCAAGACTTTTAAGGCACATCAAATCTACATCAACACATCATCATATCTCATTGCAAGAAGAAAGACAAAGGATACTACTCAGAATTCATGAAGAAGATACAATAAAACATGAATTTTATATATAAAAGCAAAGTCATACAAACTAAAATAGTAAATACAACTTATGTCTTTCTCTTCCCCAAGCAAGTCCCTTGACGTTCCTTTGAATCATTTTCTCTCTTCTCTACGACACTCAATTCCCTCTTTAGAATGGTAAGGAAGTAACAATCTCTCACTTTACTCCTTCTCCTACATTTCTTAGAGAAGAATTCCTCTCAAAACAACACTTCTACACGCTCTCTACAAACCCTAAAACACTTCTCTCCCTCCTCTCTCTCTCTCTAACACACACTTTTCGTCCAAAATAGTCTACTATATGTTAGAAACAAATTCCCCAAGAGTTTTCTCAAGCAACCTTTCAAAAAGTTGTCCAAATACATTGAATTTGACTTGAACCGACCTTGGGCGCCGGCAGCGCCGAATAGGGCACCGACGCCAGAGGCCAACTTTTCTATTTTTGCTCCTTTTTGCTCCGAATTTGTTCCTTTTAGCTTCGTTTTGCTCCAATCACCTAAAATTATCATATCTGTAGCAAATCATGAAAAATACCTTTCTTTAGAGTGCAATATCACTAAAAATGAGTAAAATCATATAGCAAAAATCGTATATATTTTTGGTGCATCAAAATCCCCCAAACTTAACTATTACTTGTCCTCAAGTAATCCTTTTTACTACATAAAAATATAACCAAAAGTAGTGAACTTTCAACTTATAATATATTATGATTTTTGATTTAAATGAATATTTTGGCAAGAGTTTTAGAAAGAAGTTCAGTAACTCATATTAAAACTAGAGGTATAAGAATATTCAGTAGTCAAGTCTAAGAGTTCTAGTCTCCTATTCATTTCAAGATGAACCATAATTTGTCACGTTTAGGGTGCCTTGAAATACTATATGAAAAAGAAGCTCATGAAAACTTCATCAGAATGTAGGCTAATACTTTAAATATAAATTTAGAAATGTAATCATGTTCTCCCTTTAGGTTGATTCAAGTGAAGCCAATTTTTGATTAGGCATCTCCTTAAGCTTCTCGTCACATATATTTTCTTTCTTTTTCTTTTTCTCTTTTTTTGTGAGGATTACTATATCTGGATAGTCTTTAATGATTTTGAACTTCACTCTCCTCTTTCTAAAGTTGGAACTTGAAACACCTCCTTACTTTATAAATATATATCAGCTTTATAATTTATCATAAAGTCACAATCCTTTCTTCACACATAGTTCTTTAAGTCTCTTAACATTTAAAAAATAC
Organism: Papilionanthe hookeriana x Papilionanthe teres; assembly: GCA_022702705.1. Lineage (NCBI taxonomy): Eukaryota > Viridiplantae > Streptophyta > Magnoliopsida > Asparagales > Orchidaceae > Papilionanthe > Papilionanthe hookeriana x Papilionanthe teres. Next base: position 168,605,957 of record CM040422.1, on the reverse strand, counting down.
AGTTTTATTTACTTTAAATAGTCAACTATAGTCAAATCCTTTCATACTAAATATCTTAATCCTATTAAGTTAACCTTTATTACTAAAAATTTTCATCCAAATCTACCATAATATTTAAATGAAATAAAAAATTTAGTTATCTAAAGTTAGGTTCAACTACTAAATGTTATGCTAATAATTTTTGAAAATATATTAATTGAGAAAAAATAAGAGTTAATATTCTACCCTCCCCCAAACTTAAGTTTTTCAATAAATTTGAAAAGGTAGAGAGTAAAAGAAAACTAACCTTTTTGTGTTGGGATTTTGAAATCTTCAAAGCCTAATATGGTATTAATCAAAATTTAAAGCTAGCAAGCATGAACAGTTAGTTGCAGTGATATATAAAATATAAAAGATTTTTTAGTTAAAGAGATATCAACACTTAAATATTTAACATCCAACATAACATTACAAACACTAAACAAACTAACACAGTCAGCATCACACACATTTTTTTTATATATTTTCATTTTTCATTACAACACATCTATAAACTACACACATTACAGAAAAGCAAATAACTAACAGATCACAGAATTACAACACATAACAGAAAACAGAAATCAGAAAACTACCAATTATCATCACTAGCTTCATTAGTAGGATCAGCGGGATCAGGTCTGTATGGAATATAACTGGGGCAGGTAGGAAATATCACTCCACTCTCTCCCTTCATAAATCTGACCTGAGCATCATGATAAGCAATATTGTATTCAACTCTCCTCTTCATATAATCATTGTTCACATCAATTCTGGCATTATGTATCCTTAGCTGCTCCATAATATCAGATAATGTGGGTTGCTCAGAAGTAGATGGGATGTCCTGGCTTATAGTAGGAATATCCTCCTCCCACATGAGACTCATAAGTACGAATAATAGTCCTGGTAATCGGTCTCAGTGGTATAGCTACCTCTTCAGAACTATCAAATTCTACTCCAGACTGTACACATAGTGAATGAATCAAGGCAGGTCGTCCTAATCCACCAGTGGTTCCTCCTCTAGTAATAGTCTGAATATTCCTGAGGATAATAGATCCAATATCAATCTTCTTCATGGTCTGAATAAAATAATTTAAAATTGCTCTATCCCTTGTAATTTCACTGTGGTGATAAGAAGGTAGTAGCCTTGCGGAGATGAAATAGTGTCATACTTTAGAAGCTACATCTAACTTGGAAGCAAGGAAATTAATCATCTATTTTTGCTTCACTTTCTATTCCCCTCTTCCGTTAGTCAGAAAAGAGATCACTTCTTTCATACTAGCCTCCCGCATATCAAAATGTTCATACACGCAGTGAAAGGGTTCCCATGTTTGATAAAAAGCATTGATACACTGAGGTGTGAATTCAACCATTTTTCCTCGAACGAGCACATATTCAGATTCAGTCCAGGGCAGATTTGCATAAAATTCTTGCATAGTACCCATAATAGCATTAGCAATGAAATAACAAAATCTCTCCCAATTCCTTTCAGTAATCAACTATTCAACAGATCCACCCAGATTTTCAAAAGCTCGATCTTGTATACACTTCTTATTGTAAAGGTAAGAATTATAACGATATTGTGCTTTCGCATTGACAAATTTATTCTCATCAAAATCCAACTTCCTTTTCTATTTACTCGTCTTTGGAGCCATGTCAAATTCTAAAAATTTGCAAGAAAAATCCAATAAATTCAAAAATCACAATGTAGAAGACTCCAAAAACGAATCTAAGCAAGTAAGAGCTTAAATCACTATAAGAAATCTCTAAACTTCTTTAAAAATTCCAAATTTTGGATCCAAGCAATGTGAAAAATTCCCATGGTGAAAATAAAAAATAATAAGCTTAAAGTAAACACTCTTTCCAAGAGAAGTCTAGATCTACTCTTCCAAAGTCTTGAAAATGCTCCATATCTCAGATCCAACAAGCCATATATCCAATTTTTGCGAAAACCAGTGGTTGAAGACGATAAAAATGACAATTTTCGTGGGTCTCAGGGAAAAAATCTTGAATTTTGAGGGTTCTGGGCAATTTCTATATTTGGGCACCGGCGGCGCTAGTTTGGGCGCCAACGACGCTCTATTTAATTTAAATAGGCCCAACTCTCCGTAATTGGGAGTCGGCGGTGCCCATTCTGGCGCCATTTAATTTTCTGGGTCTGAATTATTATTTCTTTTTGCAATTTTGATCATTTCAACATTCCACCATCACATAATTAACATTTATAAACATTTATTTCATCAATTAAGCAACTAACTAACATTAAACTTACACAAACAACACAAAACATCACTTTCATATATAAAATCCACGTTACAACATACACACTAACACATCTACTAAATAAGTTCATTAAACACTCTCCTCTTTCTAAAGTTCAAACTTGAAACACCTCTTTACATTATAATTAGGTATGAGCTTTATTATTCATCATAAAGTCACAATCTTTTCTTAACACATAATACTTTAAGTCTCTTAACATTTCAAAAATACAGTTTTTCTTTACTTTAAATAGTTAACTATAATCAAATCCTTTCATACCAAATATCTTATTCATATAAAATTAATCTTTATTACTAAACACTTTCATCCAAACTTTCCATAATATTCAACTGAAATAAAAATTTTAGTTATCTAAAGTGAGGTTCAACTGCCAGAAGTTATGCCATAATTTTTTGAAAATATATTAATTGCGGACAAATAAGAGTTAATATATTTTTTTCTACCCTTCCCCAAACTTAAATTTTTCAATAAATTTAAAACAGTAGAGAGTAAAAGAGAACTAACCTTTTGATGCGGGAATTTTGAAATCTTCAAAAGCTATCTAGTATAATCAAAATTTACAGCTAGCAGGTATGAAACAATTAGTAGCAGTGACATATGAAATTTTAAAATAATTTGCAGGGTAAAGAGATATCAACTTTAAACATTTAAACATCCAACAAAACACCACAACTACTAAACAAACCATCACAACATTACACGTTTCATTTAAGAATTTAAAATTTTCATTACAACACTACAGTACATCAACAGAGTCTCAAATCACAGAAAAAGTAAATAACTACTACATCACCGAAACACAACACATAATAATGAAAAACATAAACAGAAACAGACATCTACCACTCAACATCACCAACTTCATTAGTAGGGTCAGCAGGGCCAGGTCTATATGTTGTATAGCTGGGGCAAGTAGGGAATACCATTCCAGTCTCCACCATCATGAATCTGACCTGGGCGTCATGATAGGCAATATCATACTCCACTCTTCTTCTCATATAATCTTCATTCACATCACTTCTAGCCTCAAACAGATCCATCCTACCATGGAGTCTATCCATACTATCACTTTGTAATCTCAACTGCTCCATAGTATCGGACTATGTAGGGGGCTCATACGTAGATGGAATGTCATAGTAGGAATATCAGTACTCCTACTCTCATCTCGTGCTCCCACATGAGACTCATAAGTACAAATGATAGTCTTGGTAATCGGTCTCAGTGGTATAGCTACCTCTTCAGAACTGTTAAATTATACTCCAGACTACACACACATGGCATGAATTAGGGCAGGATGTCCTAATCCTCCAGTGGTCTCTCCTCTAGCTATAGACTGAATCTTCTTGAAGACAATAGCTCCAATATCAATATTCTTCATATTATGAATACAATAATTCAAAATTGCTCTATCTCTTGTAACTTCACTAGGGTGATAAGAAGGTAACAGCCGTGCATAGATGAAATAGTGTTAAACCTTAGATGCTACATTTAACTTGGAAGCAGGGAAGTTAATCATCTATTTTTGACTCACTTTCCATTCCCCTCTTCCATATGTCATAAATGCACTAACTTCCCTCAAATTCGCCTCTCGGGTACTAAAGTTTTCATATTCACATACGAAGGGTTCGCAAATTTGATAGAATGCATTGATGCGCTGCGAGGTGAATTCAAACATTTTTCCACGCACTAGCACATAATCTGTTTCAGTCCAGGAAAAATTTGCATAAAATTCTCGGACAACACCCAACACAGCATTAGCAGTAAAATAATAAAATCTCTCCCAATTTCGTTCAGCAATTAACTGCTCAACAGATCCATCTGGATTTTCAAAAGCTCGATCCTAAATACACTTCTTATTGTGAAGGGAAGAGTTAAAACGAAATTGCACCTTCAGATTGACAAATATTTCTTCATTAAAATCAAATTTTCTCTTCCCCTTACTCATTCTTGGAGCCATGTGAATTTCTAAAAATTGCAATAAAAATCCAATAAATTCCAAATCTAGAATGTAGCAAATTCCAAATATGATTCTTAACAAGTAAGAGCAAAAATCACAATATGAAATCTCAAATTTTCTTCAAAACTTCTAAATTTCAAATCTAAGCAATGTGAGAGATTCCTATAGTGAAAATAAAAAATTTTTAACTCAAAGTGAAGCTCTTACCAAGAGAAGTGTAGGTCTGGTCTTGAAAAGCTTTGAAATCACTTCAGATCCTCGATCTAGCAAGCCCTAGTTGCCAAAATCGTGAAAATGGAGAGGAAGATGAAGGCAATGGCGAAATCTGCGGGTACCAGGGTCAAAATCATGAAATATAAGGGTTTTGGCCTTTTTCTGTATTTAGGCACCGGTGGCGCTCGATTGGGCATCGGCGACGCTCTATTTATTGAAAAATGCCCAAACTCTCTGTCTTTTGCACGGATGGCACCCATTCTGGCGCCGACGGTGCTGGCTCAAAAATTTTTCTGGGTCTGAAATTTTTTTCGTAATTTTCAATCATTTCGTCCTCCGCAATCACATTTAACACTTCATTAAGCATCTATTTCATCACACAAACAATAACTAATATCAAACTTACATAAACAACACACAACATCACTTCTATATATAAAATCCACATTACAACATATACACTAACATATTCATCAAATAAAATCAACGACCCTTAGATTCTTAGTGTGCAAGTACACTACGATGCAAACACTAAAATCTAAGCACACACATCGAAATTAAGCATAATAAATCTAAATACAACCTACAAAGCAAAGCAAAGCAAATACTAAATACATCAAGCAAAGCATAGCAAATACACATCAAACACTAACAAAATCCAGTAGTCACTCTTCATCGGTCTCCGAACAATCTTCCCCTCTGATATCTCCAATAGATTGACGATGCATGAATAAATTGTAGAAGGGATGAAATGAGAATTCAGCAGATGAATCCTCAGCAATCAAAGCATTCTTCTTCAACAGATTTATCAAGCCCATTTCAATCCGACCAGTGTGATCAAATTGTTCCTTCATCCTCCAACCTATGTGATAAAATAAATCAGAAATATTAGCATTCATAACATTCTGTACCTCTTTTCCAACTGCTTGATCTTCTTCAGTATCATCCTGATACTTTCAGAAAAGTAAGGCTGAATAGGTTGTGAACTCTGAGTCGGCTGATCAGCAAGCAGATTGATATCACCTTTTTCTCCTATTGTTTGGTAGTTGATGACTTTTTGTATAAACACTAGAATTTATGAACTTATATTTATATATTTATAATGATTTTGTAAAGTCTCAATTTCAAACGCAAGTATACATATCGTTCAAGTAATACAGAGCTCTATTGGAGTTCTGGTTATCAATCCCACGGGGAAGATTGATTGAAGAAATTAATAGATTTTCAAATTAAAAGTAATTATAGCTTTTATTTCTTTTCAAAATTTAGATTTTAAGTTTAATGAAATTTTTACTAGATGTAAGTAAAGCAGCAATAAAATAAAGGTTAATGCAAGTATATATAAAAAAACTTTCTCCTTTTCAATTAATCCAAGATTTTTCAGAATAATTATCATTTGTGGAGAACTTGAGATTATGGTATTGTAACAAATTGAAGCATTCCTATTCTTTACCTTGGCTCGATAGTATAAAGAACATTGGCTAATTTATAGATTGGTTCAGGATGTATTATTAGTAGAATGGGTTAATCTAGGCTCACACTTCTAGATGTCCAAGAGTGGCTATGGTCGGCCCTACTAGTGACCCGTTCCCTTTCTATAAATCAAATTATTAGAATTTAATCGGTCAATCTAAAAACTAATCAATTCTACACCCAATAAATAATATCTCCCTATTTATTTGCACTTCACTTTGAATAACCCGCTCAAGGCCTTCGATTACCCAAGGATTCATGTGATATCTACTAGTTAAGAACTCATCTCCGGATAGGTCTCAGAATTCTTCAACAGGTTTTAACAATTTAAATGGCTAGTTTAAAAAGTAAATTAAGATCAGGTATGAATATTATATCAATAATTTTAAAATTTAAGTTAAGTTGTCCAACAAAATCAAAATATATTATTATCTTTTCATAGTTGAAAGGAGGAGAAAGTAAAGTAACTACTCAGAACATATTGAATTCACAATACAAAACATATTTATAAAACTTTGAACCAAGTTACAAATACTTATCTGGAATGTTCCTTCAAGTGATCCTTTGACTCCTACTGACTCCAATGCAAGGTACAAAACTTCAACAACAACACTTAAAAACTCTCACTTAAGGAATTGAGTAGTAACACTCAAAATAACTAAAATAAACTCACTAAATACTTAAGAAGAAAATGTGGCAGCTTTCTAAAACTATCTCCGGATACTGGAGATCTAGAGGGACGTGGGGGGGTGTTCTTTGTAGAAATGTGTCATATTTATAGAGCTTCAAAAATGACCAGGGTTTGCTTAAGGCACCTCTTCAAAATTCATTCAAATTTAATAAATCTTCTAGAAAGTAACTGTGGCGCCTAGGCACCGGGATCTGGTGCTTAGGCCCCGGACTCTGTGACCAGACATTCGCACCCCTTCACTTTGGATAGCACCTCTTCGCAATTAAAACCATTTTCCTGTGTCCAGATGCATTGTATCACATGTCATATGTATCAGGAGTAACTTCCAGTCTTCTAGAAGGTCTGATAACAGCATAACACCGTCAAAATAACTGCCCAAAGTTGTCAAAAATCTTAACTGCTTCAGTATCGAACTGGCGCTTAGGCGTCGGATCTTGGCGCCTAGGCGCCAAACTTATAATTTAGGCAACTTTGCTTTTTAGCTCTATTTTTGCTCCTTTTTGCTCCTTTTTCCTTCTTGAACTCTTTTTTCATCACCTATATCCAAAAATATAAAAATATCTTTCATTAAAGCATAATATCTTTAAACATTGAATCATAAATAAGACATAAAAATAGGTACTTTTTAAGTGACATAGAGATTAGTTGGATCAATAGGCCTCCAAGGAAGAAGAACCTTTTCCCAACTCTCATACAGAACTTGTGATTGACTACACAACAGAAATATGGTGGACAGGTGTCCAAGCCCATATTTAGATCCATGAAGTATCAGTCCCAAAACAGATTTCACAATTATAGTTCCAATATCAATCGACCTTCCCGTTTAAATACAGAAATTTAAGATAACACTTTCCTTGGTTACTTTACTAATCTTCAAAGTTGGAAATAACTTCGCCGAAATGAAATAATGTCATTGTTTTGACACCGGATTTAAAGATGCAGAAGAAAAACTAATATATACATTGTCTCTTACCTCCCAATCTTTATTTTCATCCGTCAAATAACGATAAACATCATTCATATCATCACTCGTCACATTAAAATTGGAATAGTGGCAGATAGGTACATTCTCCATCATAAAGAGATCATTAATCTTCGCAGGAGTGAATGGTACAAAACCTACCTCGCACATAGACAAATCCTTGATTGATATCGTGAAGATTTGCATAGAATTCCTTCACATCCGGAACGACTACGGCATGGGTAGTGTAACATAGCACTTCCCAACGCCTCTACTTTATTATCTCTTCAACTCATGTAGTAGGATTATCCAAACCTTGATTAACAACGCCTCTCTCCTTGATAATCCTCCTCTTCATCATCACCTTGTTGAATAATCGCTAAGCCTCGAAACTGATAAACTTTCATCGATTGAAAATGCGAGATATAGGGGTTTCTATGGAGTAGGAATCCATGGGACGTGAATTGGGAAAGGAAGTTCTCGTTTTTCTGGTGTTTAGAAGTTTAAAATGGAGTTTTGGGAGTTATAAGGAAGAAGATCCCGCTCAAAACCGCCAAAAAATAAATTTTTAAACTTCAAAAACCGTCACCAGAATTTGGGTGTCGGTGGCGCTCGATAGGGCGTCGACGGCGATCAAATCCGTGAAATTCGAGCATATGATGCATAATTGGGCGCCGGCGGCACCAATGATAAAAAATTTCACAGAACTTCAATTGGCCCGAAATATTCCGATATCTCAATACGATCCAATATTTATCAATTTTTAAAAATATTTAGGAGTGATTAGAATTCCAAAATAAATATCTAAAAGCACAACTACAACAGATAAACAAACACACCACAAAGATACATATGGGTTGCCTCCCATAAAGCGCTTGGTTTAACGTCGTCAGACCGACAAACCATTCAGTTAATCAAGATGAATCAACATTAAAACCTCTTTGAAGTCATGTTGAAACCCTTCAAAATAAAGCTTTAATCGATGCCCATTAACTTTGAAAATCTTTCCAGTATCAGGATCCTCGATATCAACAGCTCCAAAAGAATGAACTTTTACAACTGTAAAAGGTCTCAACCATCTAGACTTAAGCTTTCCAGAAAATAATTTCAATTTTGTGTTGTATAACAAAACTTTCTGTCCAGGTTCACCAGGTTCAAATTTCTTTTTCAATATCTTCCGATCATGCCATAATTTCATTCCCTCTTTATAGATCTTGTCATTGTGATAAGAATCATTTCTAATTTCTTCCAGTTCATTCAATTGCATAAACCTCTTCTCTCCTGCATTTTTCAAATTAAATTCAACTCTTTTGTCGCCCAACATGCTTTATGCTCCAATTCAACCGGTAAATGACAAGTCTTACCAAACACTAGTCTATAAGGAGACATTCTAATAGGGGTCTTAAAAGTAGTCCTATATGCCCATAATCCAGTATTTAGTCGAGCAGATCAGTCTAATTTGTGAATATCCACAGTTTCCTCCAAAATTCTTTTAATTTCATGATTAGACACTCTGCTAAACCACTAGTCTGAGGCTGATAAGCAGTAGAGATTCTATGTATAATATTATATTTTTCAATCCATCTCTTAATTTAATTATTCCTGAAATGGGATCCACCATCAGTTATCATCACTCTCGGCATTCCATATCTCGCAAATATATTTTTCTTTAAAAATTTTGAAACACTCTGAGCATCACATCTTGGTAAAGTAATAGCTTCAATCCATTTCGAGACATAATCAGCTGCAACCAATATATATAAATTCCTAAATGAAGGAGTAAATGGTCCCATAAAATCTAATCCCCATACATCAAAAATTTTAACTTCCCAATTATAGTTTAGAGGCATTTCATTTCTTCTAGAAATATTACCTACTCTCTGACATTGATTACTGTTGACCTCATTTTTGATGAGGTCTTCTCTTTTCTCTTTAGTACTTAGGATCTAGCCTTAGGCTTTTCCTTTGACTATCTTAGAGGACTAGAAGTGGAACCCACCACTTATAAATTCAAACCACTTCTAAACTCCCTGCAAACTCCACAAACTTGATTGTGGACCCCTAATCACCTAGAGGGTCGAAATCAAATGCGGAAGTTTAAAGGATGAGTTCCTATAGGACTCTTCGGCCTCAGGACCGCCCTCGGTGGCCCGGTCCGGTGAAGGGCCGACTTACACACACACTACACTTATACACTACACTTTCACACACCTCCTAAAACCACACCCATACCCAACTCGACCTCATGACTCATGAAGGTGATTCACATGGATGGTCCTTAACCCCAAGCCCTCGCTAAGAGGGTTAGGAACAACATAGTGAATGCCTCAAATGAGTCCCTTCAAGGCTCATGTGGGCTTGATATGGCTTCATGGCTCAACCAAAATGATTTCATTCCACTTACATTTACTCAATCTTCAATTTTCCAAATTTTCAATTTTCGACCTGTGGACCCTACACCTGCCTAAACTCTACCCAAAACACTCAAATTACCCAAATTTTTCAAAAAAATCTCCAAATCACCCAAAATTCCTCAAGACCAATTTCAAACATTCCCACATTACTCAAATTGATCATTCATAGCCAAAAATACCAAAAATTCCAAAAAATACCTCCCAATACCCAAAATGCCCCTCTTGACCCAAAAATCCAAAAATTCAGAAAATTCCCAGAAAATTCCAGAAAATCCAAAATATTCCCAATTGCATTTTGTCCAACTACACCATGGGCCAATTTTGTCCATTTACTCCACTTTTGTCAAAATCCCCAATTTGACCCATTTTTAACCCAAAATAAACCCAATGTCAAACCAAACCTACCCAATTGACCCAAATTCTGGTCCAATTTAATTCTAAACTTCAATTCAACATCCCCAACACCAATCTAGACCAAATCCAAGTCCAATTTGATTGGCATTTGAATCCAATTTCACTTTTGACCTTAAAGCCCAATTTAGACCCATGACCCAAACTTAGCCCAAACTAACCCAATTCAACTTCAATTAACCCCAAAACTTTTCTAAAACTTCCTTAACATCCCCACAAACAAAACACTAACATGATTTACCCAAAATTTAGACCCAAACCCCACTCAAATTCAACCCAAAGCTAAAAGGCCCAATTTTGACCTAAACCCTAACCTAACCAAAATAAGCCCAAACCCCAAAATCAAAACCCAACCAAAGTCAAAACCTCTTTGAAATACTCCTATAAAAATTTCCCAACATTAATTTTACATCAATTTCAACCCTAGCCCAACATTGGCCCAAATTAGCCCAATTTGACCTACATTGGCCCATGTACCAAATGAACCCAAATCCAACCCAATTCAAGCCCAAACCACCTCAAATTTATTCCAAATCACTCATGAAACATCCCTAAACCAAACCCAACAATTATTTAGCCCAAGCCTTTACCAAACTTTCATCCTAAAGTCCATTTTAAAATCCAAAAGCCCACTTCCCTAAACCATTTTAAAAGCCCATCTTCACTAAATTTTAAAGGCCCAAACTTCATGCTAAAGCCCATATGGCATTCTCTTCATCACCCCATTAATTGATATCATCCCTTAAGTCCTAAATCAATCATCAAATAATCCTAAATTAGGCCTCATGCCAAAATCACCCATAAGTCCCAAAAATTCAAAACCTTCTTTCATGTAAATGACCAAGCTTTGTCCCAAGCCATAGGTGAGCCTTGAAGCCATGCACAAGCCACATGAAGCCATGGGATTCACTTTACACATCATCATACCATTAATTGCAAAAGGAGGAGCCTCTTTTTAAACCCCCTTAAAAAGGTTTTAACCCTTTTAATGCTTCACCTTAATCCATGATTAATCCAAATATTCATGGATGGTGACTTCACTACCCTTTCCTAGTCGACTCATCTGACCTCCCTCAGCCCAAATCAGTCCCTTGGTGGGTGCAACAAGCCCAATTACATGAGTTGACCAAAATCAACCCAAAATGAGCCTCACCCCCATACCATTTTAATCCAAGCCCTTTACACATGTCCATGGCCAATTGACTGCACAAACCTCCGGCCACGACCACCTGGACCCGAGGGTGACCCATGCCCGCCGGCCACCGCCCGGATCACCGGAAAACACCACACCCGAGAGCTCACATGTGAGCCAACATTGAAATTCTCCCTTGCTGAGCTGCCCCAAGTCCAGTGGATGCCATGGCTGTTCTTCCCTTGACCTAAACAGCTGATCCCAAGCCCTAACTCCCCCTGGGAGGCCCTCCAACCTCTCCTATTTAAACCCCACCTCTCTCGGCCATGAGAGAGGTGCTGAACCAACCTTAAGGAAACTCTGCCAAAATCATTCCAGACTACTCCCCACACATAGAGAACTTGATCCCCACTGAAATCCCCCTACCATTTCCTCTCGCGAGCTCAATTTCAGAGTTGAAATCCAAGCCCAAAACCAGGACACTTCTCCAGAGTGAGCCAATCCCCAAATTGATTGGTCCTACACCTTCACCAGACCAAGAGAAGAAGTTTACCAGCAAAAGCCCCTTCTCCAGGCCACCATCTATTCCAGACTCCAAGCTTTGTAATCGGCTGTGGTCGAAATCATACCTGGACAATTCACCAGGCCAAGGGACTTCATCTGGAACTTACTTGGACCCAATCGAAGGTGACACAACTCTCGCATCGAAGCTTCACTTCTCCGAGCAAAGGTATGGACTCACTCTTCTTCCCGAGCTTACGGAGATTCTCTATTTAATTTGAGTCAATTTAAATACATGTTTACCATATGGATGTGTTCGTCTCCTCAAGACGAATCCATGTAGAGCATAAGAACATGAAAATCCGTCGAGAATCGAGTGAGGAATTAGGGTTAGAAGGTTGACGGTCACGGTGCACACCTGACCGTAGACGATGACCGGGAGCCGTCGGATCGAGCGTGTATCGAGCGGACGGTCCGGATCGAGCTGCACGACGCGATGGTACGCGAACCGCGGGGCCCCGAGCGCCGAGTCGGATGGCAGCGCCGAATCGGAAGACGACACGCGGCGTCTTGGAGATGCCTAGGTCGAGCCGGCGCCCGCGTGGATAAGTAGGAAATTAGGGTATTTTTTATTTATTTAATTCCCTAAACTTCAAAAATGCATAACTTTGTGTAGGAAAATCAGAAAAATAAAATAAAAATACCCTCTTGCTCAGAGAACAGAGGAGAATAATGTGGAAAAGAAATCATTTAATTTTATTGAGTATTTGATTTTTAATAATTTATTTACTCTATGCACTATTTCAATTCTCCATGCATGTATACAACTCACCATGGCATGAGGCCATAGGGCTTTTGAAGCCTCTGAATTTGGGAACATTCCCTGAATTTTCCAAAATCAGAGGCCACCCCTATGAAGAGTTATTGATTTTTCAATTCTAGGTCACTATTCTGAGTATTTTAATTCTAATAATTAGCATGTTGTGAAATAAATTCTAGGAAAATTTGGTAATGTTTCTTATGACTAGAGGACCCTAGGAAAAATAGTTTTTGAGTTAACTCACTTGTAGTAACCCTAATTGGCTTAAACACCCAAAATGGAGCTTTAATTAAATAGAGCTAATCATACATCAAATTGACTTGAAATCAATTCTCCACTGACCTTTAGGATCAGAGGAACCTACCATAAAAGTTTGAAGTCAATTGGACTTGGTTAGCCCTATCAAATGGGTTGATTAAGCCATTTAGCCAAACTTAAACTTTAAAAATTCATAACTTTCAAAATCCTTTTTAAAATTCACCAAATTAGTTTTGGAGCCTCTCTGATATTAGGGGAATTTAAGAAAATTAAAATTGCAATTTTCCAAAAAGTTGATTTTTTGCATTATTTTAATATTTTTAATAATTAAAAAATAATAAAAATCACAAAAATAATAAAATTCACCAAAATGTCAAATTTTGAATTTTAATCACTTAGGAACAAACCCCATATTTTTCTTAAGTCTATATGATGAGATATTTAATTTTAAAGCCCTAAGGTAATTTTAAAATTAAAAAATGTATTTTCTAGCATTTCCACTAAAATAATTCTATTAAATAAAAGAAAAATCAGAAAATTATAAAAATCGGTTCTCTGGTTTCCTTGATATCAGAGAGATTTTTGAAAAATATAAAATTCATTTTTCAACCTTTATTTTATTTTTTAAATTAATTAATACTCCAAAACTCAAAATAATTATAATAAAAATAATATAATTCAAAAAATCACCAAAATTGGTCCAAGTGGTCCTCTAGTCATTAGAAATGTCTCATAATTTTCTTAAGGACAGAAACTTTCCCTTGGTCATGTTATTAAATTTTCCTTGAAAATTCTTATTTTCCACTAAAAATAATTATATAAAAAAATTAAATACAGATAAATCACATTTTCTCCTCTAATGTCTTGATTAACATATGAGTGAAGTCATATAAAAATTTCAAATTCATTTAAGCTCAATTTAGTGAGTTATGAAATTAGTAAGTTTAAAGGGCAAAATAGTAATTAAAATTTTAACCTATAATTAAAATTTTTTAGGTTTAATTAAAAGGGTGGGTAAAATATTTGATATTAAGTTGATTTTGGATGTTTGAAACTTAGGAAATTAAAGGGTAGAAACCTACCAAATAGTTTGAAAGTAATCAAAATAAACCTTAATTAAATAATTAATTAAATTTGGAAGAATAATAAAAAAATTGGAATTATTAAAATAGGGATATCATTAGGAAGAAATTTATTCTTTAATCTAAGAATCCTAAATTAATCACCTCGATAATATTTAATTCTAATTAAAATGATAATCCAAATTCAAAATTTAAAATGCTTTGAAAGACTTAATCATTAAATTAAATTAAAATTAAAACATTTAAATTAAATCCTTTTAAAATTTCAATTAAATTAATACTTTAACAATTAAAAAAGATAAAATATTAAATTAAAATTAAAAAAAATAAAATTAAATTAGAATTTAAATTAAATTAAAATTAAAAATAAAAGCAAATTAAAATTTAAATTAAATTAAAATAAAATAAATTAAAATTTAAATTAAATTAAAGTTAAAATTAAATTAAATTAAATTAAATTAAATTAAATTAAATTAAATTAAATTGAAACATATTAAATTAAATTAAATTAAATAAAAAATAAAATCAAATTAAAATAAAATTAAAATTAAATTAAAAATTAAAATAAAATTAAAATTAAAATTAAAATTAAATTAAAAATTAAAATAAAATTAAAATTAAAACTAAACCAAATTAAATTAAATTAAAATTAAATTGAATTAAATATAACATCACTTAAGACATAAAGAATTCAAAATAAATCTAAAACAACTTGAACAATATTCCAAACTTAAACCCATTAATTAAAATTAAGTCGAATCACAAATCACTTGAACATCGATTTGCCCTCAAGAACTCTTATTGTCATAACTCCTAAATGGAGTGTTAAGTGAAGTATTACTTCACTCATAGGATATTCAAATGTCACAGTTCATTGAAGCGAATATGAAAACTTGAACTCTTGGATGATTGATTCATCGTATAATTAAATTCTCTTGGACTTAAAATAATCACTAGAAGTATTGAAAAGATGTTTAAGATTCGTCTTAAGCACTTCCTCAATATGATAGGATGTTTATAAGAACAATTGAATTTAATTGTTCTTTGATGAAAGAAAATCGTCCTCAAGCCAAAACACAAGAACCTAGACGTCGTAGGGAGATGACTAGCGTATAGGATTAGGAACTTGGTAGAAAACCATAACCCTTCCCTTAGCTTTTCTAGGAACTTGCTTTAAATGCTTAAATATTCTAAATTGTGTTTAAGTGTAGCACTGGGATGACGGGAAGACCCTCAGGGTACGCTTTTATTTTATTGCGATTTACCTTCTTGCAATTTACCTGTATTGCGAATGCACTTACTTTTCTTCGTGATAAACAACTGTTGCATAAAAATCCACACCTTTAGGATAGTCCCTAAAACTGAAACCAAAACTAAATTAAAAGTCATTACAAGATAAAATTCACCGCCACAACATTTCAAAATATATAATGTCTTGTTGAATGATCGGGAATACCTCGGATGATGTAACCTACATGTTGCTAACGGGATTTCCCACGGTCTAAATGAAAGTGTGAAACTCATTTAGTTGAGTTTAGCAAATTCATACGGACTAAGTGAATCGGATAAAAATAACGATGCGGAAGGATGGAACGTGGGATCTTAGCAGGTGTTGTTATAATCAACTTTAAGATTTGTTTTAATTAAAACATAAAAAAAACTTGGAAATTAAGACTTCTCTAAAGCCAGAACACTTCTCTCATCTCTCGATTTATGACTTCTAAAACTAGACCCTCTGCTGACAATAAGGAGCTCGGAGCATGATGGGCGGCACGGCCATCGTCATCAATGAAAACTTGAGTCTACTCAACGAAACTTTCTTAGAATTAAATAACCGAAACCATAGGACTTCGAGGTAGTTTTCCTAGTGCGACATAAATACTCAATCTTTTTATTAGGCATTTGCATTGCAAATTAAGCCCTAACCGGTCTTAGGATTCGAGGTAGTCGTCGATACGACATAAACCCTCGCATCTTCGAAATTTATTTGTATGATCGTGTCATACGAATATAAGTCCTAATTAATTAAAATTGGCGAATCGAAACATTAAATAAACATTAGGACTTTCCTAAATTCGAAGCTAAACAATAGGATAGTCGGGAAATTACCGAAGTTCGCTTCGAATATGTAATTTCCCCTTCCTTTCTTCCTTTGAATTCCCAAAACAAAATGTTCCAAACTTGATCCATTCCCTATTAAAATTCTAAAATTCAATCCCTTGAAAACTTAAACTTTAAAATTCTTGAGAGTAGAATTACTGATTATTATCAAGAGTTTTTTTAAGTGATTCCCGTCATTTAAGATGTAATTAACTATAGGGGCTTGCCCTTATAGGGAATTTTAAGAACCCGAGTAATATAAACCATGTAATTCATTTATATTAAGCGAGGGAATTTGTCAGCTTACAAAATTGGTTCGCGGACGAAACGGATATCATGAAATCTTCTAGTTTATTTAATCGAGCCCCATCACCGAACAGTTTGTCTATTCTTCGGGATAGATACACGGTTTGTGATGCGGTGCTCGTTTATATAAACTATTTGGGATGTGAGATCAGTTTGATTTCATATCTTAAAATTTTCAAATTTAAAATTATTTTCAGAAAAAATCAAATATTACTTTTCAAATTATTTATTTAAATTAAATTAAAAATTCGCCGACAATTACATGATTTAATATATTTGTATACATTTTTAAAAAGAGCAGGCCAATAAAATCCGGATTGTAAAATCTTGAAAGCAGTTTTATCAACACTGAAATGACCTTCAAATTCAGAATCATGACATCTTTGAATAACTAAATTAATTTCTTCATGTGGCACACATCTCCAAATAATCAGATCCTTACACTGTTTATATAAATACGGCTCATCCAAAAAATAAAATCTTGCATCATATTTGAACTTCTTTTGTTATTGCCTTGTTAAATCAGGTGGTACAATATCACTCACAATATAATTCACAATATCAGCATACCAAGGAAAATTTCTTCCCATAATAGTGTAAAGTTGTTAATCAGGGAAAGTTTCTATAACTTCCTTCTCAAATTCAGATAACTTATCATACTCTAATCTCGACAAATGATCGTTATTTGGTTATCGAATCCCTTCAGATCAATTATCATAAAATCGGAATTCTTGCGAAGAAGTATCCATCTAATCGGTCTAGGTTTGACATCCTTCTTTTGCATTAAATATTTGATGGCCGAATGATACGTATGCACTTTATACTCTTAGCTCGAATTAAATAAGGTCTAAACTTTTCAAAAGCAAATACTATAGCTAATAACTCTCTTTCGATGCTTGGTATAATTAATCCGAGCTTCATTAAGAGTTTTACTTAAGCATAGTAAATGACTTTTAAAACTTTATCATGCCTACGCCTCCAATGCTTTACTCGGTCGCATAATCACTAGCATCACACATAAGTTCGAATGGTTTCTCCCGATCGGGTAAAACAATTATAGGAGCGATGATTAATTTCTCTTTGATAATTCGAAAGCACACGAACATTCATCATTAAAATCAAATTTTCTATCATTTTTCAGAAGTCGGCACAAAGGTTTGGTAATTTTAGAAAAATCTTTAATATATCGTCTGTAAAATCCAGCGTGTCCTACGAAACTTCTCACCTCTCTCATGGTAGTCGGTGGTAGCAATCTCTCAATCACTAGAATTTTAGCAGGGTCGACCTCCATACCAAATTTAGAAATTTTATGCCCAAGCATAACTCCTTCTGCAACCATAAATTGACATTTCTCCCAATTCATAACTAAATTTGTTTTCTCACAAAGCTCCAAAACTTTTGCTAAGTTTTCCAAACAAATTTCAAATGAAGTTCCGAACATAGAGAAATCATCCATGAAAAGTTCTACTTCATTATCTATCATACTGCTGAAGATAGACATCATACATCTCTGAAACGTTGCAGGTGCATTACATAGTCTAAAAGGCATTCTTCGAAAGCAAAAGTTCTGTAAGGGCTAGAAAATGTTGTCTTTTCTTGATCCTCAAGAGCAATAGGTATTTGATGATAACTAGTATATCTATCCAGAAAGCAGTAATACTTGTGTCCAGTAAGTCTATCCAGCATTTGATCGAGAAAATGAAGAAGAAAACGATCTTTTATGGTGGCGGCATTTAATTTCCTATAATCAATACAAATTCATCATTCATTAATTTGTCTTGTGGGTATAATAGCATTCCATTCATTCACTTCAAAGGTCACTCTTCCCTTTTTCGGCACACAATGAATTGGACTCACCCAAGCACTATCCGAAATAGGATAAATAATTCCAGCATCAAGCCATTTTAAAATCTCCTTCTTAACTACTTCTTTCATTATTGGATTCAATCTCTTCTGCGGATTGACACTCGGTTTATGTTTTTCATCTAATAAAATCCTGTGCATACAAATCGAAGGACTGATGTCTTTAATATCCGCTAAAGTCCATCCAAAAGCCTTTTTGTATCTTTTTAAAATTTCTAATAATTTTTGTTCTTGATATTCGTTTAACTCCAAAGATACAATAACTGGTAGGGTAGATGATTCTCCTAAAAATATATACTTCAAATGATTAGGGAGAATTTTCATCTCAAGTTCAGGAGGTTTTATAATAGATGGAATTAAACTTTTATCTCCACCTTCCATAGTGTCTAATACTTCAAATCTCTCTTGAACATACTCTAAATCTTCATTCTTCATATCATCTGAATTTTCTTCATTTTCAATTCCTTCTTCACACATATTTTCATATTCTGCTTCTTTTTCAAATATATATTCAAAATGATCCTTTCTCAAATATTTATAGACCTCCATCCTAAAACATTCATCATCTTTTTCCATTGAGGGATACTTCATAGATTTCAAAAATTAAAAGTCACTCTTGATCATTAACCACCATAGTTAATTCTCCTTTTCGAACATCAATCACAACTCTCCCGATAGCAAGAAATGGCCTTCCCCGAAATGATTGGAATTTCTTTATCTTCCTCCATATCAAGTACGATAAAGTCTACATGAAAGATAAATTTATACTACTTTCACTAGCGACATCTTCCACCACTCCTTTAGGATAAGTAATGGAATGATCGAGTTAGCTGAAGAGTCACAGATGTAGGAGAAATTTCTCCTATTCCCAACCTTTTGAAAGTTGATAAATGAATAAGATTAATACTAGCTCCCATATCACATAAAACTCTTCCGAAAAAATTTTCACCTGTAACACACGGGATGGTGAAACTACCAAGATCTTTAAGTTTTTTCGGAAACTTCTTCTGAATAATTGCACTACACTCTCTGCTAAGTGCAACAGTTTCATGATCTATGAACTTTCTTTTCTTTTTGAGAATATCCTTCATAAACTTGGCATAGTCAGACATCTGTTATAATGCTTCAACAAAAGGAATATTTATCGTTAATTTCTTATGGATCTCCAAAAATTTTCCAAATCTGTTATCCCTGTTTTGTTGCTTCAATCTTTGAGGAAATGGAGGAGGTGATTTTTCAATATCCACCTTCTCTTTCTTTATTTCAACTTCTTTTTGTACTCTTGTTTCCAATTCATTTTCACTCCTTAATTGAATAGCCTTAAGTTGTTCCTTGTTTTGATCTTTTGGATTGATCTCAACATTACTTGGAAGCAAATCAGAAGGTCTATTATTAAGTGCAGTGAAAATATGCCCCAATTGATTTTCAATATTTTTCATCGCAACACCTTGAGCTTGTAATTGATTTCCCATATACAGAATCATTTCTTCAGTGGACAACTTCTTATCCTTAAATTGTGGGTTACTATTGAATTCAGGAGGTCTAAAATTGGTATTTCTTTGATTGTTCAAATTTTCAACTGGATTTATAGAATTGTTCGCCCATTGTGGGTTAACAGTGGCATTGTTACTATTCCAGTTGAAATTTGGGTAATTCTTCCAACCAGGATTATAATAATTTGAATAAGGATTGTTAGGTCTATTAATAGCATTCAAACTCTCATAAGGTGTTTGAGATTTTATTATCTGTCCAAATGAATTTTCCTCTAACATTTCGGGTGGTTGAGAATAATTCATTCCATACTAATCTATTTTCTTAGCAAGTGCTACAATTTGAGAAACTATCATAATCATCACATCTGAATCATGAACACTAGCTACTGTCTTAGAATTTACCCGTTCAGAAGGTGATTGAAAATTATTAGTAGTCATTATGAGTATGTTTCATCAAAAGGTTTTGACATTAACGATCCACCAGCAACAACATCTACAATCGATCTCAATGATCCCTCTAATCCAATGTAAAATGTTTGAATTATTAACCAATCTGGTAAAGCATGATGTGGGAACTTTCTAAGAAGATCTTTAAATCTTTCCTAAGCTTCATATATTGATTCCCCTTCAAACTGACCAAAAGATGTGATATCTTTTCTTAGTTTAGCAGTTTTTGATGGAGGAAAATATTTTGATAGAAACGTTTGAGAAGTTCTCCCCAAGTTCTAATAGATCCGGGTGCTAACTAATTTAAACATGCCTTATCATTATCACTTAATGAAAAAAGAAAAAGTTAAAGTCTGATAGCATCAATCGACACTCCATCATATTTAAAAGTAGCACACATTCTAGAAAACTAGCGAGATGTAAATTTGGGTCATCATTAGGTGTTCCTCCAAATTGATTGTTTTGTATCATTTGGACAATAGCAGGTTTAAGCTCAAATGAATTCACAGCAACATCAAGATTTTGAATAGTCACATGAATTTCATCTGCTGTTGGGTTAGCATAATCTCTTAAAGGTCTTGGCAAATTTCCAATATCATTTCTCTGAGTATCTTGGTTATTCGTGATTTCGCAAGGACTCTCAATTCGTTTTTGTTGTTTTCTAATTTTTCCCACAGTACGCTCTAACTCCGAATCATATTGTACTAAACCTACAGATCCACTACTACGCGTATAAAATCACACAAACACTCTAAAAGGTAAACAAGCACACAATTACAAACTACAAAGTAAAGGTTTTTAGTTACTATATTATCGATAGATACCGTTTATACTATACCCGGCAACGACGCCAAAAACTTGATGAGACTTTTTTTTATGTGCAAGAACTTATGAACCCAGATTTATAAATTTATAATGATTTTTGTAAAGTCACAATTTCAAACGCAAGTATAAGTATCGTATCAAGTAATACAGGGCTCTAGTGGAGTCATGGTTATCGATCCCATAGGGAAAGCACGTTCTTACATATATAGCATAATACTGAAATCCAATATTCAAATTGCAATAAAAGTTTAAGTTTACTTCAACTAACTAGATGCAGAACGTAGTAACAGTTAAGCAAGCCACAATTACTTCTAAATCTCTAAACAGAATTAACTAACACACGTACACTAAACTTTGTATTTGAAATGTATTTTTATATGAAAAGTGTCTTTCTTCTTGCAATGAGTATATGATGTGTGAATGATATAAAATGATTATTTATTATATCATGCCAAATAGGAGCATAAATGTTTCTTTACCCTCAAAAGAGTACCCCCTCTTCCAAGCATGTAAAAAACATCGACATATCCTAAGTTCGATCCACTAAATCTAAGGCTGGACGTGGGATACCGTACCATCACTACGGAGCTCTTACTCACCCTTCACTTGAAGGCTAACCTTCGACTTTAGTTACCAATCTTAGGACCAAATTGGGGATCTCAGGCTATCACCCCGAAACCTCCAATTTGAAGCCTATCAAAATACATTTCCCTATTTATTTGCACTCAATCCCCATGTACTATGCAATTCATTCATGGACATTGAATGGATTCTTCATTATTATTGTAGGACACTCAATCCTTTTGGAGTTAATGCTCCACAACAGATTTTAATAATTCAATTGGCCAAATCGAAACGCAAATTAAGTTTGAAATAAAAAACCATCACAATTTCTACAACAATTTAAAGGCACTTCAAATCCTCATCATCACATCTCTATGCAAGAAGAAAGACAAAGGAAACTACTCAGAATTCATAGAGAAGATACAACAAAACATGGATTTTATATATATAAGAATAGTCATAAAGACCACAATAGCAAATACAACTTATCTCTTTCTCTTCCCCAAACAAATCCCTTGAAGTTCCTTTGAATCATTTTCTCTCTTCTTTGCAACACTCAATTCTCTCTTTAGAATGGAAAGGAAGAAGCAATCTCTCACTTTACTCCTTCTCCTTCACTCCTTAGAGAAGAATCCCTCTCAAATCAACACTTCTACACTCACTCTTCCAAACCCTAACTTTAAACTCATACTTATCACACTCACGCCACTTCTCTTCTCTTATCCCCCTCTCTAATTTTTGTCCAAAACAGTTACATTTAAGTTAGAAACGAATTTCCTAAGAGTTTCCTTAAGCATCCCTGAGTCATTGCAAGGCAATGCGGTATCAGATGTCGGGATCCTCCACCTCTAAAACTTGATAGGAGCCATTGCAAATCAATGCGGTATCCGATGTCGGGATCCTCTACTTCTAAAACTTGATAGGAGTCATTGCAAAACAACGCGAAATTGAATGTCGGAGTCCTCATCCTCTAACACATGATATGAGTTATTATAAAGCAATGCGATAACGGATGTCGGGATCCTCAACCTCTAAAACTTGATAAGAGCCATTGCAAAGCAATGCGGTATCGGATGTCAGGATCCTCCACCTCTAAAACTTGATAGGAACCATTGCAAAGCAATATAGTATCGGATATCAGGATCCTCCACCTCTAAAACTTGATAGAAGCCATTGTAAAGCAATGAGGTATCAGATGTCAGGATCCTCAACCTCTAAAACTTGATAGGAACCATTACAAAGCAATGCAAAATCAGATGTCGGAGTCCTCATCCTCTAGAATTTGATAGGAACCATTGCAAAGCAATATGAAATCGTATGTCGGAGTCCTCATCCTCTAAAATTTGATAGGAACCATTGCAAAGCAATGCGGTATCGGATGTCGGGATCCTCAACCTCTAAAACTTGATAGGAACCATTACAAAGCAATGCAAAATCGGATGTCGAAGTCCTCATCCTCTAAAATTTGATAGGAGTCATTGTAAAGCAATGCTGAATCGGATGTCGGAGTTCATCCTCTAAAATTTGATAGGAATCATCGCAAGGCGATGCAGAATTGGATCTATGAATCTTCTTCCTCTGAAAAAATAATGGGAACCATTGCGATAGAAAGTAGATCCTAAAGCAATGCAGAATCGGACGTATGAACCCTCTTCCTCTAAAACTGTAATGAGAACCATTGCGATAGGAATGACTTCTAAAGCAATGCGAAATCGGATGTATGAATCTTCTTCCTCTAAAACTGTTGACCTCTGTTTCAGTGAGGTCTAGTTTTTCCTGTAGAATTTAGGATTCTAGCCTTAGGAGCTCCTCTTTGGCTGTCTTAGATTCTTAGTGATGGGACCCATCTCATTTTTAGACCCTTGAAACCACTTCTTTGCTCCCTCTTGAGTTCTGCACGTGGTTCTGTACCACTAGCCCCTAGTAGGTTGGAACCGGCGTGAGGAGCTCGAGCGGAGTTCCCTATAGGACCACTAGATCTTAGGGTAGCCTCATGCACGTCTCTGCACCACCGCGCACAATTTCCTCGATTTGCGGCCCCAACGCCTTCAAGTGTTCAATGTCTGACCGAAGATGAAGCCAGCTCTCCAGTACGACTGACAACAAGCCAAAATGTCAGAAAGGACCAGGTTCGGCGCACTTTCAGCTCGACCGATGACAAAGTTGTCCAAACGACCTCGGATCGCGAAACAGACTGTGTTGATGCGTCTGGAACGTTGATTTTGTTAGGGAATGACATATATATTGCCAGGGTTCGGAGCACAGATAAATCTGCGGATTTCGACACATTTAACAAAAAAAATATAAAATATGCTTTTACTTTTTTTCTATTTTTTCCATTTCATCCCTACTTAACCAGTGCCCTAGCCCCTTTTCATTTTTTTGGCGTGGCTCATTTCTCCCTTCTCGCGCCCATCCCTGGTTC
Organism: Papilionanthe hookeriana x Papilionanthe teres; assembly: GCA_022702705.1. Taxonomy (NCBI): domain Eukaryota; kingdom Viridiplantae; phylum Streptophyta; class Magnoliopsida; order Asparagales; family Orchidaceae; genus Papilionanthe; species Papilionanthe hookeriana x Papilionanthe teres. Next base: position 168,581,720 of record CM040422.1, on the reverse strand, counting down.
TCTCGCTCGCCCCTCCCCCGCGTGAGCCCTAGGGCTCGAATTAATGGCTCCAGCCTCATTTCATTCCTGAGCCCCCCCCCCTGTCGACCTCCACTCGCCTGGAAAAAGTTGTCCTCCCTCTGTTGCCGCCTCCCTTGGCTGCCGTCCCCTGCGCCATTGTCGCCACTTCTCCCCTGTGCTCACGGTTCCTCCTTTGGCTCACCTCCCTGGTAAGCTTAAAAGAACACTTCTCCTCCTCCCTAGATATAAGTACTCCCACTTGGGGAGCCCCCTAGGGTTGGCCGAATTTCCTTAAGGAGAGGAGATGCTGTTGGATTGATTTGTGGATTCTTTGCTCCTCTTGTGTGCTCTACACTAGCTGGTAACCCCTTATCCCCCCTTCTCTTTTCTTCGGTTGTGCTTGGTGTGGCATTGGGCTTGTTCATTTGGCCCAATTCTTTTTCTTGCTTTCTTGTTGGTTGTTCGGCTGGGTACCTATGTGCCGTGAGTTGGATCACTTGCTTGCTTGAATGTATGGCCCCCTCTCCCCTCCCTCTTAGTGGCATTGAGATTTCTTTTCTTTAAAAAAAAAAAAGGAGAAGAGGGGAGAAAAGGGAATGAGGCAAGGGTTTCATCGGTTAGCTAGTTTTTTTTTTTTATGTTGCAAGTTCTCTATTTTTCTTATCTTCTTGAAAAATAGCATCACATATATGGCCCTTGGATTGGATGTTGGTTTATGGCTTGAGGTGGCATGCTCTACACCTTTTCTATCGTTCCTACATTATGATATGTTTCATTTGGAAGCCTATGCATGTTAGTTCTTATGATTAATATGTTATGCAACGACCTCATGAAAGGATGGGTAGCTATGTAATTTGTCACTTTATACCCCTTATGCTTATAAATAAGATGGTCATTTCTATACTAAAAGGATAATTAGACATCTTTAAATAATCAGATTCTTACTTCTTACTGCGCACACTCTATTGCTCTCCTTCACATTTTCTCTCTCCTATTTTACACTCTATTTTTTGGATGTGATTCACCACATAAATTCAGATTCATCACCTCTAATTAAAAAAATAAAATACAGAATACAGTTTTGCATGCATAGGTTATAACATGATAATGTTATAAATATAAATGAAAATGTATATTAAAATGTATATTTTAATAATTTTAATTATTACTTACATGCCATGCCACCCTATTTATATATGAAAATGTATATTTTTCTGTTTAAATTTAAAATGGCAGTATTTTTGTTATGACATGAAAGATTGAAATGGTATAAATTTAAGAAAATAAAATTTAGGTGTTAGATGTGAAAATAATTAAGAATTGGGTACATGGTATGTATGTAAATGCCCTTTAAATTTAAACAATAGATTAACAAATATATGGTTGAAGCCGACTTTTTACATATTACCTCGTGAGAAAATAGATGAATGGAAAAGAATTAATTTTTAAGAAACATAAAGAATATCAGGTTATAACTTTTTTATTGAAAGAGCGATGGTTGCAAAGTTGGTTAAAAATTATAATATCTAAATTCAATAGGTTAGTATAAACCCATGTTCTCAGGAATAAGATTTAAACCCTTATTTCTCTAACAATTAAAATGAAATAATCCTTTCTTTAATGTCATGATTGAAATTCCTAGTTGAATAAATCATGGATAAGAAGAAGAAGAAGAGAATGGATGTGAACTTGCAGCGTCTAAACCCATGTTATAGGAACATCAATGACGATAAGATTTGTATCAACTATAAGCTTTGAGAAATTCCAGCTGTCAAAATGACTTGTTCTTGAATAGTTTGTGCTCGGCTCGTTGAGAAATTTGTGTTCTATTCATTCACTAAATTAACAAGCCGAACATGAATAATCTTTTTGCCCTCGATATAAAAATGAGTCGAATATGAACACAAAATTTATTCATTCGTGTTTGACTCGTTTCCACCCTACCAACTAATTCCCTCCTCAAACTCACAAATTCAAAAGTGTATCGAACAGCTGCACCAAACATAGACCCTCACTCAGAAGCCCAAAAAGCTTTAAGAAAACAACACTTTCTCGTGGTTAAATTTTTTAACTATTTAACTGTAAATCCAATGGTTAGAAATAACTTAAAAGGAGAATTTTTTCGCTGCAAATCCAATAATTAAAAATAACCTAAAAGGGGAGTCTGTTCGTCCATGTTTAACAACTGCAAATCCAATAATTAAAAATAAATTTAGAGTTTCTTCGCCCATCCTATTAGCATCGTCGTCTGTCTCTCCGACGAAAAAGGAGAGCCATTCGCGCATCCATCCTAAAAAGGAGAGTCCTTCCCCCATCCATCCATCGAAGCCTTCTTCGTCTCCGGTGAAGCTGGATCTGAAGATGGTGGAGCAATGGATTGAAGGTCTGACTAAAGAGCTCGAGCGTTCACGTGATGCGCTGGATCAAGAGCTATATGCCAAATCGATCTATCGCGTTCCCAAAATCCTCACGGACGTCAACAGCGAAGCCTACGACCCCAAGATCGCCTCATTTGGCCCTTACCACCATGGCTGCCTCCATCTCCGCTCCATGGAGGAACACAAACATCGTCTCCTCATAAAATTCCTCCGCCGCATCGCTAAAGTCTTCAAAACCCCCGAAGATGTATTCGTCCCCATGAGAGATGTGGAACCCCATCTCCTCGGTTCCTATGACAGCCTACACATCGAGTACGAAGAGGAGGACTGCTTCGAACTCAGCCGTTTCCGCAACCGTGACTGGCGCAAGGAGAAGGACGAGTTCCTTAAGCTAATGATCGTCGACGGCTGCTTCGCATTAGAGGTCATGCTCGCCGAAAAGAGGTACGCCGCAGGGGAACAAAGCGAATACGACTCTTGCGATCGGGTTTTTGGAGTGAATAGAAGAAATTATGTGATTCCAGATCTCAAGCGAGACATGTTACTCCTCGAGAACCAGATCCCGTTTTTAGCCCTCACTTCTTTGGCAGCTATCGATGGTTCAGGGGTAACCTTCTTATTAATTAGCTTATCTAACTTTAAAATTTTGTATGTTCAATCAACCATTTAACTTAATTTTAGTATATCAGATTGGAGATGTGAGTACTTTAATCAAAACTTTCTACAACGGCTCTTCTTATTCACCTGATTATGGGTTAGCTGACGAAGGCTTAAAGGGGCCAACCGAACAGAGCTTTCACATCTTGGATCTATACAGAAAAATTTTGACAGGTTATGGAGAGTACTTTCCGAGCTATGAGAAGAATGTACAGTCTGCTATAAAACTCAGAAATGTTGGAGTATCATTCTGTAAGAGCAATACTAAGTCCTTTAGAGACATAAGTTTCAATGGCGGCGTTCTATCACTGCCGCCGCTAGAAATTGATAACAACACTGAGTCATTGCTGCTCAATCTCATGGCCTTCGAAGACTTGCATGCGACTGCAGGCAACGAAGTGACAGCATACGCCTTCTTCATGAATGGGCTCATCAATACTGCTGATGATGTTACTTTGTTGAGGAGTGAAAAAATTATTATGAAGCGGGTGGGTTGCGATGTAAATGTAGCCGACATGTTTAATAGGATTCCAAAGGAAACAACTTTGGATGTTTTCAAAGATAACATACAGGTCGATGTGAATAGTAGATTGAATAATTACTGTAAGAAAAGAAAAGGATGCACAGGTGCAGGGCGAGCTTTGTGGAGACATATGTTAAGAATCCTTGGGTTTTCACCTCACTGAGCGGTTTACTTCTCATGGCTATAGTTCTGATTGTGTACACGATGCTGTAGTTTTATGAAGCCTAGTCATGATTGAAGAAGTTTTGAGAAATTTTTTGTTTGGGTTATGCATGTCATCTTAATTTTTAACTATTGAGAGTTCACCTTTCAATTATAAGATATTGGGTTCGTGATTTTGGTATCTCAGGTTCGTGATTTTGTACCTGCATTGTGTGTGTTTGTGATTAAATTTATTAAAATGTCTAAAAAATGAGAGAATTTATACTTAGGTTCTAGTGCTTGTTTGTTGATTTTGTAAGATTTATCAGTTTATTTTTCTAGTTTCTGAAGGATGTTTGGTCTTGGAGAATGGTTTTGACGTGCAACTGTCTATGAATTTCTTATTGTAAACTAATGAAAAGTTTTCTCATGAAGAATCTTGTACTCATATATATTGACGTGCTACTGTCTATGAATTTCCTATTGTAAACCGATGGAAATTTTTCTCATGGAGAATCTTGTACTCAGCGTAGGAATTGGCTGATATTATTTAAATGCCCCTTGTTATTTTTCTTAGCCTTCTTTCTTTATTTACGTAGAAATACCGATTGGCAAAATACTTGCTGAATTCTTCAACAGATGGTAACTGCATCCATATTGTTAAAAAGTAATAGTTTTGCTTAATAACTTTTTAATTTGCAAGAATCTCTCTTGTTAGATATTCATTATGGTCATGTTTTTTATGGTTTGTTTGTTTGGAAATAGGCTCCAAGACTGAAAAGAAAGAATCTGGGGAGCTGAGTTCTAGCATGGGCAACTTTTCGTAAGTACCGCTTTGTTGTTATTTTCTACAAAATTATATTTATGATATGTTTTTCAATTGCTCTTTTGATTCACTCTCTTCAGCTGAAATGAATTTTTTTATTTTGGTGCATTTACATACATAGCACACAAATTTATGTATTTACATATCTCACAACCAAAATTTTCATTTTAAACAGATAACACTCAAATCTTTAATATCACATCAAAATAGCACTATTATGACTTTTTAAAAGGTGAAATACACCTTTACGTGCATAGGTTTAAAGCATCAAAGTGCTCTGGAACAAGGTACCAAAATGGTCCATTGACCGTTTACATGGGGCCATTTTAGTCTCAGAGTTTATAGAAGTGTCAAATTAGTCGCCAGACTTACTAAATTGGAGCTCTAATAGTCCTCCATAGGAACTGTTTTAGGTCCTAATTTAAAGAATCTTTGGACCAATTTGACACTTCTATAAACTCTGGGATTAAAATTGCCTCATGTAAAAATCGTTGGGGACTATTTTTGACACTTTACTCAAGTGTTGTGTAAGTAAATATTAAAGGTTAGGTGTGTGATATGTATAAACAAAAGAATTGTGTGCTACATATGTAAGTTTCCCTTTTATATTTAGCTAAATGAATGGATGTGGGGTTTGTAATTACCTAAAGCAAGCTGCTGCAAAGTTCTCAGTTACCCTCCATTTTAATACATGCTTCCATTACGTGATGAATGCTATGTTAATTTCATAATGCCTATTTTTCAAAATAAGTACTTTTAAATATATAATTAAATATTTAACTGTAATATATGGCTAACATTTTGTTCCCTCAAAGAACAACATTGTTATGAAAGTGATAAATCTTGAGCTTGTATATTAGGAAATTTATATAATAGGTAATCTATTAGAGGATATTTTCTATATTAGAGATATTTCTAATCTATAGAGATAGGAACGTATATAAACATGTAACATATGTTTTCAATGGAGGAATAAGAGAAAAAGTTATTTTTCGTCACACGAGTATCAGAGCCTTGTATGCTCTGTCGTCCATGGTCTTCTCTAGTCTTCGGCTTCAGCTTCTGCTTTGTTCTGAAGCAATTTCTCTGGTTCATTTTTTTTTCTACATCGTTTCATCTTTTGCTTTGCGTGCTCGGACCTCGTCTATTAGCATACGAGGTGCAGCTGCCGTAAGGGGAGCAGTTGCACTTCTGTCCCTTGGTTGATTCCTAACTTTTGCTATATTCATTTTTAATTTTCAAATAAAGGTTTTTTTGGATTTCTGCTTTTAAATCTATTGTTAAAAAAAAAATTTCTGTTTTTTGGATTTCTGTTTTTTTGGATTTCTGTTTTATGAAATGTTATCTATCTTCTATTTCTTGAGCTTAGGATGTAAAGAGGGCAACTCTTGTCAATTTTGGCAAGGAAACGACATAAGAGTTCAGTTATGCAAGAAAGGAAGCAGTCATCTTCTACTGCTCCTGCTACATCAAACCGGCCCTCCAATACTTGGAATTTTTTATTATGTTCCACATTGAATGATTTATAATTTAAAGAATTTAAATTATAAAGTTTAATAAGTAAGCAGACACCTTAATGTTTTAAGTTGGAAGGGAGCATCTATAATTTGAAGAATTTAACGGTTTTAAGAGTTTCTTCTCTGGCAATTCTTAAATGCAAAAATAAAGGTTTTTTTGGATTTCTGCTTTTAAATCTATTGTAAAAAAAAAAAAAATTCTGTTTTTTGGATTTCTGTTTTTTTGGATTTCTGCTTTATGAAATGTTATCTATCTTCAATTTCTTGAGCTTAGGATGTAAAGAGGGCAACTCTTGTTAATTTTGGCAGCATCTATTATTTGAAGAATTTAACGGTTTTAAGAATTTCTTCTGTGGGAGTTCTTAAATGCAGAAATAAATTGTTAAACAATTTATGAAGGTTTAATAAAATTTAATAGATTTCATGCAAATAATGTTTAAGCTTTAGTCCTCTGAAGATTCGCTATGGTTCCATTTTGGATGAATAAAAATTAACAGATCTCAACAAAGGAAGTTACAACCATGGCAAGGGCAAGCCTGATTACTTAGCAACAGTGGATGTTGATCCTAACTCGCCTACCTGCTCTCAAGTTATCCATATACTCTCTCTTCCATATATAGGTAATGAGCTGCACCACTTTGGCTTGAAAGCTTGCAGCTCCTGACATGGAGACCCATCCACTCACAGGAGTTTCTTGATCCTCCCTTCATTGTTGTTATTCTTTCAAATCCACCCCCAAAGAACTTCATATTTCAATTCAAATTTTCTCTTTTTATCTAGCCGCATTTATGTTGTCGATATCGCGATGGATCCGAGAGCTCTTGTTCTCTTATTTTTGCTAGCATGCTTTCAGTTGGTTCAAATTTGAATTTGGTGTATGTGGATACAAATTTATATCTTTTTTTTTACTTCGATTAGATTCTATGAGTGTTTGCACTGCCTTTTCATGCAGGCCGAACTTTGATTAGGTTGGTTGGCTTCAAGAACATTGTATGACTATTTGATAAGAAATTTATGGGTCCATTGCTTTTTTCATATATATGTTAGAATAATACCCATTGCATATGTAGTTCATATTCTGTTTTTTCGTTATTAGCATTGTTAGACTATGACATAATTTTACTTTTCTCACACCACCACACAAACCTATCGCAACACCATACTTGCTAATTGCACCATTTAACATGTTTTTACATTCAATATTTTGTTATGTTACACTACTTTCTTCCGTTGTAGTAATACAATGATCAACAAGAACAAAGAGACTATCACGCCCGCACTGTGGGACAAGGACACAAAAATAATATTTTGTGATCTTTGTCTTAAAGAAATCGATATGGGAAATAGGTCAACTACAGTTTTCAATAAGAAAGGATGATAAAATATTATCAAGAAATTCAAGGAAAGTACAGACAGAGAATATGATAGGATGCAATTGAAAAACAAGTGGGATCAACTCAAGAATGACTGAAAAATTTGGAATGAATTGAAACGAGGATGTACGAGATTAGGGTGAGATCCGGTGAAACGAATCATTGGTGCTCCCGAGGAGTGTTTGGACTTGTTAAATGTGTAATCCATTAAATTTTTTCTGATTGTTGAAGGAAACAAATAAATAATATGAATGCCCACAAGAGTGTTTGGACTTGCCAGAATAACCACATGATTGATGTTGTGGCACACTTGCTTTGGAATTTTTTTTAAACCTATATGGTGCTTGGATCTTAATTTCTTGTTTAAAGGCCATATGCATCCTGTATTATTGGAAAAAACTTATATTATAAATTCTGTATGTAAAAAGAAATCTATTTTTAGTATAATAGGCTGAAATTATCCTTTTAAATGTTCTTCTGTAAGCTTTTTGGCCCCAAAGATTCACAATTTGTTAGCTGACATTTGAAAATGTATGTTAATTAGAAAATTGCATCGATATTAGAGAATCAATTGATTTTTGTGTTGAGATAATTAACAGATGATATATTTATGTAGTATATAAATGATTCTTAATTGTGTTTTATTGATATTGAGACTGCATATAGTTACTTACCATTAGAATTGGTTTGAAGGGTATTTATATATATATATATATATATATATATTTCTGATTTTTTTTTTTTTTGTTTCCTACTGTTTTGTTTGATATGATACTCAAAATTTGAGTGTTATGTATATAAATATGAAATTTTAGGTGTTAAGTCTGTAAATGTATAAGAATTGTGTGTTATGCATGTAAATGCACTTTATCAAGCAGAGAAAGATTTGAGAATCAAAGTAGAGAAAGCATTTCGCCAGTCATTTTCAAATTTTTGAGAAAGATTTGAGTGTTATGTATGTAAATTCATCATTATTTTGAACATATTTTTAAACGTCAAAATAAATTCATCATTATTTTGAACATATTTCGGCTACATGAATCCTTTTTCTCCATTGCGTCATATTTAGAGTCATATTTTCATTTAGTTCAAATATTATTAAGATCATTTTTAATACAATACGCCCAAGTCTTCCCATGTCTACCTCTGCCTTTCTTAACATAAGTCGAATCTAAAACATCTACTCTCCTAATCGAATCATCAGATGGTCTACATTTAGACAATATAAACAATTTTCATATTTAAATTATAAGTCATGTCTGAAAAGGCGCAGAAAAATATTCTTTGGCATTTTGGTTCTTAGTTTCTTAACTGAAATATTGAGTTGAGTTTTAATTTCAACATCAAAAGATTGCAAATGTGACAGTAACTCAGTATGAGATTTCATAAAACAAGCCAAGTCGTACGAGAGATCAACAAAGGTGACAAAATATCAAAATTCATTAGATAAAATAGAAAAAAGTTCCCTAAATATCATAATGAACCAACTCAAAATAATGACTAACTCTTTATTATGTCTATGAATAGAAGATTATGATGGTTTTTGCAGGGGGGTATACATTTTGGAGAATGAAGATTGTTCTAGCACCTTAACTCTGTTTGAGGCGCATTGTCTATTAGGGCATCCACACTACCAATGCTAAAAAAGTCATACATTCAGTTTCAACAATCGCCATCTTGAGATTGTGAGTCATATCAATTTGTTGAACACCATCGTTTATCTTCTATTTAAAAACCTAATAAAAGAGTTTTTCATAATTTTGAGTTGGTTCATTCAAATGTTTTGGAAACTTGTTCTGTTTTATTTAATGGATATTGATACTGTCACTTTTGTGGATAATTTCTCTCGTATGATTTTGACTTTATTTTATGAAATATCGTATTGAATTACTGTCATATTTGCAATACTTGGGTGCTAAAATTCAAATTCAATTCAATATTTCAGTTAAGAAACTGAGAAGTGAAATGCGAAATAATTATTCTTTGCATCTTTTCAGGCATACATGTCACTAAATGAATGTTTCATCGATCATCTTCACGTTGATACTCCATCCTAAAGAATATTATATATTTTATTATCAATAGAATGCCTTCTACCATTTTACAGAACTAGATACTCTACCTAATTTTATTTTCAACATTCTCTGTCATTTAACCATGTATATTTGGGTGTGCTTGTTTCATTTGTGATACTCATTCATTGGTTTCTAAAGTGTGTTTTAAGCCATTAAGATGTGCCTTTCTATGATATCTCGTTTGTGAAAAAGGCATCCATGTTTTTCCCTTCTCCAACAGATACATGAATTTTGCTGATGTCATCTTTCATCAACAAAGCTCATTTTTTGGTGGACTCATCATTACATAAATCCTCACTAGGTTCTGATGAGTTGTTAATGCATCACATGATCAATTCATATCATAATCCAACTCCACCTCCACCACCAATGCCTCAACTTAGATCACCTATCACTAATGTTTACTCTAGAAGACTTCGTGCACTTGATCCTAGTTTGACATTGGTATCATCTTTGTTAGTGGATTCTTGCAGTCACCTTGACTTACCTATTGCTCTTTAAAGAGGTAAATGACAATGTGTCTATCCCATTTCCTCGTGTGTTAAATATAGCCAATTATCTTCTACTTGTTGCTTTTTTATTGCTTCTCTTGAGTATGTTGAAGTCACGAGATCTGTTCAACAAGTCCTATCCCATTTTGGTTTGTGTGTGTGGCTGGGGGGGGGGGGGGGTTGGGCAATGATGTCAGATGAAATGAATGCCTTAATTGAAAGTGAAACTTAAGAACTAGTTTTCTGGTAAGAAGGTTGTTAGCTATAAAAGGGTCTTTGCAATTCAATTTCACTCATGGATCTGTAGTGTGTGTGTGTGTGTGTGTGTGGTTGGGGGGGGGGGGGAGGGTGTTGCGATGTTAGATGAAATGAATGTCTTAATTGAAAATGAAACTTAAGTACTAGTTTTATGGCAAGAAGGTTGTTAGCTGTAAATCGGTCTTTGCAATTAAGTTTCACTCATGGATCTGTAGTGTGTGTGTGGTTTTGGGGGGAGGGGGGGGGGGGTGTTTAGCGATGTTAGATAAATTGAATGCCTTAATTGAAAATGAAACTTAAGAACTAGTTTTCGGCAAGAAGGTTGTTAGCCGTAAATGGGTCTTTGCAACTAAGTTTCACTCATGGATCTTTAGCTTGTCTCAAAGCTCAATTGTTTGCTAAGGGCTATACTCAAACTTATGGGATTGATTACTTCAACACGTTCTCTCCAAGTAGCTAAGTTGACTTCGGTTCGCATATTTCTATGATTGGCCGCAATGAATAATTGGCCCATTTACTAGCTTGATATGAATAATGCCTTTCGCAAGATGTTCTTTTAGAAGAAGTATTCATGGAGAAACTTCTTGAGTTTGTTGCTCGGGGAGAGTTTGGGAAATTATGTCATCTTTGGAGGTCATTATATGGTTTAAAACAAAGTTCGGGCATGATTTGAAAAATTCAGTCAAGCGGTAGAAGAGTTTAGGATGAAGAAAAGTAAAAGTGATCACACTATATTTTACAAGCAATCTGCTTCAGGAATCATTATATTAGTGATTTATATTGATGAAATTATTAGAAATTTTATTAATGAAATCATTTATTCGAAATCAATTCCATATTATATATCTAGGTACATTGAAATACTTCTTGGGGATTGAGGTCAAAAAGGGTATCTTCCTATCTCAAAGAAAGTATGTTTTGGAATTGTTAGTTCAAACTGAGAAATTAAAGAGTCAACATACATTACTTTGATGTTCTCTAATCAGAAATTTATCAAGGATGGAAAGCCTTTTAATGATTCTGAATGATATAGAAAGTAAGTGGAAAATTTAAACAACCTCATAGTGACTCGCCCAGACATTGCTTATTCAGTTAGGCATTATAAGTCGATTCATGTTTTCTCTCACGATCGGTCATTGTCAGCTTTGGAACATATATTGTATATTATCTCAATTGTGCTCGGGACAAGGTATGCTATATCAAAATTATGCGCATATAAATATTGAATATTTTTCTGATGTAGATTGAGCGAGTTCCAAGATTGATCGGAGATTCATTACTGGATATTATGTATTTTAATGGCAATAATAAACATAGATCAAATGCAAAATCTAAGTATTGAGTAATATCACAAGTTCAAGTGAATTGATGTAGATCTCCCAATTTTTCTCCCAGTCCAAGATTGATCGGAGATTCATTACTGATGATCTGATTAGGAGAGTAGATGTTTTAGATTCGACTTATGTTAAGAAAGGCAGAGGTAGACCTAGGAAGACTTGGGTTTATTGTATAAAAAATCATCTTAATTTATTAGAACTAAATAAAAATATGACACTAAATAGGATGCAATGGAGAAAAAGGTTTCATGTAGCGGACCCCACGTGGTGGGATTAAGGCTTTGTTGTTGTTGCATATATATATATATATATATATATATATATGTGTGTGTGTGTGTGTGTGTGTGTGTGTGTGTGTGTGTGTAAGTATGTATGTTTGTATGTATTTATTGTGTGAAAAGCATTGAATCTTCTGGCATTTTAACCTAAAATAATTGATTTTACTTTATGTAAATAAAAATTATAAAAAAAATCTCATTGATTTTACTTTCTTCAGTTCAATTGATGAACCATTTTCAGCAACATGAAATCCCTAGAAGTTTTCTGAAGAAGTTGCAATAGTCTACTTATTCAAACTAAGAAGTGTTTCTCTTGACAAAATACTTCAAGAAGCCTGTAAAATTGAACGATTGGTATTCCTTAGATGTATTATAAATACAAATATTGTCAAAATAAAAAAAAACTTTAAGCTCCAATTAAAATTACTTGGTTAATGATTTCATAGTGTGCATTAGTTAATCTAAATGTCATAACCAAATAGTCAGCCCATCATTTGTTTTAAAGTTCATTTTTCATTCATCTCCTCACACCTACCAATTAGATGGTAACCACTTTAATGACAAATCTTCAAATAGATTATCGCGCTGACTATTATATCAAGCATGGCCGTAAGTCTAGGAATGTGAGAGCTAAAATTTGTCCGTAATGTTCTTAATGAAGAAAAAGGTCAAAATGGTTCCATAACTATTTGTTGTGGGTCATTTTAGTCCTAGAGCTTATAAAGTGTGTATCAATTTAGTCTCTATATTCTTTTGAATTAGTCCTAGCGAGGAGTAGAACTATTTCAACCCCCATTAAAAGAGTTTGATGGCTCCTTTAGTATTTTTATAATCTATATGATTAAAATGACTCCATATAAATAGTCAAGGGATTGTTTTGGCACTTAACACTTCACTAATGGTACAAATATCTTTAAATGCTTATGATAGTTTCCATCCTGATAATAGTTAGGAAACTAAGAATTTAATCTGAACTTAGGCTCATGTAGAAGATTTGAATGTATAGATCATTTAAATAAATCAATGGAATGATATTTGATCCTGATAAATGATTGCTCATGTAGAAGATCTGAATGTATAGATCAATTAAATAAACCAAAGTCTGATTAAAATATTCATGAAAGACTATTGACATCCTTCTACAAAAAGATCACGCTCAAATGCATGATGGATGCTTATGATCACTTTTTTTTTAAAGTTTTGTTAATGTTTTGATTTCAAACATGTTGACTATTTGATTACAGTATAGTTATTTGTAAAAAACTCAAATCATCTAAAGTTAATATGATTGTTTTAAAAAATATTTAATTTGTTTTTAGAAACAAAAAATAAGAACATGTAAAAAATATACTAAACAAACACTTTCTTAAATTCAAAAGAAAAAAAAAATGACAATAAAATAAAAAATAAAATTTATCCAAAGAAGTCAAGTGGATTTCTATGCTCTTCAGGAGCACTAGACTCCTAAATTATTCAATTATTTGCATGAAAAAAATTTTATTAGTGTAGATCTTCTATGAACCACATTTATAAGACTTATTTCAGGTACAAAGGTAGCTTCAACTGAGAATAGAGGCCCAGGGAAAGTATCTGAAGAAAATCATTGAGGAACAACAACGACTCAGTGGAATTGTTACTGACTCGCCCGCAGTAAACCTCCCTCCACCTTCATACTCCACTTATGCCTATCCAAACCCAGAGAAAACGGAGCCCTCAACTCCTCCAATATGTGATTCTCCACACAAGAATGGTGCCAATCTCTTGAAGGGCATCCTACCTGTAGATTCTTCCTCTCTCCATGAACCCAAGACTCCAGACTCAAGATATCATAACTGCTCTCCTTCTGAGCACCTAGGACATGACCGGTTATTCAAGAGGTGGCAGTACAATGGAGACGACAATGGTGGTGTTGTGGAGGTAGATTTGATGCTTGGTCATCATGCGCTAGAACCGAGCTCAACTATGAAATTCCAACAACAATGCTTCTCCATGTTCCCTATTGGTAGAGCTCACTTCGACTCATCAGGCACATCTATTGAAGATGGTGATGATAAGCGGTTTGGGACTGGCTCTGGTAGTGATGTCTGATTGACTCAGCAGCATTCATAGGATTATAGTTTAAAAATAGTCTGGGGTCAATCTAATCCTAGAGCCTATAAAATTGACAAATTAGTCTTCACTCTTTTGATATGGGGACTATGTTATTCTCTTTTAAAAATATTTGGATACTAAATTAAGATTTTTATAGGCTCTAAGACTAAAACGACCCCTGACAAACTATTAAGGGACCATTTTGACGCTTTTCTTGTTAGGATTATAATTTGTTGTTGAAGCTTGTTGTTTCAACCTAAGAGATGATAATTTTATATGCTTGGTGAAGGCTTACTATAGCTTGTAGTTTATGTTCTGCATTTCTAATGCAGATGTCATGATTTTGTGGTTTAGGATGGACATGGAAGTTCATGAATGCACAGGGGTGGTGAGAGGAAATTTCATTAGAAACGGCAAATAAAAGTTAATCATGTGTTAAAGTGTATGAAAATTAACTGATTTGGACAGCTAATTGGTGTAAATTGCACCAAGCATTTCACTTGAAGGAATTCTTTTTCTGATTACTGTAATGAGAATTTCTTTCTTCAAACATTTTGGTTTATAAACAGTTAAATAATGAGGAAATGGAACTCAATTTTGCTGTAGCCTGTGCTTTTTTCTCTCTCTTTAAGACAAGGCTTCACACAGGTTATTCTCGATAAGCAAGAAGGTTGAATATGGGAATTAGTCATTATATTATATTATTATTATGTGCTGATAGAGACTGTGTTCATTTTTGTTTTTGGTTTTTTGTTTTGATTATTTATGTTTTGATTTAAAATAAATATATTGGCATTTTGAAAATAAATCATCTTTTGTTTTAAAAAAATTAAATATTTTAGTTTATTTTAGTGTTTTTAAAAATAAGTTGATTTATAGTTTAAAAAGTAAAAATAATAAAAAAAAAAGATCCAAAGAGGCTCTATAAGTTAAGATACTTGGTTCTATATTTCTGTTTTGAGCGGTTAAAATTTATTAATTTAATAGGCTGATTTAGAAATCAATATTGATTTTAAAGTATTCAAACGCGTCAAAAAAGAAGCACAGGTTATATCAAGTCGTATTGTTGCTTTGCACAATCAATTCAAGATAAATCAAAATTGGCGCATCATAATTATGATTAAAATGTGTGTTTTTTTTAATTTTATTTTTCTTTTTTTTTATTTGATTTTAGGATATATATATATATATATATATATATATATATATATATATATATATATATATATATATCAAATAAGATTAAATGAATTTTGGTATCATTAGATTCGTTTTGTCAAGATGGTCATTTTGACTATAAATTTGTTGAAATTGAAGCTCTAGATGGCTTTAAATTTGTATTTGAAATATTTATTATTTAAAAATAACTCGAGGTTCGGGTTTGATCATAAAAAAAAAGGTTTGATAACGCACGAAAATATAATACCCTTTGCATTAATCAAAGATGTTATATGGTCCATCAATAACAACTTGTATTTTTATTTCAAACACCCTTTTATTACTCTTTAGTTTCTTATTATCAAAACAAGAATGAGCTCATGTAGAATGAGCTCATGTGTAAGCATAAGACAAAATATGCTGATAGGTGAGTGGCCAAAAAGAGAGTCGTTCCTCCCAACCGCCCGAAGTACGCAAAAATCGCGCCTCTGCATTGTTAGTGCGAGCACTCCGACTAAAAGGAATCCTTCCCCCAACCAGCTGAGTCGTTCCCCCAACCGCCCGACGCAAAAATCGCGCCTCAGCATTATTAGTGCGAGTCACTCCTCCTTCCCCCAACCAGCTGAGTCGTTCCCCCAACCGACCGGAGCACGGACGCAAAAATCGCGCCTCAGCATTATTAGGGCGAATCACTCCGACTAAAAGGAGTCCTTCCCCCAACCAGCTAAGCTTCTTCCTCTCGGTGAAACAAGCTCTGAAGATGGCCGAGCAGTGGATTTCTAATTTGACGCGAGAGCTGCGGCATCCACTTGACGCGCCGGTAGACGCGAAATCCATTTATCGCGTTCCCAAATACCTCACGGACATCAACATCGAAGCCTTCAAACCCAGCCTCGCCTGTTTTGATTTTTACCGCCACGACGATACCCTCCGCATGGATAACCACCGCATAGAGCAACACAAACACCGCGCCCTCCTTCAATTCTTCCGCCGCATCGGTAAAGCCTCCAAAAGTCCCACAGATGTACTATGCGCCATGAGAGATGTGAAACCCCATCTCCTCGCTTCCTACGACGAGCTTGACAACCATGACAAAGAGGAGGGCTGCTTCCTTAAGAGAATCATCATCGACGGCTGCTTCGCTTTAGAGATCATGCTCGCCAAAAAGAGGGCCGCCGCAGGGGAAGAGAGCGAATACAACCCTAACGATTCGTTTTTTGGAGCTAAGAGAATAACAAAATTTTTTATGCTTTCAGATCTTAGGCGAGACATGTTACTCCTCGAGAACCAGATCCCGTTTGTAGCCCTCACTACTTTGGCATCTATCGATGGTTCGGGGGTAATCTTCTTATTAATTAACTTATCTAACTTTATAATTCTTTATGGTTATTCAATCATTTGACTTATTTTTATCATAACAGATTGTAGATATGAGTGCTCTAATAAAAAATTTCTACAACATCTCTTCTGATTTATCTGCTTATGGGTTAACTGGCGAAGGCTTTAGGAGGCTAATTGAAAGTAGCTTTCACATCTTGGATCTTTACAGAAAGATTTTCACATATGTGGGAGATTACCTTCCGAGCAATGAGGAGAATGCAAATTCAGCTACAGAACTCAGATATGCTGGAGTTTCATTCCGTAAGAGCAACACTAAATCCTTCAGAGACATAAGTTTAAATGGCAGCGTTCTACCACTGCCGCCGCTAGAAATTGATGAAAATACTGAGTCAATGCTGCTCAATCTCATGGCCTTCGAGTGCTTGCATTCGTCTCCAACCAACAAAGTGACAGCATATGCCTTCTTCATGAATAGGCGCATCAATACTGCCGACGATGTTGCTTTATAGAGGAATGAAAAGATTATTACGGGGTGGGAGGGTTGTGATGAAAATATAGCCACCCTGTTTAATAAGATTAGAAAGAGAGCAACTTTGACTGTTAACACAGTTTATATATCGGCCGATGTGAATAGCAGGCTGAATAGTTATTATAAGAAAAGGATGCACCGGTGGAGGGCGATATTTGTTCAGACATATCTTAAGAATTGGGACTTCACCTCATTCTCAACATATCTTAAGAATCCTTGGGTCATCACCTTTCTAGGCGGTTCATTTCTCTTGGCTCTCACTATAATTCAGACTGTGTATACTGTCCTGCAGTTTTATCAAGGCAAATCATGATTGAAAACGTGTGTTTTTCTATTTTTCTTTTCATGTTTTTTATTTGATTTTGAGCTAACGTAATTCTATGAATGAGCAAAGTGCCAAAATTTATTAGTGGCTGAAATAGTCTTCTTTTGGGATTAAAATAATCTGACTAAATTAAAACTATTATAGACTATGGGACTAAATTGGCCATCTGTAAAAATACAGGGGGCCATTTTGACACTTTCCACTTCTATGAATTGAGTGGAGAAAAATAACCTTCTCTGCTTTGCAATTTTCAACTAACTGGTATTGAGTATTTTTGATCCAGATCTCTATGTAATAATGGAATAGATCTCTTGAGATTACTCCTCCATGAACAGGGCTGTGCACAATGAATTATGAAACTGGAAGTTTCTTAACAAAGAAGGGGCATTTACATCTGACACCTAAAATTTGATTTTTACATTTCAACCACATAATTCATTCATGTTAAATAAAATATACAACTAATTTTAACTTTTAAAAAGTGAAATACACATTTTCATGCATTGGTGGCATATAAGTAAAAATTGAAGTTTAGGTGTCAGATATGTAAATATTGAGGAATTAAGTGGTGGTATGTAAATCTTCCACTCCATGAAAAATTTAACATACCTGATACTCCACGAATTGAGATTTCTTTCAAAATCAGCAGTAATAACTAGCAGTTCAATTACATGTGGTGCAGGTTTGGAAGGTGGAAAAGCTGATAGAAAGTTTCTAAGCCTCTGACAGAGATGAACACTATATATAGAAGCAGCAATATTTGGAAGATCAATGCAGCTGGCAATAAAACAAATTATTATTTAACGAAAGTTCGTATTATAGCTCATTGTTTCATAATTTTTAGAGTAAATAATACCCGGGGAATATGTTTTGGTTCTGAATTTTCATATCTGCTTGAATCTCACTGCTTATATTCAAACATATTATCCTCATTTTAGAATAAGCAGTTGAGATATTTATTGGTTCAGTAACATCACAGTTGGCTGACATAAATTCTTCTGTGTCTACCAAATAACTTCTGCACCTCTTTTCTGCAGCAGTCTTTAGAACAAAATGACGTTATTTTAAATAAACTCTTCAAGGGAAAAATGTGGTCCAGTGACAGTTTATAGCTAACCTTGAGATAGTTTCTCAATATATTTTGAGCATCTTGAGAGAGTATATCATGTAGAAGGCTGAAGAGTTTTATTGCGGGAGCTAATGCAGGTGAAGCTGTCTCTGGAAGTGGACCAAAGAAGTTTCCAAGTCCAGTCGAAGAGTTCTCATCCAAGGGCTTGTAGTTTTGAAAAGTGGTTGCCAAGAGATTCTTTATTTGATCTTCACAATCAAGTAAAATGCTTTTCTGTTTGACAAGAAATTAGTAATCTGCTTGAGATGCACTCAATTCCTCAAAAATAATTTGTGAATTGTTGCCTTGCTACTAATATATAACATGTTAGAGTTGACTACAGAACCTTAAAATTGACTACATTTAGTATAAAGTGAAAGGCACCATATTTCCTTTTGCTAGTTAATATTTTGATCTCAGACTATCATCGAAAATCAGATTACAAAAATTGAAATAACAGTACTCTTTCCAGTAAAAAAAATGCAAATACCTCGTCTGGTGAGATTTCTATCATTTTGAGCCTTGAGAACTGGTTCTAGTAATTCACATATTAGTTCCAAACAATCCTTAGTGGGCACTGAGATATTAATGATATATGATAGATACCTGTCGAAAGTATTTAAATAAATAAAATCAAAACATTTTATCACGTAGTCTTTGCTACTATTAAATTGTTTTTGATGTGAAAGTACCTAAGTTTCGTATATGCAGAAGTCACACCATAGTAGCTAGAGAACTCATTTAAAAGCCACTTCCATGGTCCATGAATCCGCAAATTTTTTGCATGGAAATCACAAGCACGCATAGATGCCTCCATTACGAGATCGTAGATGAGAGTTTCTACAGGCGGACCAGTTTGCCAGCATATAGAGTAGAAGAGCTTCAATTCCTATCTTTAAGAAACTTCAACCTGTGATATTACTACATGCGGCCCATTTAGCCACAGAGTTTTTGCATTTCTTCAATTTAGTCCCCAACTTTTAAGAATTTATCCAAAATAGTCTCTCATATAGAATTCATGACAAAAAGACTCCAATTTAGAGATTTTTTACCAAATGAATCCCAATTTAATTCTTGAGCAATAAATTGAGATCACTTTTCAACAGCCGCAGGACTAAATTGGAGCACTGCATAACTCACGAAAAATTGGCCACATTAAAATTTTTATGTAACATTTTGGGATTTACCCAATTATTACAATTATCGTAAAGTTCTAACAGATTTCATACTCAATGTCCGTGTACTCCGCGCACTCGTCCAAACTAATATGAAGCCAACTACCTTCTTATTGGACCTTGACTCCTCTCCGGGCGACATTCTCAGCACGATTCCTGCTTTGAATGAGGAGGTGAGTTCTCCAAGTAAGGTACGCAATCAGACATTCTCCCTCTATTCTATGGAAAAATATGTCTCTTTCCATAATATTCCGCTCCTTTATCCCTCATTCATAGTGACATATGAGGACTCTCTCACATTTCCAACTACACCAATACATGATAGTTCCTGACCTTGATTGATGACCAAATTCGAATGACATGGGTCTACATTTTAAAAGACAAATCGAAGGTTGCTGTCAGCTTCCAAAACTTCAACACACTTATTTTAACTCAATTCAAAACTCCAATTTAGGTTCGTCGGACTAGGGGTGTAAACGAACCGAACACGAACGAACAGAACAGGTGTTCGTGTTTGGTTCGTTTGAAATTTATTTTGTTCATGTTCGGTTCGTGTTCGAAATTGTTCGTGAACTTACCGTTCGTGTTCGGTTTGATTTGTGTGAAATTAGTTCGAATTGTTCGAAATGTTTGATTTGTTCGAAATGTTCGAGTTGTTCGAATCGTTCGAAATGTTCGAATTTTTTATCCTGTTCGAATTGTTCGAAATTATTTATTTCTTTATTGTGCTTATATTTTAAAGCTAAAAAGGCATTATTTTTGAATTAATTGGCACCATAATGCAATAAAAAATTTTGAATTTAAAAACTTTACAAAAATCATATGAATAACGATAGAAAAAAAAATGAAAATTTACAAAAAAAAGAGAACTTCAATAATAAACTTCCATAAATGTATTTCTTTGAAGTCCTACAAAAACTATACAAAAACAAATTTGGTAATTTTGATCTTCTTAGCAGTTCTTCCCCATTGCTCCAAGTCTCAAGTGCAACTATCTCATCATTGTGCTCATCAATCAAATATGTGAATCGATACAAAATGCATGCTGCAAAAAAAAAAATTTACATCAGTTTAGGTGTTAGACACATAAATACATAAAAAAAACAGTATACTTATAGCCTTTTCATTTTTCAAAAATAATAGTAGCAACAAAAAAAAAGAGTTGTCAAAGGAAAAAACAGAACTACCATGAATTCCAGGATTCCAGGCTTCCAGCAGCTATCAAGTTGTTTATTTGCAAAACCAGGATTCCAATTTCCAGCTCAGTCTCAGTGATCCATAGCCAAAAACCCACAGAAAACAGAAAACAAGTTCATCAAGGATGAATGGTATTCTCATTTCTAAAATACAAAGAAGTGATAAGCCGATAAGAGTCATAAGACAAAGAGGAAAGACATTCTGCACTTCCAATTTCCAAATAGAACAAAAACTATTCACAACCTATCAAATTTTACAAATTGCAATACAAAAGAGCTGTTTATATAGTGTTGGGTTCTAGAATTGTAAAATTTAATGTTTCAATTGCAACGTATATAACTGCCCCCAAAAATTGGAGCAATTTTATAAACGAATCAAAGTGTTAAATTTTAATCAAGTACTTTCCATTCTCAAGGGAAACAATATTCATGCTAAGCACTCATTGAAATCTTGAACACTGCATTGAAACAATATTCAATCCTGTATGAACTTCACATTTGCCAAAATCTCTTAATACATATCACTGGACAGAATCCCCACAATATGATCAGCATTTAAGGAAAAAAAACAGTATACTTATAGCCTTTTCATTTTTCAAAAATAATAGTAGCAACCCAAAAACAGAAAGAATTGTGAAAGGAAGAAACAGAACTAACATGATTCCAGGCTTCCAGCTATAAACATTTGCAAACTAACATGATTCCAGGCTTCCAGCTATAATGATTCCAGGATTCCAGGCTTCCAGCAGCTATCAAATTGTTTATTTGCAAAACCAGGATTCCAATTTCCAGCTCAGTGATCCATAGCCAAAAATCCACAGAGAACAGGAACAATGCTTTAGTGATATAGAAAAGAAATAATCCAGAAAAGAAATAATCCAGTGATATAACCAAAAACCCATAAAAAAACAGTATACTTATTGTCAAAGGAAAAAACAGAACTACCATGATTCCAGGTTTCCATCTATAATCATTTGCAAAACCATGATTCCAGCTATCAAATCCAGGTTTCCATCTATAATCATTTGCAAAACCATGATTCCAGCTATCAAATTGTTTATTTGCAAAACCAAGATTACAATTTCCAGCTCAGTGATTCATAACCAAAAACCCACAGAAAACAGGAACAATCAAGATTGGGTCTATAAATTTTTTCTTAGTTTTATAAAGATCTCACTGAGGAAGAATGCTTAACAAGCCAACACCAAATGTGAAATCTTGAAAACTAATTTCTTAATCATTCATTGAAAAAACAAAATTTTTCCAAAAGTGAAATTTGTTATCACTATTCAATCATATTGGCAATACCCATCCAATCATATATGCAAACTTTGAACGAGAATCAGACTCAATTCCAAGCAAATATAAGTTATAAACAGAGAATGTCACAGAATACAACAATGAAGCTGCAAGAATAGATCCCTTATATTGCCTTTTGTTCTAAAGCATTTTATTCAGTATCCAACAATGAAGCTGCAAGACTTACAAGCCTTATCAGCTAGACTGACAAGCGTCAATGTAAAAACTGCATCATCATTCCTAAAACCAGAGAGGAAGAGAGGGAAATGTTCAAAAGTAAAGCAGTTAAGCAGTGAAAAGAAGGAAGAGAGATATATTTACAAGCCTCAATACAAGCTTCAATGCAATAATTATATATATTTACATATCTAACACCCAAACTTTGATTTATATCATTGTTAGACATTCAGTCTCACCAAACCAGGGAAGGAAGAGAGGTAAACAGCCGTCTCACCAATTTTGGGAGTTGTTGCACCTCTCCCAATCCTCTAAAAAAGGGCAACCAAACTGAAATCAGGGAGGTGAGATAGAGAAATAGCCATTTCTATAAATAGATAAATAAAAGGCTAAGTGCAAATTTCGAGCAGAACCATCTCTTGTGGAGAATCTGAAACCAATGGCTGAAACCAATGATTCACAATAAAGCCACAAATTAAGAGCAGAACCATCTCTTGTGGAGATTCTTGAATCATTCAGCTCCTCCATGTACATCTCATAGATATGTGGAGCCTGGACAAAGCATGTATATACAACAACAATATAATTCTAAATCAAAAAAGAACTGAACATGAACACCAAATATCACAGCCCAGTCTGCTACCTCCCACCTCTACATTACAAAACCAACAACAAACCACAATACCATCAGATAACAGAACTGAACATGGCCAAGAAAATTCCCTCAACTTCAGACCCAACCTAGACTATTAAGGCTCAGTTTTTCATTTCACCTACAACAAATTTTTCATTAAATTTCAATCTTGCTGCTAGAAAAAGATGGAAATAAATGCTTGAAAGTCACCAAAACAACAAATTTTCCTCCCTCTCCTGCTTCAGTTTTTCAGGGTCACAAAGCTTTCACTATTTCTAAAGGCAAGAAGTTCAAGAACTTTTGCCTCTTGTCTGATAACTCAATTTGTTGTTGACTCTTTGCTTTTATCTTAGCACAATCCTTAACATGCCTAAGGAGTTGTGAGGTTGTACCTGTCTTTGGTTTCAGGATTTTCACCCCACAACAAATGCATTGAACATGAGATACTTCAACCCCCTTAGAATTTGATTTAATATCTATAAAATGCTCCCACACAGCTGATTTTCTCTTTCTGCCTTTCGTAGTTTGCATTGCAGTACTAGTGCTTCCAATAGTCAAATCAATAGGTTGAGAAGTATTAATTCCTTCTTGTGTTGCAATAGGCAATTGTTCGTCATTTGATAGAGATTGCGAATGTTCAACATTTGACATTGTAAATATCTATAGAAAAAAGTATAATAGGAAATTAAAAGAACACGATGTGAAGTAAGATTATCAAAGTACCATTCCAAACATGTCAACATGAAGTTTAGACCACATTTAAATATATTCCAGCAAAGTAAATGATAAAATGGGCAAGTAGAGAGCAAATACAACCCCAATGTATCATTCTAAATATGCAAACATGAAGCTCAGACCACATTTATATATGAATGTATAACAAGTGTGAAAACATTTTTCTTACAACTTTAACATAAACATCATCAAAACATAATAATTTAAAAGCCAACTTCAAAATATAACAAGGGGAGAAGCAAAGGGAGAATTTATATGCCCTTACATTTTTCACCACCTACAACTCCACCCTTTCATTCATGTCAACTCAAACCTCCTATACTTTCAAAGAGAGCACCTCCCCGAACCTCCACATTTTGTAAAAAGGAACCCTTGCACTTTCAGGTTTTCAAAAAGACAACGCTCCCAAATATTTCAGATTTCAAAAACAAGCCCTCAAAAGAATCATCCAGCAATTATAATAAAGCAAAATAAAGCTAAAGGAATGTTCCATAACTGATATAGATCAAATAAAACCCAAGAGACTTTCATGAGCAGCTCTCAGAAAAAAAATTTTTGAAAATATTTCTTCCATTTATAATTCCTTCCAGATCGCATATCTAATTTGTTTTCAATAAAAAACAGAAAAAAAAACCCTAGGCTCTCAATCAGTGACAATGGAAGTAGCGGTTGCTCACAACAGATGCACAAGCCATCCAAGCTACTCCATTGTCACTACTCACTAGCAGAAACTTAAGCTAAGAGCCAACTCACAGAAACTTAAAAAACTAGGTTTCACTCAAAAAATTTAAATAAACCTAAAAAAAATTTCTGAAAAATTTCTGAAAAAGTTTCTGAAAATATTTAAGAGTCATACCTGAAGCATGAATGTACTATGAAATATTACAGAAAATATGCTCAAATTAAATAGATCTAAAAAAAGTTATGAAAAATTGAGCTAATAGGAGAACCTGAAGTCTGAAGAAGATAAAGGAAATATTAAAGAAAATATCCGCAAAGATGACGCCTCGGTAGCTTTAGAAGCAACCAAAGAAGAATATCGAACAACCGAGCACCGAAGCAAGAATACCGCCTACTCGATCCAACGCCGACTTCACAAATATACTTTATAGAATACAAATAGGAGTAGAGATTAGAGAACGAACACGCACGTACAACCCCAAGCTCTCGACGAGAGAAAAAGGAGAGCCAGCGGAAACCTAGAGCTCTCGAGAGGGGAAAGGAGGCCGAAGTCGCGAACAGCACCGAACACGTTTACACGGGCTTAAGGTTTGATATTTAACTTTGTATATATTAATATATATAAATAATATATTATATTAATTATATAATTTATATTATATAAGTATATAATATATATTAGTTTATTACTAATATATTATATTAACATACTATTACTATTATTATTAATTTATTATATATTATAATTTATAAAATTTAATTTTTTTAATATCATAAAATTTTTTATATATAATTATTTTAAATTATTTTATATTTCGAACAATAACGAACCGAACACGAACGAACACATCATTGTTCGTGTTTGGTTCGTTAAATAATTCGAACGAAAAATATTGTTCGTGTTCGTCTCGTTTACTTATCGAACAAATCGAACACGAACTCCTTGATGAACCGAACACGAGCTGTTCGCGAACGACTAGCTTTTTTGACAGCCCTACGTCGGACCGACAATGGTCGTGAGTTTTCAACTCTATCTTGGGTTAGTTCTTGGTAAGTTTGGCATCCTCAACTATTGCTCGTACAGACACTCTTCAACAAAATAAGATACCCAAGGGAAAAATATAGTCACCTCCTCCGCATTGCTCACTCCATTATGTTTCAATCCAATGTTCCAAAGCTGTTTTAAAATGATATCATTTTAACTGCCACCTATCTCATAAATAGAGTCCCCTATAAAATTGACAAGTTTCAAACCCCCTTAGCCGTCCTGATATCTTGCTTTTCTAACAATCAGGTATCTCTCCACATTAGATCCCAAGATTTTTGGGTGCACAGCCTTTGTTCGGAGCAATACCCCCACTCAAAGTAAACACGACTCCAAAACCATAAAATGTATCTTTCTAGAGTACTTCGCAACTCAAAAGGGATATTGGTGCCTTGACCTTAGCACAATAAGTCTATGTGAGTGTTGATGTCAACTTCTTTGAAAGAGCTCTCTTTTTTTCTAGCTAGGCCTCAAATGAGAGGGAGTTTAAGTTCTCATATACTGTCCATTATCCTGCTCCTATGGATGTTCCCCCATTGTTCCTACCACTGAGGAGTCCTCTGTCCCATTGTTCCTACCCCCACTCAAAGTAACCTCGATTCCAGAACCATAAAATGTATCTTTCTAGAGTACTTCACAACGCAAAAGGGATATCGGTGCCTTGATCTTAGCACAATAAATCTATGTGAGTGCTGATGTCAACTTCTTTGAAAGCGCTCTCTTTTTTTCTAGCTCGGCCTCAAATGAGGGGAAGTTTGAGTTCTCATATACTTTTTTCTAGCTCGGCCTCAAATGAGGTCTTAGAAGGTTTATAGTTCAAATTAAATTTTTTGTACATGATCAAAAGCATTTCTAACAAATTTATCATAAGTAAAGACTATTTACTTAGCATAAAAGAAAGTATCCCTATTAAATTATATTTGAATGAGTTTTTTTCCTTCCTCGAGATCTAAAGAATATTGATATAATTATTGGTGGTGAAAATCAAACATTATTTGTATTGTGCTCCAATATTTAAAAAGGCAGAATCTGAAATTGAAATGTTTTACCTTAACAAGGTAAGGCATAAATTTTCAACATTTTTTAAGTTTATTGTATCACATGATTTTTAAACGTATTTTCACATTAATATTTTTGAGATGTCATAATTATATGGTTGTGATGCAATATGCTTAAAAATATAAAAAAAATATTTCTTTAAAAAAGTTTGAAGCTCCGAGGAAGTAAAAAATCTACTGACTTTTATATCAGAATATAAGAAAATCTTGTAAGAGAACTCTTTTAATCATGATAGGAGTAAATTTATTCCCATAATAAATTTAAAGATATTTTTATTTATATTATAAAAGAAAAGGGCATATAAAAAATTATTTTAATTTAAAAAAGAGAAAACAAGAAGAAGTAATGACCAAGAAGAAAGTAAGTCAACTAATGTAATAAACAATGGATTTTAAACTCAACTTATTCTAATCACATGTATTCTAATGTAGACATAATGTTTATATATAAGTCAAAATTTGAAGGTTACATTTATATAGGAAATAGCATTACGTTTATTGATGATGGAAATTAAGCTTTATTACTATTTTGCTCTTTAGCTCTCTATTATAAATATTTTTGAGATATCATGTTATATAACCATGATATAATAGATCTAGAAAAAGCTTAAATTTTTTTTTTCTTAAAATCAATCATTTTAAAGTTTAAAACTTATTATTATTATTAAAAGCATTCATTTTAAAGCTCAAGCAAGTGATAAAACAACAAGAGGTTTATTGTAAATTAGAGAAAAATTAATTATGTGGGTTATTTCCTAATTATGGTAGGAATAAATCTTAGACTAATTTTAAAAAAAGGTTATTAATTTCAGTGGTAACAAAAAGAGAACATATATGTGCATTTTTTATCTTTAAACAAGAGAGAACAAGAAGCAGATATTTAAATTTTTTTTCCTTAAAAGCAATCATTTTAATACTGTAGAAAGTGATAAGCCAACTAAAGGTTTATTGCAAACTAGAGAAAATTTAAATAAATGAGGGTTATTTCCCAATTATGGTAGGAATAAGTCTTAGAGTAAATTTAAAAAAGGTTGTTAATTTCAATAGTAAGAAAAAAGAGAACATACATAAACATTATTTATCTTTAAAGAAGAGAGAACAAAAAGCAGATGACAATCACAAAAAGATAAATAAATTGATGCAAGTACTCTTATAGATTATATATATTACTATGAAATTGGTGATGCTCTTTTTGTGATATAAGATAATAGATGTAAGAAAGTAACAAATTTTAGACTCAACATACTTTAATCACATATATATTAATGTAGATATATTTTTCATATGTGATTAATATCCCTGATTATATTATATTGAAAATAGAGCTATATGCAAAATTGGAGATTTGGTCATTATGAAATTAAAGTCACGTGGAGATGATTATATTATTTGCTATGGTCAGATGTGTACAAGACTTGAAAAAATAATTCAATCATTTTAAGCATTCTTAGTATTGTAAGATTAGATTCTTTGGTGATGCTAACACTCTCAAAGCCTATAAAAGTGTGTTAATTGCTTAAAGATAAATATAATTAGTGGATTTTATGACTTGTAGACTACAACTTTACACACTTATGTGTTGGAATTAATAACTAGGATGCATCCTCATGGAAACAAAAAAGATACTAAACATATAACATTATGTACCCAAAAAGTGAGAGTTGTGGAAAATATATTTCTTATGATTCTGAAAAAGCAATTTAAAATAATTCTATTATCGAGTGAAGCTCTAAAAGGATAACATGACAGACAAAAAATTATAATAAAATGGCAATATAATAACAATATAAGGTTTAATTTGTTTGGCACTTATGAATTAAGATGTTGCAAAGTCTTAATTAACAATTATAGTTATGACATGAAGGTACCACATAAAGAAGTATTCAAGTACATTAAAAATATAGACTCCAAATGAAAGATTTTGAAGTGTGGAATCTAATTTCATTAATTAACTTGGATAATATTTATTCTTAATTTTTATGATTGATGAATACCATAAAATACTAATTATAACCTATTAAAAAAATTTAAATAGTAGCCACCACAAAGTCCTAAATTAATGTTATCATAAAATCTTAATGGAGGCTACCATATTAAGTCTACAATGGAGGCTACAAAATGCTTCAATGGTGGTAATAATTAAAATTAAAAATTGAACACTTCACTCTATAAACTCATACAATTCTTATTTATTTAGCATATACAAAAAGAAGAAACAAAGAAAAGAGAGGAAGAGGAAGAGAAAGAAGAGGAGCATCATCTAAAAAAGAAAACAAGTAATATTATGCGTGCTTGCAAATATAGTTCTTTGATTTGTTTTAGGAAGAAATAGTTTAGTTCTCATTTTACAGTAGGTGATTGTTTTTATCTCTTAACTAGATAAATTAAAATCTTTACTAATATCCTCGATGTTGAATAAAGGGTGTTTCGAGTTGGAGGACATCATTCTGATGTCTTTCTTGGAGCTTTTCTTGCCCTAGGAGAGTTTTCAGTTCCTTTCACCTCTCGTCTTCCTCACGACCTCTGGATTTTCTTAATCCTTTGCCACGATGGTGGTGAACGTCCCTTCCTACTGTGATGTAGCGTCAGGTAAGCCCTATATCGCGGGGGAAGTTTTGTTTCCCTCAACTTTTCATGAACTATTTGCGGTGAATGGTGCGGATAGTCTTCTCAAGAAGGCTACTCGGAAGAATGGTAAACCTGCTTTTCTTTTTACTGAAGAAGACACGCTTACTCTTGTTGAACCTTTGAAATATACCCTAGTTGGAAAGTTCTCTTATGCTCATCCTCGGATGGAAGTTCTTCGGAAATATTTTTCGGATTTACATTTGAAGGGCGATTGGAAAATAGGTCTTATAGATGGTCGAAATATGATGATTAAACTCAAGTTGGAAGATGATTATACCTCTCTTTTTGCTAAAAAAGTCCTGACCATCGAGAAATGTTATCTTAAATTACTTAAATGGACTCTGGATTTTAATCCGGCAGAGGAACCTCCTGTGGTTCCTGTTTGGATTCGTTTTCCAGGTCTCAAATTACAGTATTATAACCTCAAGGTTCTTTATTCTTTAGCTTCTGTTTACGGAAAGCCTCTGAAACTTGATGCGGCTACTAGTTCTTTATCAAGACATTCTATGGCCCGTATCTTGGTTGAACGTGATGTTACTGCTGCTTTTCACGATTCTATATGGTTGGGTAATACTAATGATGGATATTGGCAGAAGGTTGAGCTTGAATTTGTTCCTCATTACTGCAGTCATTGTAAAAATTTTGGACACTTATTTTCCAACTGTTTCAATGATCATCCGGAATTGCGTAAGAACAAACCAAGATCTATGCCGACTAAAGAAACTGTGTCTAAAATGGATTCTGATTTACCCCCTCACGAAATGGGTGGCCCTTCTACTTTGGCTTCTGATCTGGCTCTTGTTGTGATGAACCCCTCTTCTGACAAGGTCCCGGGTGGTGTGATCTCCTCTAATCTTAATCTTTTAAATAATTCTTCTCATTCTTCTCTTCAGTCTTCCAAATCTGATGACACTGCTATTCCTGCATCTAACAACGTTACTCTGACAAAGCCCATTTTCAATTCTGGTAATATGGTGGATAATTCTTCAGCTGTTGAGAATTCCATCGATGTTGATAATTAACTTGTTTTTGTGTCTCATGCTAAAGAAATTGATAACTCTTTAAATGTAGATAGTTCTGTTTCTCTTCAAGTTATAAGGAATATTGATGCTAACAATTCCCCTTCTAATACTTCTAACCTTGCTGTTTGTGATGATAAGGAGGATTGGATTGTTCAAAAATCGTCTAGGAAAAGGAGGATTAAATGCAATCGAGAGGCTGATTTTGTTTACAATGTTACTAGATCTTCTCAATTGAAAGATCAAGCTACTGGGTTACAATTGGTTGGAAAGGTTACTCAAGGTCAGATTACATATCATGAAGATTAATTCTATGGTGTGGAATATTAGGGGTATTGCTAAAAACAATGCCTCTAACCGTTTAAAGAATTTAATTCGTACTTATAAATTCTTTTTCTTTGGTATTTTAGAACCTTTAGTTGATGCTGCTAATAATGATTTCTATTTGAAAAAAATTAGTTCTTATAAATCTTTCACTAATAGCAACAATAAAATTTGATTTTTTTGGAAAAATTTCTTGGATGTTGAGATTCTTATATTTCACAATCAATTCTTACATGTTAGAATTCATTGTGCTAATGAATCTTTTCTTTTTACTTTAGTCTATGCTAGTTGTTTGAAACAGGACAAGCTGGATCTTTGGAATTCTTTTTCTAGTCTTAATACAGAGAATGAAAAATGGCTTATGGGAGGAGATTTTAATATGATTGCTTCTCCCTCTGAGAAAAAAGGTGGTATTACTCCTAATCTTAATTTAATTGATTGTTTCAATAATGCTTTTTTAATGGCTAGTCTTTATGATATGGGCTTTAAAGGTAACCCTATAGCCTGGTATAGGAGGCATACTTTTAAGAGACTTGATCGTTTTGTTGCTAATTCTTTTTGGTTGGGTTCTTTTAGCCATTACCAGGTTCTTCATCTTGCTATTGAAGCCTCTGACCATGCTCCTATTATTCTTAATATTATCAATCAGTCTTCTAGCCATAAGTATCATTTCAGTTTTTTAAAAGCTTGGACTCTGCACAATGATTATCATAAGTTTTTGTTGGACAATTGGAAAACTACTAGACATGGCTCTGCTGGTTACCGTCTCTGGATGCTACAAAAAGGTTTTGCTAAGCATCTTAAGCATTGGAATTGGCACACCTTTGGTAATTTACACAGAAATGTTGAGTCTCTTGAAGCTAATCTTCAAGCTATTGAAAATGATTATGCTAATGATCTTACTGATATGAATATGATTCTTCAGGCTCAAAATCTTTTGACTGAAGCTATTGCTAAGGAAGAGTGCTTCCTTGCACAGAAAGCTGCTAAACTTAATTTTTTAGATGGTGATAGAAATTCCAAATATTATATTGCTTGTATTAATTCTCGCATGAATTACACTAACATCCATTCTATTTACAATAAGGATAGTGTCTTACTCACCAACCTTAATGATATCATTAAGGATGGAATTTGTTATTTTACTAATATGTTTAGTTGTGATCAGCCCTACTTAGGGACTGTTGATAGAGATTTATATAGGGATGTTAAAGCTTTCAATAATGATTCCCTTACTGCTATTCCTAGCCATGCTGAGATTAAGGCTGTGCTGGATAACATGGAAGAGGGTCGTGCTGCTGGCCCTGATGGTTTTACTGTGGAATTTTATAAAACTGGATGGGATATCATCCATAATGATGTTATCCAGGTTATTCAAGACTTCTTTACTGGTAAAGATTTACCTAAGTACTTTAAGAGTTCTAATATTGTTTTGATTCCTAAAATCAAAAATCCTATCAATTGGAGTGATTTTAGACCTATCAGTCTTAACACTGTGATATCTAAAATCATTTCCAAAATTATTGTGAAAAGAATCCAATCTATTCTTGATTCTATTATCAGTCTTAATCAAACTGCT
Organism: Papilionanthe hookeriana x Papilionanthe teres; assembly: GCA_022702705.1. Taxonomy (NCBI): domain Eukaryota; kingdom Viridiplantae; phylum Streptophyta; class Magnoliopsida; order Asparagales; family Orchidaceae; genus Papilionanthe; species Papilionanthe hookeriana x Papilionanthe teres. The sequence goes on along the minus strand of CM040422.1, from coordinate 168,549,764 downwards.
TTCTTGAAAGATAGAAATATTTGTGATCATGCTTTACTTATTCAAGAATTAATCTTGGACATTGATTCTAGACATAGAGATGGGAATATTTTTTTCAAGATGGATATTAAAAAGGCTTTTGATACTATTTGTTGGGATTTCATTATGGATGTGCTACATGCTATTGGCTTTAATGATACCTTTTGCTCTTTAATTTCCAGAATTCTTAAGGATAACTATTATTCTATTCTTATTAATGGAAATAGTTATGGGTTCTTTAAAGCCTATAAGGGCATCAAGCAAGGTGATCCTATCTCTCCTTATTTATTTATCCTTGCTTTTGATTATCTTTCTAGAAGATTAAATTGCTTATATAACAAGTTTCCTTCTTTAAACTATAAGCATAAAGGTCATATAAGCATTTCTCATTTATGCTTTGCTGATTACTTGATTATTTTCACTAATGCTAATAAGCGTTATATCAAAAAGGTTTGGGCTGATCTTAATATGTTTCAGCATATGTCTGGACATTACTTTAATGTCTCTAAATGCTCTTTTTACTGTGATAAAATGCTCACTGTTGCCAAGAGGGATTGGTTAAATGCTTATACAGGTTACAGGCAAGCTTCTCTGCCTCTTTCTTATTTGGGTTTTCTGCTTAATAAGAGCAGAAATAGAACTGCTCTTTTTGCAAATTTATTTGATAAAATCAGGAATAAAATTTTTTCTTGGGAGAATTCTTTTCTTTCTTTTGGTGATAGAGTTACTCTTCTTAAGAGTATTCTCACTTCTCTTCCTCTTTACTCTCTTCAAGTTATGAATATGACTTCTGGTCTTATTCAAAAACTGGAAAGACTCTTTAATAAGTTTCTTTGGGATGGTAAAGGTCATTCTTCTTATCATTGGAAAAGCTGGAATAAGCTTTGTAAACCTACTGATAAAGGTGGTCTTGGTTTCAGAAGTCTTAGTGACTCTATTAAGATTAATTATATGAAGCTTTGGTATCGTTTTCGTAAAGGCAATTCTCTTTGGGCTTATTATCTCAAGGATAAATATTGTTCTCAGCTTCATCCTTTAAAGATCACTGTTTATAGTAAGGCTTCTTTTATTTGGAAAGCCATGCTTAGTGTTGCTAAGCAGATCGATGATTTACTCAGTTGGGATATAGGTAATGGTGATTGCTCCTTCTGGTTTGATGACTGGACTGGTTTTTGGTTCTCTTGCCAATTGGTATGGGGGCCCTTATGATATTGATATTAAAGTCAAGGACTTTTGGCTGAATAATGAATGGTGTATGGCTAAACTTTCTTCTTCTCTTCATACCATTGATGCTACTTTCATTGCTACTATTCCCCTATCTAATGATAAGAAGGATGTACCTAAACCTAAAGGCAAATTGGGAGATTCTATTTCCAGAACTTTTGCTGCTACTTTTCATCAGCCTCAAGGGCTGAATCTTAGCTGGAGTTGGAATAAATGGCTTAAGCCTTCTATATCTTTCTTTATTTGGCGTGTATTTCATAAAATAATTCCTACTGATGATATTATGAAGCTCAAAGGCTTATGTCTCTCGTCTCGTTGCTATCTTTGTCATCTTTATGAGGAAACTTTAGATCATATTTTCATTAATTGTGCTTTTACTTCTTATATTTGGAAGCGGCTTATTACTAAGCTTCAACTTTCTTTTCCCTCTAATGGTTTCAATAATATTACCGATATTTTTCATTACTGGCACAATTTGAGTAAGAATTTTTTCTCTATTGTTCCTGCTGTGGTCCTTTGGTTTCTTTGGATTGCCAGGAATGATAGTAAGCACAATGATAAAGATGTCTCTGCTAATAATATCTTTAGTCTTATCTTGTGTTACTTGATTAAATGTTTAAAATGGATTCACCTATCTAAATCTGCTTACAGTATGCTTACTCGGTTTATTGCGATCTTTTAACATTACTATCAATGATTCTAGCTGTTTTTCGAATCCGTGAAATGGACTAAGCCGACTCTTCCCTTTATCAAACTTAATTGTGATGGTTGCCTGGATGCCTACTCGTGCTAGTGTTGGGGGCATTTTTAGAGATGCTATGGGGCTTCCTATTTGTTGGTTTGCTTCTAGATCTATACCTTCTTCTCCCTTAATTGCTGAAGCAGAGGCTGTTGTGTTTGGTTTGTATATTGCTCTTAATCGCGGATGGAATTATATTATTATTGAAACTGATTCCTTGCTGTTATGGAAGTACTGTACTTTGTAGATTACTCATCATTGGACGCTTAATTTGCTTATGAAACATATTTTCTGGTTGGCTGCACACTTCACTATTATTTGGATGCATGTGAAGAGGGCTGGAAACAAAGCTGCTCATTGGATTGCCAAATCTGGGTTGCATACTGAATATCCTCTCATTTCTACTACAATTCCTTATGATTTATTTGGTATTTTATTGTCTGACTGTTCTTAATTTTGTTTTGTCTTTGTTGGGTAATGTGTGTGCGTTGTATTTTTATTTTTTCTGGAAAGAGATCCTTAAATTCCTCTTTTTTTTTGAGTGAGTTGTATGGGTTTGTGTTTAGATAGGAACTCTTTCCCGGATTTGTACTTTTTTCCTTTATGAAACGCGTAGGGAGCCACTAGTCTCCTTTAACTAAAAAAAAAGGGTGTTTCTTCATATATCTCTTTTAAAGTTAAGTGGATTAATTGAGCTCACGGTGCTTGCATTTTATCTCATAGCTAGGTGAAGTAATATCTTTATTAATATCCACATATTGAATAAAGTATATTTCTTCATATATCTCTTTTCAGTTTACTGAACTATTTGAGCTCAATGTGCTTATGGACGTAAGTTTATTTAAGCCGAACTAGATAAACTTTGGCGGTCTTTTGCAAAGTTTATTTCTTTTCATGCTTATCTTCTTACGGTTCATTATACCTGCCCGTACGTTGAGGCAAATCACTTTTTTTCCCAACAACTTCCTCCTAGAATTTCAGTATAACCCACTTTAAAAAACACGCGAGCAGGCAACCTGGAGTTCATTTGGTTACATGTACATAGAAGAAATTTTTTTTTTCTAAGAGAAACTATTATATTTGACCGCACGCATTTGGAGAGGGCTTGCGGAGCTTAAAATCAATGTAAATTTTTAACTACGTCCAATTAAATGTTGTTTATTAAAAAACTCATTGCTTTCCAAAACAATTTGTTTTTGTTCCAACTTCAAGCAACTAAATAGGCCACCAAGAAATTATAATCAATGCCAACAATGAGATACTATTCATCAAACGTTTGGTCGAGGCTTTGATCAACCTTTGGTTTCTGAAAGAATAATAAATGATATAAAGTATCACATCGTTTTTGACGCTGCTAAAAGACATAAATAGCTGAGCTATATGAATGAAGCGTCGGATTAACCTCGAATGACGAAAGAATGAAGTAAATAATAACCAGGCTGCCGTTTAACGCAGGAAGTAGAGTAGTTCCGCAAAACTAGAGCCGCAAAAATTTTGAAATCAAAGCACAAATGCATGATTTTTTGCTTTCTTCCATAAAAAAAAAGGGCAGACCAAGAAAAAACATGAGGAAGGGACATAGAAGATTCAACATCAACCGAGAGGAATAAAAAAATTAACATACAATAGAAAAAGAAAATGGTCTCTAGGAGAAAAATAGATGTTGTTCTCAGCTGGAAGGCAAGAAGGCAATTTCTGGAAGCTCAAATCCAACGCCAAAATATAGAGACATTTAAAGCATCGATTTGGAGATGAAAAAACAGTTTTAGAAAAGAATTCAGAATGAACAAGCAGGAGTTAGGCTCAAATCGAAAGAACGAAAGCCCAAAAATTGTGGGAGAACGAAAACCAAAGCAATTCATGCAAATGGCATGGCAAGTAACCAAACCAAAGAACCCCAAAGGGCCAATTAAAGGAACAGGATCGATAAATACCAAAGCAATCTCCTTAACGTGATTGAAAATTTTAATTTAGAGCTTTACCTGCTTGATCCAATTGATGGTGTTATCGTCAAGCCCCTCGGTGAACATTTTTTTGCCTGCTTCTTCACAGGTAGAAGGAATGAGAGAGAGAGAGAGGGAGACTGAGGCCTCGAACTAGCAGAGAGTGGCGCAGGCGGGGAAGGTGGAGTTTGATAACGGCTAGTTGGGAAGTACGGTTTAAATCGCTATCTATGGAATATTTTAATGTTATTCAGATATTACATCATGCTTGGAGAAATTAACAAAATAATAATAATAATAAGGTAGAAGGAATGAGAGAGAGAGAGAGGGAGACTGAGGCCTCGAACTAGCAGAGAATGGCGCAGGCGGGGAAGGTGGAGTTTGATAACGGCTAGTTTGGGAAGTAAGGTTTAAATCGCTATCTATGGAATATTTTAATGTTATTCAGATATTACATCATGCTTGGAGAAATTAACAAAATAATAATAATAATAATAATTTATTTGAAATACAAAGAAAATTGTTGCAGCCTTGCCTCTCAGGAATTTTTATTCGGTCCAGACAGCGTACGCAGCGCTGCGTCCGGTAGCCAATAAAAACGCGCAACGTGGATTTCTGGACCCCACCATAAGCACGTTTGAAAAAAGGCTCTTTATCTCAATTCGCATGACCAGACCCGACCGAGTGAAATTCATCGAAATTTTCTTGCTTTATTTTCCCGCCAAATCATAAAGGCATTTTTTGTCTCCATTATATTTAGGATGCCGACATTTAGGGTTTTTGTCCGACCTACCTTGTCGTGGAGACTGCGGAGTGATTTACGGAGGGACGACGCAGTAATGAGGTGGATTTTTATTCACTGGAGAGTCTTGAGATTCCTGGATGAGGGTAGAGCAAGTGAAGATTGATTTTGAAGATGATTATATAAAGTATTGTTTACGTTCGCATTCGTAAAATTTAGGTTTTATTGTCTTATAAGTTCCGTTTTTATTTAGAGAATTTTGTTTTTGGTATTATTAGAGTTTTATTTAAGTTGTAATTCAGTATTATTCGAGTAACACTGAAAGCGACACTGTAAAAGTTTTCTACAGTTTTAATTTAATGTAGGAGTTGGCAAGGTTTTGGTTTGATTTTAATAACATTTTGGCTTGTATTACGGATTATATTTACGTTCTGCTTTGTAACATTTAGGTTTTATTTTCTTATAATATTTGTTTTATCACGGAGTTATGTTTTCTGCCAAAAAAATACAGCTGTAAAACATTTATAATATTTCTCAAATACAACGGCTGCAGAAGAAATACGGACTTTAAACGTGTTGTATTGTAGTTTATTTTGCTCTGTGCAGTGTATTGGATGATTTTTTACCGTGTTTATGACAGTTTATTCCAAATTACCCCGGCAAGGTTTAACAGCCAAATCAGGAAATGCTCTAAGAGTGTTTTTTCCAGTTTATTATCATTAATCGAAAAATGCTTTATTACGGTTATTTGAAAATCAAATATTGTCATTAACGAGTATGAAGACAAAAATACTAACTCTAGAATAAAAAGACAATAATACAAAAATATAACAAAAATAAAACCGAACGGTGCAGAAAATACAACTCCGAAAATACAAGAATACATCAACGATACTAATCGGAGATATCTAATACGTCCATCTTTACGATTTAACTTTATTGTATTTGAACAATATCTATGTTGTTTTACGGTCGTATTCAGTAATGTTCCGCCCAGTTGTTGGAATAAAACGCAGAATATTCTAATACAACCGGCGCGGTAGTATTAGAGATATTCCGCACTCCTATACAATACAACAGTTCGACTTAACTCTGTTGTATTTGAACGATACCTATGTTATTTTAGGGTTGTATTTAGTGATGTGCCGCCGAGTGGTATTTTTTTAGTTGTATCAACGACGATATAGTCGGAATTCAACAGAGTTAAATCGTAGATGGATGTATCATAGATCTCTACTTGCATTGTGGAAATATCATGGTATTTTTTAGTTGTATCGGTAAACGAGTTTCGAATAAATAGTTCAAGCATATTCGAGTGTTGTTTTGTTATTGAAAAAAGTTATATACTTATGTAATACTTTAAAAGTTTATATTAGTAGAAAATAATAATTTCAAAAATTACATTATTATCAAAATTTTAATATTAATAATTCCTTAATTTTAATATAGGATAATAAACTTTAAAAACAATAGGAATATTACTTAGATACAACCACGCTCGGGCATGAGTGGAGTTAAAGCGGTTGTATTGGAATATTCCTTGTTTTATTCCTGAACAAAACCGGTTGTATTGGAATATTTCGCGTTTTACTCCAACTAGTTGGAATACGACAGCAATACGACGGAGATATAATCGGAATACAACGGAGTTAAATACTCCGATTCGGTCTTGTTTTGTAATCGAAAAAAGTTATATACTTATGTAATAAGTAAAAGTTTATATTAAAGAAAATAATAATTACAAAAAATTGCATAATTATAAAAATTTTAATATTACTATCAGCGTAAATTTAATAACATATAATATACCCTAAAAATGATGGGAATATTACTTAGATACAACCACGCTCGGGCATGGGTGGAGTTAAAGCGGTTGTATTAGAATATTCCTTATTTTATTCCTGAAAAACGCCGGTTGTCTTGGAATATTCAAATTTTTAATCCAACTCGTCGGAATACGGCCAAAATCCAACGTAGATAAAATCGGAATACAACCGAGTTAAATACGCTAAATCAGTCTTGTTTTGTTAATGAAAAAAGTTATATACTTCCGTAATGCTTTTATATCTAAGCATATTGAATAAAAACAGAGAACAGAACAAAAGTTGTAGAATAACAGATCCATAAAAAGTGTATTTTTATATTAAATATTTATAATAATTGATTTTTTATTAAATATACTATTTTCAATAAAGAAAAAAAGTACATTTTTTATACTTATTCAATATATATATATATATATATATATATATATATATATATATATATATATATATAAGATAATGTAAGGATGTAGTTATAAATATTTAATATTTTTATTAAAAAATTATAATTCTGATATTATTAAAACTTTATTTATATGAAAATTTTCTATTAAAATTGCATAATTATAAAAATTTTAATATTACTATCAGCGTAAATTTAATAACAGATAATACATTCTAAAAACGATGAGAATATTACTTAGATACAACTACGCTCGGGCATGAGTGGAGTTAAAGCGACTGTATTGGAATATTCCAACCCCTTTCGGATTTTGGTCGTATTCCGACGAGTTGGATTAAAAATCGGAATATTCCAATACAACCGGCGTTTTTCAGTAATAAAACAAAGAATATTCCAATACAACCGCTTTTAACTCCAATCATGCCCGAGCGCGGTTGTATCAAAGTAATATTCCAATCGTTTTTAGAGTGTATTTAATGATATTAAATTTACGCAGATCGTAATATTAAAATTTCATAATTATGCAATTTTTTGTAATTATTATTTTCTTTAATATAAACTTTTACGTATTACATAAGTATATAACTTTTTTCAATTACAAAACAAGAATGAATTGTAGTATTTAACACTGTTGTATTCCGATTATATCGCCGTTGGATTACGGTCGTATTCCTACGAGTTGGGGGTAAAACGCGGAATATTCCAATACACCCGGCTTTGTTTAGGGATAAAACAAGGAATATTCAAATACAACCGCTTTAACTCCACTCATGCCCGAGCGTGGTTGTTTCTAAGTAAACTGATTTTATTGGAATATAGTACTGCTCTAAAACTCTTGTAATATTTCTTAAATACAACGGCAGCCGAAGAAATGCAGATGTTAAACTGGGTGTTTTGGAATATTCCGTTAACACGGAGAATACAACAAGAGAACTATTGTAAAAAATATTTTTTATAAAATGTCTTGCCCTTTTGAAATTCCGCGCCAATGCCTAGGAAATACAACTGGAAACGAAACGTCTCGTCGAGTACTTTTCCCGGAGGAAAACTACGCACTTATTACCGCTCCAAAATTTAAATTTCTAGGGTTTCAGAGTATTGCGTTTTCTAATCGAGTAGAGAAGAACATTATCCAGCTTCTGAAATTTACGTCGATGGAAGCAGAGAACACACCGATGGAATCAGAAGATATGATGGAAACGGAGGTTCGGCTGAATGAGGAGCAACAATCTGATCAGCCTACGCAGAAGACCAAAGACAAGAAAAAGAAGAAGGGGACTAGCGAGCAAAATGGTCACCGGCGACGATTCGTCGAGGTACTAGTCGTAATCTACCTTCGTATTTTTATTAGGAGATAACATTATTATACTTAAACTCCGAACAATACTGAAGTACAAGCCGAATATCCGTAATATGATCCGAAGACGACCCGAATAAAATCAAGCACACTTCCAGTGTGTAACCTAACCGCAAGCCAAAACGTGTAAACACAATAATATTCATATAAACAATAAATATTACGAAAATAAAACTGAGTGTAGAAATAAAATTGAAATAAAACCAAAAAACAACTAGAATAAAACTCAACAAACTCTTAAAACTATAATAATACAACTAAGACTTTTATTTTTTTCTTTGTTCTACAGGTTTCTTAACTCGAGAAACATGAGTCTGTGGATGTCGGCCGTCCGTTGTGAGGGAGCTACTTGATGTGGTCGAGCTGCAGCTCTACGAAGCTCGTCATGAGTAATCTCGACCGACCGAATATTCACCAGTTCTTTGATTTGCCTCCGTATCCCCAAGACAATATTCAGACCCTGCAAATTCTACAGTGTTAGAGACATGACAAAATGTTGTTCAAATTAAGTGGGAAAGAGCTTAGATTGCTGCCTGATGAAATTGCACTTTTGATTGGGATGCCAAACAGAGGACCAATGCCGAAGTGGAAGCTATGTCCATCGGCGACAATGAATGCTGTTAACATAAAGGACAGGATATTAGCGTATGCAAGAGGGGATACTTCGATCCCATTTGAGAACCTCTACATAAAATATCTGTTGTCAAATTTATTTTTTCCATCAAGTAATTTCAGTTTTCCTTCGGACCTTGATGCATACGGTGATAATTTAGAGTCATTATCCTCATACAACTGGCCTGCGACTCTCTGTGAATATCTTATAGAGCAGATCAACGCAGTTGCCATTAAAATTAGACTGAATCGCTCAATTGGCTACATAAATGGGTTTCTATTTTTGTTAACGGTTAGTATCTTATTTAATCATTCTATTTACTTTATTGATTGATCGGTAATGGTAATGTTACATTGATTCCACGCAGCTTTGTTTTTTTGAGCACACTTCTCCAGTGACTCCCGCAGCTCCCAATGCTAGACCAAGAATGTTGCGGTGGCCAAGGTCCCTTAAGTGGAACGCGTCACAAGCTGACCTATTCTTCAAGCGGTTAAACACTGAACTAGTGAGTCACTCCCAACTTTCTTACCAAGTACTAGCTGTGAAATGGTTAATAAAACATTTCACACCTTCTTAAAACTGTATTTAGGTGCAAGACAAATTCAGTGATGTTACTGCTGATGAACTTATGTGGATTGCCAACCCGGACGAGGGCCTTCCAAACCCAGTCCAAGTTCAACAAACTGAAATTCTATCCCCCTCATCACCTTCATTTTCTATTGGTGGAGTTGCTGCAGACAATAACACCATTTCTTCGCTTCTAGCTACCATGACTCGCAATATTGAAGTTATGAATGAATTAGTCAGACGCCAGGAACAATGTGTCCAGCAATATCAAGGAAACTTCGAGACCGTAAATGTTGGGTTGACGGGGCTGCAGGTGCAAATGTCTGAGCTGAGCCAAAAGGTTGATAGGATTGAGCAACATTTATCAATCAAAGAACCCAAATTGGCTAGAGAATTCTACCCAGTGGCCAGCCCAGAAGTCCCTACTGCTGAAGACCCTACTTTTGAAGTCCCTACTGCTGAAGTTGATTCTTTTGGAGACACTACGGCTGTACCAAAACAACTTACTACTGAATTTGGAGACCCTATTTTTGGAGACCATACTGCTGAATTTGAAGACCCTACTTCTTTACCAGAACAACCTGTTGAAGTCCCACCCAATGCAGATGAAAATATCATGGAAGGTCACACCTCCCAATCCGGAGAGGGTGAGGAGGAGGACACTGTCATACCAGAGGTTGAAACTGATGTAGATGATCAGGCTGAGGTAGCACTATCCATACCTAGCTTGATGCAGAGGGTGAAGCGCCGACGGAGTCGGGTGAAGAAGGTTGTGAAATCACCTTTCACATCCTTTCAATTCAAAAGAAGGAAGACGGTGAAGGATACAACGGACCGGTAGACCCCTCACCGAGAACGAACCCCTTGCCGGCGGACCCCTCACCGGGAACCACTAGAGAGCAAGGAACACCATCATCCGACGGAGAAAGAGCCCTTATCACAGAACAAACCCCTTGCACAGATATCTGCATTAATTGAGAAGATTATTCAGGATGCCAACGATGAAGAGACACCACAAAGGGATGATGCACCGGCTTTGGACAGTCCAGCCTCACCCTCACCTCTGTCTTTGACCACTCCAACTCTATAGGAAGTTGCACCCAGCGACCCGGGTACTTCGAAATCATTAGTGTTGTATCAACCGAAATTACCCGTGCCTGCCCCAAAGGTATTTCTATAAATATTACTAAATCCATTTATATATGCTTCTATTTAAACATCATACATTAAAGTTGAGTTCATTTGTACACAGAAGCAAGAGTTGAAAGACATAGTAACGTATCCTGGTAGAGACCTTATCAGAGATGACCAGCGCCAAGTAATTGAACAATTTTTGACAAATTATAAGAAGCCGTACGTGCACCAACTTCTTTATGATGTGTTTCAAATCTCTTTAATACATAACTGACATTAAATAGGGTTGATTTTAATGTAGGAGTGATATTATCATCAACCAATGCTTCTTGTTGTTAGATCGTGGGATGATGGACGACTTACTTTTTAATGAGTTTATCGGTAATGATCATGTCGACGCCCTCGCCGCCATCATGCACCAAATGAAGAGGATGAATCCCAACAATTACCAGAAAATACCTATATGTTTCACCATTATTTTGGGTAATGCCCTTAGTTTAGTTTGTTTGACATATTAATGAATGACACTAAAATTTTAACTAAATATCATTTCCTACAGAGTTATCATAAAATGGAGGGCGACCCTTATCAGTTTCTGTCACACATCACTCCCACAACGGTGAAAAACTCTGATTTTATATTTCTTCCTATTGTGCATAATTCTCATTCGGTGTTGTTAGTCTGCGATCTAAATAAGAAAAAGTGGCGACTATACGATTCTCTACCCAACGACGTACACAAGGATCTTTGCACCCAAGTTGTGAGTATATGGTGGACAGTAATTTAATTTCCTTGACTTGTGTAGATTTAATAATAACTTTTATGTTGCACTTTGTAGATCAAACTATTTACAAGCTTAACCAGGGAATGCTTCAAGAATAGGAAACCCGCGTCATGGGGTCTGGCTCACGTCAAAAGTATTCCGAGACAGACGAACAACGTTGACTGCGGCATGTTTGTCTGCAAATATATTGAAAGACTAACCCGTGCTACCCCGATCGATTGGAGGCTAGAGCGAGACTGGCAAGCCGAAATGCCCGCATTCCGCGCTCAACTAGCATATGACCTCTGCGCAGTGGTTTCCTTCGTTATTAAATACAATCGAAAAGAATCCGACAGATGATCGAAATTGGTTTATTGCTTTAATATTCGTTGTAGTTAGAATGACCTGGATTTGCAGCTTATTGTTGGTTGTCGTATACTATTTATCTTAGTTGATTGTGTTTATGTTGGTTGTCGAATACTATGTATGTTGGTTGTTTCTGTCGGAAAATTCTAACGCTTCATTTCTTTTGTCATTTTTTGGGTGTATTGCGGAATTTATATCAATGTTTGTTGTGCCTCGACTCTGGATTTGCGGTTTATTACGAGTGTATCGGATGCATTTTTACGATATTTATTGCGATTTATTCCAAATCAAAACACAACTCCAGAATAAAACGAGAATAATACAAAAATATAACTAAAATAAAACTGTATTGGACGGGACTTTTAATGGTTCACAAGATACAACTCCGAAAATACTACAATACATCCACAATACAACTCAAAAAATTCCCTTTAGGCAATTTTATCTAAATATTATTTCCTTTATTATAAACTTTTAAGTATTACGTAAGTATATAAATTTTTTCAATTACAAAAGAAGACTGAATATGTTCGACTGTTTCTTCGAACCCGTTTGCTGATAACAAATCAAAAAATTCCCTGATATTTCCACAATACAACTGGAGAGCAATGAAAAATCGATGTGCGATTTATCTCTGGTGTATTGGGATGATATCGGTGTTGTATTATGGTAGTAGTGCCGACGAGTTGGAGTAAGACGCGGAATATTACAATACAACCGGCGCTGTCCAGGAATAAAACAAGGAATATTCCAATACAACCGCTTTATCTCCAAACATGCCCGAGCGTGGTTGTATCTAAGTAATATTCCGATCGTTTTTGGAGTGTATTATATGTTATTAAATTTACGCTGAATGTAATATTAAAACTTTTATAATTATGCAATTTTATCTAAATATTATTTCCTTTATTATAAACTTTTAAGTATTACGTAAGTATGTAAATTTTTTCAATTACGAAAAAAGACTGAATATGTTGGAATGTTTCTTCAGAAACCGTTTGCTGAATACAACTCAAAAAATTCTCTGATATTTCCACAATGCAACTGGAGAGGAATGATAAATCGATGTGAGATTTATCTCTGGTGTATTGGAATGATATCGGCGTTGTATTATGGTCGTAGTGCCGACGAGTTGGAGTAAGACGCAGAATATTCCAATACAACCGGCGTTGTCCAGGAATGAAACAAGGAATATTCCAATACAACCACTTTATCTCCAAAGATGCCCGAGCGTGGTTGTATCTAAGTAATATTCCGATCGTTTTTAGAGTGTATTATCTGGTATTAGAATTACGCAATTAGTAATATTAAAATTTTAATACAACTCAAAAACCCCATGATATTCCAATACCATCGGCGTTGTTCAGGAATAAAATAAAGAATATTCCAGTACAACCGCTTTAATTCCACTCATGCCCGTGCGTTGTTCAGGAATAAAACCAGGAATATTCTGATACAACCGCATTAATTCCACAGGCCCATGCTCTGTTGTATTTAAGTAATATTACGATGGTTTTTCGAGTGTATTATCTGTGATTAATACAATGCAACGAATTGGGGATAAAAAACACAACTTATAGGGTAAACCGACAAGGAGACAAAAATAGTAACTCAATAAATCAACCATAAGCAATATGTCTGTCATTCAATAGTATCAAAAACTATGTTCAAACAAATTATCCTACATGTTCATTAGCATCGATGAGAACAAGTCTTTATCAATCTAGATATCATCGTCCAGATTCATTAGCATGCTTGTATATGTCTCTGTCTGTTGTGATGTAGGCAGTTCCTGGAGTAATTTGAATAAAAAAATTGTAAACAACACAGATTGAACATTAAATAAATAGCATCGTCCACATTATAATTTACCTGACTTAAGTGATCCGACGTTCCAAACCAGTTTGCCTCATTTTGGAAAACTGTAGCATCACTTGGACCGGCATCTTTATCCGTTCCTACAAAAAATTTGACACTTTATGAAAGAGACATTATAAGTTTTAGAAATAAAAAATATTTCAGCAAACTAAACTTACTTTTTCTTTTCTTTTTTTTTTCCCAATATCCTTTTAATCTTGAATTAGATATCCCTTTAGGACGCATCTTTACTGGGTCATTCATGTTATTCTCTTTACAAGGGGTCTTCTTCTTAGTTGGTTTTGCCTTTTGTTGGGGTTCTCTCCCATGTAATATTTCATCGGCTTCAAGTGTTAGTTTTTTTAGTGTATCTAAGCACAAACTTCTCAGCGAACTTCATGGCCTTGTGTTCTTGTACTTATCTGGTATGCTAATTTATGAACATGTGTGCGATATATAAGACCACTTGAGACGATTGGCAACATTTGAGACCCCTTAAGATGTTGATATTCCAAACGGTTGTATATGTCCCTTTTTGCATGTGTACACCACCGAAGTAATATGTGTTTTTCAGAAATTTTGTACACGTTTTCATGCTGAAGAACCCTTAGAGCGCGAGCACATAGTAAACCCATCATTTCAAATTTTTTACAACTGCACGAGATATCCAAATTAGCTCTATCTAATTTCACAATCCAGTAATTGTCTGTGTCTCAATTATCGAAGGTTCTTATGTGAAATTCCGAATCATTGTTGGCAAATCCCTCCAAAGCTAGTCCACCTAAACCATAAAGAAACTCAGACTCAAACTTTGAATATAACTTCCGCGTGTAAAGTAAAGCAACCTGCCTCAAAACAGGGCTGCATTTTACTGCAGGGACAATAGCAGATTGCTCGCATCTGAAATCTTCATCCTTCTCATTTCTTTGTCAAGTTTTAGCGATATGTTCGAGGGCCGGAAAACATTCGGTTAACGTGCTTGTTGGCTTGCGTAAGCCGTGACGGATGTTATTAGTCGACTCACTCCTCTGCGTAGATAGGATCCTCATTCCGAAAATATCTTTATTGAATGCTGTTGACCAACGATGCCTTATATTATACAATTCATCCAACCATACATTTTCCTGAAGTTCTCCTATCTCAATCATTTCGCCCCAAGTTTCTTCGAATTCAACTTCTGAGTCACATCTGCGCATGCATTTATAAAAGAGATCGTGTACTCTCTTGTTTTTTCCCGAACCACAATGCACTTTTGAAGATAATTTCTTGTATATATGCCATTGACATAATCTATGTCTAGTTTGCGGCAAGCACTCTTGGATTGCTCTACTCATTGCTTGATCTTGGTCAGTGAATATTGTGATTGAGTGTTTGTTATCCATTATACGGATAAGGGCTTTGAATAACCACTTGAATGACTCGATCGTTTCATCCGACAAAAAACCAACTGCAAAAAGCACATTCTGCCAGTGGTGGTTCACACCGACAATCGGCGCACAACATAGGTTGTATTTATTCAGTCTATAGCTTGTGTCAAATATTATGACATCACCAAAGCAGTCATAATCGAGTCGGGACATCCCATCACTCCATAAGAAATTCAACAAACCGTCCGACTCATCAATTTGGACGTCCCACGCAAACATTGGATCCTCGGCTTGCCGTGCAGTGAATAGTTGTAGTAAGGAATTAGCATCCCCAAGTTCGATGTGTAATGTTCTCTCTCTTTGTAAGAGATTATATGCATCGCTCTTCGTACAGTCTAGGTTCTTCACTCCACCAACTTCTGTAGCTAGGAAGCTAAACACATCGGTGGTTCTAATCCCCGCTTTCGACATCGATCCGAGGACATCCGCACCGATGTCACTCATCTTTCCGCTCGAACGCAATAGGTGAGTGTCGCCAACATTCGCCAACGGATGGTTATGACTTTTTATGAATTTCTTTACCGACCGGTTCCTCGGACATCAACGACATATCGGATCATGGCGGAGACGACCAGTCCTTCGTATCCGCTCGCTTGTACCTCACTCGATACATTGTCCTTCAATTCTCTCTTCATACCAGCCTTACCACAAACAAACTCCCTTATCTTGATTCTCTTTGAATTTGGCCAATAACCAATGTGGTCCTTTCGCACGATGAAATCCAACAATGTGTGCATAGGCACAATATTTTTCATGTGCCTCTTTCTCATTATCGATAACAAATTAAGCAACATGTTTACAAGTGGATCATTGGAAGCTAATCGTCTCTCTCGGGTGTCCGCAATTGAATCGGGATTTGAATGTCGGTAACACTATACTTAACAACCAACATTACAAAAATAATATCATGATAGCACCACAAGTAATACCAAGTTACCATAATAATAACTATAAAAGCATTGGTGTTTTTCTCGTTTTTATCACGTATAATACACCCAAAATAAGTAGAAATAATACCGCCTTCAAATTACCTAAATAAAAGCACAGATAAATCGATGCAAAGTTACTCTTAAGAAACTGACTGAATACCACCACAAAATTACCAAATTAACACCACGCACTGCTGAAAAAAATACTTAACAAATATACTTTTCTGAAACTACCTGGATACACCAATAATATTACCCAAATAGCACCATGTCCCACTATGAAAGAAAACTTCACGTTACTCTTTTGAAACTACGGGCATACTACCGTAATAAAACTACAAAACTGTGAAACAGTAATAACAGTACATAGAACAAATTTTATTAAGTTTTATTTTAGTAATTTGAGGGTACTATTCTGGTAGTTTGGGGGGGTGGGAGGGGAGGGAACAATGAAACGTACCCTCCACCAAACTACTAGAATACTACCTTCAAATTGCCGAAATCTGAAGCAAACTTAAGTTGCTCTTCAGAAAGTACCTGAATACCACGACAAAATTACCAAAATAAAACCACGTACCGCTGAAAGAAAACTTGACAAATATACTTTCCTGAAACTACCTGAATACACCCATAATATTACCCAAAAAATACCATGGCCCTAAAAGAAAAATAACTTGACGTTGCTCTTCTGAATCTACAGGCATACTACCCTAAATAAAACTTAAAAACAATGAAACAATAATAAAACATTGCATACAACAAAATTTACCAACCCGAGGACTATTCTGGTAGTTTGGGGGGTGGGAGGAGGGAACAATGAAACGTACCCTCCACCAAACTACTAGAATACTACCTTCAAAGTGCCGAAATCCAAGCAAACTTAAGTTACTCTTCGAAACCGCCCGAATACCACGACAAAATTACCAAAATAAAACCACGTACCGTCGAAAGAAAACTTGACAAATATACTTTCCTGAAACTACTCGAATACACCCATAATATTACCCAAAAAATACAATGGCCCTATAAGAAAAATAACTTGACGTTGCTCTTCTGAATCTACAGGCATACTACTCTAAATAAAACTTAAAAACAGTGAAACAGTAATAAAACATTGCATACAACAAAATTTACCAACCTGAGGGATATGTTCTGTCGCTGCTAAACTAAGCTGAGAATCTTGTTCGTCCAATATATTTTGAGATTCGAACTCACTGTCGACATGATCAGTGGTTTTTTGTGTGAACGGTAGCATTCTTTAGCTTTAGGTTAGAATCAAATTTCAGCTCCTCAGCTCCACGACAAGGTATGTCAGAGAAAAACCCTAAATGTCCGCATCCTAAAGATAATGGAGACAAAAAATGCCTTTATCCTTTGGCCTGGAAAAAAAGCGGTAAAAATTTCATTCTTTTCAGCTCGGGTCGGGTCGGGTCGGCAGAACGAAGATAAAAAAGCTTTTTTTTTTCAAACGTACCATGGTGGGGTCCAGAAGTCCTCGTGGCGCTTTTTTATTGGCGTCCGGACGCAGCGCTGCGTCCGCGGTCCGGACGCAATAAAAATTCGCCTCTCAGGAGTAAGAGGTGTCAAACAGGGTTCAAGAGTCAGTTTTTGGTCTGAGCCGGAAGGCATGGCACGCGAAATTGTTTGTCTCCAATCAAGCCTCGAAACTCTAACTTAATTCCAACCCTACTTCAAGCCGACTGACTCATATAACATATTTAATGCGTGTATAACAGCTATTTATCTCGTGCTGATCTTTCATGATATATATATATATAGCACAAAGATCTCACTTTTAAATGTCTTCTGTAGACGCTCACCTGCTGGATGATGTAACCAAAACCCAAAAAACCAATTTCAGGCTTAAGCCTTGTGCTTTTGTTTGCCTCAGTCTACAAATGAATCATATTACGATTATTAATATCTTCAATAATACATAAATTCTAGAAAAAAAACTGAATTAAATTAGAAAAAAAAAATTGTAACAAACATTATCCACAAGCATCCTTATGATAGCCTGCTTATAGTTCTTGTAATTTGTTCTCAACATGATAGTGATTCCATTAGTCTTTTCCCCAAAGCTCTCATTTTTATTGGAGAGTGTCCAAAATGAGGCAGAAGACTTCAGATTTTCTTCTATTCTGCAGTGATGCCCATCTAGTATTCTTTTCATGGTGTTTAGGAAGACTCCCAACTGTCACAACAAAACAATATGAGCCTACTTTAAAACTAAATCAACTCTTTCAATGCAGCGAAAATTAGTTTACAATCATGAATTATGTTACCTCATTTGGAATAGTATAAGCTGCTGTAGATCGTCTTCCAGTTAGCTTCTGCACATGCTTCTCAATCTTCTTTGGAACTCCATCTTTTAGAGGCATCAGGACTTTGCTGCATTGCTTCTCTAAGGCCTTTATAATCGCTCGTTCGATATGGGCAACAGCCTGAGAAGATTATTCTTGCTTTAGTATCAAAGAGCAGAAAGGGAAGAAGAGAATGCATTAATGGTACCATAATTTTCTTACACTTTCTATGCTTAGCAAGTACTGTGGCCATCTGTTGACTACTACCTTGTACTCATTTAAGCTATCCATGATTTTACCATACATGTCCTCCACGAAAGGCGACGTGGCATAATGAGTTGAAATTCCAGAGCATGAAATCTATAAATGTTTTATTCAGAGTTTTTGCTTAAATATAAAACACAGTAATGTAATTCTATGAATGAGCGAAGTGCCAAAATTTATTAGTGGCTGAAATAGTCTTCTTTTGAGATAGATTATTTCAACCAACATTAAAAGAATCTGACTAAATTAAAACTATTATAGACTATGGGACTAAAATTTGTTTAGTGGCTGAAATACTTATTTTTCTTTCTTTTTGTAGGGTGAAATCCTTTCATTGGATTAAATTTGTTTTTAGGAGCCTCACAAACGTTATTTTTTTGGGGCATTACATGCATACCACCCAATTCCTATGTATTTACATAGGTAACACAAAAAATTTGCTTTTTATATTTATATCACCCAAATCTTTCATATCACATAAAAATACCACCATTTTAACTTTTAAAAAGTAAATTACATCTTTTCATGCATATGTAAGGTGGTTTTTATGTAAAAATTAAAGTTTAGATGTTAGATATGTAAATACATAGGAGTTGAGCGGAGTGTATATAAAATTTCTATTTTTTTTTATTAGCATTCAATTTTGTGCTTTGATCTCACTGCCCATCCTTGTGGAATGCCTTCAAGGAGTGCGAAGCCTTTCAAGAAGAGCCCACTAACCCTCACTCATTGATATCATATTTTTATGAAAATTATTTATTTTAACCATATTTATAGATTAAGCAGATAATATACATGTTTATGAATAACTTATGTGCATGTAATTTTATAATATTTCCTTCTCTCTTGCAATATTTCATGTTGCTAATGCCCAGCCGATACAACCCTCCTATATTATGTCAGGTAATGCGACATGTATCAATCACATTCTATTCCTAATGTGCCTTCAGCCCACAATGATGCAATTTCCCTTGATCGACAGCTAGAATTGAACGACAACGCCATGGACATAAATTGCTCTGTGAAAAGTCTCGCTAATTCGAGTTTGGCTTCAAGGCAGTGTTTAAGATGGACGCATGAACTTCATGAGCATTTTGTGGATTTTGTGCCACAACTTGGTGGACCAGACAGTGAGAAATTCTTCCTTTTAGCTGCCTGAAGTAGCATGAACTTAAATGAAGTTTTATAAATAAAAGTTTAATTTTTGGCAATTAGATTTTCCATTTTGTTGTTGCATTTTAATTTTCCTGGATTTTTGTTTCCTTTCGTTCGCTGGGAAAGAAGAACTTTGAAGATGTTCATTTAGTAGGCTCATAGCCTGCCATTTATGCGACAAGATGTCTGTTTAGAAATATGCATGACATTATGATATTTTCTGAAAAATTTTTCTTGAGGTAGAGAGGGTAAAATGTTTGGGAAATACTTTTTTACTAACAATTCTCTTGAGGTATAGAGGGCAAATTGCTTTGTGAATTAGTTTCTACTATTCAATTGTAAAATGTGTTTTACTTTATATTTTGGGCTTCTTGAATCTGAGAGGATGTTGTAAACCAGTGAAGGAACAATAATTTATGGAGAAGGATGATGAGTATTTAAGTTTAAAAATTTTCTCTCAAAATTTTCAAAACTATTTAAAATAGGACTGTTAAATAAAAAATAATAATTAATATTAAATTATTCTTTAAGTATTAGAATTTAGAGGCTAAATTCTTAGTGTACTACATTGCTATTAAAGAGCATAGTAAAACTTTAGGGGCAGTGAGTGCTGTAAGCCCCCCGTGTTTTCTCTTATATTTGAAAGCCTGGTTTTCTTGGTTTTTGCTAAGATTGCCTACTTCGATCCATATTTACACTAATTAAAGTACCAATTCATAAAACGTAGTTCTTGCATAATTGATGAGATCAGACTAAGGCTGAAGCATTTTTTTTCGGTGCTTGATCTGGTTTCTATGTCTCTATATTTCTCGTATTTTACAAAATAATATTATTTTTGTAGACTTAATTGATAAAAGGTTAATCTTTGGTTTAGCTCAGCCATAAATGATGCTTTGGCTTCAGTCCTTTCAACCTAATAGAAGAAATGAACATAAATAAATAAAATAAGCGTTGTATCCAACATTGTGTTGCTTGTTTTGTTTTATTAATGTCGATATAAATATCTCTCCTGTTGAGTTAGATGTTTATTCATATTTTGAACGATTTTCTAGCAGTATGAGATACCTTCTTTTTCAACAGTAGCCACTCCTAAAGGTGCCCTTAGAATAATGGGCGTGCCGGGATTGACCATATACCATGTGAAGAGTCACGTGCAGGTACAGAGATTTCTAGCTTTCACATAGCCAGTTTTTAAAATTATTGCTATTTGGAAGATTTACATACAGACAACTCATTTCCTATGTATTTGCATATGCAATATCTAAACTTCAATTTTTACATTTATAGTACTTTATCTATGTATGAAAACGTATGTTCACTTTTTAGAAGTCAAAATTATAGTATTTTTTATGTTATATAAAAGATTTAGCTGGTATAAATGTAAAAAAATAAAATTTAGATGTTAGATATGTGAATGCGTATGAATTGGCTGGTTTAGTCCCAGAGTTTATAGAAGTGCCAAATTTGTCCCTAGACTTACTAAATTGGAGCTCTAGTAGTCCTCAATAGGAACCATTTTAGGCCCCAATTTAAAGAATCTTTGGACCAATTTGACACTTTTATAAATTAAGTGATTAAAATTAACCCATGTAAATCTTTGGGGACTATTTTGACACTTTACTCAAGTGCTATGTAAGTAAATATGAAAGTTTAGGTGTGTAATATGTAATTACAAAAGAAATAGGTAAGTTTCCCTTTTATATTTCGCTAAATGAATGGATATGGGGTTTGTAATTAACTTAAGCAAGCTGCTGCAAAGTTTTCAGTTATCCCTATCTTTTTAATACATGCTTCCATTACGTGATGAATGTTGATGTTAATTTCATAATGCCTAATTTTCAAAATAAGTACTTTTAAATATATACGTAAATATTTAACTGTAATATATGGCTAACATTTTGTTCCCTCAAAGAACAGCATTGTTATTGTTATGAAAAGTGATAAATCTAGAGCTTGTATATTAGGAAATTTATATAAGAGATAATCTATTAGAGGATATTTTCTATATTAGAGATTTTTCTAATCTATAGAGATAGGAATGTATATAAACATGTAACATATGTTTTCAATTGAGGAATAAGAGAAAAAGTTAGTTTCCGTCACACGAGTATCAGAGCCTTGTATGGTCCGTCGTCTATAGTCTTCTCTTGTCTTCTGCTTCAGCTTCTGCTTTGTCCTGAAGCAATTCCTCTACTTCAATTTTTTTTCCTACATCGTTTCATCTTTGGCCTTGCCTGCTCGAACCTTGTCTATTAGAATATGAGGTTCAGTTGCGGTAAGGGAAGCGGTTGCACTTCTGTCCCTTGGTTGATTCCCAACTTTTGATACAAATAAGGAATTCTATCGAATCTGATCAATTAGGTCATATTACTCATTGTGACTAAGAGTAAAAGATGTGATGGAGAAATTGACATTTATGTTTCTTTGAAAGAGAATATTTTTTGTAATCCTTGATGTATGCTAGGAGTTCTATCGAGCTGAAAAATAGGATCAATCACTTAACGCTCATCACTTTAAACATGTTTGTGAAGGATTAAATATACTACTGCCATTCAGTATTGATATCTGGATTCAACAGACTCAAGAAAAATAAATAGTTATTATGAGTTTTCTAGCCGGCCTCAACTCTCAGGATGAATGTATCAAATCAAAGATCTTATATGAACCTGGAGTTATTACTCTGAGAGAAGCCTATACTAGCGTACTGCATACTATTTCGAGTTCTCAGGCTTTATTTGTATAACAATCTAGTGCTTTTGCCAGTCAGAAAAATAAAAAAATCAGTAAACCTTAATCTTAGGGCGATTATAGTGGAACTCTGAATTTTGAAAATTAAGGCTCGACGACAGTTTGTTACTATCATCATAAACCTGGTCATATGAAGAGAATATGTCAGAAGTTGCTCAAAAAGATCAAAAGACACTCAGCTCACATTGTCACCACTAATGAGATCTCTCTGGATCAGACTCTCTTGATTTTTACAGATGAATATGCTAAATGCATCGAGCTTTAGGAAGCATCTAAGAAATCTCCCTCTATCACTGCCCTTCCTGAGCTAGGCAATAATGATACTTGTCTTCTTTCCTCTTCCGCACAATTGGTCATTAAGGGCCCGTTTGGGGACACTTTTTACGTGCGGCGCGGCTTGCAGCCGCGATATAATTTACATTTTTACCACCCAAATATTTCATATCACATTAAAAATACCACCATTTTAGCTTGTAAAAAGTGGAATACATCTCATGCATAGGTAAGGCAGGATATATGTAAAAAGTGCAGTTTATGAGTTAGATATATAATACATAGGAATTGAGTGGTATGTATGGAAATCTTGCAAAGAAAATCTAATAGAAGGGCCATGGCACATTTCATTCTCCACACGTATAGAAGCTCTGTCTCCCTCTTTCACTTTTGGTTCTCCCTTTCCCTTACGTAAACTCAGGTGATGCCTCCCAACTGATCTCACCTCACCGCTCAGAGCCTACTGCCCAGAGCCAACTTCCTCTAAGCCGCTTGCTCTCATCTTCAGCTCTTGCCTGATCTCGTCTCAAGTTACGCACTGCAACTCACCTCCTATCTACCAAACCCATCTGACTCTCATTCTTCGCAAGCTGTTTGCTCCCATCCCTTTCCTCTTCTCCGTTATGGGGTTCTGGTATTGGATTTAAAGGAGGTTTTAAGCAGGACTTAACATAAATCTTCCCATTTGGTCATTTTGAACATCTTAATTAAAAAATTTTGCTTTTTGTTTGCATGATTTGACCCAAACCTTGCCGAGTAGCTAAAAATGACAACTTTAAATCCGACATGGTTGTGTGGTAGTAGGATTTGAACAAGATTTAGGTAGAATTGGCCAAGCAACAAAAATGAGATCTTTAAATTCTGCAAGATCTTAAATCTCATTTGTTATTTGTTCAACAGTTGAGTTTCAAAGCAGCTTGATTTGATCATTCTAGGGATCCGACCAGCATCTGGCATGGGAAATCGGAGATGTTGTTTCAAGCTGGAAATATTTTTATTGGTGCGATATAAAGTTTCTCTCTTTCTCACTCTCTCATTCGAAAAATCTAATAGTTTTGTCAGAATATAGAGCAGTAGAGGCAATTTAAATTTTTTGTAACGACATTATTGTTTTTGAGAGGGAGTGTTATTTCTGAGCAAATATAATGTATTCAGTGCTTTAAATGTAAATATGTTTGGATATGAAATTTGTAGTATAAAAAGTTGGTTGCAACGTATGTAAATATCTCATAAAATAATTTAATTAAAAGTTAATTTTTATTAATTCAATTGATTAGAATAACTAATAATTAATATATTATTAAACTAATAATTAAATATGATAAATAAATTACTTCATAATTATTTAATAAACAATAAATTACATATTAAAATTAAGTTATTCAATAAAATTCCAGGTAATTTTTAATTAGTATAATTAATTGATTAATTAATTATCAATTTATAAATGTTAAAGTATTGCTTAATATATAACTAGTTTAATAAATTTTTTTATTAATGATTTAATTATTGATTAACATAATTAAGAATCAAAAATTGAAATTAATTAAATTAATAATTATACCATTAATATGTAATATAGCCTGAGTACAGAATTCTCCCTAAGAAAACTTTCCAACAGTTAACAATAGGAAATTCAAACGGTAGCGCGTCAAGCCTCGTAAAGTTGGATTATAAGTTGGATTATTTGATCAAAGTTTATGTTATAGTAGCTTGAATTTGGGTACTTGTGTAAATAAGTTTGTTCTAAAAGTTTGTGATTGTGAAAGTTTTTTTGGAATTAGCTTTTTAGATTTAATTTCTATGGATTGGTATTGTAGTTAATTGTTTTCTTTTTGAGAAATTTACACATGTACCACACAATTCTTATGAATTTACAAATCTAACACCTAAAGTTTTATATTTACATTTATACCACTCTGGTGTTATAAACTTCTACATAAAAGACATAAAAGACGTGTATTGGACTTTTGTATTGCAACTAAAAATGATATTTTTGATGTGATGTTAAAGATTTGAGTATTATGAATGTAAATATTAAACTTTGGTTGTTCGATATGTATATACATGAAAATTTTGTGATATGTATACAAATGTTCTGTACTGTTTTCTTATGAGTATATCAAATCCTTATTGACATTATAATTGTCTATTTAAATGTTCGTTTTTTTTTTTAATATGCAATTCATAGCCCATATGAGGCGGTAGTACTTCGCACCGTATCGATTATACGTTTAGTGAAATTAAATTTTCTCTCTTTTTTCAAAAAATTTGATGTGAAATTTTCATTTTACAACTTGATTTGGCCAAAGTGTGGTGATCGTGTCGTCAGAATATTGCAATCTGAATTTTTAAAATTAAAAAAAATTAGGCGTGTGAAGAGGGACAATAAAGCCTGTGATTGAAATCAAACGAGTCTTCAAGAGATACATATTAAAAAAATATTGTATTTTAAAATATGAAGTTTGCGAAAATTACATAAAACTATATATTATTTAATTTTAGAAAACATAATAGGCATTGTTATAACTAGAAAGAAATTACATAAAACTATACATTATTAAATTTTTATTTCACTTGCAATTTTATTAGTTTTTTTTTGTAGCACTTTCAGTACTCACTATTAAGTGAGTTGTGTATCTGAATTTTAATTCTTTTTTGAAATGAATTTATACTTCTGCAGTATCAAATATGTGGTTGTCACAGTTCTATTTTAAACAAATTTACTAAACAGGGGCAGAATAGTCATTTTTCCAGAAATAGCTGTTTCACAGTTGTATTCACACAATTGCAACAAACAGACAACCAGACTCTCACATGATAAGCTTTCCATGAAGAAGCTTACAGAACGTAATGTATACAATGAAAAACTAAAAAGCTGCAACTGCGCCAAGCTTGATATAACTCATATTTATAATAGATTATCTCATGTTAAGTTTAAAATAAAAAATAGTCAAGTTTATTTGAAAACAATTTATGCCTTTGTGAGTATTTTGATTTTGAAAACACACACACACATATAGTACTTTGATTTTGATGGAATAAATATTTTAGATCTACCTAAACCCATCTTTATCTTTAAAAGGGGAAAAAATTCAACATTTTTTGCAGGAATCAAACCAAGACCAACACATTAGAGTAAGACATAATACAACTAACAAACCACTTTAATGGAGCTAAACCAGTTGGTCATTCGTCCAATAGTAAGAATTAAAAAAATCAAAAATAAAAGAAAGCAACAGTAAAAGGAAAAAGATAGTACCTAATGTACCAATGAGAATCAACTTAATTCACATTAATGCCAGAGGACAACCTATTTTTCCTTTTAAGCTCTTTGGAGTGATTCTTTGCTGGCTCATGCCCGATGTTCTGGATAAGCCGAAAGATGCATTATTTCTCAATGTTTCCTCAGAATTTGATTCAATCTGCATTTGAACAGTCCTTGCTTCCTGTTTTAGAGCCAGTGTTGATGATCCTACATAATCACAATATACATTTCAGATGCTGTAGTGAATTGTGACAAGAAAAGTTCGCAAATTTGTGCTCTAAATAGCCAAAAAAAAAAATATGAACTACTAAAGTATATTAATCATAGCACCATGAAAAATCAGGAAAAAGTAGAGAAAACATGTCATATAATTGCAAATTAACAAATTGCTTACATAAAAAATCCGTCAGATTTTATCTCCAGATCTTATAAAAAATGGAGGATAAGATGAGTAGGTATTCAATTATACAACTGAATATTTAATTTAAGTTGTAGAGGTTCTACTGAAGTACTTGACGCTGGATTCAACCCGTGCCGAACCGTTTCAACACAGCAGGTTCAAGGACTTGCCAGCCCTTCCTATGAGGTTAGGGTTGCCGCACCAGAGATAGGGCTCCCCTTAGTTATCAATTATTACATGTATGCTGCTTTATTTGGTTAGGGTTCAGTTTTTTGCCTCAGCTTTTTCTGCCGTAAGCGCTTTCTTCCTTGCTAGGGTTGTATCCAAGAATAGGTGGTGCTCCAGCTTGTAATTTGCTCCACGGTGGTGGTTATCTGCTTGTATTCCCTCCACTTTTCCCTTCTCCTATTCGCAGTCTACTACCATCAGCCAAACCACCCTACCCCCTATCTGCAGTCAACCAGCCAAACACACAACCGCGACAACTACTTTTCCCTCCTACCTGCAACAGGCTACTCTCAGTCGGCTCGTCTACAGAATTGAGTAGCAGGTGCATTGAGCCAACTTCATTTGCTGATCATGTCTATGCAGACTTGAATCATAGGATTCAAGATAGTGAAATTGTAAGGGACATATGAAGATTTTAGAGAGATCTGGGAGCATTGTAAGGAGAAGCCAAACACAGAGCTGATGGCTATCTGTTCTACCAGAACAAGTTGTGATTCCTCGATGTTCGTTGAGGGAGTCCATCATTCAAAAGAATCACAATGGAGGACTTGCAAGTCACTTTGACAAAGACAAAACTCTCGCATTTGTGCAAGAATACTTTTTTGGTCGCAACTCACGAGAAATGTGGAGCAACATGTCAGGCAATGCAGAGTTTGTCATGTGGCCAAAACTAGAGAGCAGAAAGCAAGACTATACATTCATTACTGGTACTGGAGACCCCGTGGGTGGTTGTTAGCGTGGACTTTGCGGTGGGTCTTCTAAGGACACGACAGAAAAAGCATTCTGCGATGGTTGTGTTTGATAGATTCTTGAAGAGGGCTCATTTTACACCTTGCCATCAGATATTGGATGCATCACATATAGCTAACTTGTACTTGTAGGGAGGTCATGAGACTGCACAGGATACCCTGGCCATTACTTCCAACAAAAATGTCAAGTTTCTGAGTCACTTCTAGATAAACCTATATATATAATACATAAATAAGAGGGAGCCCTTCTCTTGAGTAGTAACCCCCAACCCCATAGGAAGGGTCGGTCATCCCTTGAATCTGTTATGTTGAACTAGTTCAGCAACCCTCGTTGGTTCAACATAGGGTTGAGCCACATGTTCTCCATCAGTTGGAGGAACTTCGATCTCATTCGTCAAAAGCATGTGGTTCCACATCGCACAGAGTCAATTTTTTTACATTAAGAGTAGCAGAAGTATTATGGTCCTTGGTAGGTTGATTTTGTAGGCATTTTCATTCAGTTTCTTAAGGTTCCTGAAAGGTCCAATATGCCCTTGACTTGAGCTTTCCGAAGGACCCCACTAGAAATATTTCTTTCAACCTGATTCACACTCAATCCACTTATTGGAAAGTCACATTCTTTCTAGTTTTAATTATTTGTGCCTAGTACTTGCGGTTGTGCTTGATGATCTTATTTGCCACCTTTTCGTGTAACTTTTGAACCTCTTGCACCCTCTTCTCAACATCCTCACTAATCTCTAATGTCGAAAGGAGTGGTACTAAGTTAATTGGAGTAAGTGGGTTGATCTCATATGCGATCTCAAATAGAATGCGCTGCTTGGTCTGACTCACAGACTTGTACGTAAATTCGGCTCGGGCTAGGATCATGACCCACTACTCAGCTGAATTGAAGCTTAGTGCCAAGCTTCCCATATGATGTTTTCCTTAGTTAGGGTTCGGTTTTTTGCTTTAGTTTTTGTATCGTTGGCGTCTTTCTCCCTTACTAGGGTTGTATATGAGAACAGGAGGAGCTCCGACTATATCCTGCTCCAAGGAGGTGGTTATGTCCTCGTATTTCCCCCATTTCCCTCCTACTTGCAGTCGTCTACTATTACTCGACCGCCCGACCCCCTAGCCACAGCTGACCGGCCTCACCCACATCCGCCACCTTTCATTTTCCCTCCTACACACAACCGGCAACTATCAAGTCTCCATAGGCCCCTATCCCCTACGTACAGCCTACCTGACCCCTTCAACACCCTGCCACCACCTCCTTGCTGCAGCCATCCCACCATACCCAGTTGCCGCCCACCTCCCTGCTATCCGACAACCAACCATATCCGTCCTTGCTACATTCCGACCATCTCACCACTTCCATGCAAGCTTTTCCTCAAACCGCAGCACCACCACCCTCGACTTAAGCCCTAGTTGAGTTTGTGTCATATGTTTTGTTGTTTTCTAATTTTGAGTGTCTTTGGTTTTGATCACTATTTGACTTCAGTAATAAAAGTCGTATTTCCATTATCATTTGGATTAACCCCAGTATTAGTACCTTTCTTTAATGTTTAACCCCAGTTACAACAAACAAATAATTTGCAATACATAAAGAAGCTTGGCCTCTACAAAAGAGCGGAACACGAGTCTCTTCCTTCAAACAACAGGATTAATTGAGATGATCCTGAAGTAGAACTATAAACAGCATCATTGCAACAAAATTAATGACAGACTTTCATAACTTCTCCATCAACATTTAATTGGTAGCATGCACCATTGAATGAAATCCCACGCCAATTGATAATATTATTAAGGATTAAATATTTTTGGAACCATTTGCTTTAAGAAAATGGGGCATTTACAGACATACAAGCCAAGTTCTATGCATTTACATATCTAACACCTAAACTTTACATTTTTACATTTACACCAGCCAAATCTTTTCATATCATATTAAAAATACCACTATTCAAACTTTTAGAAAGTAAAATACGCCTTTTCATGCATATGTAAGGTGGCATGCATGTAAAAATTAAAATTTTAGGTGTTAGATAAATAAATACATAGGAATTTAGTGGGATGTATGTAAATCTTCCTAAAAAAATTTTGAAAGATAAGAGGGACCACAAACAAGAGTCATGCACACTTTATGGTAATGTAGGAGACAAAATACCTGGAGAACTTTGGGCACTTATGACAAAATTTGGGGGTAAGCCCAGAGAGGATGGATCCCTGCACATTAAGGCAGTTGATCTGTACTCAAACCAGATAAATTATGTACCAAAATTCCATATAAATAAAATCTGCTACAGATGAAACAAAATAGAAGTGTTACCAATTTGAAGGGCCGCCAATAAATGAGTTAGAATCCTTTCGGATGAAGTCGATGTTATTTTTGTCATATAGAGCAGTTCCTTTTGGAATGCTATCATTTTCCGTATCAACGATATTTTTGGATTCCTCTTTGATTTTTTGAGCTTGATGTCCTGCAAGGTGACCAATCTGATCATCCTTCATAACAACATCAGGTACACTAATATCAGATGCCACCAATGAAGTATGGCGTTTAACTTTCCTAAGAGCTCTTGCAGTGTTGTATGAATCCATCTAAAACAGGCCAAAGCAAGAAGCGAAATGGTTAGCAAATATATATATATACATATATATATATATATATACACATATATATATATATATACACACACACATATATATATATATATATATATATATATACATATATATATATATATATATCTATATATATGACAATCTAGAAGGGTCACTTGTACCCACAACGACAACACACCAGAACGAAGGAAAGAAGTGAATCCCTTCCACCAGACAAATTTTAGGAATGAAGTTCCACTAACCCAATGATTTTGCAAGAAAAATCTGAGGAGCCAGGATCTTGAAGTAAATGTGGATTTACTAAAATTTGATGGACGTGGAGATATCACAGAGAATTCATCAAATGGCTTCAGGCAGTGAAACGTGTTGTGAAATTTAGGGCAAACAAATGCAACAATCGACACAAAACCAAAATAAAACACATAAATTTAACGAGGTTCGGCAAAGATGCCTACATCCTCGGGAGCAGAGCAACGAATTCACTATTTCAGAGGAGTTACATAGTTCGGTTCAAACATACCCATAGGATTACACCTCTATTTATACAAACCAAGAGAGTGGTAAGTGGGAGGTAGGTGAGCGGTAAGGGAGATGTGGTAGGTGAGCGGTAAGGGAGATGTGGTAGGTGAGCGGCAGGTGAGATACTTAATTAGAAATCTAATTAAGTTAATGTGGACCGAGTCTCCACATTACCCAACAATTCTCCCACTTGGAGACTGGGACACTGATTGCATCACCTATTAACTGCATCATCTACTAACTGTACCGATCTTTTCCTAAAACACGACATCCTCCACCTCCGCAACTCAAAGCCCTGGTCTTCATGCCAGAAGCCCAGCTGAAGTCGAGCACAACTTCAGCTTCTCACGAGTAAATCTCTTAGTTGACATATCACCATCAACACAACCTTGTACCTCCAAGCTCTTTCCTGGGTTATTCTTGTATCTGTTAACAACTCCCACTACATGGGCAATATCCTGCCTCAGTTGAAAGCCCTTTTCAACAAGTTCAGCTTTGTACCTCTTACTAACACCAATCGCAGTCTTCACCTGATACACGCACTTGTTGTGCAATGCCTTCTTCCTTGGTGGAAGTTCTGCCAGCTCCCAAGTCTGATTCCCTGACAGGGAATCCGTCTCCTCCTTCTTGGTCAGCTCCCACTTACTCCCCCAACCCCTTTAATGAAGAGACACACCTCTTCATTCCAAGAAAACTCCAACTACCGGTATAGAGCCATACCTAACAAATCTTCTCTTTGGCGAATATCTGACCCCTTAGGAGAAATACATCATGAAGTTTCTTACACCAAAGTGGGTTGGTCAACCGTGCCAATTACAACATTTTTCCTGCGATTTTTCTGTTGTGATTCACCCGTCGTAAAATCACCTGCAACAAACCTGCGAACTCCTCTGGCCAAATTCCTCATTCGTAAAACTAGGTTCCTATTCACTGGAACAAAACTCCACCTGTTGCAAAATTAATTGCAACAAACTTGATAACTCTGCTGGCCAAACTCCTCTGTTCGCAAAATATGGTTCATATTCACCGGAACCAAACTCTACCTGTTGCAAAATCACCTGCAACAAACTTGCAAACTCCGTTGTCGCAAACCACCTCGCGCGAACTTCCTCCATCTGCGAGCCGCCTATCATGGCGCAAACCGTCAGAATAACTGCTCCTCCTGGGGGTGAACCAATGTGCCGCTCTTCCACAACAAACTGCCCCGGCTGCTCCTGGCTGGCCTAGGGAAGGAAATCAAGATTCCCTCCTCCTCTGTCTCGAGGCTGCCTCACTCGCCTGCACTTGTTCACAGATGCCTTCACGAATGACTGCCCGCACGCCTAGAACGATTTTTGAGAGTTCCGGTCCTTTGATCCTCTTCCGATTCCCGCCTCTGTCACGCCCTGCAACAGCGCACCACGATCGAACTGCTCCGCCTCGATCGCCGAACCTCGCCGCTAACGGTCCTCCTGCACCAAATTGGTGGACTGCCTTCGATCCGAAATCCTTTTACAGCGCACCGGAACCGAACTCCCTCCTCTGTCGCAAACCAAATCTCAAAATCCTTCTTCTTCCTGTGTCGATCTCCGCCGTCCTAGAAGCTCGCGCTGATACCAATTGTTGTAAAATTTAGGGCGAACAAATGCAACAATCGACACAAAACCAGAAGAAAACACAGAGATTTAACGAGGTTAGGCAAAGATGCCTACATCCTCGGGAGCAGAGCAGCGAATTCACTATTTCAGAGGAGTTACATAGTTTGGTTCAAACATGCCCATAGGGTTACACCTCTATTTATACAAACCAAGAGAGTGGCAAGTGGGAAATAGGTGAGCGGTAGGTGAGATGTGGTAGGTGAGAGGTAGGTGGGAAGGTAGGTGAGAGGTAGGTGGGAAGGTAGGTGAGCGGTAGGTGAGATACTTAATTAGAAATCTAATTAAGTTAATGTAGACTGAGTCTCCACATTACCCAACATATTCCACCAAACATAATGGTAAAGCTAATTGCCATCAAGTTAAAGAAGACTTTGTTGATGTGGTAAGAAAATTTGAAGCACCAACGCCAACATTAGGGAAAAGACAAAATCACTACCTGGATCATGATGAAAAGAAAGATGCAATGAAATTACCCACCCACACATTATAGGCACTACATGATCTTGGAGCATCATTATTTACAACATCATCACTGGGCGACTATCTCATCTTACAAACAGATTTCAACCCCAAAATCAAGCATCAAGAAACAACTAATGGGACACCTAAGTTGACCCAACCATATGAGGAAACCGAACAGAGTGGAGAAAAGGCGGAGATAGCCAATATTCCCAAATTCATCCCCACCAATAAATGCTTTAAGTTTCATGGTTTTGACTACGTGGCATCTAATTGCCCAAATAGAAGTGTGATCTCTTTTACTAAGTAGAGAGTAGTAGAGTCACAGGAGAGGATGAAAACTCCAAAGAGGAGTCTCAACTTTCAGCCGACAAAGAAGAGAAGGCGGCGATTCAAGCGAAACCGATAAGAGATATTCCACCAGGATTAACAATAGTTATTTTAGAAGATATTGTGTTGAAAGGTCTTAGAAATAATTATGTATCATATTTGTTATTCTTTAAATTTAGAAGTTTATGAATTATATTAGTAATCTTAGAAATCTCTATTTATTTTTTCCTATATTAGGGTAGTTAGTTGAATAGTATATTTCTCCATTATTGGGGAGATTAGTTGCCTTGTTTGTTCATAGGAAAGCGCTTTAAATAGTTGTACATCAATAAAGAAATTATTCATCCTATTGATGGCGATGAAATATATGTATCGCTAAATGTCAAAAAGGTCAAGGAGTCGCCACTCTATTTAATATTGCCCTAATCTTATTTCTATAGATCCTATAAAGGAATTTAGAAATTCAAAGATGATAAGGACTAAAAGAAAATAGTAGAAAAGGATGTCTATGATAATCCGTATAAGAGAAAATTCTAGAATACCATATTCTAGATTCTTTTACATGAGGAAAACCATAAAGTTTTTATTAGAAATTGATTAAAAAAACTAAATCTAATAAATATTTAGATTAGATTTAATTTTTGTGTCATTTGAGTGTTAAATTTAAATTTTATCATTTTATATTCAGTGTAGTTTGGATCTAAATGTATTTAAAAAGAAATCAGATTTTAATGTTTTAGATTCGGTGTCGTTCGAAAAAAATTATTAAATCATTTTTAGATTTGAATCAATTCTAAAAAAGTTAGATTTTAATATTGAACTTATCATTTTTATAAGTTTAGTTTGAGTCAAACTTGACGTAGAATTAAGTTTGATTTGAGTTGAATTTAATAATAAGTTTGATTTGGATCAAACTTATTGTAGAATTGAGTTCAATTTGAGTTAAACTTAATTTATTTAAGTTAGAATTTAGTTCGATTTGGGTCGAACTTAATTATAAGTTTGATTTGAATCAAATTTAATGTCTTATTAAGTTTAATTTAAGTTAAACTTAATTTTAAGATTGTTTTTAAAGTTAGGTTCTTTTATGTTGAATTTAAAGTTTAGGTTGACTTGGGTTAAAGTTAGGTTCAATTTGGGTTAAACCTAAATATATGTTAGGTTCATTTATGTTGAACCTAAAAGTTTAAGTTTTAACTTAAGTTCATGTCTGTTTGAATTTAAGTTAAAAGTTGATTTAAGTTAGGTATGAGTTGAATCTAAGGTTGAGTTAACTTGAGTTCATATCCGTTTGAACCTAAGTTATAAGTTGGTTTGGGTTCAAGTTGGATTGAACCTAAATTAATGTGTATTTGGGTTTAAGTCAGGTTAAACTTATGTTAAAGTTGTATGACTTAAATTTGATGTCGACTGAACTTAAGTTTGATTTAAGTTTGTTTATTTATTATTTAATCTTAGTTTTGTTTGACTAATTAGACTTGATTTTAATTAAGTTTAATTAGTTAAGGGCTAATTAGGTTTGACTTGGTTAATATTTAATTAATGAACTGACTTTAATTTGGATTAAGCTTAGTTAATTAAGAGTTAATTAAACCTAATTTGGATAAGATTCAATTAATTAACTAAACTTAATTTAGATTAAATTCAGTTGGCTATGGTTAATTAAACCTAGTTTAGGTAAGGTTAAATTGATTAATTAGACTTAATATGGGTTAAGTCTAATTGTTTGAGATTAATTAAACCTAGTTTAGGTAAGGTTTAATTGGTTAATTAGACTTAATATGGGTTAAGTCTAATTGTTTAAAGTTAATTAACTAGTTTAGGTAAGGTTTAATTGATTAATTAGACTTAATATGGGTTAAGCCTAAATGTTTAAGGTTAATTAAACCTAGTCTAAGTAAGGTTTAATTGATTAATTTGACTTAATATGGGTTAAGTCTAATTGTTTAAGGTTAATTAAACCTAGTCTAGGTAAGGTTTAATTGATTAATTAGACTTAATATGGGTTAAGTCTAATTGTTTAAGGTTAATTAAACCTAATTTAGGTAAGGTTTAATTGATTAATTAAACTTAATATGGGTTAAGTCTAATTGTTTAAGGTTAATTAAACCTAATTTAGGTAAGGTTTAATTGATTAATTAGACTTAATATGGGTTAAGTCTAATTGTTTAAGGTTAATTAAACCTAGTTTAGGTAAGGTTTAATTGATTAATTAGGCTTAATATGGGTTAAGTCTAATTGTTTAAGGTTAATTAAACTTAATGTAAGTAAGGTTTAAGTGGGTTAACTAGGTTTAATGTGGATTAAGCCTAATTAAGGTTTAATGATACTTAAACCTAATGTAAGTAGGGTTTATGTTGATTAACTAGGTTTAATGAGGGTTAAACCTAATTAGGGTTTGATGATACTTAAACATAATGTAAGTAAGGTTTATGTTGATTAACTAGGTTTAATAGAGGTTAAACCTAGTTAAGGTTTAAATGTTGATTAAACCTAATTTAAGTAAGGTTTATGTTGATTAACTAGGTTTAGGATAGGTTAAACTTAGTTAAGGTTTAAATGTTTATTAAACCTAATTTAAGTAAGTTTTATGTTAATTAACTAGGTTTAGGATAGGTTAAACCTAGCTAAGGTTTGAATGTTGATTAAACCTAATTTAAGTAAGGTTTATGTTAATTAACTAGGTTTAGGATAGGTTAAACCTAGTTAAGGTTTGAATGTTGATTAAACCAAATTTAAGTAAGGTTTATGTTAATTAACTAGGTTTAGGATAAGTTAAACCTAGTTAAGGTTTCAATGTTTATAAAACCTAATTTAAGTAAGGTTTATGTTAATTAACTAGGTTTAGGATAGGTTAAACCTATTTAAGGTTTGATTATTACTTAAAACTAATTTAATTAAAGTTTAAGTTGATTAACTAGGTTTAACAGGGGTTAAACCTAGTAAGAGTTTGATTATTACTTAAACCTAATATCTTTAAAGAACAATTAGGTTTAAGAATATTTTAATCTTAATTATTATTAAACCTAATATTTATTAAGGTTTAATTATGATTATATAAGTTTAAGGTTTGCTTAAACTTAATTAAGATTTGTTTTATTTTAAACTCTATAGTTTAAAATACTAACTAAGTTTAGAATGACTAAACTTGATTAATGAAATTTTAGAATTTTTTTATTTAACTTTAAATCTTAACAATAAATTTAAAATTTCAAGTTAAACTTTAAAGAAGTTAAAATTTATCATTTTGAGGTTTGTATCTGTGTCCCTAAGTTTCTCAACTAACTTTAGATTTTTATTTTCTTAATTTGACATTTTTTATAATTATTATTAAAATAATTACAAAATGCAATAGAAATTAGAAAATGCTATCATAGAGAATTTTCCTAGTCATGGAAAAATTAGGGAATACATATAATGGTATAAAGATCATTCTGTGAAGAATTTATAATTTTTTGAATTATAAATAATTTTTAATAATTGAAATACTCTGAGAAGTATTTAATTAATTAAAAATTAAATACAAATTAAAAATTATATTTTTTAATTCCACATTATAGTGCTCACTGTCCTGAGCACAGGGATATTTTATTTTTATTTTTTTGATTTTTATTTAAAAAGTTATGTATTTTTGAAGATTTTAAGGTTATTCTTTTTTAATTAAATCATTAATTAAACTAGAAAAACCGCGGGGCGACACGTATCCTCGTATGGATCGAAACGCGGTAAATCCGCTGTGGGGGTGCGAACAGCGGATCAGATAGGAAATAATCTCAGCCGTTCGTCTTTTAAACAGAAGATCGGATGGCTGTGGATCATCGTCTTCCTTCCGCCTGATCCCGCAGACCATCCATGGTTTAGGGATAATATCTCGCTCGATTCTTGATGAAATCGAGCGAGGTTTGTTCCTACACCTTCGTCTTGAGCAGACGATCATATCCATATGGATATGTGATGGTTTTGAAATGGTTTATTTAACAAAGTACCAAAGCCGACTCACTATTAAATTATAAAATCCATACCTTAGCCTCAGTCGATTTAAGCTTGGTTTGAGTGGTCTGGATGCTTCGTCTGGACTTCAACAAGCTTGATCTAACTCAAATTTGGAGTGAAATTGGGTCTAGATATGACTTCGTCCTGGAGGTACCTCGGCTTGAGAGAGCTTGGTCGAAGTCTAAGCTAGAGGTTATGGGGAGGCTTGATTTTGATTGGGCTTTTCTTCTTTCAGTCCCTAAATGGATTTGGGAAGGTTAATTTTGGGTTTGGTGGAGTTTGATTTCAGGCCTCCAATTTGTCCTGGTTTTGGGGTTATTTAAGGCTCTTGGGTTGACCTAAACCAGTGGAATTGAGTGAGTTTTATAGCTTAGATTGATGAGGGATCAATTGCCTAGGTCTTAAGCAACAATTTTAGTGTTGAAGGTTTGAGGATTTGAACAGTACTTAGGAAGTTTGAAGTTTGGTCTCCTAACCTGATTTTGAGCTCTCGGGTTAGTCTATTTGAGCTGGTTTTATGAAATTTTGAGGCTAGCTGAAGGCTAAATCTTGATTGGGGTTCATTCCTAAGGTCTTAAGGAACAAGTTTGCTGTTGGAAGCAAGGGGAATTGGATAGAGTTTAGACCACCATGACTCTCTCTTCTTCTCTTTTTAAGGCTCGGGTTTGGGTCTTATTTATAACCATGGGAGGGCTTTGGATGAAATTGGCTGAAGTGGGTTCATCTAGGGAAGTTGCTATTCTCCCCATTAATGTTTTGAGGATAGATTTCAGCCATGGTAATGATGAATTTGGATTTTCATTATTGAAGCTAACCATGATAAGGATCGACCCTTGATTTTGTCTTGCTTCAATTGGTTCCCTTATGAGGTAGATATTGCTTGCTATGTTTAGCTAGATTACTCTCCTTTAGATAATTCAAATGAAATAAGGAGATGAGGAAACATATGCTTTTTATTTACCATGGCATGATACATAGGGAAGGTGACTCATTTTATGCATAAACTTCTTACCATTTAATTTTGCCATGGTTAAGGTTTGATTCAAGCTAATTTCTCTTTTCATTGGGTGTTTAAGATGATGACCAAAATCATCCCTAAGGTGGTCGGCCACCTCATTTCATGCAAATAGGTGTATTGAAGGAAATGTGACACATACCTTCTTCTTTTCATTATTTATGTTTTTAGTTCATGATGGCTTCTTAACCTTGGTTAGATTTAACCTTATGTTTTGTTTTCTTCCTATTGGATTAAGGGAGAGGTGTTTGCCACCTATGGAGCCATGTCATACCTAATGTATGGAGGGATTGACACATAAGCTTAACCCTTAACCTAACCACCATGATAACTCTTAACCTAGGTTAAATGTGATGAGTTATGGATTAGGTAATGTGTTAATCATATCATGATGGACTTAATGGGTTTTAGGTTACCCATTAATGACACCCCATAATTGAGATTTAAGTTTAAAAATCAATTATAAGATTTTAATGTCATGTATGATAATATATGCTAAAATGTCATTTTATGTCCCCTTTTTTTTAAAAAAATTTTATTTTTAATTAATTATTTTATTAATTAAAATTGTTGGAATTATCTCATTAATCACTTTATTAATTAAAATAAATTTTAATTAATTTTTATGACTTCTTTAAGTTAAAGGTTTGAATTTGTCATGTCCTTAAACCTTTATATTTTAATCAATTAAAAATTAATTAAAATTTTAAATATTCATCTTATTAATCAATTAATTAATCAAAAATAATTTGAAATTAATTATTTGATTAATATGCTTCATTTGTAGATTAAAGGTTAAGAATTTGTCATATCTTAAACCTTTTAATTATATTTTAGTTTAATTAATTAAAAAATTAATTAAACTTTTAAATATTATTTTATTAATCAAGTAATTAATCAGATTGATTTAGAATTAATCATTTGATTAATTTTTGTAATTTTTATCTTTTTTGCTCAAAATTAGGTATTTTGATTTTGATTGACCCTGGTGACTCAAGTTGACCAAAGTTGACTTGAGTTTATCAATTTGAGTTTAGAAATGTCAAATTTGACATTTTCAACATTATCATGGTTGATTTGGTCACATAATTAATGATTTTGTCAATTTGGGATTTAGTTTAGTCTTTTAATGATAGGGAAAAAATAAGTCAAATTGAGCTAATTTTGGGTTAAGGTTAGGCTTGGGTGAAGCTTGAGTTCAGATATTTGGTAAAGTAAGTTAGAGTTTTGTTTGTGGGGATGTTAGGCAGATTTTGGAATTTATTTTGGAGGAAATGGAGAAGTTTTGGGTTTGTTTTGGATTGAAATTTGGTTTAGGCCAAAATGGGGAATTTTGATTTAAATTGGATTTGGGTAAAGTTTGAGTTCAAATATTGGGTAAAGTAAGTTAGAGTTTTGTTTGTGGGGATGTTAGGAAGATTTTGGAATTTATTTTGGAGGAAATAGAGAAGTTTTGGGTTTGTTTTGGATTCAAATTTGGTTGAGGCCAAAATGGGGAATTTTGATTTAAATTGGATTTGGGTAATGTTTGAGTTCAAATATTGGGTAAAGTAAGTTAGAGTTTTGTTTGTGGGGATGTTAGGAAGATTTTAGAATTTATTTTGGAGGAAAAGGAGAGGTTTAGGGTTTGTTTTGGATTGTTTGAGTTTACTAGGTTAATTGGGGAAATTTGGGCTTTTAGAGTTTGGATAATATTATAAAAAGTTTGGGATTAAATTGGGGTCAACTGAATGTAAACTTTTGTTCATGGGCATGTTATGAAGGATTTAGAATTTATTTGAGGAAAATTGAGTGACATTGGGTACTGTATGGGTGGGTTTAGCCAACTTGGTCAATTTTGGGCCTTATTTGAAAATTTTCATTTAAACTGGGTTATTTTGAAAAAATCGAGGTAAGTGGTAGTTGAAGAAAATGATGTGGATAATATTTTGGATTTTCTGAGATTTTTCTGGGAATTTTTGAAATTTTTGGAATTTTGAGATTTTTAACCATAAAGGGCCTTTTGGTCGTTTTGGGGTAAAACTGGGATTTTGGTCAGAACTCTGTTTTAAAGACTCGAGGTGGTTTAGGAAGAAATTTAGAGTCAAACAAAAGTGTTCGGAGTCATTTTTGATTATTGTGAAAGGTTTTATGAATTTCAAAACGATTTTTAAGTATCGGTTACTTTGGCTGTGAGGGGCTCAAAAGTAACTTGGAAGTATGACATGTTTATAGTCAAAATTCATCATTTAATGAGAGGAACATCCTCGAATGATTTTCAGGGAGTTTGGAGAACCATAAATAAACTTGAGATTTATAGAGTCAATGTCAGTAGACTTATTTACCTTAATATGGTTTAGAAATGAACTTCACAAAAGTGAGGTCAACAAAAGTGCCCCCAATATGTGTGGAATACTACATGAGTATGCTGCACATATTGGTGTTGAGCGAAATGATTTGAGTGTCTATTATCAGTTTATCAGGAAGTGTCTCATATTTTTTTTTGAGAGAGGGGATGAATGTTATATCATCCTTAGAGAATGTTAAATGTCTGTATGTCGGTCGTACGACTTATATTCCTTTTTTTAAACGAACATTTATCAGAATGCCATAATTTCCTTGTTAGGAAAAGGACTTATATCTAATAACTATATAAAGAGAGAAAATCGATATCAAATTCCATTTCTTGAGATGTCGAATGTTGATATCAAGTTAGTGGAATGCCATAAATTCCGTGTCAGGAAAAAGACTTATATCCAATAACTTTAAAGAGAGAAAATGGATGTCATATTCCATTTCTCGAAATGTTAAATGTCGATGTCAAGTTAGTGGAATGCCATAAATTTCCGTATTAGGAAAAGGACTTATATCCAATAATTATAAAGGGAGAAAATAGATGTTGTATTCCATTTCTCGAGATGTCAAATGTCGATGTCAAGTTAGTGGAATGCCATAAATTCCTTATCAGGAAAAGGACTTATATCCAATATCTATAAAAGGAGAAAATGGATGTCATATTCCATTTCTCGAGATGTCAAATGTCGATGTTAAGTTAGTGGAATGTCATACATTCCGTGTCAGGAAAATGACTTATATCCAATAACTATAAAGAGAGAAAAATGGATGTCATATTCCATTTCTCGAAATGTTAAATGTCGATGTCAAGTTAGTGGAATGCCATAAATTTCCATATCAGGAAAAAGGACTTATATCCAATAATTATAGAGGGAGAAAATAGATGTTATATTCCATTTCTTGAGATGTCAAATGTCGATGTCAAGTTAGTGGAATGCCATAAATTCTGTATCAGGAAAAGGACTTATATCCAATAACTGTAAAGAGAGTGGCGAACTCAAAAAGAAGAGTTGTATTTGCTGGGGATTTGACCTTTATAGGTCGAATGATAATTCTCATGTTAGTTATCACAAATTACTCATATTGTCATTTCTATTGAAAAGATTTATTTTAACATTTTTTAGGACCTACCGACACATCACAGACAATAGGGAATGTTTTTCAACATTTTATTTTATTTCCATGGATAATGTACAAAAGGTCACCAGTACATATCATTGCAAGCAAAAGCTAACAGTACATGTATGTGTACATATCATATAGCACGCATGCCACAAACTACTGATATTTTACATATCAATAATTACCGATATATCACATGTCAGCCACTACCGATATATCACATGTCAAAAGTTATTAGATCTTTGCATTTATCATAACATAGCCTTGGATACTGTTAGACCATCCACAAACATCTAACAATCCAAGACATTATCTCAGGTGTTTGGACATTCATAGGGTCATGGTAATTCCAAAGACTTCAACCCTTCAGGCTCTGGGATAGCTTGATATCCAACAGGTCGTTTGACTGGCTTCATCCGCCGCAAAGTGATTGAAATGCGCGACCTATTAATACTGGGTATACAGTGTTTTACAAAATCTGCACCATTTCCCTGAAATAAAAGATCTGATCCATAAGTTAAAAGGATGCGGCATGTTCCTTCAAATTCTCCAGGTCCAAGAATCTGTATCTCCCTTCCAAATACGATGGAACAGCGATTCATTAAGGACACCATGCAAAATGGTCTTTCGAAGTCATGGCTATCAATATGGGGAGGGATACAATCCCCTTTATCATAAATGTTAATGATGCAACTATCAGGAACACAGTCTGCAGGCATAACTCCCCAAGTAACAAGACGTCTGATAATCTGAATTATTATAGTTGGTAATGGGTCGACCTGTTCATATCGTAAGATCCCGGGAAGATTCCCCTCTCTATCCCTTGCATAATTGTACAACACCCATATTGAATGGTCTGCCTGCCTTTGCCACGAATCCATTTATTCGGTTCAGAATATGTCTTTCTTTTAAGGCGTCCAGCCCTCCCTTGGTCCCGGGCTGTTATTATGTGATCAATAATAGCAGCCTGCTCATCATCATCAAACATCCAGGTGAATAGCTTAAGACCATCCAAAATATTTATTGTTCCTTTGTTCATATGCTTACATTGCTCGAAAGTTCTCCATTCAATAGCGCGAATTCGTCGTGTTTCCTCTCTGGAATGATCCTTTTTATTAACCTCTTTATCTGACACCTTCAGATTTTGTGTAGATATATGCGAGGGTAAAGTGATGTCTACCTTTTCCTCTCGGTTTCCTTTTGCAAAATCTGGATCTATCATCTCTGATGCAGAATGAATTTCCTCGAATGGAGTATCAATAGCCTGAGATTTTGATTGATCCATATTTTGTTTTTCTTGTAACTGTTTCTGACGCTTCAACCGTTTATTACGATTCTGTCTCTGTGCTCGGGTGAGTCCTGTTGCCATATTTTTTGTACCAGATGTAGAGGCCTCCGTAATCCCTCGTACTGAAGTAGTCATAAATTCCTGCTCATCTGAGCTGTCACTGATTTCAAAGTCATATTCCTCGAGCTGTCGGAGTTTGAACTCTACCAAAGGCGTTTGTATTTTAACTTCATTTTGGTTCACTAGATAAAGCAATGACCCGTGGTATATGGATTCAACTTGCAGTAGATCAAAGTTGAAATGAATCCTAGTCCCCTCGACCATGTGTCAGAGGTCCAAGGCAAAATTCATACCATTTTGGAATGTAAAAAGTAATCTATCTTCAGACATTTTTTCTGTAAATGACAGGGTGATATGTCAAATTAAAATAATCAAAAGAAAAACAAATTCAGATTTGTAAAAAGAGCAAAAGAGAAAATGATTCTTTCTTTTTCTTTTTTTTTTAATATTTTTCCAGTTCATAAACAAGTCACGACACATAATATTTCTTTAAAAAGCATTCATTAATTGGGGGCAAAATTCTATCTCCGTGACAATCAACCAACTGGTAAGATTCTCCCGAATATATCTTTTCAATTACATTGGACCTTCCCATATTGGTTCAAATTTTCCTCCTATTTTGCGATGAGCAAGAATAGGTCTTCGGAGAACTAAAACTAATTCTCTTATACGAAAGGTTCTAGGACGAACCAGTTTGTCATGGGCCCGTATCATTTTTGCTTGATATAACTCTAAGTTTTGTTGGGCTTGTAAACGTTTGCCTTCCAAATTTTCTAATTCTTCTAATCGTAACTTAACATTTTCTTCTTCAGTTATTTTGTCGGCTATCACAATTCTAAGAGAAGGAACTTGGATTTCAAGTGGTAAAATAGCCTCAGAACCATATACCAAAGCAAATGGTGTTGACTTTGTTGGTGTTTGGTATGTAGTTCCATAAGCCCATAAAGCTTCTATCAATTTTTCATGCCAATGTCTTGGACTGCTTGTAAATGTCTTTTTCAGAATTTATACCAATGTTTTATTGAAAGCTTCGGCTAAACCATTGGCCTTAGGATAATAGATTGTAGAATAGCTCCAATCTATTTCGTGTCTTTGGATAAAATTATTCATTTTTGTATTTTTAAAAGCTAGTCCGTTATCTGAGATGACTCACCGTGGAA
The DNA here is from genome assembly GCA_022702705.1 of Papilionanthe hookeriana x Papilionanthe teres. Lineage (NCBI taxonomy): Eukaryota > Viridiplantae > Streptophyta > Magnoliopsida > Asparagales > Orchidaceae > Papilionanthe > Papilionanthe hookeriana x Papilionanthe teres. Next base: position 168,505,950 of record CM040422.1, on the reverse strand, counting down.
TCCTGAATCTGTAAACAATATGTGTTTTGAAGAAATGCAGAACTTGTTTTGCTTTAACTTCTCTGAGCGGTATCGCTTCTACCCATTTTGAGAAGTAGTCAGTAGCTGCCAAAATGAATTTATGACCTTTAGATGATGGAAGATCTATGGGCCCTACTATATCAGTGCCCCAACATTCAAATGGCCAAGATACAATAATTGGGTGTAATACATTTGGTGGTTGATGTAAGACCACACCATGTATTTGACATTGATGACATTTATTTGCAATTTCAAGGCAATCAGTCATCATTGTCAGGCAATAATATCCCATTCTTTTTATTTTCATTTTCATCTTAGGTCCAGATTGATGTGCACCACAGAGACCTGAATGAACCTCTTTAACGATCTCTTGGGCTTCAACTTGATTTAGACATCTTAACCACATTTGGTCAAAAGATCTTTTATAGAGGACATCATTTATTAGAGCATAAGACAATGCTCTTTGTTTAATTTGAATTGCAATAGAACTATCATCAGGTAATCTTCCAGTTTGTAGATATTGAATGATTGGTTGTCTCCAATCGTCAATTTCATCAATTGTTGTTATAATCATGTTCTCACTAATTTTGTGCATATTGTCAATGTTAATTTGAGAAAGAACTTGTCGTCCTCTTATTGAAACCAATATATCATCTTCTTCTGGACAAGCAAATTCTTTTGCAAGTTTTGCTAAAGCATCTTCTAAGGAATTGTCTCTTCTCGGAATTAAGAAGAATGTTACATCAGGAATTTGTTGAAGTAATTCTAGAGTGTAACACGAATATTGTTCAAGTCAAGGTTTCAAGATCTTATATTTGCCAACAATTTGATTGATAATCAATTGGGAATCTCCATAGATATCGATATTTTTTATTTCCATTAGTATTGTCAATTCTGGACCGGTTATGAGCGCTTCATATTTAGCTTCATTATTTGTGCAAGGTTCAATCAAATGATAGGAGAAAGACATCATCATTTTGTCTGGAGTAATAAAAATTAATCCAACTCCGGCTTTACCTGGTATAATTGTCTGTTTATCTTTGTCTTTTCGTGCAGATGATGCTCCATCAAAATATAATTCCCATCGATGTACATTTGAATTTTTTGTTTTTAATATTTGTTCATCAGGTAAAAAGTCATTGAGAGGTGATTCTGTTGGAATTAGGAGTGCTGCTAAGAAATCTGCTAAGATTTATCCTTTGACAACACGCAATGGTACAAATGTTATATCAAATTGAAGTAGTATCATTGCTCATCTTGCCAATCTTCCAGAAAGTGTTGGTCGTGTCATTAGATATTGTAAAGGATTAACTCTTGAAATAAGAGTTACTTTATGAGAAAGCATATAGTGCCTTAGTTTTTGAGCTGCAAAAATCAAGGCTAAGCAATGCTTCTCAATTTCTGGATATCTTATTTCCGTTGGAACCAAACAATGGCTTAAATAATATAATGCGTTTTCTTTTCCCTCATCATTTACTTGTGCCAATAATGCTCCGAGGGAATTGTCTAATGCTGCGCTGTAAAGGATTAGAGGTCTTCCTAACACATGGGCTGCTAAGACAGGAGGTGTTGTCAGGTATCGTTTAATATTTTCAAAAGCGTATTGACATTTTTCATCCCATACAAACTTGGTATCTTTTCGGGTTAGGGCAGTAAGAGGCTGACATCTACCTGACAAATTGGAAATAAATCGTCATATATATGCTAACTTTCCTTGAAAAGATCTCAATTGAGTTAAATTTTTAGGAGGAGGCATCTTTAGGATGACTTCAATTTTGAGAGGATCAATTTCTATCCCGCGATGTCGGATTACAAATCCTAAAAATTTCCCTGAAGTGACACCGAAAGTGCACTTTAGAGGATTGATTTTAAGATTGTATTGTCGTAATCGTTCAAAGATAATTCTCAAATCGTATACATGATCATCTTTTTATTTGGAATTGACAACTAAATCGTCCACATAACATTCAACTTGATTGTGTATTAACTCATCAAGGTTTTGTGTCATGGCCCATTGATAGGTTGCACCAGCATTCTTTAGTCCAAAAGGCATAACTTTATAACAATATATACCTATGGGCGTTCGGAAAGCTGTATTCGCTTCATCTTCCGAAAACAACTTTATTTGATTATATCCTGATGACCCATCCATAAAGGAAAATATTGCATGTGTTGATGCTATGTCAACCATTAATTAAGGGATTGGTAAAGGGAATTCGTTTTTGGACATGTTTTATTTAAATCCTTGAAGTCTATACATACCCTTATCTGGCCATTTTTCTTTCTAACTGGCACTATATTAGCCAGCCATGTTAGATAATTTTCTTCTCGTATGAAACTAGCTTCAATTAATTTCTTAACTTCAACAATAACTTGTTGCTCTATTTCGACACACATCCTTCTCGGAGCTTGTTTAACAGGGATTGTAATTTGATTTATTCCAAGTTTATGGACTGCGACTTCCGGAGATAGGCCAAGCATTTCATCATAAGTCCAGGCAAAGCAGCCTTTATATTCTACAAACAGTTGAATTATTTCTTTGGCTTCCATGTCATTAAGGAATGAACTGATGAAAGTTGGTTTTGGATTGTCATTAGTTCCTAAATTTATTTCTTTTAATTCATCAACTGTTGATTTAATTTTTTCTCTAATTCTGGAGGAGCATTTTCAATTGGAAGATCAGATATTGGTTCAGAATTGTATTCTTCGGTGATGACTAGGAAAAATTCCGTATCATCTAAAGATTCTAGAGTACCGAATCTAATACCCTCTTTAGAATTAGGATTTCTTTTATTACTATTCCACATTTATTCTATAAGATGTGGTTATTCTAAAGACCATTGTTTGAGCATTAAACTGTTTTGAATAAACTTTTGTGCCCAAGGAGAGTAAAACTCAGAAGGAATTTTCATTGATTTTGGAAGATTTTCATCTTCTAAATTTACATCAGTTTGAACATTAGAAGAAGAAGAGCCGAGTCTAAACTTAATTGGCTTTTTATTCTTACTATATACTTCTTTGACTATTAGATTCTCAACCTTGGCAGTAGAGATTGAAGTTAGAGTCATAGAATGTATATAATGATTAATTTTATCATACATAGAATCAAATTGTTTTTCTTTGTCCTCTTCTTCAAGAGGTATCTTGAATTGAGGCTCTTTTAAAACCATTGACGTCGTTTCTTCTTTTACATCTCCTTCAGATTCCAGATGAATTTTGAATTTCAATGGTTTCTTCATTATGACAATTGGATCCTCTTTTCCTCGTCCTCGTCCTTGACTACGACCTCGAGTATGAATTTGATGAGAATTAACATTATTTATCTTTGTTAAAGAAGAATGGTATTTTCTGCTTATTGATCCACTTTTTGATATTTATACTTATGACTATGATATGAAAATTAGCAACGACACCAAAAAGTTGATCCCGCATCGAATATATATATATATATATATATATATATATACCGATTATTCTGTTATGGAAATTATGATTTATAATGTGGATACTACGCAAGTATACGTATCGTTATCAAGTAATATAGGGCTCGAATGGAGTCCCAGATATCGATCCCACAAGGAAGTTAGAGAATTTTAAAGATAACTTAAAGTAGATTTACTTACTAATCTAGTATACGGAAATTAAGAACACTTAGACTATAATAAACTAATGCTTAAAAAGGTTGAATATAAGATTTCAGAAAAGTATATTTCTCCTTGTTTGAGAGAATTAAGTGAATGAAGAATTAAATGAGTTTTTAATTGTATTGTGCCAAATAGAAGCATTCCTATTCTTTACCCTTTGGTCCAGGTGCAAAGAATATTGACTAGTCTTATGTTTGGTTACTGAATCTGCGACTAGGCTGGGAGGATACCGACTGCCACTTCAGAGCTCCCACGTTCCCCTCGCCTGAGGGCTAACATCTACACTTCAGCTCCTAAACAATAGGAACGAATTGAAGATTTTAGTCTATCACACTAAAATGTCCAATTCTACGCCCGATAGTTAATATTTCTCTATTTATTTGCACCCTCCTTCCAAGGCTTTTGACTTCCATGAATCTTGGATGTAATCTTTACTATAGTTGATAATTCAACATATGTTAACAAATCAATTTGCCAGATTGAAAGTAAATTAAGATTTAAGTAAAAGATTAACACAATTTCTACTTTAATTCATCTTTTCACAAAATCTCGATAACAAAGAGAAAGACTAAGGAAACTACTCAGAATGCATGGGAAAAATAACACAAATCATGGATTTCATTAAAGTTAACAAACAATAAACAAATATACTTATCTCAATTCTTCTCCCCAAGCAGACTCCTTGAAGTTCCTTTGACTCTTCCTTCTAGTACAACACACTTAATTAAACTCACCAAAACGCTAAACACACTTAAACACTATATCTACACACTAGGAAGACTCTATATAGAAACTAAAAGACTCTAGAATGACACAAAACTGACTAAAATTCGTCTCTATTTATAGAAGGAGTCAAATTTCTAAAGGTTTCTTAAGCACCTCTTCAAAAAGCGTCCAGGTTCAATGTATCTGGCTCAATTCAACTGTCTCGCCGTCGGTGGGCTTGTTCTCGCCGTCGGCGGGCTTCTAGAAGATAGATAAACCACACGATCTCACTGTCAGCGGGCTCGATCTCGTCGTCAGCGAGTTCCTTATAATATATTAAAAACTTTCGGGAAAAACTCGCCGTCGGCGGCCTTTTCCTCGCCGTCGGCGGGATAGTTCACTTTTCATCTATTTCAATCCTTTTTACTCCAAATTCGCTTCTTTTCGTGTTTTTTTGCTTTCAGTACTTATAAATCTTCATTCATGCAATAAAATAAAGAAAATACCTTTCTTTAAAGTGCAATTTCATATAAAGTTGGTATGAATTTCTCAATACATTTTTCTGTGGTCAAAATCCCCCAAACTTAATTATTACTTGTCCTCAAGTAATTTTAATACTAAATAAAAATAATGATTATTTGTAATAAAACTTTTAATTCAGAAATACTATGAATTAGATTTAAATAAATACTATAGTAAAGTTTAATAGAAATATTTTTAGATAATTAAATTAATTCTATAGATATAAGGCTATTTAGTTATCAAGTTTAAGATTTTTAGTCTTCTATTTATTTCAAGAATGACTATATTTGCAATATTAAATTACTTAAAATATTCAGATGATAGGAAGTTCATGAAAACACTACTTAGTAAAATACTAATGCATATATATAAGTTTAGAAATATAACTGAGTTTTCCTTTTAGGTTGATTCAAATGAAGCCATCTCCTCAAACTTCTCCTCACTTATATTTCTCTTTTTCATTTGGATTGATTTTCAATCCAATATATATATATATATATTCTTTTCTTCTCAGGAATTGATTTTCAATCATTCTTTTTCTTTTTCAAGTGAGGATTACTGTATCTGAATAGCTTGTTAATGACTTTGAACTTCATTTTTCTCTTTCCTAAATTTGAAACTTGAAATATTTCCTTACTTAATATATATTTCAAAGCTTTTACTTCATTGAGTTTCAATCTTTTTTTTCTCAACTAAATATTTAAGAATTTCATATTTTAAAATATAGTTTTCCTTACTTTAAATAGTTAACTATATTCTTATCCTTTTAAACTAAATTTCTTAATCTATAAAATTAGTTTAATTACTAGAAATATTTTATTCAACTTTCTATAATAATTAGATAAATTAATTCTAGTTACTGAATTAAAATTACTACAGAAAATCATTTTTATAATAATTTTGAAAATGTAAATTGAGAACAATTTAATAATTAAATTTGTGTTTTTCTCTTCCCCCAAACTTAAGTTTTTCTATCTAATTATAAATGGTAAAAAGGAAAATATACTCTAAATTTAAATCATGCCTTTGAGCTTTAGGTATTTTTCCCTTGAAGTTCTGCAGGCTTTTTCCATTACTTAATTAACCTGTACTGCTAGTATTTTTCTACACATATAATATTTAAAAGAAAGTGCAGGGTAAATAAGTTTTTAATAAGTAGAAATTACTAACATAACTTATACTTAATCTACTGCTAAACATACAATTGACTAATCCATTTAAAAGTCACAATAATTTGAAATATTAAAATTTACAAACGATATATAATTTTAACAACAAAATCCAAAAGTCTAATATAACATCACAATCAGGGTTATAAAATAAACATCAATTCTAAAGTTCAAAGAGAATACATAAACAATTACACAACATAACAATTAAAGTTTTTAAAACAAACAACTAAACTTTTAAAACATAAACAAATATAAAATCTAATCTTCTATATCAAAATCCCAAGCTACATCTTCTCCTCCTTGATCTGCAAGTTGAGTAGGCTGGTAATGAGTATATCGGGGGCAATCAGGAAATACAACATCGAGCTCTCCTCTCCTATAACGATTTTCAGCATCGTAGTAAGCTATCTCATACTCTGAATGTCTCTGGAGATACTCGCTGTCATAATCATGTTTTCTCCTTAAGCCTCCAATTCTCTGATCAATGTGTTCCAATTTTTCTTCTATTTTCTCAAAACTTTTCAACTGTAGAGTCATCTCATTCATCAAATCATGAAGGGTAGGAGTACTATAGGCAGGAGGGTCATAACTGGTAGAGGGAATATCTCTACTCGAAGAAGGTACATAACTCCTAGTTTCAGATCACCATCCTTCGTGGGATTCATATGTTTTTATACTAGCCGGAGTAATGGGTTTCATTGGCTCCACCCATTCCTCATCATCTCTTGCTTCAACTCCAGATAATTGGCAGAGTGCAAAAATCAGACCAGGGTGTCCTAGTCCTCCTCCACTCTCACTTCTTGTAGTGGCTAATATATTCTTATAAATTATACTTCTCACATTTATACTCTTCAGAATTGCTCTCTCTTGTTACCTCACTGTGATGATAAGTGGGTAACAAGGTAGAACAAATAAAATAATGCCAGGCTTTAGATAATGCATTCAACATTGAGAGAGGAAAGTTTACCCTTTCACGCTGCTTAATCATTCAAACTCCTTTCCCGTCAGTGAGAAAGTTGATCACTTCTTCCAGTGGTCCTTCCATAGTTCCAAAGGTATCGTACTCACTGATGTGCAAGTCAAGTACTTCGTAGAATGAATTAATCCTCGCAGCACTGAAATCCACCAAAAATCCTCTCACCTTGATTGGTGCATCTTCGATCACAGTCAGATTGGCATAGAGTTTTTTTATCACTTCCACAACAGCTCTGTTGGTTATGTAACAAAAGTTCTCCCGTCCTTTTTCTTTTATTATTCGCTCTACTTCTCCTCCAGTATTTTTGAAAACTCGATCCTGAATGCATTTTCTGGCTTGAATATTATGGTAACATCCTGACTGTGCCCTTGCATTCACAAATCGAGTTTCGTCGTAATCCATTCTTCTCTTTTGTCGTGGAGCCATCTTTCGATCTATGAAATTCACAAAAAATCTTAACTAAACTTCTAAATATTACTCAGATGACTTCCAATAGTTACTAAAATCAATCTAAATCAAGCTCCATGAATTTCTTCTAAGTCTTTTTTTCACATTTCAAATTTTTGCCAAATTCCTCAATGTAGAAGAAATTCATGGTGAAAATCAAAAAAATTTTACATAGGAGTGAAGCTCCTGCCAAGGGAAGATGAAATCCAGCGTCAAAATGTGTTGAAATCGCTTCAAATCCAAGATCCCACAAGCCCTAGGTTGGTTTTTTTAAGTTTTGAGGAAGGGGACGATGAATAGTGTCGGTTGACCGGTCAAAATATAGTGTTTTTTGGGATCTCGCTGTCGGCAAGAATTTTCTCGCAGTCTGGGAGCTAATTAATTCATAAAGGCCAAAATTTCTGGAAAATCTCGTCGTCAGTGGGATCGTTCTCGCTGTCAGTGGGCCTTTCCTTGCCGTCGGCGGGATTTTTCTCGCCGTCGGCGGGATTTCCAAATTTTTAAAACTTTCAGCTTTTCAATTATATTCAACTTAGATTAAGCCTTGTTCATTGTTCCGGTCACTTAATTTGATATATTTTACCATGATTAGATATTCTTTAAACTCACATAAGGTTTACTCAACACAAACAATATAACTTTATAAATGAAATCCATGAAATTACAACTTCACATACTATAGAATTAACAACTGACTTAAAAATCCAAACTCACATAACTCAGCATTGCAATCCACACCACAGTACTCAAAATACTGAGACTAAACAAACAACATACAATCTCATCTAAACTGAGATTATCTATGTAAATTTCAAATTAGATCAAAAACTAAATTCAAATCAACACACATACATATAATATGAATAGAAATTTCTGCTACTTATCGGAATCTGAACTGATCTCTTCTCTGATGTTTCCAATAGAACACAGGTGCACAAATGAATTATAGAAAGGTTTGAAAGGGAATTCTGCAGTAGAATCTTCTTCAATCCACCATTTCTGTCTCAATAGTCGTATAAAACTCGCCTCCAGATGTCCTGTATGGTCAAAGTGCTCCTTCATTCTCCAATCGATGTGATCAAATAAATCAGAGATATTATCAACAGAATTCATCACATTCTATAGTTCCTTCTCCAATCCTTTAAGTTTCCTTAAAATGAGGTTTGTTCTATCGACCGTGGGCCTAATTAAAGGATTGTTTTGAGATGCTTGATCAAAAATAATTACTATTTCATCATTGTGATCCAATGTAGGAAACATATCTGTCGGATCTAGTGGTTTCCAAGGCAATAGAACTTTTTCCCAAGCTTCATAGGAAACTTGGTACTGACTACATAAAGCAAATATAGTTGATGGGTGTCCAAGTCCATGAATCGACCCATGCACAATCAGCCCTAATGCAGACTTAACAATGATAGATCCAACATCGATGGGTAATCCAGTTTGAATACATTAATTTAAAATTGCGCATTCCTTAGAGACTTTATTTACCCTCATAGTGGGTAATAAATTTGATGAAATAAAGAAATGCCAATGCTTAGAGACGGGGTTAAGAAGTGACACAGAAAAACTAACGTATCCGTCTTCTCGTAATTCCCAATCGTCAGGTTCGTTGGTCAGATATCTGTAGATCTCATTCATGTTGTATCTTGTAGGAACGAAATTTGAATAGTGGCAAACAGAGGTATTTTCTATCGAATATAATTCATTTATTCTGGATGGAGTGAAAGTTACCCATCTGCCTCTTACGTAAATGCTTCCGTTATTGATTGCATGCAAATTAGAGTACAATTCCTTGACTACTGGAATGACTACAGCAGATGTTGTATAGCAGAATACCTTCCAACGTAGCTGAACAATTGTTTCCTCAATTGCCGTCGTTGAATTCTTCGCTCCTCTGTTTACGAACCCTCTTTCCTTAATAAGTCGCTTTTTCATTAAAACCTTATTGAATAAACGCTGAGCCTCAGAACTGACGAATTTCCTTCGATTAAAAACTCTGGATTTCGTGGTTTCTAGTGGATTGGGGGCCATAATAGATTGTTTTGGAGGGGATCCAATCATTTCTAAGGAAGAAGATAGTGTAAATATGAAGTTCTAAACTTTTTATATAGAGAAATGGCCTTATAACCACCCAAAACCGCAAAATAACTCACAAAAATCATTTTTCAACTATCTCGCCGTTAGCAGTGACGATCTCGTCGTCGGCGGGATAGTTAATATATTTAAACTGAATTTGGGCGCGCAGATCTCGCTGTCGGCAGGATCGACCTCGCCGTCGGCTAGATTAGGTAAACTTGCCCAATTTCGCTCTGGTCCAAATATTTCTTCGTATAGATTCTAATTTGTGATGATTTTAAAAAGTAAAATGAGTAGTAGAATTTATTCTATATTTTAATTTTCAATAGCATTAGTAAATAGATCATAATTAATAACTACTATGGGTTGCCTCTCATAAAGCGCTTGATTTAGCGTCGTCAGCTCGACCTAATTTAGTTAGTAATCAGGTTGACTGAGCATTAAAACCTCTTTAAAATTTGGTCTTCTCCCTTCAAAATAAGGTTTTAATCTGTGTCCGTTTACTTTAAATCTATGCCCAGTTTTTGGATCTTCAATTTCTATAGTTTCGTATGAAAATATTTGAGTTATAGTGAAAGGCCCTAACCATCGAGATTTCAATTTCCCAAAAAATAATTTCAATCTTGTATTATAAAGAAAAACTTCTTGTCCTGGCTCAAAATTCTTCAGGTTAATCTTCCGATCATGCCATAATTTCATTTTTTCTTTATAAATTCTATCATTATGATAAGATTCATTTCTTAATTCCTCTAATTCATTCATTTGCAATAATCTCTTCTCACCATCTTCTTTCAGATTGTAATTAAATTCTTTAATTGCTCAATAAGCTTTATGTTCTAATTTAACTGGTAAGTGGCAAGTCTTTCCATAAATAAGCCTGTAAGGAGTCATTCCAATCAGAGTTTATAAGCAGTCTTGTATGCCCATAATGCAGTGTCTAGTCTTATAGACCAATCCAATCTATTAGGGTTTACGATCTTTTCTAAAATACGTTTAATTTCTCGATTAGAAACGTCGCCTAATCCACTCGGTTCGTGGATGATAAACAGTTGATATCTTATGAATAATGTTAAATTTTTCTACTAGTTTGTGAATATATTTATTTCTAAAATGAGATTCTCCGTCAGTGATAATCACTCTCGGCATTCCAAATCTAGTAAAAATATTTTTCATTAGAAACTTTGAAACACTCTTAGCATCACATCGAGGTAAAGCTTATGCTTCAATCCATTTAGAAACATAATCAATAACAACTAATATATATGAGTTTCCAAATGAAGGAACAAATGGTCCCATAAAATCTAATCCCCAAACATCAAAAATCTCAACTTCTAATATAAAATTTAGAGGCATTCATTTCTTCTAGATATATTACCTACTCGTTGGCATTTGTCGCAAGTTCTGATATATCTATAAACATCTCTAAAAAGAGTAGGCCAATAAAATCCAGATTGTAAAATTTTATAAGCAGTTTTATCTGTTCCAAAATGTCATCCAAAATCAGAATCATGACATTTCTAAATGATTTGTTTGTTTCTTCATAAGACACTCATCTTCTAATTATAAGATTCTTACATTGCTTATATAAATATGGTTCATCCCAAAAATATGTTTTAGCATCATGAATGAATTTTTTCTGTTGTTGCAAAGTTAACATAGGTGGTAAAATATCACTTACAATATAATTTACTATATCAAGATACCATGATATTTTCCACTCATTTATATTATATAGTTGTTCGTTAGAAAATCATCAGTAATTTCATTATCGATGTCAGATAATTCATTATATCCTAGTCTTGATAAATGATCTGCAATTTGATTATCGGTTCCCTTTTTGTTAATGATTACAAAATCAAATTCTTACATTAGCAATATCCATCTAATTAATCTTAGTTTGGAATCTTTCTTTTGCATTAGATATTTAATAGCAGAGTGATCAGTATGCATAATACATTTAGTTCCAATTAGATAAGGCCTAAATTTATCAAAAGCATAAACAATTGCTAATAGCTCTTTTCAAGAATCGTATAATTCATTTCAAGCATTATTAAGAGTTTTACTAAGCATAAGTATATAACTTTGAAAATTTTATCATATCTTTGCTCAAGTGTCGCTCCTATAGCATAATCACTAACATCACACATAAGTTCAAATGGTTTCTCCCAATCAGTGTGAAACTATTATAGATGTTGTGATTAATTTATCTTTTAATAATTCAAAAGCATTTAGGCATTCGATCGTGAATTCAAATTTCTTGTCCTTTTGTAAAAGTTGGCATAGAGGTTTAGTAATTTTTGAAAAATCTTTTATGTAGCGTATGTAGAATCCAGCATGTCCAAGGAAACTTTTTACCCCTTTTACTGTAGTTGGAGGTGGTAATTTAGCTATAACTTGAACTTTTGCACGTTCCATGTCATTTTTTGAAATTTTATGCTCTAATACAATTCCTCCTGCAACCATAAATTGACATTTCTCCCAATTTAGAACTAAGTTAGTTTTCTCGCATACCTCAAATACTTTTTCAAGATGATTCAAGCATGCGTCAAATGACGTTCCAAATACAGAGAAATCATCCATAAATACTTCTATTCCATCATCAATTAATTTACTAAATATAGACATCATACATCTCTGGAATGTTGCAGGTGCATTACATAATCCAAAAGGCATTCTTCGAAAAGCAAATGGTCCATAAGGACTAGTAAATATAGTTTTCTCTTGTTCCTCAGGAGCAATAGGTATCTGATGATAACCGGTATATCCATCTAAAAAACAAAAATATTTATGTCCGGCTAATCTATCTAACATTTGGTCTAGAAATGGTAATGGGAAGTGATCTTTCCTGGTGGCTGTATTTAATTTTCTATAGTCAATACATATATGCCATCCAGTAACTTGTCTTATAGGTATTAATTCATTAATTTCATTAGCTTTAACGGTCTCTCCTTTCTTAGGAATAAAGTGAATTGGGCTTACCCAAGCACTGTTCGAAATAGGATATATAATACCATTATCTAACCATTTTAATATTTCTTTCTTAACTACTTCTTTCATTATTGGGTTTAATCTCCTTTGAGGATCTACTCTTGGCTTATGTTCAATATCTAAATTAATTCTGTGCATACAGATTGAAGGACTAAATTTTTTAATATCTGCTAAAATTCAACCAAAAGTTTTCTTATATTTTTTTAATGTGTCTAACAGTTTTTGTTCTTGTGATTCATTCAATTCAGCTGATATAATAACTAGCAGGGTTGAATAGTTACCTAAGTAAGCATATTTTAAATGATTAGATAAAATTTTTAATTCTAGTTTAGAAGGTCTAATAATTGACGGAACTATATTCTTTTCAGCGTTTTCAGTATTATTCAACATTTCAAAATTTTCTCGTATATAATCTAATTCTTCATTATCCGCTTCTTTAATTAATTCTATATTATATTTTTCTAATTTTTCTTCAAAATATTCTTTAGAATGTTCATTTTGCAAATGTTCAAGTATTTCCATTCGAAAAAATTCATCATCTTTTTCTAAAGCAGGATTTTTCATTGATTTTGCTATGTTAAAAGTTATTTTTTGATCATTTACTCTCATAGTCAATTCTCCTTTGTGAACATCCATTATAGCTTTTCCAGTGGCTAAAAAGGGTCTTCCTAATATTATGGGAATTTCTTTATCTTCTTCCATATCTAGAACAATAAAATCTACCATGAAGATAAATTTATCCACTTTTACTAACACATCTTCAATAACGCCCTTAGGATAAGTCACAGAACGATCGGCTAACTGAAGAGTTACTGAAGTAGGTGAAATTTCTCATAATTCTAATCTTTAAAAAATTTATAGAGGCATTAGATTAATGCTTGCTCCTAAGTCACACAAAGCTTTTTCATAAAATTTTTCTCCAATAACGCCAGGTATAGTGAAACTACCAGGATCTTTTAATTTTTCAGGAAGCTTTTTCTGAATAATTGCACTACACTCTTCGCTAAGTGCAACAGTTTCATTATCTGTGAATTTTTTTTATTTAAAATATCTTTCATAAATTTTATATAATTAGGCATTTGTTCTAATGCTTCTACAAAAGGAATATTTACCGTTAATTTTTTTAAAATTTCAAGGAATTTAGCAAATTTCTTATATTTTTTATGTTGCTTTAGTCGTTGAGGAAATGGTGGTGGTAGTTTTTCTATAGATATTTTCATAGGGATCAATGGATATTCTAAGTTTTGATCTTGTTGATCCTTTACTTTTTCGATTTCCACTTCCTCATTTTTACTTTCTGTTTCTTTCTGAATTTTAGTTTCTAACTCTTTTCCATTTCGTAATTGTATTGCTTTAATTTGTTCTTTTCCTTGGTCTTTCAGATTTATTTCCACATTACTAGGAAAAGTTCCAGGAATTCTATTGTTAAGCGCGGTAGCGATATATCCGAGTTGATTTTCAATATTTTTAATTATTGTTCCTTGATTTTGTAATTGTTTCCTTGATTTTGCATGTGCTGACCCATGCTTAATGTTAATTCTTCTATAGATAACTTCTTATCTTTAAATTGAGTGTTATTAAATCCAGGTGGATAAGAAGGTTTATAATTCGTATTTCCTCGATTAGGTGGATTTCCTATAGAGTTGTTCATCCATTGTTGATTAGCTGTATTGTTATTCCAATTAAAATTTGGATGATTCTTCCAACCAGGATTATAATAATTCACATAAGGATTATTGGGTCTATTATTAATGGCATTTATAGTTTCATAAGGAGATTGAGAATCTATAATTTGTCTAGATGAGTTTTCTTCTAATATAGTAGGAGAGTAATTCATTCCAAAATGATCTAATTTCTTTGATATAGCAGCAATTTGAGAAACTAACATAAATATTGCATCATTTTCATGAACACTAGCTATCTATTTAGGATTTATCGTTTCAGCAGGCCATTGAAAATTATTAGTAGCCATTTCTTTGATTAACACATAGGCTTCATCAAATGGTTTTGACATTAATGAACCTCCAGCAGCAGCATTAATGATTGATCTAAGAGGTCCTACTAATCCATTGTAAAAAGTTTGTATAATTAACCAATCTAGTAACGCATGAAGTGTGCATTTCCTAAGAAGTTCCTTAAATCTCTCCCAAGCTTCATATATGGATTCTCCATCAAACTGACCAAAAGATGTTATATCATTTCTAAGTTTTGCAGTTTTCGAAGGAGGAAAATATTTGGATAGAAATTTTTATGATAATTCTCCCCACATTTTAATATATCCAGGTGCTAATGAATTTAACCACATCTTAGCCTTATCCCTTAAAGAAAAAGGAAAAAGCCTAAGTCTAATAAGCATCATTAGATACTCCTTCATATTTAAAAGTAAAACATAGTTCCAAAAACTAAGCAAGATGTAAATTAGGATCTTCATTAGTGTGAACCACTAAATTGATTATTCCGTACCATTTGGATAATTGCGGGTTTAAGTTCGAATGAGTTAGCGACTACATCGTGGTTTTGATAGTTAGGTGAATTTCATCTAATGTAGGGTTGACATAATCTCTTAATGGTCTTTGTTGGTTTATATTTTCAATTTCTGGATTATTTGCCATTTGTGTTAAATTTATAATTTCTCTCTTTTGTTTTCTAATTCTTTTAATTGTGCGCCCTAATTCTGAATCGTAAGGTATTAAATTTTCGTTTCCAAATTTACGCATACAATTTTTAAGTAAAATTTAAAATAGTCCGTTACTCTAGTAATTATTTTAATAATTCTATTAATTACCTTAATAATTACTTTACTTCCCCGGGAACGGCGCAAAAAATTTGATCCACTTTTCGATATTTATACTTACAACTATGATATGAAAATTAGCAACGGCACCAAAAACTTGATCCCACGCTGAATATATATATATATATATATATATATATATATATATATATATATATATACTGATGATTATGTTATGGAAATTATGATTTATAATGTGGATACTACGCAAGTATACATATCGTTATCAAGTAATATTGGGCTCTAATGGACTCCTAGATATCGATCCTACAAGGAAGTTAGAGAATTTTAAAGACAACTTAAAGTAGATTTACTTACTAATCTAGTATACGGAAATTAAGAACACTTAAACTATAATAAACTAATGCTTAAAAAGGTCGAATATAAGATTTCAAAAAAGTATCTTTCTCCTTGTTTGAGAGAATTAAGTGAATGAAGAATTAAATGAGTTTTTAATTGTATTGTGCCAAATAGGAGCATTCCTATTCTTCACCCTTTGATCCAAGTGCAAAGAACATTGACTAGTCTTATGTTTGGTTACTAAATCTGTGGCTAGGCTGGGAGGATACCGACTGCCACTTCAGAGCTCCCACGTTTCCCTCGCATGAGGGCTAACATCTACACTTCAGCTCCCAAACAATAGGAACAAATTGAAGATTTTAGTCTTTCATACTAAAATTTTCAATTCTACGCCCGATAGTTAATATTTCCCTATTTATTTGCACCCTCTTTCCAAAGCTTTTGACTTCCCTGAATCTTAGATGTAATCTTTACTATAGTTGATAATTCAACATATGTTAACAAATCAATTGGCCAGATTGAAAGTAAATTAAGATTTAAGTAAAAGATTAACACAATTTCTATTTTGATATTTTTAGGCACAACTACTTTAATTCATCATTTCACAAAATCTCGATAACAAGGAGAAAGACTAAGGAAACTACTCAGAATGCATAAGAAAAATAACACAAATCATGGATTTCATTAAAGTTAACAAACAATAAACAAATATACTTATCTCAATTCTTCTCCCTGACGTACTCTCGAAGTTCCTTTGACTCTTCCTTCTAGTACAACACACTTAATTAAACTCACCAAAACGCTAAACACACTTAAACACTCTATCTACACACTAGGAAGACTCTATATAGAAACTAAAAGACTCTAGAATGACACACAACTGACTAAAATTCGTCTCTATTTATAGGAGTCAAATCTCCAAAGGTTGCTTAAGCACCTCTTCAAAAAGCATCCAGGTTCAATGTATCTGGCTCAAATTAACTGTCCGCCGTCGGCGGGCTCGTTCTCGTTGTCGGCGGGCTTCTAGAAGATGGATAAAACGCGCGATCTCGCTGTCAGCGGGCTCGATCTCGCCGTCGGTGAATTCCTTATAATATATTCAAAACTTTCGGGAAAAACTCGCCGTCGGTGGCATTTTCCTTGCCATCTGCGGGATAGTTCACTTTTCATCTATTTCAGTCCTTTTTGATCCAAATTAGCTTCTTTTCATTCTTTTTGCTTTTAGTACTTATAAATCTTCATTCCTACAATAAAATAAAGAAAATACCTTCCTTTAAAGTGCAATTTCATATAAAATTGGTATGAATTTCTCAATACATTTTTCTATGGTCACTTATCATTTCTTCTTTGTCTTTCTCTTTAATATTCTTTATTGTCTTTTCAGAGGATATTATTTTCTTTATAGGAGTATAATATGCTGCATCTTGATGTATACCGATTTCATGGATTGAAAATGACTGTAAATCTCCTATAATACAACATTCTTGTCCTTTCTATAGATACTTAGTACATTGATGCAATGAAGAAGTAACCATTTTATGCTCATGAAGCCATAGTCTACCAAGTAGAGCATTAAAAGAGGTATCAGAGTCGATAATATGGATTTTTTCCGTTGTTGTCAAGTCATTTATTTTTAGGAGCAATGTTATTGATCCAAGAGCTCGTTCTCCTTGTTGATTAAATCCTCGTAACATCATTGTATCTCTTAATAGTTGAGATGCGTCAATATCCAAATATGCAAGAGTTTTTAGATTCATTATGCTAATCGAGGCACCCGGGTCAATAAGCACCCTTGAAAGTGTTGTGTCATTTATGTTGACTGTGATGTACAGTGGACGATTATGTTCAGTTGTTTCGAGCAACAAGTCATTATCTGAAAAGGTAATTTTTGTTGATTCTTCTAATAAACAGACTTCATTATGAAGTTGAGCTAAACAAATATCTGGGTCTGAAAGAGCTTTTATTAGTGATTCTCTCATTTCTTTGGAGAGCTTAAGAGTGTCATAGATGTTCAATTTTGCTGGTAACTTTCTCAAATGAGCTAACACATTATAGTCCACTTTATTGTGAAGATCATTCTCCTTTCTTTCAAGTAATTGAGGGTTTATTGGAGGAATGATCTTTTCTATCCTTTTCTTGTGGAGCCATTCTAGGAGGCAAAACCTTTCCGCTCCTCAAATTGATTTCAACTATTTCTTCAAGTTGGCTATCCGACTCTTTTACCTCTGAGTCAGAAGATTCCAATTCTATGGAAATTGGGTTTCCTTGTAATTGGAGTATAGCAGTGTCATTTTTATCTTTATCATTGTCAGAATTATCATCAATGTTTTTGTCATTTTGGTCATTTTTAGATTGATCGAAATCATGTACGATTTGAGTATTGTTTGCAGGATTATGATTTGCACAATCATTCTTAGAAGCATCACCCAAAATAGACAGAATGTAAGCAAAACTAACATTATTATTATTCACAGCAGTACCAAAAAGGAAATCATACAAAGTCATTGGTTCAAGGATTTTTCATCCTTCATCCGATATAACTATCCTAGTAGAAGATGAAGAAACATAAGAACTATAAAATACAAAAGGAACAGTAGTCCCCATACCTGGAAGACCTCTAATCTTCTTTGGTTCTTTATTTTTTTCTTCTTTTCTTTCTTGGAAGGTTTTGTAACTTGATAGTCTGTAAAGATCTTTTCAAGAGCTTTGCCTCGAGTAGTGTCATCTTTGTTGGAAAACTTATCTGCTGAAATCATATTGACTGAACCTTTTTCAGGCTCTTTCAGATATTCTTTCGGGATAATTATATTTCCTTCTTTAAAGTTGCACTCTAACCAGTCTTTGAAGACAAAACAATCTTCAATCTTGTGTCCAAGCATTCTATGGTAAGGACAATAATTGGGATTGTCCTTCATATCAACTTCTGCTGGCCTTTTAGCTTCTGGTAACTTAAATTCTGGAATTTTAAGTAAGCTATAGAATATTTTGCTAATAGCCTCAGTTTTAAACAGATATTCTTTATTCATTCTTTCAGCCATCGTTTTCTAATCTGTCGGTACTGGGATTGGCTTTTGAAGTTATAGTTGAGTAGAGGTTTGTGATGATGAGTGGTTCTGCCGTGATTGTTTCTTTTGTTCAGGTTGAACCTGCATCACTTTTTTACCTTTTTCTACAACGTTTCCTGGTTTCTTTTCAAATGTCTTAACAATCTTTGTCTTTTCAACCTTTTCAGTTACGCTCATTTGCTTCGCTTCTTCTTGAAGATTGGCAGCTTTACTGAGCAATTTCTCAAATTTCTTTATTGTAAATCCTTTAAGCATAAAGGCTATAGGACCATGAATATTCTTAAGTAATATTTCAACAGCATGTTGTTCTTGAAGTTGTGTTTCACATTTCATGCTGAGATTTCTCCAGCGTAGATTATAGTCCACTAAACTTTCTCCTGGTTTCTGCTTTTCTACCACCAAGTCACCAACAGTAGTGTGATGTTGTGCTCCAAAGAAATCGTTGAATAAAGAGACTTTCAAGCTCTATAAAAGTTTTAAAATATTTGTTAGGAAGTTCAGCATACCAATCAAGGCAACTCCCGTAAGACTATTAACGAATTGACTGAACAAAGGAGCATCACTTCCTCCAGCATTGCAACAACTTGCTCCGAAGTGTGCTAAATGTTGGCGAGGATTACTAGTTCCATCAAACATTTTGAAGAAAGGGGGAACAAAACCTTTAGGGTATTGGACAGAATCAAATTCTTCCGGATATGGTCTACCCTTTGAAGTTAGTGATCCAGCTTTTACCTGAGCCATTGATTCTTTGATTTTTTGTTCTACCAATCATGTAATGTCTTTTTCTGGAATCCTGCTATGAGCGGAATCCTTTTTCTTTTGAGTACTTTCTTCAACATCAATTGGTTCTCTTTTATCTTCTAAGATATGTATTGCCTCTGGTCTAATAATTTCTATAGCAAGCAATGGGTTTGCTGGAGTATTTTATAGAGCTGCTGCCAACTCTTCCATTCTTTGTTCAAGACGACTGATTTTTTCATCTCATTGTTGGATAATTGCTCGCAATTCTTCTATTGCATCTTCTTCATTTCTCACTGAAGAAGTAGATCGTGTTTCCATCATATTTATTTCAGCTACTTCTTCGCTTGAGCTATTTGAAGTATTCTTTTTCCATAAGGAAAATTGTTTAATGTCTTCTTTCAACTTTTTGAGTCTTTCTTTAAATGTTAATTTGGGATGTTCTTCATAAGTTTTTTCTTGGGAATCCTTTTCAGGAGAACTCACAATATCTGAGACTTTCCTTGATGGATCTCGTCCCCATATATTATTTTTGAGTATAGGACGGGTTTCATGAGAAAATGTATGATCTACTTTTCGTAATTTTTGAGTCAAAGCATTCATTTTAGTAGATGTATTCTCTACTTCTGCTATTAACTTGTTATGTTTACTTCTGCCTTTTGTAATAGTGACATCTTTTATTCTTGGGCCCAGATGGAATTTTACTGGCACCCTAGTACAGTGTCGATCTAATGGGAATTGTTGATCCATTCCCTGATAAACAGGATTTTCAAGTGCTAATATTTTTCTTTTCATTGTTGCAGATACAACACATCCCATTTTATTAAATAGTTGTGCAATAGAACATTTGTCTTTTCGTGCTAGTCTTTTAAACACAGAATGTGCAGCATGAATTGACAAAGATTCTCTAGGTTGAAAATTATTATCCTCATACTCAACTGGAATTGGAAAATAAGGATTTTCTTTTGAAAAGGAAGGATTCCCAAAAACACTTTGCTCAAATTCAAGTGTTTCAAAATCATCATTTTCATTCCACCTCTTTTTCCTTTTATGAGTTTTATTTTTATGGGCATTATTAGAGCAAATGCCTATTTCATAAGTAGATGGTGGAATATCATCTTCCTCATAAATTTTCTTGCCTTTTCTGTCAGTTTGTCTTTTCATTTCCTCAGAAGTATATGGTTCCTCAGGTGCATATTCAGTTATACCTTTTGTAAAATTGAGAAAATCTTCGTAAGGTTGTAGGTCAAAATCATCAAAAGAGTTTATATCAGTTTAATATGGATTATCTATATCAGTTTGATATGGGTTATCTATATCAGTTAGATATGAATTATCAAATGCAAATTCATTTTCATCAAATAATCCAAAATCATTCTGATAAAGACAAAATTCTTCTTCAATAGGTGTATCTTGATAATAAGAAAAGATTGAATTTGGGGATTCCATTGCCACTTTTCTGGAAATTTAAGACAAGCAAAATGTTATTGACTTATTTATGAACTGGAATTTTGTCTTTATAAAATGTTAAATATTATAAGGATGTAATCCTTATTTTTCAAAATGTCAAAATGAAAACAAGTGATAACAAAAGATGAGAAGAAAGAAACTCCCCAGCGGAGTCGCCACTCTTTGATGGCGATGAAATATATGTATCACTAAATGTCAAAAAGGTCAAGGAGTCGCTACTCTATTTAATATTGCCCTAATCTTATTTCTATAGATCCTATAAAGGAATTTAGAAATTCAAAGATGATAAGGGCTAAAAGAGAATAGTAGAAAAGGATGTCTATGATAATTCATATAAGAGAAAATTCTAGAATACCATATTCTAGATTCTTTTACATGAGGAAAATCATAAAGTTTTGATAACCATAGATTTCTAGATATAATATTTATCATGGGTTCTTTTAAATCTCCTATAGTTAATTATATCTTAGGCAATTTTATAATTGTCTAAGAAAACTTTTGATTAATGTTAATCACTTGTTTTCTAGAAATGATTTATTTTTAAGGAGAGATGTACCCACTATCAATCTTAAATGTCATTTTTGTCATGTTAATTTATGTAGTTTTATTGTCTTTTGTTTTTGTCGTTTTTGTTTTGTTTTGATCTCATGGCTATCCAAAAAGTTTGTGTTTTGTTTTGTTGTTTGTCATTTCAATTTTTGTTTTGTCAATTTTACTGTTCAACAAGTTTTAATGTTTTGTTTTGAGTTTTTTGAATATCCTAATAGTTTTAATTTTTGTTTTTCGTCGTGACTTCGTGTCGTCCTGCAAAACAAAGTTAGCACACTCTATAACATGCAAAGGAAATCTAAACGAAGTTAATATCATTGTTTTATTTTATTTATCCTGCAAAACAAAGTTAATGCATCTTATAATATACAAAGAAAATCTAACATTTATTCTTAACCTGCAAGAAAAGGAATGTTAAATTGATTAAAAAAAAGTAAATCTAATAAATATTTAGATTAGATTTAACTTTAGTGTCATTTGAGTGTTAAATTTAAATTTTAATATTTTAGATTCAGTGTAGTTTGGATCTAAATGTATTTAACAAGAAATCAGATTTTAATGTTTTAGATTCAGTGTCGTTCAAAAAAAATTATTAAATCATTTTTAGATTTGAATCAATTCTAAAAAAGTAAGATTTTAATATTGAACTTATCATTTTTATAAGTTTAGTTTGAGTCAAACTTGACGTAGAATTAAGTTTGATTTGAGTTGAATTTAATAATAAGTTTGATTTGGATCAAACTTATTGTAGAATTGAGTTCAATTTGAGTTAAACGTAATTTATTTAAGTTAGAATTTAGTTCGATTTGGGTCGAACTTAATTATAAGTTTGATTTGAATCAAATTTAATGTCGTAATAAGTTTAATTTAAGTTAAACTTAATTTTAAGATTGTTTTTAAAGTTAGGTTCTTTTATGTTGAATTTAAAGTTTAAGTTGACTTGGGTTAATGTTAGGTTCAATTTAGGTTAAACCTAAATATAGGTTAGGTTCGTTTATGTTTAACCTAAAAGTTTATGTTTTAACTTAAGTTCATGTCTGTTTGAATTTAAGTTAAAAGTTGATTTAAGTTAGGTATGAGTTGAATCTAAGGTTGAGTTAACTTGGGTTCATATTCGTTTGAACCTAAGTTATAAGTTGGTTTGGGTTCAAGTTGGATTGAACCTAAATTGAGGTGTATTTGGGTTTAAGTCAGGTTAAACTTAAGTTAGTTGTATGACCTAAATTTGATGTTGACTGAACTTAAGTTTGATTTAAGTTTTTTTGTTTGTTTATTATTTAATCTTAGTTTTGTTTGATTAATTAGACTTAATTTTAATTAAGTTTAGTTAATTAAGGGCTAATTAAGTTTGATTTGGTTGATATTTAATTAATGAACTGAACTTAATTTGGATTAAGCTTAGTTAATTAAGAGTTAATTAAACCTAATTTGGATAAGATTCAGTTAATTAACTAAACTTAATTTGGATTAAATTCAGTTGGCTACGGTTAATTAAACCTAGTTTAGGTAAGGTTTAATTGATTAATTAGACTTAATATGGGTTGTCTAATTGTTTAAGGTTAATTAAACCTAGTCTAGGTAAGGTTTAATTGATTAATTAGACTTAATATGGGTTAAGTCTAATTGTTTAAGGTTAATTAAACCTAGTTTAAGTAAGGTTTAATTGATTAATTAGACTTAATATGGGTTAAGTCTAATTTTTTAAGTTAATTAAACCTAGTCTAGGTAAGGTTTAATTGATTAATTAGACTTAATATGGGTTAAGTCTAATTATTTAAGGTTAATTAAACCTAGTCTAGGTAAGGTTTAATTGATTAATTAGACTTGATATGGGTTAAGTCTAATTGTTTATGGTTAATTAAACCTAATTTAGGTAAGGCTTAATTGATTAATTAGACTTAATATGGGTTAAGTATAATTGTTTAAGGTTAATTAAACCTAATTTAGGTAAGGTTTAATTGATTAATTAGACTTAATATGGGTTAAGTCTAATTGTTTAAGGTTAATTAAACCTAGTTTATGTAAGTTTAATTGATTAATTAGACTTAATATGGGTTAAGTCTAATTGTTTAAGGTTAATTAAACTTAATGTAAGTAAGTTTTAAGTGGGTTAACTAGGTTTAATGTGGATTAAGCCTAATTAAGGTTTAATGATACTTAAACCTAATGTAAGTAAAGTTTATGTTGATTAACTGAGTTTAGTAGAGGTTAAACTTAGTTAAGGTTTAAATGTTGATTAAACCTAATTTAAGTAAGGTTTATGTTAAATAACTAGGTTTAGGATAGGTTAGACTTAGTTAAGGTTTAAATGTTGATTACACCTAATTTAAGTAAGGTTTATGTTAATTAACTTGGTTTAGGATAGGTTAAACCTAGTTAAGGTTTGCATGTTGATTAATGTTGACCTCATTTTTGATGAGGTCTTCTCTTCTTCTTTTTAGTACTTAGGATCTAGCCTTAGGCTTTTCCTTTGACTATCTTAGAGGGTTAGAATTGGGACCCACCACTTAGAAGTTCAAACCACTTCTTAACTCCCTACAAACTCCACAAACTTGACTGTAGACCCCTAATCACCTAGAGGGTTGAAATCAAATGTGGAAGTTTAAAGGATGAGTTCCTATAAGACTCTTTGGCCTTAGGACTACCCTGGGTGGCCTGGTCTGGTGAAGGGATGACTTACACATGCACTACATTCATACACTACACTTTCACACACCTATACCCAACTTGATCTCCTGACTCATGTAGGTGATTCACATGGATGGTTCTTAACCCCTAAGCCCTTGGCTAAGAGGGTTAGGAACAACATAGTGGATGCCTCAAATGAGTCCCTTCATGGCTCATGTGGGCTTGATATGGATTCATAGCTCATGTGGGCTTGATATGGATTCATGGCTCAACCAAAATGATTTTATTCTACTTATATTCACCCAATCTTCAATTTTCCAAATTTTCAATTTTTTACCCCTGGACCCTACACCCGCTTAGCCTACCTAAAACCCTTGAAATCCTTCAAAATTTTCAAATCACCCAAAAATTTCCCAAAACCAATCCCAAACATTTCCACATTACTCAAATTGATCATCTATAGCCAAAAATACCAAAAATTCCAAAAATACCTCCCAATACCCTCCAAATACCCAAAATACCCCTCTTGACCCAAAAATCCAAAAATTCAGAAAATTCCCAGAAAATTCCAGAAAATCCCAAATATTCCCAATTTCATTTTGTTCAACTACACCATGGGCCAATTTTGTCAATTTACTCCACTTTTATCAAAACCCCCAATTTGACCCATTTTAACCCTAAGTGAACCCAATGTCAAACCAAACCTACCCAATTGACCCAAATCCTGGTCCAATTCAATTCTAAACTTCAATTAAACATTCCCAACACCAATCTAGACCAAATACAAGTCCAATTTGATTGACATTTGGATCCAATTTCACTTTTGGCCTTAAGCCCAAATTGGACCCATGACCCAAACCTAACCCAAACTCACCCAATTCAACTCCAATTAACCCCAAATCTTTTCTAAACCTCCCTTAACATCCCTAAAAACAAAACCCTAACATGATTTGCACAAAATTTGGACCCAAACCCCTCTCAAATTCAACCCAAAACCAAAAGGCCCAATTTTGACCTAAACCCAAACCTAACCCAAATAAGCCCAAACCCCAAAACCAAAACCCAACCAAAGCCAAAACCTCTTTGAAACACTCCCATAAATGTTTCCCAGCATTTATTTTACATTAATTTCAACCCTAGCCCAACATTGGCCCAAGTTAGCCCAATTTCACCCATATTAGCCCATTCACCAAAGAAGCCCAAATTCAACCCAATTCAAACCCAAATCACTCCCAATTTGCTTCAAATCACTCATGACACATCTATGAACTAAACACAACATTTTTTTGGTCCAATCCTTTACAAAATTCCCATCCATAAATTTATTTTCAAACCAAAGGCCCACTTTCTTAAGCCTTCCTAAAAGCCTAAATTTCATGCTAAAGCCCATATGACAAATTCTTCTTATCATACCCTTAATTAAAATCATCCATAAGTTCAAATCAATCATCAAATGATTCCAAATTAAGCCCCATACAAATTCCCATCAAATTACCAAAATTTCTAAGATCCAT
This sequence comes from Papilionanthe hookeriana x Papilionanthe teres, assembly GCA_022702705.1. Lineage (NCBI taxonomy): Eukaryota > Viridiplantae > Streptophyta > Magnoliopsida > Asparagales > Orchidaceae > Papilionanthe > Papilionanthe hookeriana x Papilionanthe teres. The sequence goes on along the minus strand of CM040422.1, from coordinate 168,480,338 downwards.
TTTCATGAAATTGACCAAGCTTTTCCCCAAGCCAAAGACAAGCCATGAAGCCATGCATGAGCCCCATAGGAGCCATGAGAGCCATGGAATCCACTTTCCACCTCACCAAACCATTAATGGTAAGAGAGAGGGTCTCTTTCTTAAACCCTTTTTAAGCCCTTTTTACCTTAAGCATGATACACTCTAAACCATGTTTAGCCACCTCACCATGGATGGGGACTTCACTACCACAATTTAGCTGACCCAAATGATTCCCCCTCAGCCCAAGGTCAAGCCTTGGATGGTGAACCAAGCACAAATACTTGGGTTGACCTAAACCAAGCAAAAATCACCCCTTTCCCATTCCATTTCAATTCACCACCTTTACACATGGAAACCATCAATCGAACTCACGAGAATCAAGCTCGACCTCACCGACCCTGAGGGTGACCCATGCCTGCCGGCCAGCCGCCTGGGTCGCCGGAAAACACCACACCCGAGAGCTCACATGTGAGCCAAACTTTGGAATTCCACGTTGCTGAGCTGCCCCATGCCCAATGGCCATCATGGCCGTTCTTCCCATGCCCAGAGCAGCTCGATCCCAACCCTCGGTCATCCCCGCGAGGCTCTCCAGCCCACCTCTATTTAAACCCGACCCCCTCACGGCCATGAGAGGAGAGTTGCACAAACCTTGCCGAAACTCGCCAAAATTGTTCCAAACCCTACTCCATAATTAGAGCAGTTGATCCCCAGTGTCAATTTGCTCTAATCCCCACCAACAGAATCCAATTTCTTAACTAAAATTTCAACCAAAACTAGGACACTTTGCCACAGTGAGCCAATCCTCAAATTGATCGGTCCTACACCTTCATTGGACCAAGAGGAGAAGTTTCCCATCGAAAGCCCCATCTCCGGGCCACCCGGCTGCTCCAGCTCTCCAAGCTTTGTGATCGGTCGTGGTCACTTTCATAGCTAGCAATTCACTGCACCAGGAGACTTCATCTGGAGCTTGCTGGGATCCAATCGAAGGTGACACAACCCTCAGATCGAAGCCACACTTCTCTGAGCAAAGGTATGGCCTCACTCTTCTTCCCGAGCTTCTAAACATTCTCCATTTTCATTGAGTCAATTTCATGCCACATAAACCGTATGGATGTGTTCGTCTTCTCGAGACGAATCCATAGAGCATAAGAACGTTCAATTTGGTCAAGTATCGAGTGAGATCTTAGGCATAGAAGACGGACGGCTCTCGGGTAAGGACGCCTGGGGGCGATGAACGGATGCCGTTCATTTAATACACGCGCGGACGAACGGCTAGGATCGCGCCGGATTAGGAGATGGAACGACACAGCAGGCCCCCGGAGCGCTGAGTCAGATGGCGGCATCGAATCGGAGAGCGCCACGCGGCGTTTCGGAGCTGCCGAGGTTGATGCGGCGCCGCGTGGATAAATAGAAAATTAGGGTATTTTCTCGATTTATTTAATTCCCTAAACTTCAAAAATCCATAACTTTGTGTAGGAAAATCGGAAAAATAAAATAAAAATATCCTCTTGCTCGCTGACCGTGAGGAGAATAATGTGGAAAAGAAATCATTTAATTTCATCAAGTATTTTATTTTTAATGATTTATTTCCCTTCTGCATTGTTTTAATTCTCCATGCAAATAGGAAATTCACCATGGTATGAGACCATAGGGCTTTTGAAGCCTCTGAATTTGGGGACATTCCCCGAATTTTCCAAAGTCGAGGCTATCCCTATGAGAAGTTATTGATTTTTCAAATTCATGTTACTGTTTTGAGTATTTTAATTCCAATAATTAGCAAGTTGTGAAATAAATTCTAGGAAAATTTGGTGATGTCTCTTATGACCAGAGGACCCTAGGAAAAATAAGTTTTGAATTAATTCATTTAAAATAACCCTAATTGGCTTAAACATCCAAAATAGCTCCTTAATTAATTAGAGCTAATCATACATCAAATTGACTTGAAATCAATTCTCCACTGACCTTGAGGATAAGAGGAACCCACCATAAAAAATTGAAGTCAATTGGACTTGGTTAGCCCTACTAAATGGGTTGATTAAACCATTTAATCAATTTGAATTTCAAAAATTCATAACTTTCAAAATACCTTTCAAAAATTCACCAAATTAGTTTTGGAGCCTCTCTGATATTAGGGGAATTTAAAAAAATTAAAATTTCAATTTTCTAAAGAAGTTGATTTTTTGGTATTATTTTAATATTTTAATAATTAAAAAATAATAAAAATCATAAAAATAATAAAATTCTCCAGAATGTCACATTTTGAATTTTAATCACTTAGGAACAAACCCCATATTTTTCTTAGGTCTATTTAATGAGATATTAAATTTTAAAGCCCTAGGGTAATTTTAAAATTAAAAAAATGTATTTTCTAGCATTTTCACTAAAATAATTATAATAAATCAAAGAAAAATCAGAAAATTGTAAAAATTGATTCTCTGATTTCCTTGATATCAGAGAGAGTTTTGAAAAATATAAAATTAATTTTTCAACCTTTACTTTATTTTTAAATTAATTAATACTCCAAAATTTAAAATAATTATAATAAAAATAATATAATTCAAAAAATCACCAAAATTGGTCCAAGTGGTCCTATGGTCATTAGGAATGTCCCATAATTTTCTTAAGGACAGAAACTCTCCCTTGGTTATGTTATTAAATTTTTCTTGGAAATCCCTATTTTCTACCAAAAATAATTATATAAATAAATTAAATACAGAAAAATCACATTTTCTCCTCTCATTTCTTTATTGACATATGAGTGAAGTCACATAAAAATTTCAAATTCATTTAAGCTCAATTTAGTGAGTTATCAAATTATTAAGCTTGGAGGGCAAAATGGTAATTAAAAATTTTAACCCTTAATTAAAACTTTAGGTTTAATAAAATTAACAAATAAAATATTTGATCTTAATCTGATTTGGATGATTGAAATTCAAATAATTAAATGGTAGAAACCTACTAAATAATTTGAAGATAATTAAAATAAACCTTAATTAAATAATTGATTAAATTTGGAAGAATAATAAAATTGGAATTATTAAATAGGGATATTATTAGGAAGAGATTTATTCTTTAATTTAAAAATCCCTAAATTAATCATCTCAATAATATTTAATTCCTAATTAAAAATGATAATTAAAATTTAAGTTTTAAAATGTTAAAGGATTTAATCATTAAATTAAATTAAAGTTAATTTATTAAACTCTTTTTAAAATTTCAATTAAATTAAAATTAAAAATAAAATTAAATTAAAGATTAAATTAAATTAAATCAAACAAATTAAATAAACTAAATTAAATTAAATTAAAACATATTAAATTAAATTAAATTAAATTAAATTAAAACATATTAAATTAAATTAAATTAAATTAAATTAAATTAAATTAAATTAAATTAAATTAAAATAAAATAAAAATAAAATCAAATCAAATTAAATTAAAATTAAATTAAAAATTAAAATTAAATTAAAAAAATTAAAATAGAAATTAAAATTAAAATTAAAATAAAAATTAAATTAAAATTAAAACTAAACCAAATTAAATTAAATTAAAGTTAAATTAAATTGAATTAAATAACATCACCTAAGACATAAAGAAATTAAATATAAAGTAACTTGAACACTATTCCAAATTTAAATCCGATAATCGAAATTAAATCACAAACCATTTGAACACCAATTTGCCTTCGAAAACTTTGGTTATCATAACTCCTAAACGAACATTAAATGAAATGTTACTTCACTTATAGGATATTCAAATGTCCTAGTTCAATCGAGCAAGATAACAAAACTCGAATTCTCGGACGATTAATTCATTTGTATAATTAAATTCATTTGGACTTAAAACAATTCTAGCAATATTGAAAAGATGTTAAAGATTCTTCTTAAGCACTTCCTCGATATGATAGAATACTTATAAGAACAATTGAACTTAATTGTTCTTTGATGAAGAAAATTGTCCTCAAACCAAAACACAAGAACCTAGACGTCATAGGAAATGACTAGCTATAGGATTAGGAACTTGGTAGAAAACCATAACCATTTCCTTAGCTTTACCTAGGAACTTGCTTAAACATTCTAATTGTGTTTTAAGTGCAGCTTGGGATGACGGGAAGACCCTCCAGGTACGCTTTTATTTTATTGCAATTTACCTTATTGCAATTTATTTAATTGCATTGCACTTACTTTTCTTGAATGATAAACAACTGTTGCATAAAAACCCACACCTTTAGGATAGTCCCTAAAACTGAAATTAAAACTAAATTAAAAGTCATTACAAGATAAAATTCACCGCCACAACATTTTAAAATATAAAGCAACTCAAAATTTAATCACAAACAGAACACAAAAACTACAATTACAACTAAATTAAAACGTCTTGTTGGATGATCGGGAATACCTCGGATGATGTAACCTACGTGTTGCTAACGGGATTTCCCACGATCTAAATGAAAGTGTGGAACTCATTCGATTGAGTTTAGCAAATTCATCCGGACTAAGTGAATCCGATAAAAATAACGATGCCGGAAGGATGGAACCGTGGGATCTTAACCGGTGTTGTTATAATCAACTTTAAGATTTGTTTTAATTAAAACATAAAAACACATGGAAATTAAGATTTTCTCTAAACCAAAACACTTTTCTCATCTCCTGATTTATGACTTCTATAACTAAACCTCTGCAACAACAAGGAGCCCGAGCATGGTGGGCAAGCACGGCCATCGTCATCAGCAAAACCTGAGTCTACTTCAGTAAAACTTTCCTAGAATTAAATAACCAAGCCATAGGATTTCGAGGTAGTTTGCCTAGTGCAACATAAATCCTCAACTCTTCGTTAGGCATTTGCATTGCAAATTAAGCCCTAACCGGTCTTAGGACTCCGAGGTAGTCGTTTGGTACGACATAAATCCTCACATCGTCAAGGCTATTTGTATGATTTTATCATACAAATATAAGTCCTAATTAATTAAAATTGGCAAGATCAAAACATTAAATAGACATTAGGACTTTCCTAAATTTAAGCCAAACAATAGGATAGTCGGGAAATTACCGAAGTTCGCTTCGAATCTGTAATTTCTCCTACCTTTCTTCCTTTGAATTCCCAAAACAAAATATTCCAAATTTGATTCATTCCCTATTAAAATTCTAAAATTCAACCCCTTGAAAACTTAAACTTTGAAATTCTTGAGAGCAGAACTACTGATTATTATCGAGAGTTTTCTTAGGTGATTCCCATCACTTAAGATGTAATTAACTATAGGGGCTTGCCCTTATAGGGAATTTTAAGAACCTGAGTAATATAAACCCCGTTTAAAGCTTTCATATTAAGCAGGGGAATTTGTCGGCTTATAAAATTGGTTCGCAGACCAAACGGATGTCACAAATCTTCTAGTTTATTTAATCTAGCCCCATCGTCAAGCAGTGTGCTTATTCTTCGGGATAGATACACGGTTTGTGTTACAGTGCTCGTTTATATAAACTATTCGGGATGTGAGATTAGGTTGATTTCATATCTTAAAATTTTCAAACTTAAAATTATTCTCAAAATCAAATACTACTTTTCAAATTATTTATTTAAATTAAATTAAAAAATTCGCCGACAATTTCTATTAGGCGACCCCTCTTTTTAAAATACAACACACTTAACCTAAAAATAAGCCGCACAATTTCTGGCGACTCCGCTGGGGACAATTCCTCTCTCCATTTTAATCAGATAATTCTGCTTTCAAAGATCGGTAGCGTATCCATGTCCCTTGTGGATCAAGCTACCCTTCTTTCCGTTAGGATACTTTGTTCATTTCTACCTTGAACAAGTATAGCCAACATTCTCTTGGATTTAGGAGCCACTGTTTAGACACCCCTAAATAGAGAGGTTCCGAGATCCTTTTACCTCATTTCTGAGGTGGGGTGGACCACCAATAGGTGTTAGTTTAGGAGTAATCCTTCGAGTCGAGAAGTCTGTTGACCTCATTTTTGATGAGGTCTTCTCTTCTTCTCTTTAGTACTTAGGATCTAGCCTTAGGCTTTTCCTTTGACTATCTTAGAGGACTAGAATTGGGACCCACCTTTTAGAAATTCAAACCACTTCTTAACTCCCCGCAAACTCCACAAACTTGACCGTAGACCCCTAATCACCTAGAGGGTCGAAATCAAATGTGGAAGTTTAAAGGATGAGTTCCTGTAGGACTCTTCGCCTTAGGATTACCCCAGGTGGCTCGGTCCGGTGAAGATGCCGACTTACACACACACTACACCTATACACTACACTTTCACACACCTATACCTAACTTGACCTCCCGACTCATGTAGGTGATTCACATGGATGGTCCTTAACCCCTAAGCCCTTGGCTAAGAGGGTTAGGAACAACATAGTGGATGCCTCAAATGAGTCCCTTCATGGCTCATGTGGGCTTGATGTGGCTTCATGGCTCAACTAAAATGATTTCATTCCACTCAAGTTTACCCAATCTTCAATTTTCCAAAATTTTAATTTTTAACCCCCGGGACCCTACACCCGCCTAACCTACCTAAAGCCCTTGAAATTACCCAAATTTTTCAAAATCACCTAAATTACCCAAGATTCCCCAAAATCAATCCCAAACATTTCCACATCACTCAAATTAATCATCCATACCAAAAAATATCAAAAATTCCAAAAATACCTCCCAATACCCTCCAAATACCCAAAATACCCCCCTTGACCCAAAAATCCAAAAATTCAGAAAATTCCAAGAAAATTCTAGAAAATCCCAAATATTCCCAATTTCATTTTGTCCAACTACACCATGGGCTAATTTTGTCAATTTACCCTAATTTTGTCAAAACCCCCAATTTGACCCATTTTAACCCAAAGTGAACCCAATGTCAAGCCAAACCTACCCAATTGACCCAAATTCTGGTCCAATTCAATTCTAAACTTCAATTCAACATTCCCAATACCAATCTAGACTAAATCCAAGTCCAATTTGATTGACATTTGGATCCAATTTCACTTTTGGCCTTAAAGCCCAATTTGGACCCATGACCCAAACTTAGCTCAAACTCACCCAATTCAACTCCAATTAACCCCAAATATTTTCTAAATCTTCCTTAGCATCCCCACAAGCAAAACACTAACATGATTTGCCCAAAATTTAGATCCAAACCCCACTCAAATTCAACCCAAAGCTAAAAGGCCCAATTTTGACCTAAACCCAAACCTAACCCAAATGAGCCCAAACCCCAAAATCAAAGCCCAACCAAAGTCAAAACCTCTTTGAAACACTCCCATAAAAATTTCTCAACATTAATCTTACATCAATTTCAACCCTAGCCCAACATTGGCCCAAGTTAGCCCACTTTGACCTATATTGGCCCATTCACCTAAAGAGCCCAAATTCAACCCAATTCAAACCCAAATCACCCCCAATTTGCTTCAAGTCACTCATGACACATCTATGAGCTAAACCCAAAAATTATTTGGCCCAAGCCTTTACCAAAATTTCATCCCAAAATCCATTTTAAAATTCAAAAGCCCACTTTCCTAAACCATCTTAAAAGCCCATCTAAAACCATTTCAAAAAAAGCCCAAAATCCACCCTAAAGCCCACATGACATCTCCATTTGCCATCCACTTAATTAAAGCCATTACCTAAGTCCTAAATTCATCATCAAATCATTCCAAATCAAGTTTCATACAAATTTCCATCAAATTACCAAAAATTCCTAAAATCCATTTTCATGAAATTGACCCAATCTTTTCCCAAGCCAAATGGAGCCATGAAGCCATGCACAAGCCATATGCAAGCCATGGCAGCCACTTTACACATCACCATGTCATTTTTGGCAAAGGGAGGGAGTCCTTTAATGATTCCCTTAAGGGAGATTAAGCCTTTACATGACTCTTCTAAACCTTGATTAAACATAAATGTACTTAGATGGTGACTTCTCGCCACTAAGCTAGCTGACTTACTTGATTCCCTCAGCCCAGAAATCAGGCCTTGGAGGGTGAACCAAACCTAAATCCATGACTTGGACCCATTTAGACCCAAAATTAGCTCCTCCCCCATTCCATCTAAATCAAACCCTTTTCACATGGCCAATGCCAATTGATTGCACCAAGCCCCAGCCCTGACCTCCCTGACCAAGATGGTGACCAATGCCTGGCCGGCCAGCCACCACAGCCGCCGGAAACCACCAGGCCGAGAGCTCACATGTGAGCCCAACTTGGAATTCACACCTGCTGAGCTGCCCCATCCCCAGTGGCCATTGGAGCTGTTCTTCTCTTGCCAAGAGCAGCTGATCCCAAGCCCTAACTCTCCCCGGAGGCCCTCCACCCTTTCCTATTTAAACACCACCCCTCTCGGCCATGAGAGGTGCTCGAAACAAACCTTAAGGAAACTCGCCAAAATTGTTCCGGACTACTCCCCATACACAGAGCACTTGATCCCCACCGAAATCCCCCGCCATTTCTCATCTCGCGAGCTCAATCTCGTAGTTGAAATCCAAGCCCAAAACCGGGACACTTCTCCACCGTGAGCCAATCCCCAAATTGATTGGTTCTACACCTTCCCCGCACCGAGGGAAGGTGTCTACCAACAAAAGCCCCATCTCCGAGCCACCCAGCTTGCTCCAGCCTCCAAGCTTTGTGATCGGGCTTGGTCGAAATCACACCTAGACAATTCACCAGACCAGGAGACTTCATCTGGAGCTTGCTGGGATCCAATCGAAGGTGCAACAGCCCTCAGATCGAAGCCACACTTCTCTGAGCAAAGGTATGAGCTAATTTTTCATCCCGAGCTTTTGGAGATTCTCCATTTCAAATGCTTTAATTTCAATGCACGATCACCGTATAGATGTGTTCGTCTCTTCAAGACGAATCCATAGAGCATAAGAACATGAAAATCCATTGAGTATCGAGTGAGATATTAGGGATTTAGTGTGGACGGCTCTCGGGTGAGGACACTTGGGGACTATGAACGGATGCCGTTCATTTAATACACGCGCGAATGGACGGCTAGGATCGCGTCGGATCAGGAGACGGAGCGATACAGCGGGCCCCCGGAGAGCTGAGTCAGATGGCTGCGTTGAATGGGAGCGCGCCACGCGGTGTTTCGGAGCTGCCGAGGTTGACGCGGCGCCGCGTGGATAAATAGAAAATTAGGGATTTTTCTGATTTATTTAATCCCTAAACTTTAAAAATTCATAACTTTGTGTAGAAAAATCATAAAAATAAAATAAAAATACCCTCTTGCTCGAGTGAACGAGGAGAATAATGTGGAAAAGAAATCATTTAATTTCATCAAGTATTTTATTTTTAATAATTTATTTACTCTCTGCATATTTTTAATTCTCCATGCATGTATACAATTCACCATGGCATGAGACCATAGGGCTTTTGAAGCCTCTCGAACTTGGGAACATTCCCCGAATTTTCCAAAGTCGAGGCCATCCCTATGAAAAGTTATTGATTTTTCAAATTCATGTTACTGTTTTGAGTATTTTAATTCCAATAAATAGCATGTTGTGAAATAAATTCTAGGAAAATTTGGTGATGTTCCTTATGACCAGAGGACCCTAGGAAAAATAGGTTTTGAGTTAGTTCATTTAAAACAACCCTAATTGGCTTAAACACCCAAAATGGATCTCTAATTAATTAGAGCTAACCATACATTAAATTGACTTGAAATCAATTCTCTACTGACCTTTAGGATCAGAGGAACCCACCATAAAAATTTGAGGTCAATTGGACTTGGTTAGCCCTACTAAATAGGTTGATTAAGCCATTTAGCCATTTTAAACTTTAAAAACTCATAACTTTCAAAATATCTTTCAGAAATTCACCAAATTGGTTTTGCAGCCTCTCTGATATCAGGGGAATTTAAGAAAATTAAAATTTTAATTTTCTAAAAAAGTTGATTTTTAATATTATTTTAATATTTTCAATAATTAAAAAAAATAATAAAAATCACAAAAATAATAAAATTCACCAAAATGTCACATTTTGAATTTTAATCACTTAGAAACAAACCCCATATTTTTCTTAGGTCAATTTAGTGAGATATTAAATTTTAAAGCCCTAAGGTAATTTTAAAATTAAAAAAAAATGTATTTTCTAGCATTTTCACTAAAATAATTATAATAAATCATAAAAAAATCAGAAAATTGTAAAATTTGATTCTCTGATTTCATTGATATCAGAGAGATTTTTGAAAAATATAAAATTCATTTTTCAACATTTATTTTATTTTTAAATTAATTAACACTCCAAAATTTAAAATAATTATAATAAAAATAATATAATTCAAAAAATCACCAAAATTGGTCCAAGTGGTCCTCTAGTTATTAGGAATATCCCCTAATTTTCTTAAGGACAGAAACTTTCCATTGGTCATGTTATTAAATTTTCCTTGGAAATCTCTATTTTCCACCAAAAATAATTATATAAATAAATTAAATACAGAAAAATCATATTTTCTCCTCTCATGTCTTTATTGACATATGAGTGAAGTCACATAAAAATTTCAAGTTCATTTGAGTTCAATTTAGTGAGTTATGAAATTATTAAGCTTAAAGGGCAAAATGGTAATTAAAATTTTAACCCTTAATTAAAACTTTAGGTTTAATAAAAATTAATAAGTAAAATATTTGATCCTAATCTGATTTGGATGATTGAAATTTAAATAATTAAAGGGTAGAAATCCATTAAACAATTTAAAATAATTAAACCTTAATTAAATAATTGATTAAATTTGGAAGAATAATAAAATTGGAATTATTAAAATAAGGATATTATTAGCAAGAGATTTATTCTTTAATTTAAAAATCCCTAAATTAATTATCTCATTAATATTTAATTCTTAATTAAAATGATAACTCAAATTTAAAATATTAAAAGACTTAATCATTAAACTAAAGTTAAATTATTAAACTCTTTTAAAGTGTCAATTAACATTAAAAATAAAATAAAATTAAAAATTAAATTAAATTAAGTAAATTAAATTGAATTAAATTAAATTAAATTAAATTAAAATTAAAAGTTGAATTAAATTAAAAATTAAATTAAATTACATAAATTAAATTAAATTAAATTAAATAAATAAAATTAAAATTAAATTAAGTTAAATCAAATTAAAGATTAAATTAAATGAATAAATTAAATTAAATTAAATTAAATTAAATTAAATTAAATTAAATTAAATTAAATTAAATTAAATTAAATTAAATCAAATCAAATTAAATTAAAATTAAATCAAATCAAATTAATTTAATTTAACATCAAATCAAACTAAATTGAATTAAATTAAATTAAAACTCAATTAAATTAAATTAAATTAAATTAAATTAAGTTGAATTAAATATAAAATCACCAAAGACATAAAGAATTCAAAATAAATCTAAAGCAACTTGAACACTATTCCAAATTTAAATCCTTTAACTGAAGTTAAATGAAATTACAAATCATTTGAGCACCAATTTACCCTCGAAAGCTTTAGTTATCATAACTCCTAAACAGAATATTAAATGAAATGTTACTTCACTTATAGGACATTCAAACATCCTAGTTCACCGAGTAAGATAATAACAAAACTTAACTAAACCTCGGACGATTAATTCATTTGTGTAATCGAATTCATTTGGACTTAAAACAATCCTGAAGTATTGAAAAGATGTTTAAGATTCTTCTTAAGCACTTCCTCAATATGATGGGATATTTATAAGAACAATTGAACTCAATTGTTCTTTGATGAAGAAAATCGTCTTCAAACCAAAACACAAAACCTAGACGTCGTAGGAAATGACTAGCTATAGGATTAGGAATTTGGTAGAAAACCATAACCCTTCCCTTAGCTCTACCTAGGAACTTGCTTAATTATTCTAATTATGTTTTAAGTGCAGCTTGGGATGACGGGAAGACCCTCCAGGTGCGCTTTTATTTTATTGCAATTTACTTTCCTGCAATTTACATTATTGCAACTGCATTGCACTTACTTTTCTTGCATGATAAACAATCGTTGCATGAAAACCCACACCTTTAGGATAGTCCCTAAAGCCGAAACCAAAACTAAATTAAAAGTCATTGCCGGATAAAATTCACCGCCACAACATTTCAAAATATAAAACAACTCAAAATTTAATCACAAACAGAACACAAAACTACAATTACAACTAAATTAAAACGTCCTCGTTGGATGATCGGGAATACCTCGGATGATGTAACCTACGTGTTGCTAACGGGATTTCCCACGGTCTAAATGAAAGTGTGGAACTCATTCGATTGAGTTTAGCAAATTCATCTGGACTAAGTGAATCCGATAAAAATAATGATGCCGGAAGGATGGAACCGTGGGATCTTAACCGGTGTCGTTATAATCAACTTTAAGATTTGTTTTAATTAAAACCCAAAAAACACTTGGAAATTAAGATTTTCTCTAAACCAAAACACTTTTCTCATCCCCTGATTTATGACTTCTAAAACTAAACCTCTCGCGACAACAAGGAGCTCGGAGCATGGTGGGCAGAGCACGGCCATCGTCATCAACGAAAACCCGAGTCTATTTCAGCAAAACTTTCCTAGAATTAAATAACAAAGCCATAGGACTTCGAGGTAGTTTGCCTAGTGCAACATAAATCCTCAACTCTTCGTTAGGCATTTACCTTGTAAATTAAGCCCTAACCGGTCTTAGGATTCCGAGGTAGTCATCTGATACGACATAAACCCTCACATCTTCAAGGCTATTTCGTATGATTCTGTCATATAAATATAAGCCCTAATTAATTAAAATTGGCAAGATTGAAATACTAAATAAACATTAGGACTTTCCTAAATCCAAGCCAAACAATAGGATAGTCGGGAAATTACCGAAGTTCACTTCGAATCTGTGATTTCTCCTACCTTTCTTCCTTTGAATTCTCAAGACAAAAATGTTCTAAACTTGATCCATTCCCTATTGAAATTCCAAAATTCAATCCTTTGAAAACTTAAACTTTGAAATTCTTGAGAGCGAATTATTGATTATTATCGAGAGTTTTCTTAGGTGATTCCCGTCACTTAAGATGTAATTAACTATAGGGGCTTGCCCTTATAGGGAATTTTAAAGAACCTGAGTAATATAAACCCCGTTTAATGCTTTCATATTAAGCGAGGGAATTTATCGGCTTATAAAATTGGTTCGCGGACCAAACGAATGTCACAAATCTTCTAGTTTATTTAATCGAGCCCCACCATCAAGCGATGTGTCTATCCTTAGGGATAGTATACACGGTTTGTGGTGCGGTGCTCGTTTATACAAACTATTTGGGATGTGAGATCGGCTTGATTTCATATCTTAAAATTTTTCAAACTTAAAATTATTTTCAAAATAAAATACTACTTTTCAAATTATTTATTTAAATTAAATTAAAAAAATTCGCCGACAACTTCTGTTAGGCGACCCCCTTTTCAAAATAAAACACACAACCTAAAAATGTGCCGACAAAGTCTTGCATAAGACTTTCTTTTCCTTTCCAACTCTGAATTGGATTCATTACCTTCTCTACACCTTTGAACTTTCTGTTCTAAATAAACAAACCCTCTAATAAATGACTCTTTTAACAAATAACTCCTTCTTATAAATACATGAACAAGAATGTGTTCGGACTCTTTTCGATTCCTTTCTTTTCGTCCTAATGAGAAGAAGCATTACTTGGGATCGACAATCGAATCGCCCTGCGAAATGGAAGCCCCAAAGCCGATTTTCTCCTTCACCAATGGATCGGACTTCACTGTTTACAAGGATGAGCTACCCGACAATGGGATCATCCGGTTTGGACAAGGATTCGAGAACACAAATGTCAAGATTACCGACGTTTCCCTTTTAGCGCTGACAAACAAAGTATCTGAAACTGAGAAGCCGTTGATCGAGTTCAACCTTAGGTCAACTCAAGAGTTTCCTCCCCTGCAAAAGATTCCAATTGAGAGGAGTACTGCTGTCCACAGGAGGACTGTTGTTGCTACCCCCACTGGCCTGCCTTGTCTCTACACCTACCCCGGCTTCGCCAAATTAAAGGGGAAGGAAATCCGGAACTATGGTGAACCCGTTACCGTGGAGGGTACGGACCTTCCCGCGAGACCTTCGTTTTTGAAATCGGGTCCAGCTCAAGAATTCCATCACTAACACGGACCCAAAGAAGGAACATAAGTAGGAAGATTGCCGTGAAGGCCGTAGCCGCCGAAGTTGCTTTCTGGAGGAAATCCCCGAGTACACACCACTACTCGAATACATACCATTGCTCGAAGATACACCCTTTTTGGAAGGAAGTAGATTCCACCCCTTTCCACCGCAGTCGACGAGGAAAATGTCCGCGAGGATTGTTTCTACATTACCTCGACCAAGCATACTACAGACGACAACGAGAAGAAAAGGGCTAGGATCACACCATTTGCCCGACTACGGACCGTGATCGAGAAGTTAGCAAAGAAGGAAAAGTGCCTCGTGTCGAAATTCTAAGAAGGATAGGGCGGGTGCCGGTCAAATCCCGTCTTGGGCCCCGAGTAGAACCCGCCATCGTTACGGAAAAGCCGAATAAAAGGATGAAGGCTAGTCCGCCTATCGTTGTTTCGGGGTTACAGATTAGGGAGGATACCACCTTCCAAGCATTTGGCCGACGGACTATCCGGTCCTAGACCTTCTGCCGCTAGAAGGATGGTATGGCGTCCCACTACCTGGACAACTAAGATCGAAACAGACGCCCGAGAAGGAAAGTCTCGTCAGGAGACTTGAATCTGAAGAAAGCGCCACTGCAGTAAAGGGGACTCATGAGAAGGGAACCCGACAGCTATCACACGACAACTGCAAGGATGTGCAGAAAGGACCACTAGAGGACGCTATGGAAAAGTTGAGGACTGATATTCGACGATTAGCAAAAGAAAGAGAAGAGAAATTCGGAGATGAGATTGATTCGTCGGAATTCATGGATGATGAGTATGCAGAAATCAACATGGTCGAAACGCGAGCTTCGTCAGCTTCACAAGGTGCTCCTGCAGCCGCAGAAAAAGAGGAGCCGGAAGTAATGAGGAGGCAGCTTCAAGAGAAATACGATACGATCGCCCAAATGGCGAAGAGGATGGAAGAGATGGCTGTAGCCCTAGCCACTCTCCAAAGTCAAGTGCAACCCTAAAGAGAGACACCCCCAGAGGTCATTCACATCGTAGACGGAGGAAAGGAGATTACGTCCGTCAACGGGGATGATCAACTAAAGAAAGATGCGACACGAAAGCATGATTCTAGAAAAGGATATCAAGAGCTTGGTGGAACGAGCGAGTGCGAGAAGCCTTAGCACAATCAAAGAGCGGGGCATCCATTCGGACGGGTAGACCTTACCCTGAAGAATTCGACGCTGTCCAATACCCAAAAAGCTTCGTACCACCTCTGTTCAAGACCTTTGAAGGAACCGGGAACCCCCGACAGCATGTTGCACACTTTCGTGCCAGTTGTTGCAATGCTGGCTGGAGCGATGCATTATTCTTCCGACAATTCGTCAGCAGCCTGTCAGGGATCGCCTTTGATTGGTATGCAGAATTACCGAATGGTTCGGTTAAGAAATTCTCAGAACTAGAGAACCTCTTCATCAAGCGATTTGCCGGAGCTCAGCACCACATCACTATAGGTGATTTAGTGGTAGAGAAGCAGAAGCCGAACGAAACTTTGGTGGATTACATACTTCGATGGAGGAACCTAAGTATGAAGTGTGAACCACAACTACAAGAACAATATGCAATCGGCATCTTACTTAAAAGCATTCACGGTACGTTGAGCTCATTTTTGATGAGGTCTTCTCTTCTTCTCTTTAGTACTTAGGATCTAGCCTTAGGCTTTTCCTTTGACTATCTTAGAGGACTAGAATTGGGACCCACCTTCTAGAATTTCAAACCACTTCTTAACTCCCCGCAAACTCCACAAACTTGATCGTAGACCCCTAATCACCTAGAGGGTTGAAATCAAATGTGGAAGTTTAAAGGATGAGTTCCTATAGGACTCTTTGGCCTTAGGACTGCCCTGGGTGGCCTGGTCTGGTGAAGGGGCTGACTTACACACACACTACATTTATACATTACACTTTCACACACCTATACTCAACTTGACCTCCTGACTCATGTAGGTGATTCACATGGATGGTCCTTAACCCCTAAGCCTTTGGCTAAGAGGGTTAGGAACAACATAGTGAATGCCTCAAATGAGTCCCTTCATGGCTCATGTGGGCTTGATATGGTTTCATGGCTCAACCAAAATGATTTCATTCCACTCAAATTCACCCAATCTTCATTTTTCCAAATTTTCAATTTTCGACCCGGGACCCTACACCCGCTAGCTTCTACCCAACCCCTTGAAACTACCCAAATTTCTCAAAAATTTCCAAATCACCCAAAATCCCCCAAAATCAATCCTAAACATTTCCACATCACTCAAATGGACCATCCATACCCAAAAATATCAAAAATTCCAAGAAAACCTCCCAATACCCTCTAAATACCCAAAATACCCCTCTTGATCCAAAAATCCAAAAATTCAGAAAATTCCCAGAAAATTTCAGAAAATCCAAAATATTCCTAATTTAATTTTGCTCAACTACACCATGGGCCAATTTTGTCAATTTACCCTACTTTTGTCAAAACCCCCAATTTGACCCATTTTAACCCAAAGTGAACCCAATGTCAAACCAAACCTACCCAATTGACCCAATTCTGGTCCAATTCAATTCTAAACTTCAATTCAACATTCCCAACACCAATCTAGACCAAATCCAAGTCCAATTTGATTGACATTTGGATCCAATTTCACTTTTGGCCTTAAAGCCCAATTTGGACCCATGACCCAAACCTAACCCAAACTCACCCAATTCAACTCCAATTAACCCCAAATCTTTTCTAAATCTTCCTTAGCATCCCCACAAGCAAAACACTAACATGATTTGCCCAAAATTTAGACCCAAACCCTACTCAAATTCAACCCAAAGCTAAAAGGCCCAATTTTGACCTAAACCCAAACCTAACCCAAATGAGCCCAAACCCCAAAATCAAAGCCCAACCAAAGTCAAAACCTCTTTGAAACACTCCCATAAACATTTCTCAACATCAATTTTACATCAATTTCAACTCTAGCCCAACATTGGCCCAAGTTAGCCCAATTTGACCTACATTGGCCCATTTACCAAAGAAGCCCAAATCCAACCCAATTCAAACCCAAATCACCCCCAATTTGCTTCAAGTCACTCATGACACATCCATGAGCTAAAACCAACAATTATTTGGCCCAACCTCTTTACAAAATTCCCATCCATAAATTCATTTTTAAACTTAAAGGCCCATTCCTTAAACCATTTTAAAAGCCCATCCTTCACCACATCCAAAGGCCCAAAGTTGGTCCCAAAGCCCACATGATATTTCTCTACATCATCCATTCAATTAAAATCATACCTAAGTCCTAAATTCATCATCAAATAATTCCAAATCAAGCCTCATGCCAAATCACCCCTAAATACCAAAATTTTTCTTAAATCCATTTCCATGAAATTGACTCCACTTTTCCCAAGCCAAAGGTGAGCCATGCAAGCCATGGACAAGCCACATGAAGCCATGGAAGGCTTGACATGTGATCAAGCCACTAATGGCAAAAGGAGGAGCCTCTTTTAAGCCCCCTTAAAAAGGTTTTAACCCTTTTAATTCTTCACCTTAATCCATGTTTAATCAAAATATTCATGGATGGTGACTTCTCCACCCTTTCCTAGCTGATCCATCTGATCTTCCCTCAGCCCAAATCAGCCATGGGGAGGTGAACCAAGCCCAAAAGGTGGGTTGACCCATTTGGACTCTAAATGAGCTCATCCCCCATTCCATTTCAATTCAACTCCTTTACACATGTCCATGGCCAATTGACTGCACAAACCTCCAGCCCTGACCTCCCTGACCTCCCTGACCTCGAGGGTGACTCGACCCCGGCCGGCCAGCCACCACGGCCGCCGGAAACCACCGGGCCGAGAGCTCACATGTGAGCCCAACTTGGAATTCTCACCTGCCGAGCTGCCCCATCCCCAGGTGGCCATTGGAGCTGTTCTTCTCTTGCCAAGAGCAGCTGATCCCAAGCCCTAACTCTCCCTGGGAGGCCCTCCACCCTCTCCTATTTAAACACCACCCCTCTCGGCCATGAGAGGTTCTGAAACAAACCTTAAGGAAACTCTGCCAAAATTGTTCTACTACTCCCCATACATAGAGCACTTGATCCCCACTGAAATCCCCCTGCCATTTCTCCTCTCGCGAGCTCGATTTCGAGTCGAAATCCAAGCCCAAAACCGGGACACTTCTCCACAGTGAGCCAATCCCCAAATTGATTGGTTCTACACCTTCACCAAACCAAGGGAAGGTGTCCACCAGCAAAAGCCCCATCTCCAGGCCACCCAGTTGCTCCAGCCTCCAAGCTTTGTGATCGGGCTTGGTCGAAATCACACCTAGACAATTCACTGCACCGGAGACTTCATCCGGAGCTTGCGGGATCCAATCGAAGGTGCAACAACCCTCGGATCGAAGCCACACTTCTCCGAGCAAAGGTATGAGCTAATTCTTCATCCCGAGCTTCGGAGATTCTCCATTTCAAATGCTTTAATTTCAATGCATGATCACCGTATAGATGTGTTCGTCTCTTCGAGACGAATCCATGCAGCATAAGAACATGAAAATCCATTGAGTATCGAGTGAGATATTAGGGATTTAATGTGGATGGCTCTCGGGTGAGGACACTTGGGGATGATGAACGGATGCCGTTCATTTAATACACGCGCGGACGGACGGCCAGGATCACGTCGGATCAGGAGACGGAACGATACAGCGGGCCCCCGGAGCGCTGAGTCAGATGGCGACGTCGAATGGGAGCGCGCCACGCGGCGTTTCGGAGCTGCCGAGGTTGACACGGCGCTGCGTGGATAAATAGAAAATTAGAGATTTTTCTGATTTATTTAATTCCCTAAACTTCAAAAATTCATAACTTTGTGTAGAAAAATCAGAAAAATAAAATAAAAATACCCTCTTGCTCGGTGAACGAGAGGAGAATAATGTGGAAAAGAAATTATTTAATTTCATCAAGTATTTTATTTTTAATAATTTATTTACTCCCTGCATATTTTTAATTCTCCATGCATGTATACAATTCACCATGGCATGAGACCATAGGAGCTTTGAAGCCTCTGAATTTGGGAACATTCCCTGAATTTTCCAAAGTCAGAGGCCATCCTTATGAAGAGTTATTGATTTTTCAAATTCATGTTACTGTTTTGAGTATTTTAATTCCAATAAATAGCATGTTGTGAAATAAATTCTAGGAAAATTTGGTGATGTTCCTTATAACCAGAGGACCCTAGGAAAAATAGGTTTTGAGTTAATTCATTTAAAACAACCCTAATTGGCTTAAACACCCAAAATGGATCTCTAATTAATTAGAGCTAACCATACATCAAATTGACTTGAAATCAATTCTCCACTGACCTTTAGGATCAGAGGAACCCGTCATAAAAATTTGAGGTCAATTGGACTTGGTTAGCCCTACTAATTGGGTTGATTAAGCCATTTAGCCATTTTAAACTTTAAAAATTCATAACTTTAAAAATACCTTTCAAAAATTCACCAAATTGGTTTTGGAGCCTCTCTGATATCAGGGGAATTTAAGAAAATTAAAATTTTAATTTTCTAAAAAAGTTGATTTTTAATATTATTTTAATATTTTCAATAATTAAAAAATAATAAAAATCACAAAAATAATAAAATTCACCAAAATGTCACATTTTGAATTTTAATCACTTAGGAACAAACCCCATATTTTTCTTAGGTCTATTTAGTGAGATATTAAATTTTAAAGCCCTAAGGTAATTTTAAAATTAAAAAATGTATTTTCTAGCATTTTCACTAAAATAATTATAATAAATCATAAAAAAATCAGAAAATTGCAAAATTTGATTCTCTGATTTCCTTGATATCAGAGAGATTTTTAAAAAATATAAAATTCATT
This sequence comes from Papilionanthe hookeriana x Papilionanthe teres, assembly GCA_022702705.1. Taxonomy (NCBI): domain Eukaryota; kingdom Viridiplantae; phylum Streptophyta; class Magnoliopsida; order Asparagales; family Orchidaceae; genus Papilionanthe; species Papilionanthe hookeriana x Papilionanthe teres. Next base: position 168,460,307 of record CM040422.1, on the reverse strand, counting down.
TTTCAACATTTATTTATTTTTTTAAATTAATAAACACTCCAAAATTTAAAATAATTATAATAAAAATAATATAATTCAAAAAATCATCAAAATTGGTCCAAGTGGTCCTCTGGTCATTAGGAATGTCCCCTAATTTTCTTAAGGATAGAAACTTTCCCTTGGTCATGTTATTAAATTTTCCTTGGAAATCTCTATTTTTCACCAAAAATAATTATATAAATAAGTTAAATATAGAAAAAATCACATTTTCTCCTCTCATGTCTTTATTGACATATGAGTGAAGTCACATAAAAATTTCAAGTTCATTTGAGTTCAATTTAATGAGTTATGAAATTATTAAGCTTAAAGGGTAAAGTGGTAATTAAAATTTTAATCCTTAATTAAAACTTTAGGTTTAATAAAAAATTAATAAGTAAAATATTTGATCCTAATCTGATTTAGATGATTGAAATTTAAATAATTAAAGGGTAGAAATCCATTAAACAATTTAAAATAATTAAACCTTAATTAAATAATTGATTAAATTTGGAAGAATAATAAAATTGGAATTATTAAAATAGGGATATTATTAGGAAGAGATTTATTCTTTAATTTAAAAATCCCTAAATTAATCATTTCAATAATATTTAATTTCTAATTAAAAATGATAACTCAAATTTAAAATATTAAAAGACTTAATCATTAAACTAAAATTAAATTATTAAACTCTTTTAAAATTTCAATTAAAATTAAAAATAAAATAAAATTAAAAATTAAATTAAATTAAATTAAATTAAATTAAATTAAATTAAATTAAATTAAATTAAAATTAAAAGTTGGATTAAATTAAAGATTAAATTAAATTAAATTAAATAAACAAATTAAATTAAATAAACAAATTAAATTAAATTAAATGAATAAATTAAATTAAATTAAATTAATTAAATTAAATTAAATTAAATTAAATTAAATTCAATTCAATCAAATCAAATTAAATTAAAATTAAATCAAATCAAATTAATTTAATTTAACATCAAATCAAACTAAATTGAATTAAATTAAATTAAAACTCAATTAAATTAAATTAAAGTTAAATTAAATTGAATTAAATAACATCACCTAAGACATGAAAGAAATTAAATATGAAATAACTTGAACACTATTCCAAATTTAAACCCTTTAACTGAAGTTAAATGAAATCACAAATCATTTGAACACCAATTTGCCCTCGAGAGCTTTGGTTATCATAACTCCTAAATAGAACATTAAATGAAATGTTACTTCACTCATAGGATATTCAAATGTCCTAGTTCATCGAGCAAGATAACAAAACTTGAATCCCCGGACGATTAATTCATTTATATAATTAAATTCATTTGGACTTAAAACAATCCTAGAAATATTGAAAAGATGTTTAAGATTTGTCTTAAGCACTTCCTCGATATAATAGGATGTTTATAAGAACAATTGAATTTAATTGTTCTTTGATGAAGAAAATCGTCCTCAAACCAAAACAAAAGAAACCCAGACGTCATAGGAAATGACTAGCTATAGGATTAGGAACTTGGTAGAAAACCATAACCCTTCCCTTAGCTTTACCTAGGAATTTGCTTAAATATTCTAATTGTGTTTTAAGTGCAGCTTGGGATGACGGGAAGACCCTCCAGGTACGCTTTTATTTTATTGCAATTTACTTTCTTGCAATTTACATTATTGCAATTTATTTAACCGCATTGCACTTACTTTTCTTGCATGATAAACAATTGTTGCATGAAAACCCACACCTTTAGGATAGTCCCTAAAGCTGAAACCAAAACTAAGTTAAAAGTCATTGCAAGATAAAATTCACCGCCACAACATTTCAAAATATAAAACAACTCAAAATTTAATCACAAAACGTAACACAAAACTACAATTATAACTAAATTAAAACGTCCTGTTGGATGATCGGGAATACCTCGGATGATGTAACCTACGTGTTGCTTAACGGGATTTCCCACGGTCCGAATGAAAGTGTAGAACTCATTCGGTTGAGTTTAGCAAATTCATCCGGACTAAGTGAATCCGATAAAAATAATGATGCCGGAAGGATGGAACCGTGGGATCTTAACCGGTGTCGTTATAATCAACTTTAAGATTTGTTTTAATTAAAACGTAAAAAACACTTGGAAATTAAGATTTTATCTAAACCAAAACACTTTTCTCATCCCCTGATTTATGACTTCTAAAACTAAACCTCTGCAACAACAAGGAGCTCGGAGCATGGTGGGCAGCACGGCCATCGTTATCAGCAAAACCTGAGTCTACTTCAGCAAAACTTTCCTAGAATTAAATAACAAAGCCATAGGACTTCGAGGTAGTTTGCCTAGTGCAACATAAATCCTCAACCTTTTGTTAGGCATTTGCACTGTAAATTAAGCCCTAACTGGACTTAGGATTCCGAGGTAGTCGTCCGATACGACATAAACCCTCATATCTTCGAGGCTATTTGTATGATTCTATCATATAAATATAAGTCCTAATTAACTAAAATTGGCAAGATCAAAACATTAGATAAATATTAGGACTTTCCTAAATTCAAGCTAAACAATAGGATTGTCGGGAAATTACCGAAGTTCACTTCGAATCTGTGATTTCTCCTACCTTTCTTCCTTTGAATTCTCAAAACAAAAATGTTCTAAACTTGATCCATTCCCTATTGAAATTCCAAAATTCAATCCTTTGAAAACTTAAACTTTGAAGTTCTTGAGAGCAGAATTATTGATTATTATCAAGAGTTTTCTTAGGTGATTCCCGTCACTTAAGATGTAATTAACTATAGGGGCTTGCCCTTATAGGGAATTTTAAAGAACCCGAGTAATATAAACCCCGTTTAATGCTTTCATATTAAGCGGGGAATTTGTCGGCTTATAAAATTGGTTCGCGGACCAAACGGATGTCACAAAACTTCTAGTTTATTTAATCGAGCCCCACCATCGAGCGAGTGTGTCTATCCTTAGGGATAGATACACGGTTCAGCGATGCGGTGCTCGTTTATATAAACTATTTGGGATGTGAGGTCGGTTTAATCTCATATCTTAAAACCTTCAAACTTAAAATTATTTTCAAAATAAAATACTACTTTTCAAATTATTTATTTAAATTAAATTAAAAAAAAATTCGCCGACAATTTCTGTAGGCGACCCCTTTTCAAAATACAACACGACCTAAAAATATGTCGACAACGGCCAGATAGCACTTCTCCTCAAGGGATTTACTATTAAGACTTTTGAGAAGTTGTTAAGCAAGGTAGGGAGCTTTCAAGAGGAGGCGAAGCAATTAAGTTTCGCCGACAAGACAAACAAGCAAAAGCCTGTTAAGACTTTTGAAAAGAAATCCGGGATCATTGCGAGCAGTCGACAAAGGCAAGCAACCGATACAAATATCGTCCGAACGGCCGCAACAACCTCGACGGAATTATCAACAACCCCGACCCGGCTATCGGTCATCTCGACGAGTATGAACGACCACCTCGTCCGCAACTTACATTAAGGGATCTTCCGAGCGGGGAATATCCATTCAAGAATGAGGCGATGCCGAAAATGTTCCGTAGTCCGATGAAGACTCCGGATTTCCAACTGCCGAGCCTAAGAGACCGAAGAAGTCAACAAGAAAGGTGATCCCAACTTTTTCCCTTACCACCGGATGCTTGAGCACAAGATGAAGATTGCATTACCTTCAAAAGTTGGCTCAACGACAATCTTCGGAAAGGAATATAACAATCCCGAAGGAGTACATGACGGAACCCCGGAAAGGAGGTTCCGTCAATGTTGTCTCGACCGATCTCATTGTTCCGATAGATCCCTATGTGATCGACGATGGATGGACTACCGCTTGGACAAGGTCTTCGAAAAGATTTTAGACGAGCATCCAAACGACTTCGGTGCGAGCTTCAATTCGTAGTTCGAAACTTGTCAAGTCGGCACTATCACTTGCGATAGAAGAACCACCTCGACGAGGAGACGATTGAAGAGAAGAAGAAAATTGATGAAGAAGAGAAGACCGAGGCTCCTAAGGCTAGACTAGGGGCCGCTTATCCTAGGATAGTTGTTTCGGATTCGGGGAGAAATCCCTCGAACCTCCGACTCCGTATGATTATCCGCTCACTTCGGTGGGATCTTATAATGACAAGGGTGATGGCGTTGGCTACGTTTTGACTGTTTCTAACGATTACGTAACTAGCGACAATCCGGACATCGATTTCGATACCAATGACAATTCTCAAATCATACACAATCTCGACGATCGCAATGACGAAGAAGACATCCATCAAGGAGGCTACGAGAGTTCAACAAGCAACGAATCCGTCCGCGAGTTTCGAGGAGCTCCGATCACAATAGAGTTAGAGCCTTCGGACTGCGAAGCTAATCAAGAAGAACTCGTCATTCCGATTCAGGAGGAACCACCAGCAAGCTCAATACTAGAGTCAGAAGAAATTACAGAAGTTAACTTAAGAAGTGGAAGAGTTCTACCTCCGAGAATGGGTCCAAAGGACAAAGGAAAGCAGGTGGTTATTCAGGAAGAACCAACCCCGACAGAAGAAATACCCATTCGGGAAGAAGCCGAGACACATGGAAATAAAGTGGACTACAACGTGCTAGGTCATCTTAGGAAACTACCGGCCAAACTGAGTATCTACGACGCTCTCATCTTATCAAAGGAGATGAGAGAAGCTCTGATCAAGGCCTTACTTGATCCGAAAATTTGCTTGGCTCAAATGGCCGGAGATTCCTTAGATGAGGTTTGCTCGTTAAAGGAACGACGAGGTGTTACCTTCACGGACAATGACCTACTACTTGGGACGACGGATCACAACCGACCGTTGTACATTTCAGTAACAATTGCGAAGTTTACACTCTCCAGAGTATTGGTGGATCCAGGAGCATCAATCAATATAATGAGTCTTCGAATGCTAGCATACTTGGAAATTGATGCTCGCGAGCTCGAAGCCGACAAAATGTTATTAAGAGGATTCAACCAAAAAGGAGAAAGAGCCCTCGGATCAATAACACTACTAATGAAGAACGGTGACTTAGCAAAGACAACCGCAAAATTTCACATAATTGATTCAGAAACGTCGTTCAACGCTCTACTGGGCCGACCATGGATACATGAAAACAGGATGGTACTATCTTCTCTACATCAGTGCATCAAATACTACGATGGAGGAGAACGAGTGCATCAAAGGTGACTTACAACCATTCTCCGTACATGAAATTGGAATCCATGAAGATGCGGCTTATTATGCACCTCCGAAGAAAACAATCTTCTCCAGAGATACCATAACAAATGAAGCAAAAGAAGTTCGGGACGACGAAGAACTCGAAGTTCTAGTCCAACGATCACTCACCACTCCCTTACGGCGAGATGATGAAGGTTTCTCCACAACTCGAATCCGAGGTCGAGGCCGGGGACGAGGTCGTGACGGAGACGTTAGGACGAGTTGGACGGAGGAAACCAACCATCAATGTTGATTGGGAAGACGAGCTTCGAAGAAGAACAAGAGATCAAGCAAGAAGCGGCGACAATAAGTCGGAAGAAGCCGCAATTCAAGATCTCTCTCGAAGATGAGAAGAACGAAGAATACAAATCGATGTACGAGAAGATTAACCACTATGTACATACTATGACCCTAACCCCGATCCATTCTAATAAGGTCGAGGGTATGGTGGTCAAAGAGGTACGTAGCGGCGGTGCAAAGCCAATCAAATTCTACCGTGGTGCTCCTTCCTCCAAAACTGAAAATAATGTACAATTTGAAGATGTCACTTCATCAGAATTAATGGAATCGCCTTTTGAGTGGTACTCTCCCCGTGTTCAAAATTTAATTCGGCGTGGTTTCTTACCTCGACAATGGACAAAAGGTCAATCACAACATTTTGAAAAATTATGGAATAACTCCGGTCGTCCACCCAATTCAAAGCATGGTCTCGGATTCGGCACAGTAGGATCAGTTGACGATACTAAATTTTGCTTGGTTGTCACTTGCGAGTCTAACGAAAGCCGCATGGAAACTACGGAAGAATTTGAAGATTTACAAATTGGAGACGCTCCACCGGAATTCGAAGAAGAGATTAAATCTACAATAGATGAGTTAACAGAAGTTAACTTAGGTACTAGCGAAGAGCCTAGACCTACCTTTGTTAGCACCTTACTCAATAAGGAAGACTCCGAAGAAATAATCAAGTTATTAATGGAATTTAAAGACTATTTTGCTTGGAGCTACGATGAGATGCCAGGATTAGCTCCAGAGGTCGCAGTCCATAAGCTAGGAGTGGATCCTACTTCGTCCCGATCGGACAAGGTCCCGGAAGAATGCGTCTAGAAATCGAACAACAAGTCATAGCCGAAGTTAAAAAGCTAATAGACGCCAAATTTGTCCGTGAAGAACAATACCCAACTTGGCTAGCCAATGTAGTGCCGATCGAAAGAAGAATGGTCGGATCGGAATTTGTGTGGATTTCGGAGATTTAAACAAGGCATGTCCAAAAGATGAATTTCCTCTACCGATCCCGGAATTAATGATCGACATTGCTTCGACACATGAGATATTATCATTCATGGATGGATCTTCGTGGATACAACCGGATAAAAATGGCTCCGGAAGATGAAAAGCTTACAGCATTCAGAACGCCAATCGGAGTATATTGCTACACAGTGATGCCGTTCGGACTAAAGAACGCAGGAGCAACCTACCAGAGAGCAATGACAAGAATTTTTGATGATCTCATCCACAATCAAGTCGAATGCTACGTGGATGATGTGGTCATCAAAAGCAAAGTAAAGGACAACCACTTGTATGATTTGAGAATTATTTTTGAAAGATTAAGGCAATTTAACCTTAAGATGAATCCCTTAAAATGCGTCTTCGGCGTCACCTCTAGGAAATTCTTAGTATTCGTTGTCCGACATCGTGGAATTGAAATCGACCCGGAAAAGATTAAAGCTATCTTAGAAATGCCGCCTCCCAAAACCTTAAAACAACTATGATCTTTTCAAGGGAAGTTGGCATATCTTCGACGCTTTATCTCAAACTTGTCGAGTACGTGTCGGCCTTTCTCGGCACTAGTTAAAAAGGACGCCAAATTTATTTGGGAAGAAAAATGCCGGAAGGCCTTCGAGGACATTAAGCAATATTTAATGACACCTCCTGTCTTAGCAGCCCCGGTCTCGGGTAGACCGTCGATACTTTATACCGCGGCTTTAGATGACTCTCTCGGAGCCTCGTTAGCTCGGAGTCAATGATGAGGGTAAAGAAAATGCTCTTTACTACCTAAGCCGTTGTTTACTTCGACGGAAATAAGGTATCCCACAATTGAAAAGCATTGTTTGGCCACGATCTTCGCCGCTCAAAAGCTCGGGCACTACATGCTTTCTCATAAGGTCGACTCGATCTCGAAATTTAATCCATTGCGAGTACTTGATGACTCGTCCAACGCTTTCCGACGGACTTGCCGGATGGTCGATGATATTATTGCAATTCGATATAACTTTCGTGCCGTAAAGGGACAAGTCTTAGCGGACTTCCTCGCGAGCACACTCTTTGCGGCAGAATCTCCTCTCGATGACGATTTGCCGGATGAACAAATAATGAGCCTAGAAGACCACGATGATCGACGTTGGGAATTATATTTCGACGGAGCATCTTCGACACACAAAGACGAAGAATCACAAGTGATAGTACCCGGTAAGGCAGGAATCGGACTAATCTTTATAACACTAGAGCGGGGGATGTTAAGATACTCCTACCACTTGACAGAACCGTGTACAAACAACGAAGCAGAATACAAAGCCCTCATAATAGGATTGGAATTAGATATTCATATGGGGATAACAGACATCGACATCTATGGGGATTCACAGTTAATCATTCAACAGATCGCCGGACAGTGCAGAATTTTAAAGCCAAGACTCGAGCAATACTTCCAGTATGCCATACGAGTTGTTGGAACAGATTCCGAATGTGACGATCTACAAAATTCCCGAAAAGAAAATGCTTTAGCGGATGCGTTAGCCCGTCTAGCAAAAGAATTTGCTCGCTTGCAAGATGAGTCGATAGAAGTGTCGGTTCACGGACGTCGGGTCCTATCACGGCTCGACATAGACACAATACACAAATCGGAGAAAGAAAAAGAATCGGTTGCGAGCGGTGACGGAAAACACAAAAGATTGGCGACGACCATTAATGAACTACCCGCAAACGGGAAGACTGCCAGACGATAGGTCGCTAGCTCTTCAGATCAAGAAAAGAACTCTGTCCTACGCATTAATAAACAACACGTTATACAGAAGGTCTTTCGATCAAATGTGGCTAAGATGCCTAAGCGGGTCCGAGGCCCGTGAAATCGCTAAAGAGGTGCATTCGGGACTCCGTGGCGCTCACCGGTCGGGTCCGAAGATGAAAATGAAAATTAAAAGACTAGGGTACTACTCGGCCCTCAATGATGACCGATCGCATGAAAATCGCCAAGAGCTGTCACCAATGCCAAGTGCACGGAGTGGTTCTACACTAACCTCCGAATGTGCTACATCCGACAATTGCGTCGTGGCCATTTGAATGTTGGGGCACGAATATAGTGGGTCCAATAGAACCACCATCTTCAAAAGGACATCGCTTCATTCTTGCGGCTACTGATTACTTTTCCAAGTGGGCAGAGGCAGTTCCACTCAGAGAAGTGAAAGCACACCACGTGCTACGGTTTTCAAAAACCAAGTTGTCTACCGTTTCGGAGTACCGTGCGGGATCATCTCGGATAATTGGTCGGCATTCGGAAGCACGCAAATCGAGAATTTTGTCGGGAGACACGGAATCGGCCGGCGATATTCCACAATTTACTACCCAAGAGCAAACGGCTCGGTCGAGGCTTTTAATAAAACTCTCGTTCAAATCTTAAAGAAAACTTTGGACGATAATAAGAGAAATTGGCACGAGAAGTTATTAGAAGCCTTATGGGCCTACCGGACAACCTTCGAACTCCTACTCAAGCTACACCTTACGCTTTAGTGTATGGGTTCGAGGCGATGTTACCTTTAGAGGTTCGGCTTCCTTCACTCGGAATTGCGAGTTGCAAACAAGATCACGACGAAGAAAATGCCAAATTACGACTAGAAGAATTAAAAAGCACTGGAAGGGAAAAGACTTGCGGTGCGGCGGAATTTAGAACTATACCAAGCTAAGATGGTTCAAGCCCATGACAAATTGGTCCGCCCGAGAACCTTCAAAGTTGGTGACTTAGTTCTCGTTCTCAGAAGACCTATTCTTGCACACCGCAAGATAGGAGGAAAATTTGAACCCACTTGGGAAGGGCCATTTGTGGTTGAAGCAGTATACTCAGGAGGCTCCTACCAGCTAGTGAATTGCCAAGGAGAACGACATATGCTTCCGATCAATGGACGATACTTGAAAAAGTATTACGCTACCTGATGTTTCGAAGGAATGAATACTTCATCCCTAAGAAACACGGGCAAAGTAATTACTTATGACTGGGTCCGAACCAAAAAAAAAAAAAAGCTAAAATAAATAAAATCATGATAATGAAGTTTTCCTTGTTTTCTTTTCCAAATCACAATCTCTTTCCTGATATTATCCCACTTCATTCCTGTTAAATTTAAAAAATATAAGAGTAATAAAAAAACTGTCTTTAATAAACATTTTCTTAATGTTCTTGTTCTTAGTACAGCCCCTGATCCTTTTCCTTGTCTTTTCGCAGGGAAATGTCGAACGGGCGGTTGGTCTCGAACTTTAGAAATGGCGTAAGCCTTGCACTCGACGAAAAGAGGGTGAAAAATGGAGCGATAATCGAGATTGACTCGGACTTCGCACCGGCGAGGCCTACGATACGAGGAAAGTGACCGGGTCCCAGTTGACCGAGAGGAACTGCCCAGTCAGACGGTAATGAAAGTGGGTGGCCCAAGCCACCACTCCAGCAGCAAGAAAAGGAAAATAAACACTGAAGAAGACAAGAAAATCAAGTCTGTAGTCGCTACAGTAGAAGGCAGGCTTGTCAGCGCCGCGCCCACAGAAACTCAGGAAGTACGAAGAGCTACTCTTACAGGAACTCAGCGAAGAAATGAAAATCACCGTATCCGCAAGATGTTAACCAAACTAGCAGCGGACCAGCGCGATGAGGCAGTTGCTACTGCCAATACATATACTTCAAGGATGCCAGTTCACGAAGTACCTGAAGGAAGGAGGCCAGCTCCTAGGATAACAGAAGAAACCAGGGAAATCTCAAGAAGATTAGAAGAAAGAAGGCTACCACGCCACCAGATAGAACCACCAGTAATGCATAACCTTGTTGCAGAAGCAACCCCGGAGGATGTCCCGACGGACATCATCCATGAGGAGCCGAGATATGCAGGAGAACGTGAAGGGATTGAGTTGTATATCCCACAATACGTCACCTGGCCTCGCCATTTGCAGATTATTCCAGAATACGAGCTAGAAAGAATGCAGAATGTCGAGAAGAAAACTTTTGAATACTTCGAGAGAATCAGAGGCAGGAGGATCAATATACTAGAAGGCCTCGAGCTACATACAGACGTGTTCTCAGAATACGAACAACAACAAATCGTGGACTGCATCCGGGATTTGAAAAGAATGGGCTGAGCGGGCCGCCTAAGAGAAAACACCTACTCAGAACCCCATAGATGGATGTCAGGGAAAGGAAGAATTACAATACAATGTGGATGCTGCTACAACTTCGCGGAAGACAGGAAGGGAAACCCACTGGGAATACTTCGTCATGGCCAGGTGGATCCAATGCCATTGGTCATCAAAAGGATGGTAAAGAGATTGATAACATGGGGAGTACGCCGGCAGTTGCATACCCAACAGTTCGCATTATTAACATCTACAAGCGGGGTGATCGCATACCCCCGCACATAGATCACCACGACTTTGTCGGACCTTTTTGCACGGTTTCTTTTACGAACGAGTGTAATATCATGTTCGGATCTGACCTCCGGATAGCAAGCCCAGGGGAGTTCCGAGGGCTAGTAAAGATACCATTACCGGTAGGTTCCGTCATGATACTGAAGGGCAACGGAGCAGATGTCGCTAAACATTGTATACCAGGAGTACCAGTGAAGCGGATCTCGGTTACTTTCGAAGGATGGATGACAGGAAGACACCTTACCACTTCCAGCCAGACCCGGAGCTAGAAAGCCTCCGGCCTTACGAGCTGTGAGTTACATGAAAAATATCACACCTCCAACGTACATCCATACGACATCCTTGCCTAGGATGGCTTGGAAGGTGATGTTATTGACCATGTACTTCACTATTCAGACATGGATTTTTGACAGATACCTTTTTGGATGGATCGACAAAGATCATACATAGTCCGTTTTAACTCTACATGGATTGTATGAGATGTATTCCAGATCGAGTTGTATGATGTATCTTTAACATGATTGGAATGAAAATGACCATGTCACATTTTTGGCCTTCACCTCTTTTGTGCAAATTGACTGGGAAACGCCATTAAAGTTAAATGAACTTCGAACAAAGAACAGAAAAGAAAAAAAAAATAAAATAAATAAAAGAAAACTTTCCTTAAAAATCTGAAAATGATAAACACCAAACTCACATGAACATTATATAAATAATAAAATAAATTTGAATCGTTAAAGGACAAACAAAATGAGCACAAGTTTTAAATCAAATTTCAAATTCAATCTTTCCAGATTTCAAATCAAATCTCAATCAAATTCAAATTCAATCTTTCAAATCTCAAATCAAATCTCAATCAAATTCAATCTTCCAAATCTGAAATCCAATCCGTTCTACTCTTTCCCTTGTCTGGGATGGAAGCGGTTGATTCCATTGACACGGATCGAATCTGATGGCGAGGAATTATATCCAATCCAAACCGGTGACTTCCGATCATCTCTTTTGAACGGGATATGTAACATCTACATATTCCCTCCTAATCTATTTCTTTCCGTGAAAGTCTTTTACAACTTTCATGAAATTCTCGAAACACCAAAATTCCACACTTTTCAAATCAACACTACAAATCTTTGCAAAGTCAATGACTATTCAAATTCAAACTTTTGGAGTTGAGGATTTTACATCCGAGACTGCATTGCTTTAGGATCCTTTCCCTATCGCAATGAAATACATCAAATTCAAACTTTTGGGTTGAGGATTTTACATCCGAGACTGCATTGCTTTAGGATCCTTTCCCTATTGCAATGAAATACATCAAATTCAAACTTTTGGAGTTGAGGATTTTACATCCGAGACTGCATTGCTATAGGATCCTTTCCCTATCGCAATGAAATACATCAAATTCAAACTTTTGGGTTGAGGATTTTACATCCGAGACTGCATTGCTTTAGGATCCTTTCCCTATAGCAATGAAATACATCAAATCAAACTTTTGGGTTGAGGATTTTACATCCGAGACTGCATTGCTTTAGGATCCTTTCCCTATCGCAATGAAATACATCAAAATCAAATTCCTGGGGTTGAGGATTTTACATCCGAGACTGCATTGCTTTAGGATCCTTTCCCTATCGCAATGAAATACATCAAATTCAAATTTTTAGGTTGAGGATTTTACATCCGAGACTGCATTGCTTTAGGATCATTTCCCTATCGCAATGAAATACATCAAAATCAAACTTTTGAAGTTGAGGATTTTACATACGAGGTCGCATTGCTTTAGGATCCTTTCCCTATCGCAATGAAATACATCAAATTCAAACTTTTGGGTTGAGGATTTTACATCCGAGACTGCATTGCTTTAGGATCATTTCCCTATCGCAATGAAATACATCCAAATTCAAACTTTTGGGTTGAGGATTTTACATCCGAGACTGCATTGCTTTAGGATTATTTCCCTATTGCAATGAAATACATCAAAATCAAATTTTTTTGGGTTGAGGATTTTACATCCGAGACTGCATTGCTTTAGGTTCTTCCCCTATCGCGATGAAATACATCAAATTCAGACTTTTGGAGTTGAGGATTTTACATCCAATACTGCATTGCTTTAGGTTCTTCCCCTATCACGATGAAATACATCAAAGTCAAATTTCTGGGGTTGAGGATTTTACATCCGAAACTGCATTGCTTTAGGATTCTTTCCCTATCGCGATGAAATACATCAAAATCAAAATCTTGAGGTTAAGGATTTTACATCCTCTGAGATCTCTCCTCATTGCAATGATTAAATCCGATCAATTCAATTTTCTTTTGAGGTTGAAGATGTTACATCTAAAACCACAAAATTCCAATTTTCATTTCAAGTTCGAATCCCTTCAAATTAATTTTAATAAAACTTCAATTTAAATTGAAACTCAAACTAAAATTTAAGCTCACACATCAAAACTTAAACTGAAACAAAATAAAATCTAAATCGAAATTCTCCCAGATCATGTGATTTGGGATTCACCTCCTTTTCCTTTCCCCAGCGAGAGTTCAGGAATCTCCAGTCTCAGAGATATACTAGACACTCCCCAGCGGAAACTCTTCTACTCTGTCCTATGTTTGTCACTTGGAATTTTGTGTTGGTTTTGTTGATTGCTTCGGTCAACACCAATACGCGCGGTGTGCTCCGTCAGCTCACCACACCTATTGGGGGTCCATTTGTTGACCTCATTTTTGATGAGGTCTTCTCTTCTCCTTTTTAGTACTTAGGATCTAGCCTTAGGCTTTTCCTTTGACTATCTTAGAGGATTAGAATTGGGACCCACCACTTAGAAGTTCAAACCACTTCTTAACTCCCTGCAAACTCCACAAACTTGATCGTAGACCCCTAATCACCTAGAGGGTTGAAATCGAATGTGGAAGTTTAAAGGATGAGTTCCTATAAGACTCTTTGGCCTTAGGACTACCTGCAGGTGGCACTGGTCCAGTGAAGGGCGACTTACACATGCACTACATTCATACACTACACTTTCACACACCTATACCCAACTTGATCTCCTGACTCATGTAGATGATTCACATGGATGGTCCTTAACCCCTAAGCCCTTGGCTAAGAGGGTTAGGAACAACATAGTGGATGCCTAAAATGAGTCCCTTCATGGCTCATGTGAGCTTGATATGGCTTCATGGCTCAACCAAAATGAGTTTATTCCACTTATATTCACCCAATCTTCAATTTTCCAAATTTTCAATGTTTGACCCCCGGGACCCTACACCAGCTTAGCCTACCCAAAACCCTTGAAATCCTCCAAAATTTCCAAATCACCCAAAAATTCCCAAAACCAATCCCAAACATTTCCACATTACTCAAATTGATCATCTATAGCCAAAATACCAAAAATTCCAAAAATACCAACCAATACCCTCCAAATACCCAAAATACCCCTCTTGACCCAAAAATCCAAAAATTCAGAAAATTCCAGAAAATCCCAAATATTCCCAATTTCATTTTGTTCAACTACACCATGGGCCAATTTTGTCAATTTACTCCACTTTTATTAAAACCCCTAATTTGACCCATTTTAACCCTAAGTGAACCCAATGTTAAACTAAACCTACCCAATTGACCCAAATCCTGGTCCAATTCAATTCTAAACTTCAATTCAACATTCCCAACACCAATCTAGACCAAATACAAGTCCAATTTGATTGACATTTGGATCCGATTTCACTTTTGGCCTTAAAGCCCAAATTGGACCCATGACCCAAACCTAACCCGAACTCACCCGATTCAACTCCAATTAACCCCAAATCTTTTCTAAACCTCCCTTAACATCCCTACAAACAAAACCCTAACATGATTTGCCCAAAATTTGGACCCAAACCCCACTCAAATTCAACCCAAAACCAAAAGGCCCAATTTTGACCTAAACCCAAACCTAACCCAAATAAGCCCAAACCCCAAAACCAAAACCCAAACAAAGCCAAAACCTCTTTGAAACACTCCCATAAACGTTTCCCAACATTTATTTTACATTAATTTCAACCCTAGCCTAACATTGTCCCAAGTTAGCCCAATTTGACCCATATTAGCCCATTCACCAAAGAAGCCCAAATTCAACCCAATTCAAACCCAAATCACTCCCAATTTGCTTCAAATCACTCATGACACATCTATGAACTAAACACAACATTTGTTTGGCCCAATCCTTTACAAAATTCCCATCCATAAATTTATTTTCAAACCAAAGGCCCACCTTCTTAAGCCTTCCTAAAAGCCCAAATTTCATGCTAAAGCCCATATGACAAATTCTTCTCATCATACCCTTAGTTAAAATCATCCCTAAGTTCAAATTAATCATCAAATGATTCCAAATTAAGCCCCATACAAATTCCCATAAAATTACTAAAATTTCTAAGATCCATTTTCATGAAATTGACCAAGCTTTTCCCCAAGCCAAAGACAAGCCATGAAGCCATGCATGAGCCCCATAGGAGCCATGAGAGCCATGGAATCCACTTTCCACCTCACCAAACCATTAATGGTAAGAGAGAGGGTCTCTTTCTTAAACCCTTTTTAAGCCCTTTTTACTTTAAGCATGATACACTCTAAACCATGTTTAGCCACCTCACCATGGATGTGGACTTCACTACCACAATTCAGCTGACCCAAACAATTCCCCCTCAGCCCAAGGTCAAGCCTTGGATGGTGAACCAAGCACAAATACTTGGGTTGACCTAAACCAAGCCAAAATCACCCCTTTCCCATTCCATTTCAATTCACCACCTTTACACATGGAAACCATCAATTGAACTCACAGGAATCAAGCTCTGACCTCACTGACCCTGAGGGTGACCCATGTTTGCCGGCCAGCCGCCTGGGTCGCCGGAAAACACCACACCCGAGAGCTCACATGTGAGCCAAACTTTGGAATTCCACCTTGCTGAGCTGCTCCATGCCCAATGGCCACCATGGATGTTCTTCCCATGCCCAGAGCAGTTGATCCCAACCCTTGGCCATCCCTGTGAGGCTCTCCAGCCACCTCTATTTAAACCCGACCCCCTCACGGCCATGAGAGGAGAGTTGCACAAACCTTGCCGAAACTCTGCCAAAATTGTTCCAAACCTTACTCCATACTTAGAGCAGTTGATCCCCAGTGTCAATTTGCCCTAATCCCCACCAACGAATCCGATTTCTCAGCCGAAATTTCACCCAAAACCAGGACACTTTGCCACATTGAGCCAATCCTCAAATCGACTGGTCCTACACCTTCATTGGACCAAGAGGAGAAGTTTCCCACTGAAAGCCCCATCTCCAGGCCACCCAGTTGCTCCAGCCTCCAAGCTTTGTGATCGGCTGTGGTCACTTTCATAGCTAGGCGATTCACCAGACCAGGAGACTTCATCTGGAGCTTGCTGGGATCCAATCGAAGGTGACACAACCCTCAGATCGAAGCCACACTTCTCCGAGCAAAGGTATGGCCTCACTCTTCTTCCCGAGCTTCTGAACATTCTCTATTTTCATTGAGTCAATTTCATGCCACATAAACCGTATGGATGTGTTCGTCTTCTCGAGACGAATCCATAGAGCATAAGAACATTCAATTTGATCAAGTATCGAGTGAGATCTTAGGCCTAGAAGACGGACGGCTCTCGGGTAAGGACGCCTGGGGACGATGAACGGATGCAGTTCATTTAATACACGCGCGGACGAACGGCCAGGATCACGCCAGATTAGGAGATGGAACGACACAGCAGGCCCCGGAGCGCCGAGTCGGATGGCGGCGTCGAATCGGAGAGCGCCACGCGGCGTTTCGGAGGCTGCCGAGGTTGACGCGGCGCCGCGTGGATAAATAGAAAATTAGGGTATTTTCTGATTTATTTAATTCCCTAAACTTCAAAAATCCATAACTTTGTGTAGGAAAATCAGAAAAATAAAATAAAAATACCCTCTTGCTCAGTGAACAGAGGAGAATAATGTGGAAAAGAAATCATTTAATTTCATCAAGTATTTTATTTTTAATGATTTATTTCCCTTCTGCATTGTTTTAATTCTCCATGCAAATAGGAAATTCACCATGGTATGAGACAATAGGGCTTTTGAAGCCTCCGAATTTGGGGACATTCCCCGAATTTTTCAAAGTCGAGGCCATCCCTATGAGAAGTTATTGATTTTTCAAATTCATGTTACTGTTTTGAGTATTTTAATTCCAATAATTATCATGTTGTGAAATAAATTCTAGGAAAATTTGGTGATGTCTCTTATGACCAGAGGACCCCAGGAAAAATAAGTTTTGAATTAATTCATTTAAAATAACCCTAATTGGCTTAAACATCCAAAATAGCTCCTTAATTAATTAGAGCTAATCATACATCAAATTGACTTGAAATCAATTCTCCACTGACCTTGAGGATCAGAGGAACCCACCATAAAAATTTGAAGTCAAATGGACTTGGTTAGCTTTACTAAATGGGTTGATTAAGCCATTTAATCAATTTGAATTTCAAAAATTCATAACTTTCAAAATACCTTTCAAAAATTCACCAAATTGGTTTTGAAGCCTCTCTGATATCAGGGGAATTTATGAAAATTAAAATTTCAATTTTCTAAAGAAGTTGATTTTTTGGTATTATTTTAATATTTTAATAATTAAAAAATAATTAAAATCATAAAAATAATAAAATTCACCAAAATGTCACATTTTGAATTTTAATCACTAAGGAACAAACCCCATATTTTTCTTAGGTCTATTTAATGAGATATTAAATTTTAAAGCCCTAGGGTAATTTTAAAATTAAAAAAATGTATTTTCTAGCATTTTCACTAAAATAATTATAATAAATCAAAGAAAAATCAGAAAATTGTAAAAATTGATTCTCTGATTTTCTTGATATTAGAGAGAGTTTTGAAAAATATAAAATTAATTTTTCAACCTTTACTTTATTTTTAAATTAATTAATACTCCAAAATTTAAAATAATTATAATAAAAATTATATAATTCAAAAAATCACCAAAATTGGTCCAAGTGGTCCTCTGGTCATTAAGAATGTCCCATAATTTTTTTAAGGACAGAAACTCTCCCTTGGTCATGTTATTAAATTTTTCTTGGAAATCCCTATTTTCTACAAAAAATAATTATTTAAATAAATTAAATACAGAAAAATCACATTTTCTCCTCTCATGTCTTTATTGACATATGAGTGAAGTCACATAAAAATTTCAAATTCATTTAAGCTCAATTTAGTGAGTTATGAAATTATTAAACTTGAAGGGCAAAATGGTAATTAAAAATTTTAACCCTTAATTAAAACTTTAGGTTTAATAAAATTAACAAATAAAATATTTGATCTTAATCTGATTTGGATGATTGAAATTCAAATAATTAAAGGGTAGAAACCTACTAAATAATTTGAAGATAATTAAAATAAACCTTAATTAAATAATTGATTAAATTTGGAAGAATAATAAAATTGGAATTATTAAATAGGGATATTATTAGGAAGAGATTTATTCTTTAATTTAAAAATCCCTAAATTAATCATCTCAATAATATTTAATTCCTAATTAAAAATGATAATTCAAATTTAAGTTTTAAAATGTTAAAGGACTTAATCATTAAATTAAATTAAAGTTAAATTATTAAACTCTTTTTATATTTTCAATTAAATTAAAATTAAAAATAAAATTAAAAATAAAATTAAATTAAAGATTAAATTAAATTAAATCAAACAAATTAAATAAATTAAATTAAATTAAATTAAAACATATTAAATTAAATTAAATTAAATTAAATTAAATTAAATTAAATTAAATTAAATTAAATTAAATTAAATTAAATTAAAATAAAATAAAAATAAAATAAAATCAAATAAAATAAAAATTAAATTAAAAATTAAAATTAAATTAAAAATATTAAAATTAAATTAAAATTAAAATTAAATTAAAATTAAAATTAAATTAAAAAAAATTAAAATAAAAATTAAAATTAAATTAAAATTAAAACTAAACCAAATTAAATTAAATTAAAGTTAAATTAAATTGAATTAAATAACATCACCTAAGACATAAAGAAATTAAATATAAAGTAACTTGAACACTATTCCAAATTTAAATCCGATAACTGAAATTAAATCACAAATCATTTGAAGGCCAATTTGCCTCGAAAACTTTGGTTATCATAACTCTTAAACAGAACATTAAATGAAATGTTACTTCACTTATAGGATATTCAAATGTCCTAGTTCACTGAGCAAGATAACAAAACTCGAATTCTCGGACGATTAATTCATTTGTATAATTAAATTCATTTGGACTTAAAACAATTCTAGCAATATTGAAAAGATGTTTAAGATTCTTCTTAAGCACTTCCTTGATATGATAGGATACTTATAAGAACAATTGAACTTAATTGTTCTTTGATGAAGAAAATCGTCCTCAAACCAAAACACAAGAACACAGACGTCATAGGAAATGACTAGCTATAGGATTAGGAACTTGGTAGAAAACCATAACCCTTCCCTTAGCTTTACCTAGGAACTTGCTTAAACATTCTAATTGTGTTTTAAGTGCAGCTTGGGATGACGGGAAGACCCTCCAGGTACGCTTTTATTTTATTGCAATTTACCTTATTGCAATTTATTTAATCGCATTGCACTTACTTTTCTTGCATTATAAACAACTGTTACATGAAAACCCACACCTTTATGATAGTCCCTAAAACTGAAATTAAAACTAAATTAAAAGTCATTACAAGATAAAATTCACCGCCACAACATTTCAAAATATAAAGCAACTCAAAATTTAATCACAAACAGAACACAAAACTACAATTACAACTAAATTAAAACGTCTTGTTGGATGATCGGGAATACCTCGGATGATGTAACCTACGTGTTGCTAACGACATTTCCCACGGTCTAAATGAAAGTGTGGAAGTCATTCAGTTGAGTTTAGCAAATTCATCTGGACTAAGTGAATCCGATAAAAATAACGATGTCGGAAGGATGGAACCGTGGGATCTTAACCGGTGTTGTTATAATCAACTTTAAGATTTGTTTTAATTAAAACATAAAAACACTTGGAAATTAAGATTTTCTCTAAACTAAAACACTTTTCTCATCTCCTGATTTATGACTTCTATAACTAAACCTCTGCAACAACAAGGAGCCCGGAGCATGGTGGGCAGCACGGCCATCGTCATCAGCAAAACCTGAGTCTACTTCGACAGAAACTTTCCTAGAATTAAATAACCAAGCCATAGGATTTCGAGGTAGTTTGCCTAGTGCAACATAAATCCTCAACTCTTCGTTAGGCATTTGCATTGTAAATTAAGCCCTAACCGATCTTAGGACTCCGAGGTAGTCGTTTGGTACGACATAAATCCTCACATCTTCAAGGCTATTTGTATGATTTTATCATACAAATATAAGTCCTAATTAATTAAAATTGGCAAGATCAAAATATTAAATAGACATTAGGACTTTCCTAAATTTAAGCCAAACAATAGGATAGTCGGGAAATTACCGAAGTTCGCTTCGAATCTGTAATTTCTCCTACATTTCTTCCTTTGAATTCCCAAAATAAAATGTTCCAAATTTGATCCATTCCCTATTGAAATTCCAAAATTCAACCCCTTGAAAACTTAAACTTTGAAATTCTTGAGAGCAGAACTACCGATTATTATCGAGAGTTTTCTTAGGTGATTCCCGTCACTTAAGATGTAATTAACTATAGGGGCTTGCCCTTATAGGGAATTTTAAGAACCCAGGTAATATAAACCCTGTTTAAAGCTTTCATATTAAGCAGGGGAATTTGTCGGCTTATAAAATTGGTTCGCAGACCAAACGGATGTCACAAATCTTCTAGTTTAGTTAATCGAGCCCCATCGTCAAGCAATGTGCCTATTCTTCGGGATAGATACACGGTTTGTGGTACGGTGCTCGTTTATATAAACTATTCGGGATGTGAGATCAGTTTGATTTCATATCTTAAAATTTTCAAACTTAAAATTATTCTCAAAATCAAATACTACTTTTCAAATTATTTATTTAAATTAAATTAAAAAATTCACCGACAATTTCTGTTAGGCGACCCCTCTTTTTAAAATACAACACACTTAACCTAAAAATAAGCCGCACAATTAAACCTAATTTAAGTAAGGTTTATGTTAATTAACTAGGTTTAGGATAGGTTAAACCTAGTTAAGGTTTGAATGTTGATTAAACCTAATTTAAGTAAGGTTTATGTTAATTAACTAGGTTTAGGATAAGTTAAACCTAGTTAAGGTTTGAATGTTGATTAAACTTAATTTAAGTAAGGTTTATGTTAGTTAACTAGGTTTAGGATTGGTTAAACCTAGTTAAGGTTTGATTATTACTTAAACCTAATTTAATTAAAGTTTAAGTTGATTAACTAGGTTTAACAGGGGTTAAACCTAGTTAGAGTTTGATTATTACTTAAACCTAATATCTTTAAAGAATAATTAGGTTTAAGAATATTTTAATCTTAATTATTATTAAACCTAATATTTATTAAGGTTTAGTTATGATTATTTAAGTTTAAGGTTTGCTTAAACTTAATTAAGATTTGTTTTATTTTAAAATCTATAGTTTAAAATACTAACTACGTTTAGAATGACTAAACTTGATTAATGAAATTTTAGAATTTTTTTATTTAACTTTAAATCTTAACAATAAATTTAAAATTTCAAGTTAAACTTTAAAGAAGTTAAAATTTATCATTTTGAGGTTTGTATCTGTGTCCCTAAGTTTCTCAACTAACTTTAGATTTTTATTTTCTTAATTTCACATTTTTTATAATTATTATTAAAATAATTACAAAATGCAATAGAAATTAGAAAATGCTATCATAGAGAATTTTCCTAGTTATGGAAAAAGCAAGGAATACATATAATGGCATAAAGATCTTTCTGTGAAAAATTTATAATTATTTAAATTATAAATAATTTTTAATAATTGAAATACTCTGAGAAGTATTTAATTAATTAAAAATTAAATACAAATTAAAAATTATATTTTTCAATTCCACATTATAGTGCTCACTATCCTGAGCACAGGGATATTTTATTTTTATTTTTTTGATTTTTATTTAAAATGTTATGTATTTTTGAAGATTTTAAGGTTATTCTGTTTTAATTAAATCATTAATTAGACTAGAAAAACCGCGGGGCAACACGTATCCTCGTATGGATTGAAACGTGGTAAATCCGCTGTGGGGGTGCGAATAGCGGATCAGATAGGAAATAATCTCAGCTGTCCGTCTTTTAAACAGAAGATCAGGCGGCTGTGGATCATCATCTTCCTCCCGCCTGATCCCTCAAATCATCCATGGTTTAGGGATAATATCTCGCTCGATTCTTGATGAAATCGAGCGAGGTTTGTTCCTACACCTTCGTATTGAGCAGACGATCATATCCATACGGATATGTGATGGTTTTGAAATGGTTTATTTAACAAAGTACCAAAGCCGAATCGCCATTAAATTATAAAATCCATACCTTAGCCTCAGTCAATTTAAGCTTGGTTTGATTGGTCTGGAAGCTCCGTCTGGACTTCAGCAAGCTTGATCTAACTCGAATTTGGAGTAAAATTGGGTCTAGATATGACTTCCTCCTCGAGGTACCTCAGCTTGAGAGAGCTTGGTCGAATTCTATGCTAGAGGTTATGGGGAGGCTTGATTTTGATTGGGCTTTTATTCTTTCAGTCCCTAAATGGATTTGGGAAGGTTAATTTTGGGTTTGGTGGAGTTTGATTTCAGACCTCCAATTTGTCCTGGTTTTGGGGTTATTTAAGGCTCTCGGGTTGACCTAAATTAGTGGAATTGAGTGAGTTCTATAGCTTAGATTGATGAGGGATCAATTGCCTAGGTCTCAAGCAGCAATTTTAGTATTGAAGGTTTGAGGATTTGAACAGTACTTAGGAAGTTTGAAGTTTGGTCTCCTAACCTGATTTTGAGCTCTCGGGTTAGTCTATTTGAGCTGGTTTTATGGATTTTTAAGGCTAGCTGAAGGCTAAATCTTGATTGGGGTTCATTCCTAAGGTCTTAAGGAACAAGTTTGTTGTTGCAAGCAAGGGGAATTGGATAGAGTTTAGACCACCATGACTCTCTCTTCTTCTCTTTTTAAGGCTCGGGTTTGAGTCTTATTTATAACCATGAGAGGGCTTTGGATGAAATTGGATGAAGTGGGTTCATCTAGGGAAGTTGCTATTCTCCCCATTAATGTTTTGAGGATAGATTTCAGCCATGGTAATGATGAATTTGGATTTTCATCATTGAAGCTAACCATGGTAAGGATTGACCCTTGATTTTGTCTTGCTTCAATTGGTTCCCTTATGAGGTGGATATTGCTGGCTATGTTTAGCTAGATTACTCTCCTTTAGATAATTCAAATGAAATAAGGAGATGAGGACACATATGCTTTTTATTCACCATGGCATGACACATAGGGAAGGTGACTCATTTTATGCATAAACTTCTTACCATTTAATTTTTCCATGGTTAAGGTTTGATTCAAGCTAATTTCTCTTTTCATTGGGTGTTTAAGATGATGACCAAAATCATCCCTAAGGTGGCGGGCCACCTCATTTCATGAAAATAGGTGTATTGAAGGAAATGTGACACATACCCTCTTCTTTTCATTATTTATGTTTTTAGTTCATGATGGCTTCTTAACCTTTGTTAGATTCTTCCTATTGGATTAACGGAGAGGTGTTTGCCACCTATGGAGCCATGTCATACCTAATGTATGGAGAGATTGACACATAAGCTTAACCCTTAACCTAACCACCATGATAATTCTTAACCTAGGTTAAAGGTGATGAGTTATGGATTAGGTAATGTGTTAATCATATCATGATGGATTTAATGGGTTTTAGGTTACCCATTAATGACTCCCCATAATTGAGATTTAAGTTTAAAAATCAATTATGGGATTTTAATGTCATGTATGATAATATATGCTAAAATGTCATGTTATGTCCCCTTTTTTTAAAAAAATTAGTTTTAATTAATTATATTATTAATTAAAATTGTTGGAATTATATCATTAATCACTTTATTAATTAAAATAAATTTTAATTAATTTTTATGACTTCTTTAAGTTAAAGGTTTGAATTTGTCATGTCCTTGAACCTTTATATTTTAATCAATTAAAAATTAATTAAAATTTTAAATATTCATCTTATTAATCAATTAATTAATCAAAAATTATTTGAGATTAATTATTTGATTAATATGTTTCATTTGTAGATTGAAGGTTAAGAATTTGTCATATCTTAAACCTTTTAATTATATTTTAGATTAATTAATTCAAAAATTAATTAAAATTTTAAATATTATTTTATTAATCAAGTAATTAATCAGATTGATTTAGAATTAATTATTTGATTAATTTTTGTAATTTTTATCATTTTTGTTCAAAATTAGGTATTTTGATTTTGGTTGACCCTGGTTGACTTAAGTTGACCCAAGTTGACTTGGGTTGGTCAAATTGAGTTTAGAAATGTCAAATGTGACATTTTCAACCTTGTCATGGTTGATTTGGTCACAGAATTAATGATTTTGTCAATTTGGGATTTAGTTTGGTCTTTTAATGTTAGGGACAAAATAAGTCAAATTGAGCTAATTTTGGGTTAAGGTTAGGCTTGGGTGAAGCTTGAGTTCAGATATTGGGTAAAGTAAGTTAGAGTTTTGTTTTTGGGGATGTTAGGCAGATTTTGAAATTTATTTTGGAGGTAATGGAGAAGTTTTTGGTTTGTTTTGGATTGAAATTTGGTTTAGGCTAAAATGGGGAATTTTGATTTAAATTGGATGTGGGTAAAGTTTGAGTTCAAATATTGGGTAAAGTAAGTTAGAGTTTTGTTTGTGGGGATGTTAGGAAGATTTTGCAATTTATTTTGGAGGAAATGGAGAAGTTTTGGGTTTGTTTTGGATTCAAATTTGGTTTAGGCCAAAATGGGGAATTTTGATTTAAATTAGATTTGGGTAAAGTTTGAGTTCAAATATTGGGTAAAGTAAGTTATAGTTTTGTTTGAGGGGATGTTAGGAAGATTTTGAAATTTATTTTGGAGGAAATGAAGAAGTTTAGGGTTTGTTTTTTATTGTTTGAGTTTACTAGGTTAATTGGGGAAATTTGGGCCTTTAGAGTTTGGATAATTTTAGAAAAAGTTTGGAATTAAATTGGGGTGAACTGAATGTAAAATTTTGTTCATGGGCATGTTATGAAGGGTTTAGAATTTATTTGAGGAAAATTGAGTGACATTGGGTACTGTATGGGTGGGTTGAGCCAACTAGGTCAATTTTGGGCCTTATTTGAACATTTTCATTAAACTGTGTTATTTTGACAAAATCAAGGTAAGTGGTAGTTGAAGAAAATGATGTGGATAATATTTTGGATTTTTTGAGATTTTCTGAGAATTTTTGGAATTTTGAGATTTTTAACCATAAAGGGCATTTTGGTCGTTTTGGGGTAAAACTGGAATTTTGGTCAGAACTCTGTTTTAAAGACTCGAGGTGGTTTAGGAAGAAATTTAGAGTCAAACAAAAGTGTTCGGAGTCATCTTTGATTATTGTGAAAGGTTTTATGAATTCCAGAACAATTTTTAAGTATTAGTTACTTTGGCTAGGAGGGGCTCAAAAGTAACTTGGAAGTATGACGTGTTTATTGTCAAAATTTATCATTTAAAGAGAGGAACGTCCTCGAATGATTTTCAGGGAGTTTGGAGACCATAAACAAACTTGAGATTTAGGCAGTCAATATCAGTAGACTTATTTACCTTAATATGGTTTAGAAATGACCTTCACAAAAGTGAGGTCAACACCTACTCAATCAAATATTTTGACATGGTATCTGAGACAAAATTTTGCCCTAACAACTGGTAGTTACTGGAGGACCGTCAAGGCTCCCTTCCCTCCGGCCTTCTTGCAGGAAAGGAGGAACTATTTATTTGCCTTGATGCGCCCATCTGAGAATTTTCGTCCGCTGCGACTGTTTCGTTTGTCTTCAATTCGCCTTCTACCGCTTAGTCTCGGGCTGCTTCATCCTCCTGTGTTTGCTTCGGCTGCGTCATCCTCCTTCGATCTTCGACTACGACTATGTCCTCTCCCTCTCGTGCCTGGGCTTGCCGCCTGGTGCTCCTCATCGTCGACGAACGACCAACTGCCGACCTGCCCAACTCTTCCCATGCAGATCACTACAATCCGACTAAATGGTGATAATTTTTTTCGATGGTCACAATCCATTCGCATGTATCTCCAAGGAAGAGAAAAAATTGACTATATCACAGGTGATGCTAAGCAGCATGACGTGATGATAAAACTTATGTCATTTCGGATGCGGAAAACTTAATGGTAATGACATGGTTGGTCAATTCCATGACCGAAGAGATAAGTGCAAATTATCTGTGTTACTCAACAGCTAAGAAATTATGGGAGAATGTTTCAGAAATGTACTCTGATCTTGGAAATCAATCCCAAGTTTACGAGTTAACCCTGCGACTTGGGGAAATTTGCCAATGTGAGGATTTTGTGACAAAGTATTTCAATTCTGTTAAGCGGATTTGACAGAACATGGACTTATTCAATGATCATGAGTGGAAATCAAACGATGACTGCAACCAGTATAAGAAGATAGTGGATACTGGAAGAATCTTCAAATTTATTACAGGTCTAAATGTTGAATATGATGAGGTCCGTGGTCGAATAATTGGAAGAAATCCGTTGCCTCCAATTGGTGAAGTTTTTGCATAGGTAAGGAGAGAAGAGAGTCAGAGACATTTGATGTTGGGGAAGAAGACTGTAGGTTCAACTGTGTCCGTGGAAGGATCAGCACTGGCGATTCCTAAAGCTCAAGTAAGCAAGAAAACTTCTCATAACCAGCGTGTAGAAGACATAAACAACCTGCAATGTGACTACTGTGGAAAGTCATGCCACACTCATGAAAAATGCTGAAAGTTGCATGGTAAAGGAAAAAATATTGGTGAACATAGCACACCTACAGCAAATGAGGCTGAGTCATCTCCACTTAGTAAAGTGCAATAAAGTCATCATCTTAAACTGTTGAAATCATGGTCATCATCTAATGCTCCTATCGGTTCTATAGCACAAACAGGTAGTAATTCTTTGGCTTTATTTGTTCTAGGAAGTACCACTCCTTGGATCATTGATTCAGGAGCCTCTGATCATATGACAAGGTGTTCTCAATTATTTGATTCGTATTATCCATGTTCTGGTTCCAAAAAAATCAAAATAGCTGATGACAGTTTTTCACCTATTACAGGAAAAGAAAATATTAAATTTTCAAAAAAATTCTCTTTGAAATCTGTCTTACATGTTCCAAAACTTGCATGTAATCTTATTTACGTTAGCAAATTGTCTAAAAATTCTAGTTATTCCATTCTTTTTCTCCTTCCAATTGTGTTTTTCAGGACCGGTACTCGGGGAAGATTATTGAAGCTGCTAGAGAAATAAATGGTTTGTACTACAATGATGGAACTGATTTTGCAAATAGGACAGCTCATGGATTAGGTAGTACAAGTTCAAGCTTTGACTATGATCAAGTTATGTTATGGCATAAAAGATTAGGGCATCCTAGCTTTCCATATCTCAAATCTTTATTTCCTAAACTATTTAAAAGTATTGATTGTTCAAAACTTCATTGTGAAGCTTGTAATTTAGCTAAAATTCATCGTGTTTCATTTCCAATAAAACAATATTCTGCTTCAAAACCTTTTTATTTATTGCATTGTGATGTTTGGGGCCCATCCAAAGTTAACACACTTTCTGGAAAAAAATGATTTATAATATTTATTGATGATCACACACGAGTTTGTTGGGTTTATTTATTGAAAAAGAAATCTGAAGTTGAACAACAATTTAAAGATTATTCCCACATGATTGAAAATCAATTTCAAACAAAAATTGGCATTCTAAGTATGGATAATGGGACTGAATATTTCAACAAATATTTGAGAACATTTATTTTAGAAAAAAGTATTCTGCATCAATCCACTTGTCATGACACACCACAACAAAATGATATTGTTGAAAGGAAAATTAGACATTTACTTGAAG
Source organism: Papilionanthe hookeriana x Papilionanthe teres (assembly GCA_022702705.1). NCBI lineage: Eukaryota > Viridiplantae > Streptophyta > Magnoliopsida > Asparagales > Orchidaceae > Papilionanthe > Papilionanthe hookeriana x Papilionanthe teres. The sequence goes on along the minus strand of CM040422.1, from coordinate 168,432,320 downwards.
TTACCCGGGCACTTATGTTTTCCATGAATGTTCCTAAATATCTTTAGGGTAATGCACTCTTTATCTCCTGTTATTTAATAAATAAAATGCCATTTCGAGTTCTGAAATTTAAAACACCATTACAAGCCTTGAAAAATTATTTTTCTACATGTAAGATAATAGTTGATCTCACTTTTAAAGTTTTTGGATGTGTGTGTGATATGTGCATATCCCAAATGTGTTTTGCTCAAAACTGGATCCCAAATCTGAAAAATGTGTTTTTATTGGTTATGCTTCCAATAAACATGGGTACAAATGTTTTAATCCAGTCACAAAAAATTTTATGAGAGCATGGATGTCAAGTTTGTCGAAGATCACTCTTTTTTTCAAAATAATTTTCTTCAGGGAAGAACTTAGTTGAAGAAAATAATTTTTAGGAAACTTTACCCATTTCTTTAACTAATTCTGATATGGAAACTAAGGTCGGCACTACTAATCCTATTTTTCCAGATGTTACTTTATCAGAGACAAGGGGAGAAGTACTTGCAACAGGTCATAATCCAGTGGATCATAATCCTCAACATGAGCTGCAGGTTTATACTAGAAAAAAAAACCATAAAGTTACTACAGCCCGATTTATTCCCTTAACAGATGTTCAATCAAATTTGCCGAATAATGGCCCTACATCTCAGAGTTACCTTCCCTCAATTTCCACTCCTTCAGATCTTGATCTTCCAATTGCTTTCAGAAAAGGAATCCGAACATACACGAAACATCCTATCACTCAATACTTGTCATATGAAAAACTATCAAAAAATCATAGAGCATTTTTGTCTAGGATTTCTAATACACTTGTTCCAAGAACCATTCAGGAAGCATTAGGTGAATCGAGTTGGAAATTAGCTATGATGGAAGAAATAAATGCTCTTAAAAGAAATAACACTTGGACAGTCATGGATCTACCTAAAGACAAAAAGACCGTGGGGTGCAAATGGGTGTTCACGGTGAAGTTTAAAGCTGATGGAAGTGTGGAGAGATACAAAGCGAGACTAGTAGCAAAAGGATTTACTCAAACTCATGGTATTGATTACCAAGAGACTTTTGCTTCTGTTGCTAAAATTAACTCTATTTGAGTACTTCTTTCTCTTACAGTTAATTTCAACTGGCCACTTCATCAATTGGATGTAAAGAATGTGTTTTTAAATGGAGAATTGCGAGAAGAAGTATATATGGACCTGTCACCAGGATTTGAAGAAAATTTTGAAAAAGAAAAAGTGTGCAAATTAAAAAAATCTATGTTTGGGTTAAAACAGTCTCCTAAAGCTTGGTTTGAGCGTTTTGGTGATGTTATCAAGAGACATGGATTCTCTCAAAGCAAAGCTGATCACACTCTCTTCTTCAAACATTCCATCAAAGGTAAAGTAGACATTATGATTGTATATGTAGATGACATAATTATGACAGGGGATGATTCTCTTGAGATTAACAACTCGAAGAGGAAACTTGAAAGCGAATTTGATATTAAGAACTTGGGAAAGCTGAAATATTTCCTCAAAATGGAGTTTGCAAGATCCAAGGAGGAAATTTTGGTCAATCAACGCAAGTATGTACTTGATTTACTCAAGGAAACAAGGATGACAGGTTGCAAGGCAGCAGATATGTCAATTGAACCTAATGTAAAGTTGCAAAAAACAGCAACTGATGAGGTAATGGAAAAAGCACGCTATCAAAGATTGGTTGGGAGACTAATCTGTTTGGCTTACACTCTACCTGACATAGCTTTTGTAGTGAGTGTTGTGAGTCAATTCATGCATTCACCTAGACCTACTGACTTTGAAGTTGTATTCATAATTTTGAGATACCTCAAAAGAACTCCTAGAAAAGGAATTTTGTTCAAAAAGGGAGAACATCTTCTGCTAGAGGTCTACACAGATGCAGATTGGGCAGGAGATGTAAATGATAGACGATCTACCTCAGATTATTGTACCTTTGTTGGTGGAAATCTGGTTACTTGGAAAAGTAAAAAAACAAAGTGCGGTGGCAAGGAGTAGTGCTGAAGCAGAATTCCGCTCGGTGGCACATGGATTCTGTGAAGTGTTATGGATAAAAAGACTCCTGGAAGAGTTGAAGATTCCTATACCAGCACCTATTAAAGTTTACTGTGACAACCAGGCTGCAATCTCTATAGCTCATAATCTTGTTCTACCTGACAGAATAAAACATGTAGAAGCTGACAAACATTTCATTAAGGAAAAGATAGTAACTGGTAGCCAAACAACAAATATACTAACAAAATGTCTTCCCAAAGTGCAACACGAGAATCTAGTTAGCAAGCTTGCCATGAGTGACATCTTCATGCCAGCTTGAGGGGGAGTGTTGAAAGATCTCACAAATAATTATGTACCATATTTGTTATTCTCTAGATTTAGAAGTTTATGAATTATATTAGTAATCTTAGGAATCTCTATTTATTTTTTCTATATTAGGGTAGTTAGTTGAATAGTTTATTTCTCCTTAATTGGGGAGATTAGCTGCCTTGTTTGTTCCTAGGGAAGCTCTTTAACTAGTTGTACATCAATAAAGAAATTACTCAGCCTGTTCAATCAAATATTTTGACATAGTGAGTCCGAGGTAATTGGCATTCATCAAAGATTATGGATGTGGAGCCATGAACTACCTTTTTTGCTGGCAATAACATAAGCATTACAGACTTTGGTGGTCCAAGAGAGTCATAAGTTCGAGCAACTGATGCCAAGCATGGTAATGTTAGAAAAAAATATTTTTCAGGATTTTCAAACATACATTCTATCTCCTAAGTTGTCACTGCTTAGGGAATCTAATATGTAAAAGATGAGAAAGTTTTGAGCTACTTCTGGACAACTATATGAAGTAACATTGGTATAAAAATTCAGTTTAGTTTAATAGCACCCCCACAATCAGATTTTCAGACGAGCACGCTGAACTGTAGGTTTGAAATATTCCTTACGTGTTTTGTGGGAAAGAACATCTGATAGTGAGAACCAGGTCCTTCCAGAGAAGAAGAGATCTATCCTGAATGGTTGCCATAGAGTGTTTCCCAGTCTGCACTTCTTTTCATTCTAGAGTTAATTCCTCCAAACAAAATTGGTTATCATATACATGCAGCTGAGTACCACAAGTAGAAGATTCAAGTTACAGATTTAATCAACAGTCGTCGACATCTCTATTTTCCCGTCTAGGGTTGTATCCAAGGGTTGAGTGGTGCTCTAACTGTATCTCGCTCCTACAGTAGTGATTATTCTCATCTATCCTTCCCTTGCATCCTTATATTGCCTTCCCTGCTGCAGCCTCCCAGAAAACAGCTTACTTTGATGTTTGCTGCAGCGGCCAACCATCTTCCTTGCAGCCTTGCTACTGTTTCAGCCACCAGAATCACCTCCCTACCACCTAACTACTGTTCCAGCCACCCTGAACTGCCTCCCCTCAGCCTAGTTGTTGTTCCCACCTTCCAGAACAAGCTGTCCACCCTGCTACTACCTTACAGAACCTGCATTCCACCTTGCTGCTGCCTTAAACAACAAATTTTTGTTGTTTGATCTATCTGCTTGTTGTCCGGCCGCTTCGCACTTGCTGCCACTCCCAAACTGGAACCCCAAAACCCCTTGTTGTTGCTACTGCCACCCACCAGTGCTCCTACCATCATTCCAGCCTCTAACCACCACCACCCCTAAATAGACCCCCTAGTGCTAGTTTGTGTGGTGGTAGTGTTATTTTCTATTTCCGTTTGTGTGGTTGTAATATTTTATTTGAATTCATCAATAATATTTGGTTTTCATATTCTTGTTTGGTTAGCTCCATAACCACTATGTATGTAAATGCTCATAAAAATAATAGCACTGATTCAACAGAATAAAGGGTATGCTACATCAAGACATCGGACTCACTGCATTTTTTATTTTATCAGTTATCTCAACAGTTTTTAAAGTTGCAAGCCGCAAACAATGTGTGATAACATTAGCTGAGACACCATCTCCTCCAGCTTTTTGCACGACACAAACATCGCCATGTGAGTTCATTGTAGTGGTCATCCGACCCTCCATGATAGCCTCTTCCTTATGAGTTGGATCAATAACCTGCAGAGCACAACACCGAAGAAATTGCAAAAAACAAAAGAAAAAAATATGAACAAACAGAAATAAGATGGTTAGAGGCCGTTTGAGATCACTTTTATTTTTTAATTTCATTTTTTTATCTTTTATTTCATTTTGTTTATATTTTGATTTAAATTAAAACATATTTGTTTATATAATTTTTTTAAAAAAATATTCAAAGCATCTTTTATGTGTTTTAAGTATTTTTAAAAACAAATATTTTTTTTAAAAATAAAAAATAAAAAATAAAAATATTTTTAATAACACTCAAAATATCATTTAGTAGTTTTGAGTGTTTTTATAAACAAGTAATTTTATTTTAAAAATAAAAAATAAAAACATATAAAAAATCAGATCAAGGAAGCATGTTTTTAAAAATAAAACAAACAATAAAAATAATAATAAATAAATAAAAGTGATACGAAACAAGCCCTTAGCAATTAAGAATTGAAACAATGCATTTAGGCAATCATACCATAGCATCACCTTCATTGAAAAAGCAAACGTTACTGCAACAGGAATATGATGTATCATCAAAGGAAGTGGTTCCCTAACCTAGAAAGATCATGAAAATAAATAAGAAAATAAAATGTTCGTTGAGATGTAATAAACCTAAAATAACAGGCAACAGCTTAAGAAAAATATAAATTTCCTTAATAACAATGATTTTGTGCAATTCAAAAAAAAAAAAAAAATCACATTTTAAATATTGCATTGATCCAATGGAATATGTAATTCGTGAACTAGAAATTCGATTATACTGGTGGATAGAAATCTCAGGATCATGAATGACAACATCCTGAACATTTTCGCTTCTCAACGTACATTCAGGCTTTCGATAGGTCAAGAGAGCAGCCAGGGCAGTTTCAATGAGGTTCTTGTTAGTGAACCAATGAAGATGTAATAGATGATAGCTACAAACAATGTTCATAAAGGCAAGGTGGCAAGGAAATGAGCGGGGGCAGAATACAAGGAGTGGCACACATCTTAACCATATAATGCAACAATTTCTAAAAAATTCATAATTAATGAGGCATATTTGCATAACATATGATACTGGCATCTAAAATATATTGAAACCAAATTCATGGCCTATACAATCCAATACTCAAGATGCACAACGCACAGTATTTAAGAACTAGAACTTATGACCAGCATAAATCTTAATATTTTTCTCATTTTGACTCTATAATAAGAATAAAACAGTTCATATCATTTCTGTACAAGTCAAAATAAGCATGACAATTAACATAAAACAATAATAGAGCACACATTATAAAATTATTAATCACACAGGAAGTGTAGATGGTCAAAGAATTGTATACAGGTTAAATTCAAAAAAATCTTCGCCAAAAGCAAACGTTAAAACTGAACAAGATAGGTACTTGGCTAACTTTAAAAATGAAAAGGAAAGATTAAAATAATTAGGTCATAAAAAATAGAAAAATACTGATCGTATGAAGAAGATAGGCATATGGCTACCAATAAAAAACAAGAGAGAAGAATAAAAAAATTAGTTCATAAAAATATAAAACCTAATCATATGAAGACGATTGAAAAAAAGTGAATTGCAATAACTAAAGTTCAACGCTATTTTAAGATATATAACAACTAGTAACCACAATACAAAAAACAATGAAAAGTGCACATGCCTTAATAAGTATATAATATGAAGGCAAAATTAAGTACGAAAAGACTACCCTCCATTGTCAAGAATGTGAAGGTCTACACGTATTGCCCACACCAACTTCCCAGCAACAATGCATAAGGATTCCATATCCACGGCCCTGCTTTCCCTGCAGCGCACCTTTAAATTGTTAGAAAATGAGCTGTAATCAGTCCTAAAGTATTATAAATGAAAAAATATAGGGAAAGTTACAAACATTCCACATAATTTTTATGTATTTACATATCTAACACCCAAAGTTTGATATTTACCCTCATAACACTTATGTGTCAAAAAACTATGATTGAAGAGGTTTATTTCACTTTTTAAAATGGGGTGATTGTGGTATTTTTGATGTGCTATTAAATATTTTTAAGTGGCATGCTTATAAAATATAAGAGTAGACGTTAGACATGTAAATACATAAGAATTGTATGGTATTTATGTAAATGCCCCAATAATATATTTTTGCTAAGCACAAGGAAATAAATTACCTCAGACCACGATCTATTAACCGCCCAAGTTCAATTGCAAACTCCCCAGGCCGCCCGGGCTCAAAAGCAGGATCAGCCCATTGGTGAAAATTCAGTAAATATTGCAAGTGTCCCTTCATTGGGTCGGTCCCCATAAGGTTGGACAACTTGACCACTGACAAAACCAGTAACATGCGTCTCACCTAGCTGAACATCTGATGAACCATCTTCCCTGCAAATTAAAAAACAATTCTATTTAGAAAATATTTGACCTGATATTCCTAAAACATTTAAGAAAATTTTAAATACATAACCCTCAATTCTTATATATTTACAAATCTAACAACCGAACTTCAATTTTTAGATACATGACACTTCCTTAGTCATCCAAGGTCGATTACTTTTTAAAAGTTAAAATAGTGGTATTTTTTATGTGATATGAAAGACTTGGGTGCTATAAAAGTAAAGTATATGTTTAGGCGTTAGATATGTATATACACGTAAGAAATGGGTGGTATGTATGTAAATACCCCACAATATTTAAATAAAGGAGCAGTCAATGTTACAAAATTTCTATCAACGCTTTTTAGCATATTTCCATTCATTTATACAGATTTAATCATTCAAACTATGGTATATACAATTCAAGCAGGCTCACCAGCCAGCTCGATCTCAACTCGTTAATGAACTCAAATGAGGCAAGCTTATCAAGCTAGAAGATTGAGCATTTGTTAAGATTATTGTTCATATATTATATGAGTTTTATTCTGAGCATAACAAAGCTCAAACCTTTTGCTTGTCAAGAACTTGATTAAATCCCACATAATAATAAATTGAATTCTCCATCCAAAGTCCAATTCCATATGCTTCCTACAACGATTCTCATGAACTCCTCTTTTTCTTCAAAATTCAATTGAATGATAATATATATCCCATAGTTATATCTTTTTTTATGTTCGCTTGCGATGCATATGTCCTCCGAGGACGAAGACACGGCGACAGAACAGAGCCAAACTAGTATGTATCCTAGCCAATCCAAGAATTTAGCCCGATAGGGCAAGCTAGCCCCCCTTAAGGCCTATTCACTATATTTAGAGGTGAATTAGAGTTGTTTCGCTTCTTTAAATAAATACTTTGCTTTGAAATATATTTGATTTTAATAGTATCAAAAATTGCTTTCTCTAATTTTTACCCCTTTAGAGTAATGTATAATTTTATTCCTCAAGTGATGTGGATCATGTCGGCATATTTTTAGGTTAAGTGTGTTGTATTTTAAAAAGAGGGGTCGCCTAACAGAAATTGTCGGCGAATTTTTTAATTTAATTTAAATAAATAATTTGAAAAGTAGTATTTTATTTTGAAAATAATTTTAAATTTGAAAATTTTAAGATATGAAATCAAACTGATCTCACATCCCAGAATAGTTTATAAAAACGAGCACCACACCACAAACCGTGTATCTATCCCTAAGGATAGACACACCGCTCGATGGTGGGGCTCGATTAAATAAACTAGAAGATTTGTGACATCCGTTTGGTCCGCGAACCAATTTTATAAGTCGAACAAATTCCTCGCTTAATATGAAAGCATTAAACATGGTTTATATTACGCAGGTTCTTTAAAATTCACTATAAGGGCAAGCCCTATAGTTAATTACATCTTAAGTGACGGGAATCACCTAAGAAAACTCTCGATAATAATCAATAATTCTGCTCTCAAGAATTTCAAAGTTTAAGTTTTCAAAGGATTGAATTTTGGAATTTCAATAGGGAATGGATCAAATTTGGAACATTTTATTTTGGGAATTCAAAGGAAGAAAAGTAGGAGAAATCACGGATTCGAAGTGAACTTCGGTGATTTCCCGACTATCCTATTGTTTGGCTTGAATTTAGGAAAGTCCTAATGTCTATTTAATGTTTTGATTTTGTCGATTTTAATTAATTAGGGCTTATATTTATATGATAGAATCATACAAATAGCCTCGAAGATGTGAGGATTTATGTCGTATCAGACAACTACCTCGGAATCCTAAGACCGGTTAGGGCTTAATTTGCAATGCAAATGCCTAACGAAGAGTTGAGAATTTATGTTGCACTAGGCAAACTACCTCGAAGTCCTATGGCTTGGTTATTTAATTCTAAGACAGTTTTGCTGATGTAGATTCAGGTTTCTGCGACGACGATGGCCGTGCTTGCCCACTATGCTCCGAGCTCCTTGTTGTTGCGAAGGTTTAGTTTTAGAAATCATAAATCGGGGATGAGAAAAGTGTTTTGGTTTAGAGAAAATCTTAATTTCCAAGTGTTTTCAATATTTTAATTAAAACAAATCTTAAAGTTGATTATAACGACACCAGGTTAAGATCCCACGGTTCCATCCTTCCGGCATCATTATTTTTATCGGATTCACTTAGTCCGGATGAATTTGCTAAACTCGATCGAATGAGTTCCACACTTTCATTTAGACCGTGGGAAATCCCGTTAGCAACACGTTGGTTACATCATCCGAGGTATTCCCGATCATCCGACGGGACGTTTTAATTTAGTTGTAATTGTAGTTTTGTGTTCGTTTGTGATTAAATTTTGAGTTGTTTTATATTTTGGAATGTTGTGGCGGTGAATTTTATCTTGCAATAACTTTTAACTTAGTTTTGGTTTCAGTTTCAGGGACTATCCTAAAGGTGTGGATTTTCATGCAACAATTGTTTATCATGCAAGAAAAGTAAGTGCAGTGCGGTTAAATAAATTGCAATAATGTAAATTGCAAGAAAGTAAATTGCAATAAAATAAAAGCGTACTCGGAGGGTCTTCCCAGTCATCCCAAGCTGCACTTAAAACACAATTAGAATATTTAAGCAAGTTCCTAGGTAAAGCTAAGGAAGGGTTATGGTTCTCTACCAAGTTCCTACTCCTATATTGTAGTCATTTCCTATGACGTCTAGGTTCCTTGTGTTTTTGTTTGAAGACGATTTTCTTCATCAAAGAACAATTAAGTTCAATTGTTCTTATGAACATCCTATCATATCGAGGAAGTGCTTAAGACAAATCTTAAACATCTTTTCAATATTTCTAGGATTGTTTTAAGTCCAAATGAATTCGATTACACAAATGAATTAATCGTCCGAGGTTCGATTAAGTTTTGTTATTATCTTACTCGGTGAACTAGGATGTTTGAATGTCCTATGAGTGAAGTAACATTTCATTTAATATTACGTTTTAAGAGTTATGACAACTAAAGCTTTCGAGGGTAAATTTATGATTTTGTTTGAATTCAATTAATGGGTTTAAATTTGGAATAGTGTTCAAGTTATTTTAGATTTATTTTGAATCCTTTATGTCTTTCGTGATGTTATATTTAATTTAATTTAATTTAATTTAATTTAATTTAATTTAATTTTTAATTTAATTTAATTTAATTCAATTTAGTTCAATTTAAATCAATTTAATTTGGTTTGATGTTAAATTAATTTTAATTTGATTTAATTTCCTTTAATTTAATTTAATTTGATTTAATTTTAATTTAATTTAATTTAATTTAATTTAATTTAATTTAATTTAATTTAATTTAATTTAATTTAATTTAATTTTATTTTATTTAATTTGTTTATTTAATTTAATTTAATCTAAATTTGATTTTATTTATTTAATTTAATTTAATTTAATTTAATTCATTTAATTTAATTTAATTTGTTTATTTAATTTAATTTAATTTAATTTAATTTTTAATTTAATTTAATCTGATTTAATTTAATTTAATTCAATTTAATTTATTTAATTTTATTTTATTTTATTTTTAACTTTAATTGAAATTTTAAAAGAGTTTAATAACTTAACTTTAGTTTAATGATTAAGTCTTTTAATATTTTAAATTTGAGTTATCATTTTAATTAAAAAAATTGAATATTAATGAGATGATTAATTTAGGGATTTTTAAATTAAAGAATAAATCTCTTCCTAATAATATCCCTATTTTAATAATTCCAATTTTATTATTCTTCCAAATTTAATCAATTATTCAATTAAGGTTTAATTATTTTAAATTGCTTAATGGGTTTCTACCCTCTAATTATTTAAGCTTCAATCATCCAAATCAGATTAGGATCAAATATTTTACTTGTTAATTTTTTATTAAACCTAAAGTTTTAATTAAGGATTAAAATTTTAATTACCACTTTGCCCTTTAAGCTTAATAATTTCATAACTCACTAAATTGAGCTTAAATGAACTTGAAATTTTTATGTGACTTCACTCATATGTCAATAAAGACATGAGAGGAGAAATGTGATTTTTCTGTATTTAATTTATTTATATAATTATTTTTGGTAGAAAATAGAGATTTCCAAGGAAAATTTAATAACATGACCAAGGGAAAGTTTCTGTCCTTAAGAAAATTAGGGGACATTCCTAATGACCAGAGGACCACTTGGACCAATTTTGGTGATTTGTTGAATTATATTATTTTTATTATAATTATTTTAAGTTTTAGAGTGTTAATTAATTTAAAAATAAAATAAATGTTGAAAAATGAATTTTATATTTTTTTCAAAAATCTCTCTGATATCAAGGAAATCAGAGAATCAATTTTTGCAATTTTCTGATTTTTCTATGATTTATTATAATTATTTTGGTAAAAATGCTAGAAAATACATTTTTTTAATTTTAAAATTACCCTAGGGCTTTAAAATTTAATATCTCATTAAATAGACCTAAGAAAAATATGGGGTTTGTTCTTAAGTGATTAAAATTCAAAATGTGACATTTTGGTGAATTTTATTATTTTTGTGATTTTTATTATTTTTTAATTATTAAAAAGATTAAAATAACATTAAAAATCAACTTTTTTAGAAAATTAAAATTTTAATTTTCTTAAATTCCCCTAATATCAGAGAGGCTTCAAAACCAATTTGGTGAATTTTTGAAAGATATTTTGAAAGTTATGAATTTTTAAAGTTTAAAATGACTAAGTGGCTTAATCAACCCATTTAGTAGGGCTAACCAAGTCCAATTGACTTCAAATTTTTATGGTGTGTTCCTCTGATCCTAAAGGTCAATAGAGAATTGATTTCAAGTCAATTTGATGTATGGTTAACTCTAATTAATTAGGGATCCATTTTAGGTGTTTAAGCCAGATTAGGGTTATTTTAAATGAACTAACTCAAAACCTATTTTTCACTAGGGTCCTACTAGTCATAAGAGACATCACCAAATTTTCCTAGAATTTATTTCACAACATGCTAATTATTGGAATTAAAATACTCAAAACGAGTAACATGAATTTGAAAAATCAATAACTTTTCATAGGGATGGCCTCGACTTTGGAAAATTCAGGGAATGTTCCCGAATTCGGAGGTTCAAAGCCACTATGGTCTCATGCCATGGTGAATTGTATACATGCATGGAGAATTAAAAATGTGCGAGAGAGTAAATAAATTATTAAAAATAAAATACTTAATGAAATTAAATAATTTCTTTTCCACATTATTCTCCTACTGTTCACTGAGCAAGAGGGTATTTTTATTTTATTTTTATGATTTTCCTACACAAAGTTATGAATTTTCCAAGTCTAGGGAATTAAATAAATAGAAAAATACCCTAATTTTCTATTTATCCACGCGGCGCCACGTCAACCTCGACAGCTCCGAATGCACACGCGTCGCGCTCCCATTCGACGCCGCCATCTGACTCAGCGCTCCGGGTCCCGCGATTCACGTACCATCTCTCGGTCCGACGCCATCGAGCCGTCCGTCCGCGCGTGTATTAAATGGACGGCATCCGTTCATCGTCCCCGAGCGTCCTCACCCGAGAGCCGTCCACACTAAATCCCTAATATCTCACTCGATACTCGATGGATTTTCGTGTTCTTATGCTCTATGGCCGGCCAGGCATGGGTCACCCTCAAGGTCAGGTGGGTCAGGGCTGGGACTTGGTGCAAGCAATTGGCAATTGCCATGTGTAAAGGCTTTGATCCAAAGTAGAATGGGGCATGGCTAGTTTTGAGTCTAAATGGGTCAATCCACCCATTTGGGCTTGGTGCACCCTTCAAGGTGGCTTTGGATCTTGTGGGGGATCGAAAGGGATCAGCTGGTTTGGCATGGAGAAGTCTCCATCCAAATATATTTGGATTAAATTTAAGTTTAGGTGAAACATGATTAAGGCTAATGAGCTTTAGGGATTAAGGAAAGCCCTCCCTCTTCTTACCCAATATGGCATGGTGGAGTGTCCAAGGCTCTCATGGCTCACATGTGGCTCATGCATGGCTTCATGGCTCACCTTTGGCTTGGAAAAAGTTTGGTCGATTTCATGAAAATGGATTTTAGGAATTTTTGGTAATTTGATGGAAATTTGTATGAAACTTGATTTGGAATGATTTGATGATGAATTTAGGACTTAGGTATTGAGTTTAATTGAAAGTAGGATGAGGGGAAATGTCATATGGGCTTTGAGACCAATTTTGGGCCTTTGGATGTGGTAAAAGATGGGCTTTTAAAATGGTTTAAGGAATGGGCCTTTAAGTTTAAAAAAATGAATTTATGGATGGGAATTTTGTAAAGAGGTTGGGCCAAATAATTGTTGGGTTTAGTTCATGGATGTATCATGAGTGACTTGAAGCAAATTGGGGGTGATTTGGGTTTGAATTGGGTTGAATTTGGGCTCTTTTGGTGAATGGGCCAATATAGGTCCAAGTGGGCCAAGTTGGGCCAATGTTGAGCTAGGGTTGAAATTGATGTAAAATTAATGTTGAGAAATGTTTATGGGAGTGTTTCAAAGAGGTTTTGACTTTGGTTGGGCTTTGATTTTGGGGTTTGGGCTCATTTGGGTTAGGTTTGGGTTTAGGTCAAAATTGGGCCTTTTAGCTTTGGGTTGAATTTGAGTGGGGTTTGGGTCTAAATTTTGGGCAAATTATGTTAGTGTTTTGCTTGTGGGGATGCTAAGGAAGATTTAGAAAAGATTTGTGGTTAATTGGAGTTGAATTGGGTGAGTTTGGGTTAGGTTTGGGTCATGGGTCCAAATTGGGCTTTAAGGCCAAAAGTGAAATTAGATCCAAATGTCAATCAAATTGAACTTGGATTTGGTCTAGATTGGTGTTGGGAATTTTGAATTGAAGTTTAGAATTGAATTGGACCAGAATTTGGGTCAATTGGGTAGGCTTGGTTTGACATTGGGTTCACTTAGGGTTAAAATGGGTCAAATTGGGGGTTTTGACAAAAGTAGGGTAAATTGACAAAATTGGCCCATGGTGTATTTGAACAGAATGAAATTGGGAATATTTGGGATTTTCTGGAATTTTCTAGGAATTTTCCGAATTTTTGGGATTTTGGGTTAAGAGGGGTATTTTGGGTATTTGGAGGGTATTGGGGGGTATTTTTGGAATTTTTGGTATTTTTGGGTATGGATGATCAATTTGAGTGATGTGAAAATGTTTGGGATTGATTTTGGGGAATTTTGGGTGAATGTAAGTGGAATAAAATCATTTTGGTTGAGCCATGAAACCACATCAAGCCCACATGAGCCATGAAGGGACTCATTTGAGGCATTCACTATGTTGTTCCTAACCCTCTTAGCCAAGGGCTTAGGGGTTAAGGACCATCCATGTGAATCACCTACATGAGTCGGGAGGTCGAGTTAGGTATGGGTGTGGTTTTAGGAGGTGTGTGAAAGTGTAGTGTATAAGTGTAGTGTGTGTGTAAGTCGGCCCCTTCACTGGACCGAGGCCACCCGGGCGAGTCCTAAGGCCAAAGAGTCCTATAGGAACTCATCCTTTAAACTTCCACATTTGATTTCAACCCTCTAGGTGATTAGGGGTCTACGGTCGAGTTTGTGGAGTTTGCGGGGAGTTAAGAAGTGGTTTGAAATTCTAGATGGTGGATCCCGATTCTAGTCCTCTAAGATAGTCGAAGGAAAAGCCTAAGGCTAGATCCTAAGTACTAAAAAGAAGAAGAGAAGACCTCATCAAAAATGAGGTCAAAAAATGGACCCCGATAGGTGTGGTGAGCGACGGAGCACACGCGCGTATTGGTGTTGGCCGAAGCGATCGGCAAAACCAACACGGATGTCCAAGTGACAAACTTAGGACGAAGTGGAAAAGTTTCCGTTGGGGAGTGTCGAGCATATCTACGAAGCGGAGATTCCCGAACTCTGGCTGGGGAAAGGAAAAGGAGGTGAATTCCAAATCACATGATCTAGGGGAATTTCGATTTAGATTTCAGTTTTTTTTAATTTTAGTTCGGATGTGTAATTTTAGATTTTGATTTTTTATTTTAGATTGAAGTTTGATTTAAAATTAATTTGAGAAAATTTAGATTTGAAACGAGAATTGAAACCTAGGTTCCAATCTCGGGATTGCAAGAAAGCTGGAATTTAGGTACCGGCCTCGGAGTGAGAATCGGAGTTTAAGTGTCGATTGAAAAGGATGAGAATCGAATTTAGGTACTCGATCTCGAAAGGGATGAGAATTGAAATTTAAGTATCGATCTCGAAAGAGAGTCGAAATTTAGGTATCGACCTCGAAAAGGATGAGAATCGGAATTTAGATATCGATCTCGGAATGAGAACTGGAATTTAGGTACCGATCTCGGAAATGAGAGTTGAAATTTAGGTATCGATCTCGGAAGAGAGTCAAAATTTAGGTATCGACCTCGAAAATGATGAGAATCGAATTTGAGTACTGATCTCGGAATGAGAACTAGAATTCAGGTACTAGTCTCGAAATGAGAGCTGGAATTTAGGTACCAGTCTCGAAAGAGAGTCAAAATTTAGGTATCGACCTCGAAAATGATGAGAATCAGAATTTAGGTACTGATCTCGGAATGAGAACTAGAATTTAGGTACTAGTCTCGAAATGAGAGCTGGAATTTAGGTACCAGTCTCGAAAGTTTAGAATTGAAATTTAGGTATCAATTCAAAAGAGAATCGAAATTTAAGTATCGATCTCGAATGAGAGTCGGAATTTAGGTACCGACCTCGAAGGAAGAGGACTGGAATTTAGGTACCAGCCTCGGAAATTTTGGATTGAGATTTAGGTATCAATTCAGATGAGAATTGAAATTTAGGTATCGATGTCGAATGAGAGTCGGAATTTAAGTACCGACCTCAAAGGAAGAGGACTGGAATTTAGGTACCAGCCTCGGAAATTTTTGAATTGAAATTTAGGTATCAATTCAGATGAGAATCGAAATTTAGGTATCGATCTCGGAATGAGAACTGGAATTTAGGTACCAGTCTCGAAAATTTTGAATTGAAATTTAGGTATCAATTCGGATGAGAATCAAAATTTAGGTATCGATCTCGGAATGAGAACTGGAATTTAGGTACCAGTCTCGGAAATTTTGAATTGAAATTTAGGTATTAATTCGGATGAGAATCGAAATTTAGGTATCGATCTCGGAATGAGAACTGGAATTTAGGTACCAGTCTCGGAAATTTTGAATTGAAATTTAGGTATCGATTCGGATGAGAATCGAAATTTAGGTATCGATCTCGGAATGAGAGCTGGAATTTTGGTACCGGTCTCGGAAATTTTGAATTGAAATTTAGGTATCAATTCGGATGAGAATCGAAATTTAGGTATCGATCTCGGAATGAGAAGCTGGAATTTAGGTACCGATCTCAAAAATTTTGAATTGAAATTTAGGTATCAATTCGAATGAGAATCGAAATTTAGGTATCGATCTCGGAATGAGAAGCTGGAATTTAGGTACCGATCTCGGAAATTTTGAATTGAAATTTACTGTGGAGATTTGGATTTAGCGGGAGATCGAAATGAGATATGAAAGTGTTTCATATCCCATGGGAATCAATCAAAGTCTGATTACTTGGCGAAGGGTACAAACTCATGCCATCCGGATCAAATTGAATTCTTCGTGATTCTGAAATCATCCCGAGAGGGGTTTCGAGGAGGTCTAGAATAGATCTTGATTTGAAGAAGGATTGGAGGATTTGAGAAGATGGGTTTAAACTGGAATTCGATTTGAGCTTCAAATTTGTTTTGTTTGTCCTTTAACTATCCCGCTTTTTTGTTGTTTATTTGGTGTTCATGTGGATTTGGTATTTGACATTTTTAGATTTTTTTAAGAAAAGTTTTCTTTTATTGTTTTTGTTTCTTTTCTGTTCTTTGTTCAAAGTTCATTTAACTTTAATGGCGTTTCCCGATCGATTTGCACAAAAGAGGTGAAGGCCAAAAAAATGTGACATGGTCACTTTCATTCCAATCATGTCGAAGATACATCATACAACTTGATCTGGCATATATTTCATACAATCCATGTAGACTCAAAACGGACTATGTATGATCTTCGTCGATCCATCCAAAGAAGCGTCTGTCAAAAAATCCATGTCTGAATAGTGGGGTACATGGTCAATAACATCACCTTCCAAGCCATCCTTGGTAAGGATGCCGTATGGATGTACATTGGAGGTGTGATATTTTCCATGTAACTCACGGCTCGTAAGGCCGGAGGCTCTCTAGCTCCGGGTACGGTCGGAAATGGTAAGGTGTCTTCCTGTCGTCCATTCTTCCGAAAGTAGCGAGATCCGCTTCACTTGGTACTCTCGGTATGCAATGCTTAGCGATATCTCGCTCCGTTGCCCTTCGGTATCATGACGGAACCTACCGGTAATGGTATCTTCACCGGCCCTCGGAACTCACCGGGCCTGCTATCCGGAGGTCGGATCCGAACATGATGTTACACTCGTTCGGGAAAGAGGCTGTGCGAGAAGGTCGACAAAGTCATGGTGATCTATGTGTGGGGGTATGCGGTCACCACGCTTGTAGATGTTAATAATGCGGCTATTGGGTATGCAATTTCTGTGACGGTACCCTCCATGTTATCAATCTCTTTACCATTCTCTTGATGACTAGTGGCATCGGATCCACTTGGCCATGACGGAGTATTCTGGAGGGTTTCCCTTCCGTCTTCCGCAAAGTTGTAACGAGCATCCACATTGTATTGTGATTCTTCCTTTCCACGGCATCCATCTCCGGGGTTACGAGTATGTGTTTTCCCTTAGACGGCCCGCTCGGCCCATTCTTTTCAAATCCCGGATGCAATCCACGATTTGCTGTTGTCCATACTCTGAGAATACGTCCGTATGTAGCTCGAGGCCCTCTAGTATATTGATCCTTCTACCTCGAATTCTCTCGAAGTATTCAAAGGTTTTCTTTTCGACATTCTGCATTCTCTCCAGCTCATATTCTGGAATAATCGCGGATGGCGAGGCCACAGTGACATATTGTGGGATATACGGTTCAATCCCTTCACGTTCTCCTGCATACCTCGGCTCCTCGGGGATGATGTCCGTTGGGACATCCCTCGGGGTTGCTTCTGCAACAAGGTCATGCATTACTGGTGGTTCTATCTGGTGGAATGGTAGCCTTCTTTCTTCTGGTCTTTGTGAGATTTCCACGGTCCTTTTCGTTATCCTAGGAGCTGGCCTCCTTTCTTTAGGTTCTCGGTGAACCGGTGTCCTCGAAGTGTACGTGCCGGCATTAGCAATTGTCTCGTCGTCGTTGATCCGCGGCTAGTTTCGTTAACATCTTACGGATACGGCGATTCTTATTTCTTCGTTGCGTTGCTGTGAGAGTAGCTCTTCGAACTTCTTGAATCTCTGTGGGCGCGGCGCTGACAAGCCTGCCCTCTGCTGTAGCGACTATAGACTTCATTTTCTTATCTTCTTCAGTGTTTGCCTTTCTTTTCTTGCTGCTGGATTGGTGGCCTGGGCCACCCACTTTCATCACCTGTCCGCCGGGCGGTTCTTCTCGATCGGCCGGGACCCGGTCACTTTCCTCGTCATCGTAGGCTCGCGGTGCGAAATCCGAGTCAATCTCGATTATCGCTCCATCTTTCACCCTCTTTTCATCGAGTGTAAGGCTTACGCCATTTCTAAAGTTCGGGACCGACCGCCGATTCGACATTTCTCGCGAAAAGACAAGGAAAAGGATCGGGGTACGTACTAAGAACAAGAACATTAAGAAAATGTTTATTAAAGACATTTTTTTATATTATTATTTTTTTTGTATTTTGAAATTTAACAGGAATGAAGTAGGATAAGATCAGGGAAGAGATTTTGATTTGGAAAAGAAAACAAGGAAAACTTTATTATCATGATTTTATTTATTTTAGCACATTTTATTATTTTTGGGTTCGGACCCGATCATAAGTAACTACTTCGCCCGTGTTTCTTAGGGATGAAGAATTCATTCCTTCGAAACATCGGGTAGCGTAATACTTTTCAAGTATCGTCCGTTGATCGGAAGCATATGTCGTTGTCCCCGGCGATTCACTGGCCGGTAGGAACCTCCACGAGTATACTTGCTTCGACCACAAACGGTCCTTCCCAAGTGGGTTCGAATTTTCCTCCTATCTTGCGGTGTGCAAGAATAGGTCTTTTGAGAACGAGAACTAAGTCACCAACTTTGAAGGTTCTTGGGCGGACCAGTTTGTCATGGGCTTGGACCATCTTAGCTTGGTATAGTTCTAAATTCCGGCTGCGCTGCAAGTCTTTTCCCTTCCGGGCTTTCTAATTCTTCTAGTCGTAATTTGGCGTTCTCTTCGTCGTGATCTTGTTTGCAACTGCAATTCTAAGTGAAGGAAGGCCGAACCTCTAAAGGTAACATCGCCTCGGACCCATACACCGGAGCGTAAGGTGTAGCTTGAGTAGGAGTTACGAAGGTTGTCTGGTAGGCCCATAAGGCTTCTAACAACTTCTCGTGCCAATTTCTCTTATTATCGTCCAAAGTTTTCTTTAAAATTTGAACGAGGGTTTTATTAAAAGCCTCAGTGAGGCCGTTTGCTCTTGGGTAGTAAATTGTTGAGTATCGCCAATCGATTCCGTGTCTCCTGACAAAATTGTTGATTTGCGTGCTTCTGAATGCTGAACCATTATCCGAGATGATCCTGCGCGGCACTCCGAAACGGTAGACAACTTGGTTCTTGAAAAGCGTAGCACGTGGTGTGCTTTCACCTCTCTAAGTGGATGCGCTCTCCGCCCACTTGGAAAAGTAATCTGTAGCCGCAAGGATGAAGCGATGTCCTTTTGAAGATGGTAGTTTTATCGGACCCACTATATCTGTGCCCCAACATTCAAATGGCCACGACGCAATTGTCGGGTGTAGCACATTTGGAGGTTGGTGTAAAACACTCCGTGCACTTGGCATTGGTGACGGCTCTTGGCGATTTTCATGCGATCGGTCATCATCGAGGGCCGATAATATCCTAGTCTTTTAATTTTCATTTTCATCTTCGGACCCGGCGGTGAGCGCCACGGAGTCCCGAATGCACCTCTTTAACAATTTCACGGACCTCGGACCCGCTTAGGCACCTTAGCCACATTTGATCAAAAGACCTTCGTACAATGTGTTGTTTATTAATGCGTAGGACGGAGTTCTTTTCTTGATGCGATGGGCCAACGACCTATCGTCCGGTAGTTTTCTGTTTGTAGGTAGTCTACTAATGGCTGTCGCCAATCTTCTGTGTTTCTGTCATCCTTTGTTGCAACTGATTCTTTTTCTTTTTCCGATTTGTGTATTGTGTCTATGTCGAGTCGTGATAGGACCCGACGTCCAGTGAACCGACACTTCCATTGATTCATCTTGCAAACGGGAAAATTCTTTTGCGAGACGGGCTAAAGCATCTGCTAAAGCATTTTCTTTTCTGGGAATTTTGTAAATCGTCACATTTGGAATTTGTCCCAACAACTGTATGACATACTGGAAGTATTTCTCAAGTCTTGGCTTTAAAATTCTGTACTGTCCGGCGATCTGTTGAATGATTAACTGTGAATCCCCGTAGATGTTAATGTCTGTTATCCCCATTTGAATAATTAACTCCAGTCCCGTTATGAGGGCTTTGTATTCTGCTTCGTTGTTTGTACATGGTTCTGTCAAGTGGTAGGAATATCTTAACATCCCCCGTTCCGGTGTTACAAAAGATTAGCCCGATTCCTGCCTTACCGGGCACTATCACTTGCGATTCTTCGTCTCTGTGTGTTGAAGATGCTCCGTTGAAATATAATTCCCAACGTCGATCATCAGGGTCTTCTAGGCTCATTATTTGTTCGTCTGGCAAATCGTCATTGAGAGGAGATTCTGCCGACAAAGGGTGTCTTTGCGAGAAAGTCCGCTAAGACTTGTCCCTTTACGGCACGAAGAGGCACGAAAGTTATATCGAATTGCAATAATATCATTGACCATCGCAGCAAGCTCGCCGGAAAGTGTTGGACGAGTCATCGAGTATTGCAATGGATTAAATTTCGAGATCGGGTTGACCTTATGAGAAAGCATGTAGTGCACGAGCTTTTGAGCGGCGAAGATCGGGGCCAAACAATGCTTTTCAATTGCGGGATACCTTACTTCCGTCGGAAGTAAACGACGGCTTAAGTAGTAAAGAGCATTTTCTTTACCCTCATCATTGACACTAGGCTAACGGGGCTCCGAGAGGGTCGTCTAAAGCCGCGGTGTAAAGTATCGGTGGTGCTACCCGAGGCCGGGGCTGCTAAGACGGGAGGTGTCATTAAATATTGTTTAATGTCCTCGAAGGCCTTCTGGTATTTCTCTTCCCAAATAAATTTGGCGTCCTTTTTAACTAGTGCCGAGAAAGGCTGACACCTACATGACAAGTTTGAGATAAAGCGTCGAAGATATGCCAACTTCCCTTGAAAAGATCGTAGTTGTTTTAAGGTTTTGGAAGGCGGCATTTCTAAGATAGCTTTAATCTTTTCCGGGTCGATTTCAATTCCACGATGTCGGACAACGAATCCTACGAATTTCCCGGAGGTGACGCCGAAGGCGCATTTTAAGGGATTCATCTTAAGGTTAAATTGTCTTAATCGTTCGAAAATAATTCTCAAATCATACAGATGGTTTTCCTTTACTTTGCTTTTGATGACCACATCGTCTACGTAGCATTCGACTTGATTGTGGATGTGATCATCAAAAATTCTTGTCATCGTTCTCTGGTATGTTGCTCCTGCGTTCTTCAGTCCAAATGGCATCACTGTGTAGCAAAATACTCCGATCGGCATTCTGAATGCTGTAAGCTGTTCATCTTCTGGAGCTATTTTTATCTGGTTGTATCCTGAAGATCCATCCATGAATGAAAATATCTCATGTGTCGAAGCAATGTCGATCATTAGTTACGGGATCGGTAGAGGAAATTCATCCTTTGGACATGCCTTGTTTAAATCTCCGAAGTCCACACAAATTCCGATCCGACCATTCTTCTTTCGACTGGCACCACATTGGCTAACCAGGTCGGGTATTGTTCTTCACGGACAAATTTGGCGTCTATTAGCTTTTTAACTTCGGTATGACTTGTTGTTCGATTTCTAGACGCATTCTTACGGGACCTTGTACGGTCAGGACGGAGGTAGGATCCACTCCTAGCTTATGGACTGCGACCTCCGGAGCTAATCCCGGCATTTCATCGTAGTTCCAAGCAAAACGGTCTTTAAATTCCATTAATAACTTGATTATTTCTTCGAGTCTTCTTTATTGAGTAAGGAGCTAACAAAGGTAGGTCTAGGCTCTTCTACGAGTACCTAAGTTAACTTCTGTTAGTTCATCTATTGTAGATTTAATCTCTTTTTCGAATTCTGGTGGAGCGTCTCCAATTTGTAAATCTTCGAGTTCGTCTGTAGTTTCCATGCAGTTTTCATTAGATTCGCAAGTGATAACCAAGCAAAATTCGATATCGTCAGTCGATCTCTCTGTGCCAAATCCGAGTCCATACTTTGAATTGGGTGGACGACCGGAGTTATTCCACAATTTTTCAAAATGTTGTGATTGACCTTTTGTCCATTGTCGAGGTAAGAAACCACGTTGAATTAAACTTTGAACACGGAGAAGTACCACTTAAAAGGTAATTCCATTAATTCGATGAAGTGACATCTTCGAATTGTACATTATTTTCGGTTTTGGAGGAAGAAGCACCACGGTAGAATTTGATTGGCTTTGCACCGCCGCTACGTACCTCTTTGACCACCATACCCTCGATCTTATTAGAATGGATCGGGGTTAGGGTCATAGTATGTACGTAGTGGTTAATCTTCTCCTACATTGATTTGTATTCTTCATCCTTTTCATCTTCGAGGGAGATCTTGAATTGCGGCTTCTTCCGACTTATTGTTGCTGCTTCTTGCTTGATTTCTTTTTCTTCTTCAGAACTATTTTCCCAATCAACATTGATGGCTGGTTTCCTCTGTCCAACTGTCCTAACGTCTCTGCCACGACCTCGTCCCCGGCCTCGACCTCGGATGCGAGTTGTGGAGAAACCTTCACCATCTCGCCGGAAGGGAGTGGTGAGTGAGCGTTGGACTAGAACTTCAGGTTCTTCGTTGTCCCGAACTTTCTTTACTTCATTTGTTATGGTATCTCTGGAGAAGATTGTTTTCTTCGGTGGTGCATAATAAGTTGCGTCTTCATGGATTCCAATCTCATGTACGGAGAATGGTTGTAAGTCACCTTTGATGCACTCGTTCCCTCTATCGTAGTATTTGATGCACCGATGTAGAGATGATGGTACCATCCTGTTTTCATGTATCCATGGTCGGCCCGATAGAGCGTTCGACGACGTTTCGAATCAATTATGTGAAATTTTGCGGTTGTCTTTGCTAAGTCACCGGTCTTCATTAGTAGTGTTATTGACCCGAGGGCTCTTTCTCCTTTACGGTTGAATCCTCTTAATAACATTTTGTCGGCCTCGAGCTCACGAGCATCAATTTCCAAATATGCTTAGTGTTCGAAGACTCATTATATTGATTGATGCTCTCGGATCCACCAATACTGCGAGAGCGTAAACTTCCCGATCGTAATCTGAAATGTACAACGGTCGGTTGTGATCTCGCATCCCAAGTAATAGGTCATTGTACGTGAAGGTAACACCTCGTTGTTCCTTTAACGAGCAAACCTCATCTAAGGAATTTCTGGCCATTTGAGCTAAGCAAATTTCTGGGTCAAGTAAGGCCTTGATCAGAGCTTCTCTCATCTCCTTTGATAAGATGAGAGCATCGTAAATGCTCAGTTTGGCCGGTAGTTTCCTAAGATGGGCTAGCACGTTGTAGTCCACTTTATTTCCATGTGTCTCGGCTTCTTCTCGAATGGGTATTTCTTCTGCTTGGGGTTGGTTCTTCTTGAACAACCACCGCTTTCCTTTGTCCTTTGGACCCATTCTCGGAGGTAGAACTCTTTCACTTCTTAAGTTGACTTCGTAATTTCTTATGAATCTATTGTTGAGCTTGCGGTGTCTCCTCTCGAATCGGAATGACGAGCTCTTCCAGATTAGCTTCGGAATGCGAAGGCTCTAACTCTATTGTGACTTGGAGCTCCTCGAAACTCGCAGATATATTCATTGCTTGTTGAACTCTCGTAGCCTCCTTGATGGATGTCTTCTTCGTTATTTTGATCGTCGAGATTGTGTATGATTTGGGAATTGTCGTTGGTATCGAAATCGATGTCCGGATTGTCGCTAGTTACGTAATTGTTAGAAACAGTCAAAACGTAGCCAACGCCATCACCCTTATCTTTATATGATCCCACCGAAGTGAGCAGATAATCATAAAGAGTCGAGAGGTTCGAGGGATTTCTCCCCGAATCGAAACAACTATCCTAGGATAAGCGGCCCCTAGTCTAGCCTTAGGAGTCTCGGTCCTCTCTTCTTCGTCGATTTTCTTCTTCTCTTCAATCATTTCCTGTTGAGGTGGTTCTTCTATCGCAAGTGATAGTGCCGACTTGGCAGGTTTCGAACTCTGAATTGAAGCTCGCACCGAAGCGGTTTGGATGCTTGTCTAAAATCTTTTTCGAAGACCTTGTCCAAGCGGTAGTCCATCCATCGTCGATCGTATAGGGATCTATCGGAATGATGGGATCGGTTGAGATAACATTGACGGAACCTCCTTTACGGGGTTCCTTCATGTACTCCTTCGGGATTGTTATATTTCCTTTCCGAAGGCTGTCATTGAGCCGACTTTTGAAGGTAATGCAATCTTCTATCTTGTGTCCAAACATCCGGTGATAAGGGCAAAAGTTGGGATCACTTTTCTTGTTGACTTCCTCCGGTCTCTTAGGCTCGGCAGCTGGAAATGCGGAGTCTTCATCGGACTACGGAACATTTTCGGCACTACTTCATTCTTGAATGGATATTCCACCGCTCGAAGCTCCCTTAATGTACGTTGCGGATGAGGCGGTTGTTCATACTTGTGGAGATGAGTGATAGCTTGGGTCGGGGTTGTTGATAATTCTGTTGAGGTTGCTTGTGGCCGTTCGGACGATATTTGTATCGGTTGCTTGCCTTTGTCGACTCGCTGCAACGATCCCGGATTTC
Organism: Papilionanthe hookeriana x Papilionanthe teres; assembly: GCA_022702705.1. Lineage (NCBI taxonomy): Eukaryota > Viridiplantae > Streptophyta > Magnoliopsida > Asparagales > Orchidaceae > Papilionanthe > Papilionanthe hookeriana x Papilionanthe teres. The sequence goes on along the minus strand of CM040422.1, from coordinate 168,407,762 downwards.
TTTTCGAAAGTCTTCGCGGGCTTTTGCTTGTCCGTCTTGTCGGCGAAACTTAATTGCTTCGCCTCCTCTTGCAAGCTCCGGCCTTGCTTAACAACTTCTCGAAAGTCTTAATAGTGAATCCTTTGAGGAGAAGTGCTTATCGGGCCGTGAATGCTTTTAAGTAAGATGCCGACTGCATGTTGTTCTTGTAGTTGTGGTTCACACTTCATGCTTAAGTTCCTCCATCGAAGTATGTAATCCACCAAAGTTTCGTTCGGCTTCGTTTCTCTACCACTAAATCACCTATAGTGATGTGGTGCTGAGCTCCGGCGAATCGCTTGATGAAAAGGTTTTCTAGTTCTGAGAACGTCTTCACTGAACCATTTGGTAGTTCTGCATACCAGCCGAACGCGATCCCTGACAGGCTGCTGACGAACTGTCGGAAGAGTAATGCATCGCTCCCGCCGGCATTGCAACAACTGGCACGAAAGTGTGCAACATGCTCGTCGGGGGTTCCGGTTCCATCGAAGGTCTTGAACGAGAGGTGGTACGAAGCCTTTTGGGTACTTGGACGGCGTCGAATTCTTCGGGGTAAGGTCTACCCGTCCGAATGGATGCCCCGCTCTTTGATTGTGCTAAGGCTTCTCGCACTCTGCTGTTCCACTAAGCTCTTGATATCCTTTTCGGGAATCATACTTTGTGTTGTATCCTTTTAGCTCGATCATCCCCGTTGACGGATGTAATCTCCTTTCCTCCGTCTACAATGTGAATGACCTCTGGGGGTGTCTCTCTTTGGGGTTGCACTTGACTCTGGAGAGTGGCTAGGGCTATAGCCATTTCTTCCATCCTCTTCTCCATTTGGGCGATCATGTCGTCTTTCTCTTGAAGCTGTCTTCTCATTACTTCTGGCTCCTCTCTTTCTGCGGCTGCAGGAGCACCTTGTGAAGCTGATGAAGCTCGTGTCTCGACCATGTTGATTTCTGCATACTCGTCGTCCATGAATTCCGATGAATCAATCTCATCTCCGAATTTCTCTTCTCTTTCTTTTGCTAGTCGTCGAATATCAGTCCTCAACTTTTCCATGGCGTCTTCTAGCGGTCTTTTCTGTGCATCTTCACAGTTGTCGTGTGATAGCTGCCGGGTTCCCTTCTCGCGAGTCCCCTTTACTGCAGTAGCACTTTCTTCAGATTCAAGTCTTCGGCGAGACTTTCTTTGTCGATCGTTGTTTCGATCTCGGTCGTCCAGGTAGTGGGACGCCATACCATCCTTCTAGCGAGCAGAAGGTGCAGGACCGGATGGTGCGTCGACCAAATGTTCGGAAGGTGGTATCCTCCCTAATCCGTAATCCCGAAACAACGGCCGGCGGACTAGCCTTCATCCTTTTACTTAGCTTTTCGCAACGATGGCGGGTTCTACTCGGGGCCCAAGACGGGATTTGAGCGGCACCCGCCACTATCCTTCGTAGAATCTCCGATACGGGGCATTTCTCTTTCTTTGCTAGTTTCTCGACTACGGTCCGTAGTCGGGCAAATGACGTGATCCTAGCCCTTTTCCTTCGTTGTCATCGTAGTATGCTTGGTCGAGGTAATGAAGAAGCAATCCTGCGGACATTTTCCTCGTCGAGTCTGCGGCGGAAAGGGGATGGAATGCGCTTCCTTCCAAAAAGGGTGTATCTTCGAGCAACGGTATATATTCGGGTAATGGTGTGTACTCGGGGATTTCGGGATTTCCTCCGGAAAGCAACTTCGGCGGCTACGGCCTTCACGGCGATCTTCCTACTCCTGTTCCTTCTTTGGGTCTTTGTTAATGATGGAATTCTTGAGTCTGGACCGGATTTCGAAAACGAAGGTCTCACGGAAAGTCCGTACCCTCCACGGTAACGGGTTCACCATAATTCGGATTTCCTTCCCTTTAATTCGGCGAAGCCGGGGTAGGTGCGAAATAACTAGACCGGTGGGGGTAGCAAGAACGGTCCTCTGCGGACGGCAATACTCCTCTCGGTCGGGATCTTTTGCGGGGAGGAAACTCTTGGGTTGACCTAAGGTTGAACTCGATCGGCGGCTTCTTAGCTTCGGATACTTTGTTAGTCGGTGCGAAAAGGGAAACGTCGGTGATCTTGACATTCGTGTTCTCGAATCCTTGTCCAAGCCGGATGATCCCATTGTCGGGCAGCTCATCCTTATAAACGGCGAAGTCCGATCCATTGGTGAAGGAGAAAATTAGCTTTGGGGCTTCCATTTCGCGGGGTAGATTCGGTTGTCAGTCCCAAGTTATGCTTCTTTTCTTTAGGACGAAAAGAAAGGAATTGAAAAGAGTCCGAACACATTCTTGTTCATGTATTTATAAGAAGGAATCATTTGTTAAAAGAATCATTTATTAAAGGGTTTGTTTATTTAGAACGGAATGTTCGAAGGTGTAGAGAAGGTAATGAATCCGATTCGAGTTGGAAAGGAAAAGAAAGTCTTATGCGAGACTTCTCGACTCGAAGGATCACTCCTAAACTAACACCTATTGAGGGTCCACCCCACCTCGAAAATGAGGTAAAAGGATCTCGGAACCTCTCTATTTAGGGGTGTTTAAACAGTGGCTCCTAAATCCGAGAGAATGTTGGTTATAGTTGTTCAAGGTAGAAATGAACATAGCATCCCAACGGAAAGAAGGGTAGTTTGACCCATTAAGGATATGGATACACTACCGATTTTTGAAAGTAGAATTATTTGATTAAAATGGAGAGAGGAATTTTCCCCAGCGGAGTCGCCAGAAGTTGTCGGCATATTTTTAGGTTAAGTGTGTTGTATTTTAAAAAGAGGGGTCGCCTAACAGAAATTGTCGGTGAATTTTTTAATTTAATTTAAATAAATAATTTGAAAAGTAGTATTTTATTTTGAAAATAATTTTAAATTTGAAAATTTTAAGATATGAAATCAAACCGATCTCACATCCCAAATAGTTTATATAAACGAGCACCACACCACAAACCGTGTATCTATCCCTAAGGATAGACACGAGTGCTTGATGGTGGGGCTCGATTAAATAAACTAGAAGATTCGTGACATCCGTTTGGTCCGCGAACCAATTTTATAAGCCGACAAATTCCCACGCTTAATATGAAAGCATTAAACGGGGTTTATATTACTCGGGTTCTTTAAAATTTCCTATAAGGGCAAGCCCCTATAGTTAATTACATCTTAAGTGACGGGAATCACCTAAGAAAACTCTCGATAATAATCGATAGTTCGCTCTCAAGAATTTCAAAGTTTAAGTTTTCAAAGGATTGAATTTTGGAATTTCAATAGGGAATGAATCAAATTTGGAACATTTTATTTTGGGAATTCAAAGGAAGAAAAGTAGGAGAAATCACAGATTCGAAGTGAACTTCGGTGATTTCCCGACTATCCTATTGTTTGGCTTGAATTTAGGAAAGTCCTAATGTCTATTTAATGTTTTGATTTTGTCAATTTTAATTAATTAGGGCTTATATTTATATGATAGCATCATACAAATAGCCTCGAAGATGTGAGGATTTATGTCGTATCAGACAACTACCTCGGAATCCTAAGACCGATTAGGGCTTAATTTGCAATGCAAATGCCTAACGAAGAGTTGAGAATTTATGTTGCACTAGGCAAACTACCTCGAAGTCCTATGGCTTGGTTATTTAATTCTAAGACGAGTTTCTGCTGATGTAGATTCGAGTTTTCGCGACGACGATGGCCGTGTCGCCCACTATGCTCCGAGCTCCTTGTTGTTGCGAGAGGTTTAGTTTTAGAAATCATAAATCGGGGGATGAGAAAAGTGTTTTGGTTTAGAGAAAATCTTAATTTCAAGTGTTTTCAATATTCTAATTAAAACAAATCTTAAAGTTGATTATAACGACACAGGTTAAGATCCCACGGTTCCATCCTTCAGGCATCATTATTTTTATCGGATTCACTTAGTCCGGATGAATTTGCTAAACTCGAGTTGAATGAGTTCCACACTTTCATTTAGACCGTGGGAAATCCCGTTAGCAACACGTAGGTTACATCATCAGAGGTATTCCCAATCATCCGACAGGACGTTTTAATTTAGTTGTAATTGTAGTTTTGTGTTCTGTTTGTGATTAAATTTTTAGTTGTTTTATATTTTGGAATGTTGGGGCGGTGAATTTTATCTTGCAATAACTTTTAACTTAGTTTTGGTTTCAGCTTCAGGGACAATCCTAAAGGTGTGGATTTTCATGCAACAATTTTTTATCATGCAAGAAAAGTAAGTGCAATGCGGTTAAATAAATTGCAATAATGTAAATTGCAAGAAAGTAAATTGCAATAAAATAAAAGCGTACTCGGAGGGTCTTCCCGTCATCCCAAGCTGCACTTAAAACACAATTAGAATATTTAAGCAAGTTCCTAGGTAAAGCTAAGGGAAGGGTTATGGTTCTCTACCAAGTTCCTACTCCTATAGCTAGTCATTACCTATGACGTCTAGGTTCCTTGTGTTTTTGTTTGAAGACGATTTTCTTCATCAAAGAACAATTAAGTTCAATTGTTCTAATGAACATCCTATCATATCGAGGAAGTGCTTAAGGCAAATCTTAAACATCTTTTCAATATTTCTAAGATTGTTTTAAGTCCAAATGAATTCAATTACACAAATGAATTAATCGTCCGAGGTTTAGTTAAGTTTTGTTATTATCTTTCTCAGTGAACTAGGATGTTTGAATGTCCTATGAGTGAAGTAACATTTCATTTAATGTTCCGTCTAAGAGTTATGACAACTAAAGCTTTCGAGGGTAAATTTATGATTTAGTTTGAATTCAATTAATGGGTTTAAATTTGGAATAGTGTTCAAGTTATTTTAGATTTATTTTGAATCCTTTATGTCTTTGGTGATGTTATATTTAATTCAATTTAATTTAATTTAATTTAATTTAATTTTTAATTTAATTTAATTTAATTCAATTTAGTTCAATTTAAATCAATTTAATTTTGTTTGATGTTAAATTAATTTTAATTTGATTTAATTTCCTTTAATTTAATTTAATTTGATTTAATTTTAATTTAATTTAATTTAATTTAATTTAATTTAATTTAATTTAATTTTATTTAATTTTATTTAATTTGTTTATTTAATTTAATTTAATCTAAATTTGATTTTATTTATTTAATTTAATTTAATTTAATTTAATTTAATTCATTTAATTTAATTTAATTTGTTTATTTAATTTAATTTTTAATTTAATTTAATTCAATTTAATTTATTTAATTTAATTTAATTTTATTTTTAACTTTAATTGAAATTTTAAAAGAGTTTAATAACTTAACTTTAGTTTAATGATTAAGTCTTTTAATATTTTAAATTTGAGTTATCATTTTAATTAAAAAAATTGAATATTAATGAGATGATTAATTTAGGGATTTTTAAATTAAAGAATAAATCTCTTCCTAATAATATCCCTATTTTAATAATTCCAATTTTATTATTCTTCCCAAATTTAATCAATTATTCAATTAAGGTTTAATTATTTTAAATTGCTTAATGGGTTTCTACCCTCTAATTATTTAAACTTCAATCATCCAAATCAGATTAGGATCAAATATTTTACTTGTTAATTTTTTATTAAACCTAAAGTTTTAATTAAGGATTAAAATTTTAATTACCACTTTGCCCTTTAAGCTTAATAATTTCATAACTCACTAAATTGAACTTAAATGAACTTGAAATTTTTATGTGACTTCACTCATATGTCAATAAAGACATGAGAGGAGAAAATGTGATTTTTCTGTATTTAATTTATTTATATAATTATTTTTGGTAGAAAATAGAGATTTCGAGGAAAATTTAATAACATGACCAAGGGAAAGTTTCTGTCCTTAAGAAAATTAGGGGACATTTTTAATGACCAGAGGACCACTTGGACCAATTTTGGTGATTTTTTGAATTATATTATTTTATTATAATTATTTTAAGTTTTGGAGTGTTAATTAATTTAAAAATAAAATAAATGTTGAAAAATGAATTTTATATTTTTTAAAAATCTCTCTGATATCAAGGAAATCAGAGAATCAATTTTTGCAATTTTCTGATTTTTCTATGATTTATTATAATTATTTTGGTAAAAATGCTAGAAAATACATTTTTTTAATTTTAAAATTACCCTAGGGCTTTAAAATTTAATATCTCATTAAATAGACCAAAGAAAAATATGGGGTTTGTTCTTAAGTGATTAAAATTCAAAATGTGACATTTTGGTGAATTTTATTATTTTTGTGATTTTTATTATTTTTTAATTATTAAAAATATTAAAATAACATTAAAAATCAACTTTTTTAGAAAATTGAAATTTTAATTTTTCTTAAATTCCCCTAATATCAGAGAGGCTCCAAAACCAATTTGGTGAATTTTTGAAAGATATTTTGAAAGTTATGAATTTTTAAAGTTTAAAATGACTAAGTGGCTTAATCAACCCATTTAGTAGGGCTAACCAAGTCCAATTGACTTCAAATTTTTATGGTGTGTTCCTCTGATCCTAAAGGTCAATGGAGAATTGATTTCAAGTCAATTTGATGTATGGTTAACTCTAATTAATTAGGGATCCATTTTAGGTGTTTAAGCCGATTAGGGTTATTTTAAATGAACTAACTCAAAACCTATTTTTCCTAGGGTCCTCTGGTCATAAGAGACATCACCAAATTTTCCTAGAATTTATTTCACAACATGCTAATTATTGGAATTAAAATACTCAAAACAGTAACATGAATTTGAAAAATTAATAACTTTTCATAGGGATGGCCTCTGACTTTGAAAAATTCAGGGAATGTTCCCAAATTCAGAGGCTTCAAAAGCCCTATGGTCTCATGCCATGGTGAATTGTATACATGCATGGAGAATTAAAAATGTGCAGAGAGTAAATAAATTATTAAAAATAAAATACTTGATGAAATTAAATAATTTCTTTTCCATATTATTCTCCTCTGTTCACTGAGCAAGAAGGTATTTTTATTTTATTTTTATGATTTTCCTACACAAAGTTATGAATTTTCCAAGTTTAGGGAATTAAATAAATAGAAAAATACCCAAATTTTCTATTTATCCACGCGGCGCCGCGTCAACCTCGGCAGCTCCGAATGCACACGCGTCGCGCTCCCATTCGACGCCGCCATCTGACTCAGCGCTCCGGGTCCCGCGATTCACGTACCATCTCCTGGTCCGACGCCATCCGAGCCGTCCATCCGCGCGTGTATTAAATGGACGGCATCCGTTCATCGTCCCCGAGCGTCCTCACCCGAGAGCCGTCCACACTAAATCCCTAATATCTCACTCGATACTCGATGGATTTTCGTGTTCTTATGCTCTATGGATTCGTCTTGAGAAGACGAACACATCCATACGGTTTATGTGGGATGAAATTTACGCAATAAAAATGGAGAATGTTCGAAGCTCGGGAAGAAGAGTGAGGCCATACCTTTGCTCGGAGAAGTGTGGCTTCGATCCGAGGGTTGTTTCACCTTCGATTGGATCCCGCAAGCTCCGGATGAAGTCTCCCGGTCCGGTGAATTGCTCAGTAGGATTTCGACCACAGCCCGATCACAAAGCTTGGAGGCTGGAGCAACTCGGGTGGCTCGGAAATGGGGCTTTTGCTGGTGGACACCTTCCCATGGTCGCAGTGAAGGTGTAGAACCAATCAATTTGGGTATTGGCTCACCTGTGGAGAAGTGTCCCGGTTTTGGGCTTGGATTTCAACTCGAAATCGAGCTCGCGGAGAGGAAATGGCAGGGGGATTTCAGTGGGGATCAAGTGCTCGTGTATGGGGAGTAGTCCGGAACAATTTTGACAGAGTTTCCTTAAGGTTTGTTTCGGCACCTCTCATGGCCGAGAGGGGTGGTGTTTAAATAGGAGAGGGTGGAGGGCCTCCCGGGGAGAGTTAGGGCTTGGGATCGACCGCTCTTGGCAAGAGAAGAACAGCTACAATGGCCACCTGGGATGGGGCGGCTCAGCAAGGGAGAATTCCAAAGTTGGCTCACATGTGAGCTCTCGGCCATGGTGTTTTCCGGCGACTCAGTGGCCGGCCGGCCGAGCATGGGTCACCCTCGAGGTCGGGTGGGTCGGGTTGGGACTTGGTGCAAGCAATTGGCAATTGCCATGTGTAAAGGCTTTGATCCAAAGTAGAATGGGGCATGGCTAGTTTTGAGTCTAAATGGGTCAATCCACCCATTTGGGCTTGGTGCACCCTTCAAGGTGGCTTTGGATGCTGTGGGGATCAAAGGGATCAGCTGGTTTGGCATGGAGAAGTCTCCATCCAAATATATTTGGATTAAATTTAAGTTTAGGTGAAACATGATTAAGGCTAATGAGCTTTAGGGATTAAGGAAAGCCCTCCCTCTTCTTACCCAATATGGCATGGTGGAGTGTCCAAGGCTCTCATGGCTCACATGTGGCTCATGCATGGCTTCATGGCTCACCTTTGGCTTGGAAAAAGTTTGGTCAATTTCATGAAAATGGATTTTAGGAATTTTTGGTAATTTGATGGAAATTTGTATGAAACTTGATTTGGAATGATTTGATGATGAATTTAGGACTTAGGTATTGAGTTTAATTGAAAGTATGATGAGGGGAAATGTCATATGGGCTTTGAGACCAATTTTGGGCCTTTGGATGTGGTAAAAGATGGGCTTTTAAAATGGTTTAAGGAATGGGCCTTTAAGTTTAAAAAATGAATTTATGGATGGGAATTTTATAAAGAGGTTGGGCCAAATAATTGTTGGGTTTTGTTCATGGATGTATCATGAGCGACTTGAAGCAAATTGGGGGTGATTTGGGTTTGAATTGGGTTGAATTTGGGCTCTTTTGGTGAATGGGCCAATATAGGTCCAAGTGGGCCAAGTTGGGCCAATGTTGAGCTAGGATTGAAATTGATGTAAAATTAATGTTGATAAATGTTTATGGGAGTGTTTCAAAGAGGTTTTGACTTTGGTTGGGCTTTGATTTTGGGGTTTGGGCTCATTTGGGTTAGGTTTGGGTTTAGGTCAAAATTGGGCCTTTTAGCTTTGGGTTGAATTTGAGTGGGGTTTGGGTCTAAATTTTGGGCAAATTATGTTAGTGTTTTGCTTGTGGGGATGCTAAGGAAGATTCAGAAAAGATTTGGGGTTAATTGGAGTTGAATTGGGTGAGTTTGGGTTAGGTTTGGGTCATGGGTCCAAATTGGGCTTTAAGGCCAAAAGTGAAATCGGATCCAAATGTCAATCAAATTGAACTTGGATTTGGTCTAGATTGGTGTTGGGAATGTTGAATTGAAATTTAGAATTGAATTGGACCAGAATTTGGGTCAATTGGGTAGGCTTGGTTTGACATTGGGTTCACTTAGGGTTAAAATGGGTCAAATTGGGGGTTTTAACAAAAGTAGGGTAAATTGACAAAATTGGCCCATGGTGTATTTGAACAAAATGAAATTGGGAATATTTGGGATTTTCTGGAATTTTCTAGGAATTTTCTGAATTTTTGGGATTTTGGGTTAAGAGGGGTATTTTGGGTATTTGGAGGGTATTGGGGGGTATTTTTGGAATTTTTGGTATTTTTGGGCATGGATGATCAATTTGAGTGATGTGAAATTGTTTGGGATTGATTTTGGGGAATTTTGGGTGGATGTAAGTGGAATAAAATCATTTTGGTTGAGCCATGAAGCCACATCAAGCCCACATGAGCTATGAAGGGACTCATTTGAGGCATTCACTATGTTGTTCCTAACCCTCTTAGCCAAGGGCTTAGGGGTTAAGGACCATCCATGTGAATCACCTACATGAGTCGAGGAGGTCGAGTTAGGTATGGGTGTGGTTTTAGGAGGTGTGTGAAAGTGTAGTGTATAAGTGTAGTGTGTGTGTAAGTCGGCCCCTTCACCGGACCGGGCCACCTGAGGCGGTCCTAAGGCCAAAGAGTCCTATAGGAACTCATCCTTTAAACTTCCACATTTGATTTCAACCCTCTAGGTGATTAGGGGTATACGGTCAAGTTTGTGGAGTTTGCAGGGAGTTAAGAAGTGGTTTGAAATTCTAGATGGTGGATCCCAATTCTAGTCCTCTAAGATAGTCAAAGGAAAAGCCTAAGGCTAGATCCTAAGTACTAAAAAAGAAGAAGAGAAGACCTCATCAAAAATGAGGACAACAGATCACCCTTGACAATTGTACATTCCCCATTCTTGTTGTTGGGTCTCTATTTCTCGCTATTTTACCCCCAAAATAGCAATCGCCACCATTATTTCTCTCTCCAAATGATTTTGTTCCTGATATTTTTTCCATTTTTCTAAAATTTTATCACATTATTAATCCTTAATCAATCCTTATACATCATATAGAAACCCTAGATTGATATCATTACAATCATACAAACCCTAAATCTTTAAACACCCATTAATCTCAATTACAAACCTCAAATCCACATAGTTTAATCCATTTACCTACAAAAATACCAACTCTCAACCCATAAACATGGCTCTGTCACTACAAGAATCACCCTCCTCACCTTAGCAAAAACCCTCGTTGGGGAGAAATAATCATGCCGTCAAGGAGCATCCTCAAGTAAGTGTTCAGGAGCTCACCATAAAGAACATGCAATGAGAAATACCTCAATCACATCTTATGCTCGTCGATTTTAAAAGAAAATAACATATCGAAGTCACTAATAATCACAATGGTGACTAACCAAATCAAGAAGATACAAAAAAAAACCTTCCATAAAAAAGCATTAAGTAACTTCATCAATTTGGCATTGAGTATACAAGTAGGGAGCGTGACTTTAGAGTGAACGCTGATTTATCAAATTTTGATAGCCATATAGACCCGAATGTATTCATAGAAAAATTGAAAAACCATAGAACAAAGATCTTCCATCAAACAAAATGGTAAAGTTAGGTACTCTTAAATTAAAAATGAGTGTTTATCTGTTGTGGTAGAATCTAAAACACATACACCAGCATAAAGAAAATGGAAGAATCACAACATGGTCCATAATTAAAAGACAAATCAACAGTATCTTTCAGCAGGCTATCAGCATGATGTTTTTTGAGATTTCACCATCTACTACAAATAAAAATTTATTAGTGGAGCATATCACAATTGCGTAGGTCATGTTGAAAGATGAGTTAGTGGAGTCAAAGAAGAACACTATGGCACAATGTCTTGGAGGTCTGAGGCCTTTCATTAGCAACGTAGATAGTTCTAGCCCACATAGACCATAATTTGATTTTCAAGCCTTAGTCTTGAAGAGAGATAAGTAGCACAACACTAGGTCCACACCAACCTTCAAAAGAGAATTGAACATGAAGTGATCAAGCAGCATAAGCACTCCTTCTAAAGGGCACAAGTCGGCCCCTTGTTAGATATTAACATAGGAAGGTAAATAGAGTGATTGGGGCAATACTCCTAAGATATTCCAGCCACAAAGTGCTTCAAATTTATAGTTTTGAACACATTTCCTCCAATTGTCCAAACACGGTGATTTTCTTAACTAAGCATAAAGCCATTTAAAAAGCTGATAGTGAGTGGAAATTCAAGAGAGAATGAAATGAGGATGCAAAAACACTCATTGGGGCGAAATAATCATGCCGCCAAGGAGCATCCTCAAATAAGTGTTCAGAAGCTCATCATAAAGAACATGCAATGAGAAATACCTCAATCACATCATATGTTCTCTGATTTTGAAATAAAATAACATATTTAAGCCATAATCACAATGGTGACCAACCAGATCGAGAAGATACAAAAAAAAAACCTTCCATCAAAAAGCATTAAGTAACTTCGTCAATTTGGCATTGAGTATACAAGAAGGGAGGGTGACTTTAAGGTGAACGCTAATTTATCAAATTTTGATATCCATATAGACCTGAATGAATTCATTGAAAAATTGAAAACCATTGAACAAAGATCATCTATCAAACAAAATTGTAAATTTAGGTACTCTTAAATTTAAAAGGAGTGTTTATCTGTTGTGGGAGAATCTAAAGCACATACACCAATATAAAGGAAAGGGAAAAATCACAACATGGTCCAAAATTAAAAGACAAATCAACAGTATCTTTCAGCAGGCTATCAGCATGATGTTTCTTGAGATTTCACCATCTACTACAAAAAAAATTTATTAGTGGAGCAGACCACAATTGCGTAGCTCATGTTGAAAGATGAGTTAGTGGAGTCAAAGGAGAACACTAGACACAATGTCTTAGAGGTCTGAGGCCTTTCATTAGCAATGTAGTATAGTTTTAGCTCACATAGACCATAATTTGTTGTACAAACCTCAGTCTTGAAGAGAGATAAGTAGCACAACACCAGGTCTGCACCAACCTTCAAAAGAGAATTGAACATGAAGTGATCAAGCAGTAGAAGCACTCCTCCTAAAGGGCAGAAGTCGGCCCCTCGTTAGAAATCAACATAGAAAGGTAAATAGAGTGATTTGGGCAATACTCCTAAGATATTCCAGCCATAAAGTGCTTCAAATTTATAGTTTTGAACACATTGCCTCCAATTGTCCAAACAGGGTGGTTTTCTTAACTGAGCATAAAGCCGATAAAAAAGCTGATAGTGAGTGGAAATTCAAAGAGAATGAAATGAGGATAAGTATCAACTCCCTGCTAATGATATGGGAATTCTTGTAGTTCGGTGAATTCTCCAAACCAAACCTAAAGAGCAATAGTGGCATCAACATAAAATATTTCATTATCATTGCATTGTGAAAGATAATGTGCGCAGCCTCGTTAATGATAGAGTATTTGTAAGAATGTGGTGTCTACAATGGTGGACAAGTCGAGACTCACAGTTCAAAAATAATTCCAACAATACTCTCCGACTTAGTTGAAGAAAATGAATAAAATTAGCGTTGAGATAATGGTACCAAATGGAGTTTTATATTGGAGACAAGCTAAAAAAACATGTATGGTGTGACATAATGCCTATGAATAATGGTCACATTTTATTGGGCCGACTAAGACTTCATGATTGGATACACTTCATGATGGCTACAAGAACGTCTACTCATTCATCAAAGATTAGAAGTTCAATCAAATAGAATTGTAAGACTGAAAAAAGACTCTTGAACACGGGTAAGCAAAACAAATCTTTTAAAGTAAGGAGTTACAAATTTATTTATATGTATCTTTTTCAATCATATATTATTTGACAGATTTTAAGTTTTCATGAGTAGAACTAGGGTCTGTTTGGGCCAGCTGCAGCTTATTAAAAAGCAGTTTTGAAGTTGCTGAGAAGTAATATGATGTTTAAAAAGCGTGGCTATTACAATTTTTTTTAAAAAGTCAAACCGCAGCTAGAAAGCTGCCACCGCACCTAGCCAGAACTGATGGGAAAATGCAGATTTTAGCGGCAGTTTTTTAAAAAAGCTGTCAAAACGCAGTTTGACCAAACAGACAAAACTGCGGTGTGGTGTCGCACCGCCGCCTCAAACGGACCCTCGGTGAGAATTTTGAATCAAAAGTTATCTGAATAAATTAGCTACATTTAAGTCCTTCGTTTTAAGAATGTGATACATACATACATACATACATACATACATACATACATACATACATACAGAAATACATATAGACAGACAGACATACAGACATACAGACAGACAGACAGACAGACAGACACAGACAGAGACACACAGACACAGACACAGACACACAGACACAGACACACAGACACACACACACACACATACATACATACCTACCTTTAATTGATTTAGAAGTTAGTTAAGGAAGTAAAATGGGAGAATAAGCTTTAAAGTGATCTTTTAATAAAAAGATGAGCAGTACATTTTTTAATTGCAGTAATATTTCTTATTTCAAATATAGTCCTGCTTAAAGCTTTCACTATTATGTCTGGTATTAATAAAATTAAATTACATAAAATTCTTCATATTGTTAGTTATAAGCTATGCGAAGTCAAATGCTATTGCTTTAATAATTTCATAATAGTTTATTTTAAAAAGATATTAGATTATTGTATGACCCTTATATTCTAGTATATATATATATATATATATATATATATATATATATATATATATATATATATATATATATATATTAAAGAAAGCCCAAGGGCTAATTTATTAAAATGAGAATGGTACATATAGGTTGGATGAGAGGGTCCAAAATGACACCCTACCACCCGGTATACAACACACACCAAGGCCCCAAAGAAATACAAGTATACCCAAATAGATTAAAACGTAGACATGAAAACTCTATGCTAAAAAGTCTGCCAACACTCACAGATTCAGGTAGCTTAAGAACAACCCAATGTAGCCTTACCTCTACCTCTGCTCTAGGAAGGGAGCCAGGTAACAAATTGTTACGTTTATTGTCATTATCTGAAGCAACCAATGTGTCATTCATTAAGTTCCTGTCATTATCTGAAGACTGGCTCATCTGTTGCACATCACGAGCCTCTTGTGCCTAACTAATAATAACTACTTGCTCGATCTGATGAGGTGGCAGAGCTGCAGTAGAAAGATTGTCAACTATTACATCAATGATAGGTTCTAGGGAAGGTGAAGTATGAAATGTCTCCTCTGTCCCCACAAATAGAAGTTCCACAGGAGGAATCAGAGGACCTACATCTTGAGCATGTGAAAGCTGGGTATTTGACATATTTCCCGCAGGGATAGTGGAAACTTCAACAACTTCGGCCAGTGGGCTAGATGATAATGTTACCACAATGTGATTGGGGTCAGGTATATCCTTGTGATGATAATTAGTGTCACTAACTTGGAGCATATTATGAGGGGTAATCTGTACCTCTGACTAAGCACTTTATTTTTTAGGTTTTAAGTAGGGGTCTAGGTGGTGAAATTGAGAATTGGAGTGGCTGAACATAGGACAATTCGAGCAATACGAAGAGAAAGGCTCAATAACCACCTTTTGCCAATATCCTTGGTGTTGTGAGCCTAACCAAATTTCCTCAGAAGTGGTTGAAGTGATGTCGTTTTCAATAAGCACCCTGGCTTCTGAATGACATGAAAGATTAAAAGTAGGAATGTCCATTTTGAGTAGCTTACCATAGGCTAAGGAAATAGAGTACAACATTTCTTGAGTAAAACAATGAAATTTCATGCCACGGAGGCGAATTTAAACCAGAGTGGTTGGTGGTTCCGTCATGGGTCAAAATCAACAGACCATTTCAAAATTTTCATTGCTTTGATATCAATCCAGACTATTCTTTTAACGAATAAGCGTGTGTAATCCTCTTCATTTTTAAGTTGAATAAGAATGTGCCGCTCATCTAAAAGTCCAATTTTTCACTCCCCAACAAAGTGCAAAAGCTCAAATTTCTTACGAATAAGCTTCATTTTGGGATAGTCATAAAGGAATTTTTCGACCAAATTCAGACGACATGAGAAATCAAGCTAATTACATTCGGCTTCAGTAAAAAATATGGCTGGCTTCTCATTCTTCCTACCAAGTTTCTTGATGTAACATAACTCGCCACCCTCTGTCACTGCAAAGGAAGGCGAGAAAAAACATGATTTAGTAGTACCTGAGACGTGAACACCCACAAGGGCAGCAGCATAAGTTCAGTCTGAAGCCATTTATCACTGGTTGAAGCAGGAGGCGAGGCGTTAACGGGCAGTGAAGAATGAACAATTAGAGCAACTGGAGCAGGAAGAGGGAAGAAACCAACTGCAGTAGGAAGAAGGAAGCGAAAAACGAAGCTGCAACCCGCTTGGAGGGAGCGAAGATTTGAGATTTGTCGGAATAGAGAAACTAGTCGAACGACAATTAGAGCACCTGCACCAGGGAGAGGGAGGAAGCCAACTACAGCAGGAAGAGGGAGGAAGTGAAATCGAAGCTGCAAACTCTAGCCGACAGTGCGGCTTGCACACCGAACCCTAGCTGAAGGAAATAATGACGTTAAGCCCGTGTGGAGGGAGCGAAGGTGTACGACTTTGTCAAATGGAGAAGGAGAGTCGTAGTCGTGTGGTCAACGTGCGCCGAAGCAAACCGTCTTGTCAAATCGGCCATCGCCGAAAACCTAAATCGAAGAAAACCCATTTTCGCCAAAGGAGGAAACCGCCTCCGCCTCCATCATTAGTTATATATATACCATGCATAACTATATTTATAAGCCACATTATTACTTGACCTTTAGAATTTTAATAAATGTGCACATATCAGTAGATTTCATGACATAAATGCAATAAAATTGAATTTACTCATCAGTAGATAGACATAAAGTATTTTATAAGGAAACAATGCAGTGTATATATGAATACTTATATGCATGTTAAGAGGAGTCCACAACCTTATAGTACAGACAAGGAGCGTCAATGTACCCCCCCGTAAATGTTATCCTACCACCCTAGACAATTGTGATGTTTGGATTACTAGTCGTTGTGCCAACGAAAAAAAATTGGTCACAAGTGTATTGACACCTTTCCACCTTAGAGAATCGTGTAAATTAGATCACAAACTACTGTTTCGAAATAATATCAATTAATGGTGTGATAGATTATGTTTTGACAATACTCCTAAGACAGATATGAATGTTAATATCATGAATTAAAAATAAAGTTAAAGATTAAACATTAAAGAATACATTTAAAGTTAATGCATATCAAAGTATTATAAGTTTATTATATTAAGTAAATGTCATTAACACATACATTGGATTAATATAAGATTTTTATAAAAATATGAAATATCAGTTTTCATATTATTTTATTTTGCATAGGTTAATATAATTTTAAAAATGTGATTGCTCATAGGTTATCTTAAATAACTAATTATATTGTTTTAATATTTTTTTCAGGTTTAAGCTTTTAACATGTGTAGAAGAAGAGGTCATCAACAAGAAAGGTAACTTTTATTTGTTAATTAAAATATTTCCTTAAACAGCTCTTTCAATTAATTCTTTTACATTAAATTGTTAGTGATAGAATTAGAAATATATAAAGTTTACTTCCATTGTTCGACCATCTGTT
This sequence comes from Papilionanthe hookeriana x Papilionanthe teres, assembly GCA_022702705.1. NCBI lineage: Eukaryota > Viridiplantae > Streptophyta > Magnoliopsida > Asparagales > Orchidaceae > Papilionanthe > Papilionanthe hookeriana x Papilionanthe teres. The sequence continues at coordinate 168,390,833 of CM040422.1, read as the reverse complement.
TCTGACTTGATTAATTCCAAACCCCGAACAGAATCATAACAAAAGTTGTATAAGAGCCAAAGTTTAGATAAAACAACATGAATTTTAATGAAAATTTTACTTTGATAATTGATTTAAGTTATAAATAATAAAAATTAAAATTTTAATCGAGTATAATATATTATTTAATTATTATTTCAGAATTATGGATGATCAGAAGGAAGAGGTCAATGATGATAATGTTGAATTTGATATACCCTAGAATGTCACAGTCAATGATAATGCATTTATTGATGATGAATGGTGTAACTCAATTGATTAAGAATTCCCAATCTCAAGCTAGTAGCAGTGGAGGAGGATCAATAGATAAATACTTGAAGCTCTTTCAGGATATGAAACCACCTTTATTTTCTGGAATAGAAGAGCCAGCGGCAGCTAAAAACTGGCTGATGAGGGTGGAGAAAATTAAAAATGGTATGGTATGTCCACCTGAGAGGAGAGTTACCCTTGCCAAATTTTCTTTTGAGAGAGAAGCAAAGAGATGGTGGCAAGATTAGTTACAGAAGAAATTTGGTGGTCAACCTAGCCCTTAGTAAAGTGGGAAGAGTTTGTGAGAATCTTCATATATTAGTTTATACCACTATCAATCAGAAGAAATATACAAAATAAATTTATTAGGTTGGTGCAGAGAGATTGATCAATTATGCAATGCGAAGCAGAGATTAATATATCGTCGAGATATACTACAACTCATTCCAATTGCATAGGAGAAATGTCACAAATTTCTTTCTTGATTGAAGGATTTAATCAAGTAGCCACTTATGATACTTGGGACTAAGAACTATTCAGTGTTAGTGGAGAGGGATAGATTGGTAGAAATTAATTTTCAGCAGACTCGAAAGCATAAAGACATACGAAAGTGAAATAGTTTGGAAAAAGTGGCACCAACAGTTAATTCTAAAAATTATAATGGGAAGAAAATAAAGTTATACACTGACAGAGTTATTAGTCAGACTGACAATAACAATATAGAGCTCTGTGTGAAGTGTGGAAAGCAACATTGTTGTAATTGTCTATTTGGTTAGAAGAAGTGTTATTTATGTAGACAGCTTGAACATTAGATGCAGAATTACTCTAACACAGATATTCAAGTCAAATACTAACTCAGAAAGAGATTTAGCTCTGAGCAATTTCCATGAGGGATCTACTTTTAGAAGTGGTCAACAAAGAATGACAAAAACTAGTAATGTGACTCGTAAGGAGCAACCAAGGCAAAATGTTTGACCAAGAGTCTATTATTTATCTCATTATGACTCTGAAAAACTAGTTTAGTGTCATGTTGATTATCTGATATTGGGTATCTCTATGTAGTTTTATTTCAAAAGTTCGACATTATTTTAGTTATATTATCATGTTTCAGATGATTGGGGATTGTTTCGTTAAATTAGCATATCTCATACGTTGGATGTATTATATTTGTTTTGTTCACTTAACAAGAATTAAATTTTAGGCCCTGTTTGAGATCACTTTTTGTTTTCTGTTTTTTATTTTTAAAAATAAAAAATAGAAAACAAATCCAAAAATAGCGTTTAATTTTTTTAAAAAAAAAATATGTTTTTTGGAGCATTACTGGTGCAATGCTTCACCGCCCGCTGCAGCAAGTAGGTTTTCAGTCACCAGCCGCCACCTCCCGTTGCTGGTAGTCACCCACCGCCCATAACAGTCCGCCACTGGTTCATCGCTGCCCCTAGTTTGCCTGCCCCCCGTCCATCCCCTGCCTATCGGTCGGTCGTCGCTGCTAGACCTGTGCGTTGGGCAGGTGGCTTGACGGGCTAGCCATAAGCTTGCTAAGAATGGCGGGCTTTGCTGTGAAAAAATAAAAATTTTGCGAGCCCGACTCTGCTAGAGCCCGCTTTGTCTTACTCAAAGCCCGGCACAGACAAACCTGACACGAACAATTTTGCAACTAATCTCCTCAATTCAGTCAACAAGACTTCACTTCTCTTGCAAATTTATCAATGATAAACTATAAAGCTCTCCCAGTTCAATATGCTTGAGTTTCTCTTCCCCATCTCTAGGTTTTTTTGATCTTCGAGGCTTCACAATATATTTACAAATCCAACACCTTCTGTTTTGTCAAAGAAGCAAGAGAACCATGCAACAAAGTTTGAGGCTGTTTTATTTCCTTTGAATAGGATTCTAGCAAAGTTGTTGTTTTTTTATTCACCTGCAAGGCCAACTACAGCAGACTCGATCCATCTTGTGTTTATCAGTTCATTGTTAAGCTTCCATTTCAACCAATATTTCTCGTTAAAAAATTAATTTTCTCTTTAACGCCCCTGAGCCGGTCCCCTGCCCGACATATAGTGTGAGCGGGCTTGGCTATCTGCTTTTTAACAGAAACCGGGCACAATCCTGCTTTGACTAGTTAAAGCCCAAATAAGCCTGACCAGTCCAACGCCCAGGTCTACACACCGCCCGCTGATTGTCCCCACGACCCACCGCAACCCTCAAGTCGTAGCCCGCTGGTAGCAGCTGCACATCACGGTCGGCCCTTGCTAGCTGGCACTGCCGCCCGGCTCCCACCATCACCCGCTGCCCTCCCACCCGGTGCCCTCCTATCGCCCGCTTCCCTCCCACCCACTGTATATGTCATAGACAACAGAGCTTAATACCGGAGCGCACGTGGACTCAACCATTTTAAAAATATATATATTTTTTCTTTAAAAAAAATAAAAAATACTCAGTCAAACATGTTTTATATTCTTTTTTTTAAAACATTAAATCATCACAGTACCAAACGTGATTTCTAAAAATAGAAAACAGAAAACAAAACAGAGTAAAAAAAAAATAAAAATTGAAAACATAAAGTGATACCAAACATACCCTTAGTTTATGTTTAAATTGCATAATAATTAGCTAGTATGAAGTTCATGAATTTCGAGAACAAAATTATTATAGAATGTGAGAATGTAATAAATGAAAAAATTATATTAATTTTAAAAAAACATATTTTACCTAAAAGATGGGTCAATTTGAACAATGGCCTCAACATTTTTTATTTATTGAGACGAGTGTCTCACCCAAGCAAAATATCAAACCAGACGAAGGAACAAGAGAAACAAAAGGAGAGCAAGAGCGAGAAGCAGGGAAGTGAAAAGCTTTTTGTGAGAAGGAAGAAGCAGAAGGAACTTACAAGCAGAGCTACGGAGTGAGAGGAGGAAGTATCGTGCCCTCGCCAATTGAAAAGGGGAATCAGCCTCATTGCTTGCAGTAGATCTGCATGGTTGTTGGTATGTCGAAGCCACTTGCAGGAGACAACACTAGAATGTGCACAAGCAGAGGTCCAATGCATAATTTTTGTCCACGAAGAATGTATGCAAGTGAAGGAAGATTGGAGGAAGGACAAGAAAGTCATCATAGGCGTCCGTAGGAAGTGACGGTGAAAGAGAAGAGAAACTCAAGCATATTGAACTGGGAGTAAGAGGAAACCAAATCTCGCAGGCAAAAGAAGAGGAGAAAGAAGTAGAAACAAACTCACCATGCGGGTTGAAGTCAATCAACGCTCGAGGGAAGAAGAAGAGGAAGGAGGCAGCTCATGCATGAGAGAAGAGGAAATATTAGATCAGGACTTCGTACGTAGAGGAACGTGTGGAGTCCAATCAGGTGGCGCCACGGGATTTCGCGCCACGTCAGCAGCCCCATTAAAAAAAAAAAACTAAAAATTCGTGTGACCCGGCTCGACCGAGACCCGACATTTTCCCGCTAATAGGATCCTAAAAATCAAGTTGAACCTGAAATGTTCCCGCTATTTCCCATTTCTGAGCCTAAAGAAATTTCTTGGCCTACTGTTCTATTGCTTGCACCTAAAGAAATACATGCAGCTAGGGTTTCGCTTAAAACAACAAAACTTCCATGGACTTCTCCTTGAATGATGTTGAAATGAAGGAGAACCTTAACCTGTCGTTCTCCTTGAACTTTGAAGAAGAAGTAAGTCTCCTTTAACGTTAGGTTAGGGTTGTCATTGTTCTTCATGATCAATATTTTTTTTGGGTGTTAATATTGTAGTTTACTGGTGTTATTGTCGTAAGAAACTGATCTTTCTACTGTTTTTATAGTGTTACTCTGATGTTATGTGGGTTTCTGCCTTTCATTTAGTATTGTTACTAGAGTGGTATAGTAGTTGGCTTAGTCTGATGTAGTGATATTGGGTGTTGATGTATTGATATTGTGTTGTACAGTACTGTTACTCATGTGTTACTATTTTGTTATCGAGGTGTTATCATAATGTTTTGCTGGTATTATCATTATATACACTGTAGTTATTTGTAGGCACAGTTATTGTTGATATAATGGTGTAATATTTGTTGGTTTACTGGTTACAATGCTAATAAGCTTGTGTTATTTCACCTTTATTCTAATTGTGTTATTGAGGTGTTATCATGATGTTATTGCAGTGTTATTGAGGTTTTATCATGACTTTTTGCTTTTGTGATCATTACATGTAATGTACGTGTAACATTTGTTGTTTTACTGGTTACAATGCTAACAAGCTTGTGTTATTCCACCTTCATTCTAATTGTGTTATTGAGGTGTTATCATGGTGTTATTGCAGTGTTATTAAGGTGTTTTCATGATGTTTTGCTTGTGTGATCATTATGTTTGCTTGTTATTTGTAGGCACAGTTCTTGTTGATATTATGGCGTAATATTTGTTGTTTTAGTGGTTCAAATGCTGTCAAGCTTGTGTTATTCAACCTTTATTCTAATTGTGTTATTGTGGTTTTATCAATGGTGTCAAGCTTGCATTATTTTGGTGTTACTCCAGTGTTATTCCAGCTAGATTGTGGTATTGAATAAATTTTTTCTAATTATGTTCAAATTTGCAGTCATGTGAGCAAAGACATGATGACAATGAACCAATTAAAGAGAGGTTTCTTAGCAGCTCTGTCCAGAATGAGCAAGAAGCATATGCAAGCTATCTTGCGTATGCACATCATGTAGGATTCACTGTTTGGAAGGATCACACTAGCTGCTGGCCGAACTCCAGAAAACTGAATATCAAAGATTATATTTGCGGAAAAGTTGGGTATAAGAAAGAACCTACCAGCATGGATAAATTGAAATTCAATCAGACACGAGGAGTGGCTGCAAGGATATGGTTCAATATGCTATTGATCTCGAAGGCAATTGGACTGTGTTGAAATTCATTAAAAATCACAATCATCCTTTGGCCAAAAATGGTGATAAGCATCTTCTTCGGTCCAGCAGAAGGATAAGTGAGATAAATGCAGACGTGTTAAGATCAATGACAACATCAGGGATCAGAGCAAGAGATGCATACCAATTCATTGCCACAGAGGTTGGTGGTGTGGAGAATTTGGAATGCACTAAGAGAGATGCATTTAATTTTATTCAAAGAGAAAGAAGAGAGAGAATTGAACAAGGAGATGTTAATGCTCTTATACAATTGTTCATGGAGAGGCAATCTGGGATACCATGTTTGCTTGGGATTTCCAAACAGATGAATCTGGTCGGTTAACAAGTATTTTTTGGAGTGATGGGTTATCCAGGTTGGATTATGACTGTTTTGGTGATGTGATAGTTTTTGATACAAGTTACAGATTAAATAAATATAACTTATGCTGTGCACCTTTAGTTGGGGTTAACCACCACTGGCAGAACGTCCTATTTGGAGTTGGATTTTTGTCTGATGAGACCGCTGAATCATTTAGTTGGCTATTCAAATCATTCATTCAAATAATGGGAGACAAACATTCGATAAAAATTTTCACCGACCAGGATCAAGCGATGGCAAAAGCCATTGCAGAATGCCTCCCACGGACGTGTTACAGATTATGTCAATGACACATCTACAAGAAACTGTCTTTAAAAGTACATTGTGGAGCTCGTACGAAGAGCGTAAGTGGACTGTTTTATAAATGTATGAGTAATTGTGATTCTGAAGAGGAGTTTGAAGAAACTTGATCTGTAATGATAGAGGTGGGAGAATTACAAAACAATGTATGGTTAGATGAAATTTACCGTATAAGGCACAAATGGTCAACAACATATATTAAAGATATTTTTGGAATGAGAATCTTATCAACTCAGAGAAGTGAGTTTGTCAATAATATCTATCATAGTGTTGCAAAGCTTTCCAGCTCTTTGAAGGATTGCTTTGTTGGAATTGAAAACATAATGAAATCGTGGCGCAGGAACGAGAAGGACAAAGATTTCAAATGTGTTCAGTCCGTCACAACGCCCATGGTTAAAATCAATCCAATGCTGAGGCAAGCTGCATCATTCTATACACGAAAGCTTTACTCAATGTTTCAGCAAGAGTTATTGAATGACTTATGTGGGCTCACAGTTGAATTAGCCATGGGGTGTGGGAATAAATATAATGTGATTAGACTGGACGATGAGGGAAAAAGGCAACCCTGGACCATCTTAGTTGACAAAGCTAATTGTGAGGTGACATGTTCTTGCAAAAAATTTGAAATGATGGGGATGTTGTGCTCCCATTCACTATTTGTTCTTAATGTAGCCAAAATGAAGTTGATTCCGTAAAATTATTTCTTAATGCGGTAGTCCATACATGCTAAAAGGGTCATCTATGACAGATTTGGATGTAGAGATCTAAAGGACTCCAGGTTGGATAATGTTTCCTCAAGTGGACTTCTATTCCTCTCATGCTCTCAGAAATTTGCATATCTACTGATTAATAAAGTGAAAGGAAATGAAAAAACTTGGAAATATTGAGTGCAATGTGAACGATCCAGCAAAGATGAGACCAAAAGGAATATCTACAGCCAGATTGAAAGGCTACTGATGAAAAATAAGAAAGCTAAAAGTAAGTACTTATAGATGTAATATTCCTTTCATTACTGGTATATAGAATATTCCTAACCGTTAACATTGCATTCAGGAACTAAACTAGCATCAAGTAGCCATGATGTTGCTAATCTAGACGATGAAAGTTTGACAGACTGTCTGACCCAAGTATATTAATTTAACTGTTTGTTTTTTAGTTTGATTTGACTGTTTATTTTTTAGCTGATTTAATAAAATTGATACTGTGTCTTTCTCACTCATTGCAGGAATACTATGCTACGCAACTAGACAGAACATATACTGAAATGTTGTTGGATTCTATAAATGAGTTATAAATGAACTGTTTTCTTTGTTCATAAATATACTAAACTGTTTTATGTGATACTTTTTGTCAATGTAAAATGACGAAGTTGTTGCAGTAACTGTAATGCTATATTTTATCATTCTTTAATACTATTTTTTTTGTTCTTATTTATAGTAATGTTATTTTGCATGGCTGAAATAATAACATGTGAATAACACTAAATTAACACGTGAATAACATGAAGGTATTCCTGTGAATAATACACAAATTTTCAAGTGAATAACACACAGATTTTTAAGTGAATAACACGTAGATAAAACATTACTGTCGGCATTATTTTTTTAGGTTGAGTGTTTTATTTTGAAAAGGGGTCGCCAAACAGAAATTGTCGGCGAATTTTTAATTTAATTTAAATAAATAATTTGAAAAGTAGTATTTGATTTTGAAAATAATTTTAAGATATGAAATCAAACCGACCTCACATCCCAGATAGTTTATATAAACGAGTGCCGCACCACAAACCGTGTATCTACCCCGAAGAATAGACACACTGCTTGGTAGTGGGGCTCGATTAAATAAACTAGAAAGGTTTGTGACATCCGTTTGGTCTGTGAACCAATTTTATAAGCAGATAAATTCTCCTGCTTAATATAAATGAATTAAGCAGGGTTTATATTACCTGGGTTCTTAAAATTCCCTATAAGGGCAAGCCCCTATAGTTAATTACATCTTAAGTGACGGAATCACCTAAGAAAACTCTCGATAATAATCAGTAGTTTGCTCTCAAGAATCTCAAAGTTTAAGTTTTCAAGGGATTGAATTTTGGAATTTCAATAGAGAATGGATCAAATTTGGAACATTTTATTTTGGGAATTCAAAGGAAGAAAGGTAGGAGAAATCACAGATTCGAAGCGAACTTCGGTAATTTCTCAACTATCCTATTGTTTGGCTTGGATTTAGGAAAGTCCTAATTTTTGTTTAATGTTTTGATCTTGCCAATTTTAATTAATTTGGACTTATATTCGTATGATATGATCACACAAATAGCCTGAAAGATGTGAGAGTTTATGTCGTATCGGACGACTACCTCGGAGTCCTAAAACTGGTTAGGGCTTAATTTACATGACATGATCATGTAAATGCCTAACGAAGAGTTGAGGATATATGTTGCACTAGGCAAACTACCTCGAAATCCTATGGATTGGTTATTTAATTCTAAGAATGGTTTTGTCGATGTAGATTCAAGTTTTCCTGACGACGATGGCCGTGCTGCCCACCATGCTCCGAGCTCCTTGTTGTTGCAGAGGTTTAGTTTTAGAAGTCATAAATCAGGAGATGAGAAAAGTGTTTTGGTTTAGAGAAAATCTTAATTTCCAAATGTTTTTTATGTTTTAATTAAACCAATCTTAAAGTTAATTATAACACCGGTTAAGATCCCACGGTTCCATCCTTCCGGCATCGTTATTTTTATCGGATTCACTTAGTCTAGATGAATTTGCTAAACTCAACTGAATGAGTTCCACACTTTCATTTAGACCGTGGGAAATCCCGTTAGCAACATGTAGGTTACATCATCCGAGGTATTCACGATCATCCAACAAGACGTTTTAACTTAGTTGTAATTGCAGTTTTGTGTTCTGTTTGTGATTAAATTTTGAGTTGTTTTATATTTTGAAATGTTGTGGCGGTGAATTTTATCTTGCAATGACTTTTAATTTAGTTTTGGTTTCAGCTTTAGGGGCTACCCTAAAGGTGTGGGTTTTCATGCAACGAGTTGTTTATCATGCAAGAAAAGTAAGTGCGATGCGATTAAATAAATTGCGATAAGGTAAATTGCAAGAAAGTAAAAGCGTACCTGGAGGGTCTTCCCGTCATCCCAAGCTGCACTTAAACACAATTTAGAATATTTAAGCATTTAAAGCAAGTTCTCTAGGTAAAGCTAAGGGAAGGGTTATTGTTTTACTACAAGTTCCTAAACCTATAGCTAGTCATTTCATATGACGTCTAGGTTCTTATGTTTTGGTTTGAGGACGATTTTCTTCATCAAAGAACAATTAAGTTCAATTGTTCATATAAATATCCTATCATATTGAGGAAGTGCTTAAGAAGAATCTTAAACATCTTTTCAATATTGCTAGGATTGTTTTAGGTCCAAATGAATTTAATTATTCAAATGAATTAATCGTCCGAGAATTCAAGTTTTGTTATCTTGCTCAGTGAAATAGGATATTTGAATATCCTATAAGTGAAGTAACACTTCATTTAACGTTCTGTTTAGGGGTTATGACAACAAAAGCTTCCGGGGGCAAATTGATGTTCAAATGGGTTGTGATTTAATTCAATTTCAGTTAACGGGTTTAAATTTGGAATAGTGTTCAAGTTGCTTTATTTTTATTTTTGAATTTCTTTATGTCTTAGGTGATGTTATTTTTAATTTATTTTAACTTTAATTTAATTTAATTTAATTTGGTTTAATTTTAATTTAATTTAATTTAATTTGATTTAATTTTAACTTGATTCTATTATCTAATTTAATATAATTCAATTTAGTTTGATTTGATATGATTTAATTTAATTTAATTTAACTTGATTTAATTTAATTTGATTTAATTTCGTTTAATTTAATTTAATTTGATTTAATTTAATTTAATTTAATTTAATTTAAATTAATCTAAATTTTAATTTAATTTTATTTTTAATTTTAATTTAATTTAATTTAATTTGATTTTAATTTAATTTTAATTTAATTTAATTTAAATTAATTTGATTTACTTTAATATGTTTTAATTTAATTTAATTTAAATTTAAATTTAATTTTATTTTTAATCTTAATTGAAAATTTAAAAGAGTTTAATAATTTAACTTTAATTTAATTTAATGGTTAAGTCTTTTAACATTTTAAATCTTAAATTTGAATTATCATTTTAATTGGGAATTAAATATTATTAAGATGATTAATTTAGGGATCCTTAGATTAAAGAACAAATCTCTTCCTAATAATATCCCTATTTTATTATTCTTCCAAATTTAATCAATTATTTAATTAAAGTTCATTTTAATTATTTTAAAATTGTTTAGTAGGTTTCTACCCCTTAATTATTTAAATTTCAATCATCCAAATCAGATTAAGATCAAATATTTTACTTTTTAATTTTATTAAGCCTAAAATTTTAATTAAGGGTTAAATTTTTAATTACCATTTTGCCCTTCAAGCTTAATAATTTCATAACTCACTAAATTGAGCTTAAATGAACTTGAAATTTTTATGTGACTTTACTCATATGCCAATAAAGACATGAGAGGAGAAAATGTGATTTTTCTATATTTAATTTATTTATGTAATTATTTTTGATGGAAAATAGAGATTTCCAAGGAAAATTTAATAGTATGACCAAGGGAAAGTTTCTATCCTTGAGAAAATTATGGGACATTCCTAATGACCAGAGGACCACTTGGACCAATTTTGGTGATTTTTTGAATTATATTCTTTTTATTATAATTATTTTAAGTTTTGGAGTATTAATTAATTTAAAAATAAAATAAAGGTTGAAAAAAGAATTTTATATTTTCCAAAAATCTCTCTGATATCAAGAAAATCATAGAATTAATATTTATAATTTTCTGATTTTTCTTTGATTTATTAGAATTATTTTAGTGGAAATGCTAAAAAAATACATTTTTTTATTTAAAATTACCTTAGGGCTTTAAAATTTAATATCTCACCAAATAGACCTAAAAATAATATGGGGTTTGTTCCTAAGTGATTAAAATTCAAAATGTGACATTTTGGTGAATTTTATTATTTTTATGTTTTTTATTATTTTTTTAATTATTAAAATATTAAAATAATGCAAAAAATTAAATTTTTTAGAAAATTGAAATTTTAATTTTCTTAAATTTCCCTAATATCAGAGAGGCTCCAAAACTAATTTGGTGAATTTTTGAAAAGCATTTTGAAAGTTATGAATTTTTAAAGTTCAAATTGACTAAATGGCTTAATCAACCCATTTAGTAGGGCTAACCAAGTCCAATTGACTTCAAATTTTTATGGTGGGTTCCTCTAATCCTAAAGGTCAGTGAAGAATTGATTTCAAGTCAATTTGATGTATGATTAGCTCTAATTAATTAGGAACCTATTTTGGGTGTTTAAGCCAATTAGGGTTATTCCAAGTGAATTAATTCAAAACCTATTTTTCCTAGGGTCCTCAGGTCATAAGAAACATCATCAAATTTTTCTAGAATTTATTTCACAACATGCTAATTATTGGAATTAAAATACTCAAAACAGCAACATGAATTTGAAAAATCAATAACTTCTCATAGGGATGACCTCTGACTTTGGAAAATTCAGGGAATGTTCCCAAATTCAGAGGCTTCAAAAGCCTTATGGTCTCATGTCATGGTGAATTTCCTATATGCATGGAGAATTAAAACAATGCGGACAGTAAATAAATTATTAAAAATAAAATACTTGATGAAATTAAATGATTTCTTTTCCACATTATTCTTCTCTCGTTCCACTGAGAAAGAGGGTATTTTTATTTTATTTTTCTGATTTTTCTACACAAAGTTATGGATTTTTGAAGTTTAGGGAATTAAATAAATCAAAAAATCCCTATTTTTCTATTTATCCGAGTCGGCGCCGCGTCAACCTTAACATCTCCGAAGTGCCGCGTGGCGCTTTCTGATTCGACGCCGCCATCTGACTCAGCGCTCCGGGGGCCCGTCGTATCTTTCCGTCTCCTCATCCGGCATGATCCTGGCCGTCCGTCCGTGCGTGTATGGAATGAACGACATCCGTTCATCATCCCCAAGTGTCCTCACCCGAGAGCCGTCCACACTAAAACCCTAAGAACTCACTCATTTCTCAACGGATTTTCGAGTTCTCATGCTCTATGGATTCTTCTTGAAGAGACGAATACATCTATACGGTGATCATGTATTGAAATTAAAGCATTTGAAATGGAGAATCTCCAGAAGCTCGGGATAAAGAATTAGCTCATACCTTTGCTCAGAGAAGTGTGGCTTCAATCTGAGGATTGTGTCACCTTCGATTGCGTCCCAACAAGCTCTAGATGAAGTCTCCTGGTCTGGTGAATTGCCTAGCTATGAAAGTGACCACAGCCGATCACAAAGCTTGGAGGCTGGAACAACTGGGTGGCTTTGGAGATGGGGCTTTCGGTGGGAAACTTCTCCTCTTGGTCTAGTGAAGGTGTAGGACCAGTCAATTTGAAGATTGGCTCACTGTGGCAAAGTGTCCTGGTTTTTGGGTGAAATTTTAGTTGAGAAATTGGGTTCTGTTGGTGGGGATTAGGGCAAATTGACACTGGGGATCAATTGCTCTAAGTATGGAGTAGGGCCTGGAACAATTTTGGCAGAGTTTCGGCAAGGTTTGTGCAACTCTCTTTCATGGCCGTGAGGGGGTCGGGTTTAAATAGAGGTGGCTGGAGAGCCTCACAGGGATGGCCAAGGGTTGGGATCGGCTGCTTCTGGGCGAGGGAAGAACAGCCATGGTGGCCATTGGGCATGGGGCGGCTCGGCGAGGGAGAATTCCAATGTTGGGCTCACATGTGAGCTCTCGGGCATCGCGTTTTCCGGCGGCACAGTGAGTGGCCGGCCGGTCTCGAGTCACCATCTTGGCCGGTGGGGTCAGGGCTTGGCATTAGTGCAATCAATTGAGCATGGACATGTGTAAAGAACTTGGATCAAAATGGCATGGGGATATGGCTAATATTGGCTAGGTTTGGTCAACCCATTTGTTTAGGTTGGTTTCACCTCCCCATGGCTAGCCTTGGGTCCGAGAAAATCGGTTAGGCTAGGCTGGTCGAAAGGTGGTGATGTCCTTATCCAAGAATATTTGGATTAAATCTTGGTTAAGGGGTATCATGGGTGAGGTTAAAGACTTTTAGGAATTAAGGAAAGCTCTCTCCCCTCTTACCCAATGTGGCATGGTGACATTTAAAGAGGCTCTCATGGCTTCCATGTGGCTCATGCATGGCTTCATGGCTCATCTTTGGCTTGGGAAAAGTTAAGTCAATTTCATGGAAATGGGTTTAAGAAAATTTTGGTATTTTGATGGGAATTTTTATGGGGCTTAATTTGGAATGGCTTCATGATGAGTTTTGAAACTTAGGGATTGATTTAATTGAAAATATGGTGTAGAGCAATTGTCATATGGGTTTTGGATTGATTTTGGCCCTTTGGATTTTGGTGGAGATGGGCTTTAGGAAGGTTTCATGTAAGTGGGATTTTAAGTTTAAGAATGAATTCATGGATGGGAATTTTGTAGAAGTTTGGGCCAAAAAATTGTTGGGTTTGGTTTAGGGATATGTCATGAGTGATTTGAAATGAGTTTGGAGTGATTTGGGTTTGAATTGGGTTGGATTTGGGCCTCTTTGGTAAATGGGCCAATGTAGGTCAAATTGGGCTAACTTGGGCCAATGTTGGGCTAGGGTTGAAATTGATGTAAAATAATGTTGGGAAATATTTATGGGAGTGTTTCAAAGAGGTTTTGGCTTTGGTTGGGTTTTGATTTTGGGGTTTGGGCTTATTTGGGTTAGGTTTGGGTTTAGGTCAAAATTGGGCTTTTTGGCTTTGGGTTGAATTTGAGTGGGGTTTGGATCTAAATTTTGGGTAAATCATGTTAATGTCTTGTTTTTAGGGATGTTAAGGAAGGTTTAGAAAAGATTTGGGGTTAATTGGAGTTGAATTGGGTGAGTTTGAGTTAAGTTTGGGTTATGGGTCCAAATTGGGTTTTAAGGCAAAAGTTGAAATTGGATCCAAATGTCAATCAAATTGGATTTGGCTTTCATCTAGATTAGTGTTGGGAATGTTTAATTGAAGTTTAGAATTGAATTGGACCAGAATTTGGGTCAATTGGATAGGTTTGGTTTGACATTGGGTTCACTTTGGGTTAAAAATGGGTCAAATTGGGGGTTTTGACAAAAGTGGGGTAAATTGAAAAAATTGGCCCATGGTGTAGTTGAAAAAAATGAAATTGGGAATATTTGGGATTTTATGGAATTTTCTGGGAATTTTATGAATTTTTTGATTTTTTGGGTCAAGAGGGGTATTTTGGGTATTTGGAGGGTATTGGGAGGTATTTTTGGAATTTTTGGTATTTTTGGGTATGGTTGATCAATTTGAGTAATGTGGGAATGCTTGGGATTGATTTTGAGGAATTTTGGGTAATTTAGGTGATTTTGCAAATTTTGGGTAGTTTCAAGGGTTTTGGGTAGGCTAAGCGGGTGTAGGGTCCCGGAGGTCAAAAATTGAAAATTTGGAAAATTGAAAATTTGGAAAATTGAAGATTAGGTGAATGTAAGTGGAATAAAATCATTTTGGTTGAGCCATGAAGCCATATCAAGCCTACATGAGCCATGAAGGGACTCATTTGAGGCATCCACTATGTTGTTTCTAACCCTCTTAGCCAAGGGCTTAGGTGTTAAGGACCATCCATGTGAATCGCCTACATGAGTCAGGAGGTCAAGTTGGGTATAGGTGTGTTTTATGAGGTGTGTGAAAGTTTAGTGTGTGTGTAAGTCAGCCCTTCACTGCACCGGGCCACCTGGGCGATCCTAAGGCCAAAGAGTCCCATAGGAACTCATCCTTTAAACTTCCACATTTGATTTCAACCCTCTAGGTGATTAGGGGTCTACAATCAAATTTGTGGAGTTTGCGGGGAGTTAAGAAGTGGTTTGAATTTCTAAGTGGTGGGTCCGAATTCTAGTCCTCTAGGATAGTCAAAGGAAAAGCCTGAGGCTAGATCCTAAGTACTAAAAGAAGAAGAGAAGACCTCATCGAAAATGAGGTCAACAAATGGACCCCCGATAGGTGTGGTGAGTCGACGGAGCACACCACGCGTATTGGTGTTAACCGAAGCAATCAACAAAACCAACACAAAAGTCCAAGTGACAAACTTAGGACGAGTAGAAGAGTTTCCGCGGGGAGTGTCAAGTATATCTCCGAGGCCCGGAGATGCTCGAACTCTCGCCGGGGAAAGGGGAAGGAGGTGAATCCCGAATCACATGACTCGGGGAATTTCAATTTAGATTTTATTTTTTTTAGTTTAAGTTTTGATGTGTAAGTTTAGATTTTAGCTTGAGTTTTAATTTAAATTGAAGTTTTGTCAAAATTATTTTGAAGGGATTTGATTTGAAATGAGAATTGGAATTTTGTGGTTTTAGATGTAACACCTTCAACCTTAAAAGAAAATTGAATTGATTAGATTGAATCATTACAATGAGGAGAGATCTCAGAGCAATGCGGTATCGGATGTAAAATCCTTAACCTCAATAGTTTGATTTTGATGTATTTCATCGCAATAGGGAAAGAATCCTAAAGCAATGCAGCCTCGGATGTAAAATCCTCAACCCCAGAAGTTTGATTTTGATGTATTTCATTGCGATAGGGAAAGAATCCTAAAGCAATGCAGTCTCGGATGTAAAATCCTCAACCCCAAAAGTTTGATCTTGATGTATTTCATTGCGATAGGGAAAGAATCCTAAAGCAATGCAGTCTCGGATGTAAAATCCTCAACCTGAAGAATTTGATTTTGATGTATTTCATTGCGATAGGGAAAGAATCCTAAAGCAATGCAGTCTCGAATGTAAAATCCTCAACCCCAAAAGTTTGATCTTGATGTATTTCATTGCGATAGGGAAAGAATCCTAAAGCAATGCAGTCTCGAATGTAAAATCCTCAACCCCAAAAGTTTGATCTTGATGTATTTCATTGCGATAGGGAAAGAATCCTAAAGCAATGCGATCTCGGATGTAAAATCCTCAACCCCAAAAGTTTGATTTTGATGTATTTCATTGCGATAGGGAAAGAATCCTAAAGCAATGCGAGTCTCGGATGTAAAATCCTCAACCCCAAGAATTTGAATTTGATGTATTTCATTGCGATAGGGAAAGAATCCTAAAGCAATGCGATCTCGGATGTAAAATCCTCAACCCCAAGAATTTGATTTTGATGTATTTCATTGTGATAGGGAAAGAATCCTAAAGCAATGCAGTCTCGGATGTAAAATCCTCAACCCCAAGAATTTAAATTTGATGTAATTGATTTTGCAAAGATTTGTAGTGTGGAATTTTGGTGTTTCGAGAATTTCATGAAAGTTGTAAAAGATTTTTGTGGAAAGAAATAGATTAGGAGGGAATATGTAGATGCTACATATCCCATTCAAAAGAGTAGGTTGAAAGTTGCTGGTTTGGATTGGATACAATTCCTCACCATCAAATTAGAATCGAAAATCTCATGGCTCCGTGTCAATGGAATCAACCGCTTCCATCCCAGACAAGGGAGAGGGTAGAACGGATTGGATTTTTGATTTGGAAGATTGAGTTTGAATCTGACTGAGATTGGATTTGAAATTTGGAAAGATTGAATTTGAATTTTGATTGAGATTTGATTTGAAATTTGGAAAGATTGAATTTGAATTTTGATTGAGATTTGATTTGAGATTTATGTTCATTTTGTTTGTCATTAACGATTCAAATTTATTTTATCATTCATTTAATGTTCATGTGAATTTTGGCGTTCATCATCTTTTTTATTTAGATTTTTAAGGAAAGTTTTCTTTTATTCTTTTTGTTTCTTTTCTGTTGTTTGTTCGAAGTTCATTTAACTTTAATGGTGTTTCCCAGTCAATTTGCACAAAAGAGGTGAAGGCCGAAAATGTGACATGGTCACTTTCATTCCAATCATGCTGAAGATACATCATACAACTCGATCTGGAATACATCTTATACAATCCATGTAGGCTCAAAACGGATTATGTATGATCTTTGTCAATCCATCCAAAAAAGTATCTGTCAGAAATCCATGTCTGAATAGTGAGGTACATGGTCAATAACTTCACCTTCCAAGCCATCCTTGGCAAGGATGCCGTATGGATGTACGTTGGAGGTGTGATATTTTCCATGTAGCTCACAGCTCGTAAGGTCGGAGGCTCTCTAGCTCCGGGTCTGGCTGGAAGTGGTAAGGTGCTTTCCTGTCATCCATCCTTCTGAAAGTAACTGAGATCCACTCCACAGGTACTCCTGGTATGCAATGTTTAGCGACATCTACTCCATTTCCCTTCAGTATCATGACGGAACCTACTGGTAATGGTATCTTTACCGGCCCTTAGAACTCACCTGGGCCCGCTATCCGGAGGTAAGATCCGAACATGATATTACACTCGTTCAGAAAAGAAACCGTGCAGAAAGGTCTGACAAAGTCGTGGTGATCTATGTGCGGGGGTATGCGATCACCCTTCTTGTAAATGTTAATGATGCAAGCTGTTGAGTATGCAATCTGCCGGCGAGTACCCTCCATGTTATCATCCTTTTTACCATCCTTTTGATGACTAATGGCATTGATCCACTCGGCCATGACGGAGTATTCCGGTGGGTTTCCCTTCTCGTCTTCTGCCGAGTTAGTAGCAGCATCCACATTGTATTGTAATTTTACCTTTCCCCGGCATCCATCTCCGGGGTTCCGAGTAAGTGTTTTCTCTTAGGCGGCCCGCTCGGCCCATTCTTTTCAAATCCCGGATGCGGTCCACGATTTGTTGTTGTTCGTATTCGAGAACACGTACGTATGTAGCTCGAGGCCTTCAGTATATTGATCCTCCTGCCTCGATTCTCTCGAACTATTCAAAAGTTTTCTTCTCGACATTCTGCATTCTTTCTAGCTCGTATTCTGGAATAATTTGCAAATGGCGAGGCCTGGTGACATATTGTGGGATATACGGCTCAATCCCTTCACGTTCTCCTGCATACCTCGGCTCCTTGGGGATGGTGTCCGTCGGGACATCCTCCGGGGTTGCTCTCGCAACAAAGTCATGCATTGCGGTGGCTTTATCCGGTGGCGTGGTAGCCTTCCTTCTTCTAGTCTCCTCGAGATTTCCCCGGTTTCTTCGTCATCTCGGAGCCGGCCTCCTTCCTTCGGGTACACAGTGAGCTGGCGTCCTTGAAGTATATGTACTGGCAGTAGCAACTGCCTCGTCGCGCTGGTCCGCTGCTAGTTTGGTTAACATCTTGCGGATACGGCGATTTTTATTTCTTCGTTGAGTTGCTGTGAGAGTAGCTCTTTGTACTTCCTGAATTTCTGTGGGCGCGGCGCTGACAAGCCTGCCCTCTGTTGTAGCGACTACAGACTTGATTCTCTTGTCTTCTTCAGTGTTTGTTTTCCTTTTCTTGCTGCTGGATTGGTGGCTTGGGCCACCCACTTTCATTACTGTCTGACTGGGTAGTTCTTCTCTGTCAACTGAGACCCAGTCACTTTTCTCGTATTGTAGGCCTGCTGGTGCGAAGTCTGAGTCAATCTCTATTATCGCTCCATCTTTCACCCTCTTTTCGTCGAGTGCGAGGCTTACACCATTTCTAAAGTTCGGGACCAGACCGCCGTTTGACATTTCCCTGCGAAAAGACAAGGAAAAGGATCGAGAGTGCATCTTAAGAACAAGAACATTAAGAAAATGTTTATTAAAGACAATTTTTTTATTACTTCTTATATTTTTAAATTGAACAGGAATGAAGTGGGATAAGATCAGGAGAGAGATTTTGATATGGAAGAGAAAACAAGGAAAACTTTATTATCATGATTTTATTTATTTTAGCACATTTTTTATTATTTTTGGGTTCGGACCCAGTCATAAGTAATTACTTCGCCTGTGCTTCTAGGGATGAAGAATTCATTCCTTCGAAACATCGAGTAGCGTAATACTTCTTCAAGTATCGTCCGTTGATCGGAAGCATATGTCGTTCTCCTTGGCGAGTTCACTAGGCCGGTAGGAGCCTCCTGAGTAGTCGCCTCAACAACAAACGGTCCTTCCCAAGTGGGTTCAAATTTTCCTCCTATCTTGCGGTGTGCGAGGATAGGTCTCTTGAGAACGAGAACTAAGTCACCAACTTTGAAGGTTCTTGGACGGACCCGGCTTGTCATGGGCTTGAACCATCTTAGCTTGGTATAATTCTAAATTCGTTGCGCTGCAAGTCTTTTCCCTTCCGGGCTTTCTAATTCCTCTAATCGTAATTTGGCATTCTCTTCGTCGTGATTTTGTTTGCAACTGCAATTCGAGTGAAGGAAGGCCTGGACCTCTAAGGGTAACACTTGCCTCGGACCCATACACCGAGTGTAAGGTGTAGCTTGAGTAGGAGTTACGAAGGTTGTCCGGTAGGCCCATAAGGCTTCTAACAACTTCTCGTGCCAATTTCTCTTATTATCGTCCAAGGTTTTCTTTAAGATTTGAACGAGAGTTTTATTAAAAGCCTCGACGAGGCCGTTTGCTCTTGGGTAATAAATTGTTGAATATCGCCGGTCGATTTCGTGTCTCCCGACAAAATTGTTGATTTGTGTGCTTCGAATGCGACCCATTATACGAGATGATCTGCGCGGCACTCCGAAATGGTAGACAACTTGGTTCTTGAAAAACCGTAGCACGTGGTGTGCTTTCACTTCTACGAGTGGAGCCGCCTCTGCCCACTTGGAAAAGTAATCTGTAGCCGCAAGAATGAAGCGATGTCCTCTTGAAGATGGTGGTTCTATTGGACCCACTATATCCGTACCCCAACATTCAAATGACCACGACGCAATTGTCGGATGTAACACATTTAGAGGTTGGTGTAGAACCACTCCGTGCACTTGGCATTGATGACAGCTCTTGGCGATTTTCATGCGATCGGTCATCATCGAGGGCCGATAGTACCCTAGTCTTTTAATTTTCATTTTCATCTTCGGACCGGATTGGTGAGCGCCACGGAGTCCCGAATGCACCTCTTTAACAATTTCACGGGCCTCGGACCCGCTTAGGCACCTTAGCCACATTTGATCGAAAGAACTTCGTATAACGTGTTGTTTATTAATGCGTAGGACGAGTTCTTTTCTTGATCTTATGGGCTAGCGACCTATCGTCCGGTAGTTTTCCTGTTTGCGGGTAGTTCAGTAATGGCTGTCGCCAATCTTACGTGTTTTTCATCACTTGTTGTAACTAATTCTTCTCCTTTTCCCGATTTGTGTATTGTGTCTCATGTCGAGTCGTGATAGGACTCGACGTCCGTGAATCGACACTTCTATCGACTCATCTTGCAAACATGCAAATTCTTTTGCGAGGTGAGCTAACGCATCTGCTAAAGTATTTTCTTTTCTCGAAATTTTGTAGATCGTCACATTCGGAATCAGTTCCAAGAACTATATGGCATACTGGAAGTATTGCTCGAGTCTTGGCTTTAAAATTCTGTACTGTCCGGTGATTCGTTGAATGATTAACTGCGAATCCCCGTAGATGTTAATGTCTGTTATCCCCATTTGAATAGTTAATTCCAGTCCTGTTATGAGGGCTTCGTATTCTGCTTCGTTGTTTGTACACGGCTCTGTCAAGTGGTAGGAGTATCTTAACATTCCTCGCTCCGGTGTTATAAAGATTAATCCGATTCCTGCCTTACCAAGCACTATCACTTGCGATTCTTCGTCTTTGTGTGCTGAAGATGCTCCGTCGAAATATAATTCCCAACGTCGATCATCAGAGTCTTCTAGGCTCATTATTTGTTCATCTGGCAAATCGTCATTAAGAGGAGATTCTGCCGGCAAAGGGTGTCTTTGCGAGGAAGTCTGCTAAGACTTGTCCCTTTACGGCACGAAGAGGCACGAAAGTTATATCGAATTACAATAATATCATTGACCATCTGGCAAGTCTGCCGGAAAGCGTTGGACGAGTCATCAAGTATTGCAATGGATTAAATTTCGAGATCAGGTTGACCTTATGAGAAAGCATGTAGTGTCTGAGCTTTTGAGCGGCAAAGATCAGGGCCAAACAATGCTTTTCGATTGCGGGATACCTTATTTCCATTAGAAGTAAACGACGGCTTAGGTAGTAAAGAGCATTTTCTTTACCCTCATCATTGACACAGGCTAACGGGGCTCGAGAGAGTCGTCTAAAGCCGCGGTATAAAGTATCAACGGTCTACACGAGGCCTGGGGCTGCTAAGACAGGAGGTGTCATTAAATATTGTTTAATGTCTTCAAAGGCTTTCTGGCATTTCTCTTCCCAAATAAATTTGGCGTCCTTTTTAACTAATACCGAGAAAGGCTGACACCTACCTGACAAGTTTGAGATAAAGCGTCGAAGATATGCCAACTTCCCTTGAAAAGATCGTAGTTGTTTTAAGGTTTTGGGAGGCGGCATTTCTAAGATAGCTTTAATCTTTTCCGGGTCGATTTCAATTCCACGATGTCGGACAACGAATCCTAAGAATTTTCCGAGGTGACGCCGAAGGCACATTTTAAGGGATTCATCTTAAGGTTAAATTGTCTTAATCGTTCGAAAACAATTCTCAAATCATATAGGTGGTTGTCCTTTACTTTGCTTTTGATGACCACATCGTCCACGTAGCATTCGACTTGATTGTGGATGAGATCATAAAAATTCTTGTCATCGCTCTGCGGTAGGTTGCTCCTGCGTTCTTCGATCCGAATGACATCACTTGTGTAGCAATATACTCCGATCGGCGTTCGAATGCTGTAAGTTTTTCATCTTCGGAGCCATTTTTATCTGGTTGTATCCCGAAGATCCATCCATGAATGAAAATATTTCATGTGTCGAAGCAATGTCGATCATTAATTCGGGATCGGTAGAGGAAACTCATCTTTTGGACATGCCTTGTTTAAATCTCCGAAATCCACACAAATTCGATCCGACCATTCTTCTTTCGATCGGCACCACATTGGCTAACCAAGTCGGGTATTGTTCTTCACGGACAAATTTGGCGTCTATTAGCTTTTTAACTTCGGCTATGACTTGTTGTTCGATTTCTAGACACATTCTTCTGGGACCTTGTCCGACGTGGGACGAAGTAGAATCCACTCCTAGCTTATGGTCGCGACCTGCGGAGCTAATCCCGGCATCTCATCGTAGTTCCAAGCAAAACAGTCTTTAAATTCTATTAATAACTTGATTATTTCTTTGAAGTCTTCTTTATTGAGTAAGGAGCTAACAAAGGTAGGTCTAGGCTCTTCTCTAGTACCTAAGTTAACTTCCGTTAACTCATCTATTGTAGATTTGATCTCTTCTTCGAATTCTGGCGGAGCGTCTCCAATTTGTAAATCTTCGAGTTCTTCTGTAGCTTCCATGCAGTCTTCATTAGACTTGCAAGTGACAACCAAGCAAAATTCAGTATCGTCAACTGATCCTACTGTGCCGAATCCGAGACCATGCTTTGAATTGGGTGGATGACCGGAATTATTCCATAATTTTTCAAAATGTTGTGATTGACCTTTTGTCCATTGTCGAGGTAAGAAACCGCGTTGAATTAAATTTTTAACACAGAGAGAATACCACTCAAAAGGTAATTCCATTAATTCTGATGAAGTGACATCTTCAAATTGTACATTATTTTCAGTTTTGGAAGAAGGAGCACCACGGTAGAATTTGATTGGCTTTGCACCACCGCTACGTACCTCTTTGACCACCATACCCTCGATCTTATTAGAATGAATCGGGGTTAGGGTCATAGTATGTACATAGTGGTTAATCTTCTCGTACATCGATTTATATTCTTCATTCTTTTCATCTTCGAGGGGGATCCTGAATTGCGGCTTCTTCCGACTTATTGTCGCTGCTTCTTGCTTGATTTATTTTTCTTCTTCAGAACTATTTTCCCAATCAACATTGATGGTGGTTTCCTCTCGTCCAACTGTCCTAACGTCTGCGCCACGACCTCGTCCCCGGCCTCGACCTCGGATGCGAGTTGTGGAGAAACCTTCACCATCTCGCCGTAAGGGAGTGGTGAGTGATTGTTGGACTAGAACTTCAGGTTCTTCGTTGTCCCGAACTTCCTTTGCTTCATTCGTTATGGTATCTCTGGAGAATATTGTTTTCTTCGGAGGTGCATAATAAGCTGCATCTTCATGGATTCCAATTTCATGTACGGAGAATGGTTGTAAGTCACCTTTGATGCACTTTGTTCTCCTCCATCGTAGTATTTGATGCACGAGTGTAGAGATGATGGTACCATCCGGTTTTCATGTATCCATGGTCGGCCCGAGTAGAGCGTTGAACGACGTTTCTGAATCAATTATGTGAAATTTTGCGGTTGTCTTTGCTAAGTCACCGGTCTTCATTAGCAGTGTTATTGATCCGAGGGCTCTTTCTCCTTTCTGGTTGAATCCTCTTAATAACATTTTGTCTGTTTCGAGCTCGCGAGTATCAATTTCCAAATATGCTAGTGTTCGAAGACTCATTATATTAATTGATGCTCCTGGATCCACCAATACTCTTGAGAGTGTAAACTTCCCAATTGTAACTGAAATGTACAACGGTCGGTTGTGATCTGCTGTCCCAAGTAGTAGGTCATTGTCGCGTGAAGGTAACACCTCGTCTGTTCCTTTAACGAGCAAACCTCATCTAAGGAATCTCCGGTCATTTGAGCTAAGCAAATTTCCGGATCAAGTAAGGCCTTGATCAGAGCTTCTCTCATCTCCTTTGATAAGATGAGAGCGTTGTAGATGCTTAGTTTGGCCGGTAGTTTCCTAAGATGGTCTAGCACATTGTAGTCCACTTTATTTCCATGTGTCTCGGCTTCTTCTCGAATGGGTATTTCTTCTGCCGGGGTTGGTTCTTCCTGAACAACCACTTGCTTTCCTTTGTCCTTTGGACCCATTCTCGGAGGTAGAACTCTTCCACTTCTTAAGTTAACTTCTGTAATTTCTTCTGACTCTAGTATTGAGTTTGCTGGTGTTTCCTCCTGAATCGGAATGACAGGTTCTTTGGGATTAGCTTCGAGTCTGAAGGCTCTAACTCTATTGTGACTGGAGCTCCTCGAAACTCGCAGATAGATTCGTTTCTTGTTGAACTCTCGTAGCCTCCTTGATGGATGTCTCCTTCGTCATTGTGATCGTCGAGATTGTGTATGATTTGAGAATTGTCATTTGTATCGAAATCGATGTACGGATTGTTGCTAGTTACGTAATCGTTAGAAACAGTCAAAACGTAGCCAACGCCATAACCCTTATCATTATAAGATCCCACGGAGTGAGCGGATAATCATACGAGTCGGAGGTTCGAGGGATTTCTCCCCCGAATCGGAAACAACTATCCTAGGATAAGCAGCCCCTAGTCTAGCCTTAGGAGCCTCGGTCTTCTCTTCTTTGTCGATTTTCTTCTTCTCTTCAATCGTCTCTTGTTGAGGTGGCTCTTCCATCGCAAGTGATAGTGTCGACTTAACAGGTTTCAAACTCTGAATTGAGGCTCGCACCGAAGTGGTTTGGATGTGATCCAAAATCTTTTTCAAAGACCTTGTCCAAGCGGTAGCCCATCCATCATCAGTCGCATAGGGATCTATCGGAACAATGAGATCAGTCGAGACAACATTGACGGAACCTCCTTTCTGGGGTTCCTTCATGTATTCCTTCGGGATCGTTATATTCCCTTTCCGAAGATTGTCGTTGAGCCAATTTTTGAAGGTAATACAATCTTCTATCTTATGCCCAAGCATCCGGTGGTAAGGGCAAAAGTTGGGATCACCTTTCTTGTCGACTTCTTCTGGTCTCTTAGGTTCTGGCAGTTGGAAATCTGGAGTCTTCATCAGACTACGGAACATTTTTGGCACTGCCTCATTCTTGAACGGATACTCCCTGCTCAGAAGCTCCCTTAACGTACGCTGCGGACGAGGCGGTTGTTCATACTGTTGAGATGACTGATAGCTGGGTCGGGGTTGCTGGTAATTCCGTTGAGGTTCGTCGCGGCCGTTCGACGATATTTGTATCGGTTGCTTGCCTTTGTCGGCTACTGCAACGATCCCGGACTTCTTTTCAAAAGTTTTCACGGGCTTCGTTTGTCCGTTTTGTCGGTGAAACTTAATTGCTCCGCCTCCTCTTGCAAGCTTCTGGCCTTGCTTAACAACTTCTCGAAAGTCTTAATAGTAAATCCCTTGAGGAGAAGTGCTATCGGGCCGTGAATGCTCTTAAGTAAAATGCCGACTGCATGCTATTCTTGTAGTTGTGGCTCACACTTCATACTTAGATTTCTCCATCGAAGTATGTAGTCCACCAAGGTTTCGTTGGGTTTCTGCTTCTCTACCACTAAATCACCTATAGTGATGTGGTGCTTGAGCTCCGACAAATCGCTTGATAAAGAGGTTCTCTAGTTCGAAAATGTCTTCACCGAGCCGTTCGGTAATTCCGCATACCAATCAAAGGCGATCCACGACGGTGCTGCTGACAAATTGTCTGAAGAGTAATGCATCACTTCCGTCGGCGTTGCAACAACTGGCACGAAAATGTGCAACATGCTGCCGAGGGTTTCTGATTCCATCAAAGGTTTTGAACAGAGGTTGTACGAAGCCTTTCGGATATTGGACAGCGTCGAATTCTTCAGGGTAAGGTCTACCCGTCTGAATGGATGTCCCACTCTTTGATTGTGCTAAGGCTTCTCGTACTCGTCGTTCCACCGAGCTTTTGATATCCTTTTACGGAATCATGCTTTGTGTTGCATCTTTCTTTAGTCGATCATCCCCGTTGAAGGATGTAATCTCCTTTCCTCCGTCTACGATGTGAATGACCTCCGAGGGTGTCTCTCTTTGGGGTTGCACTTGACTCCGGAGAGTGGCTAGGGCTACAGCCCATCTCTTCCATCCTTTTGCCATTTGGGCGATCGTATCATCTTTCTCTTGAAGGCTGCCTCCTCATTACTTCCGGTTCCTCCGTTTCTACACTGGTGCAGGGCACCTTGTAAAGCTGACGAAGCTCGTGTATCAACCATGTTAATTTCTGCATATTCATCATCCATGAACTCTGACGAGTCAATCTCATCTCCGAATTTTTCTTCTCTCTCCCTTGCTAATCATCGAATATCAGTCCTTAACTTTTCCATAGCATCTTCTAGTGGTCTTTTCTGTACATCCTTGCAGTTGTCATGTGATAACTGTCGGGTTTCCTTCTCATGAGTCCCCTTCTTTGCGGTAGCACTTTCTTCGGATTCAAGTCTCCCGACGAGACTTTCCTTCTCGAGCTTTTGTTTCAATCTTAATTGTCCAGTAGTGGGACGCCATACCATCCTTCTAGCAGCAGAAGGTCTAGGACCAGATGGTCTGTCAGCCAAATGCTGGAAGGTGGTATCCTCCCTAATATATAGTCCTGAAACAACGACGGACGGACTAGCTTTCATTCTCTTATTCGGCTTTTCCACAGCGATAGCAGGTTCTACTCGCGGCCCAAGATGAGATTTGGCCGGCACCCGCCCTATCCTTCTCAAAATTTCTGACACAGGGCATTTTTCCTTCTTTGCCAACTTCTCTATCGAGGCTTTGTAGTCGAGCGAATGGCGTAATTCTAGCCCTTTTCTTACGGCTATCGTTGTAATATACGAGTCGAGGCAATGCGGCGAGCAATCTTGCGAACATTTTCTTCATCCTCTGCGGCGGAGAGGGGATGGAACTCGCTTCCTCCCAAAAGTGGTATGTATTCAAGCGAGCAGGTGTATACTCGAGCGGTTCGGGATTTCCTCCGGAAAGCAACTTCGGCGGCTACGGCTTCTCTAGCAATCCTTCTACTTTTGTTCCTTCTCCGAGTCCGTGTCGGCGATGGAATTCTCGAGCCGGACCCGATTTCGAAAACGAGAGGGTTTCACGGGAAGATCCGTACCCTCCATGGTAATAGGTTCATCATAGTTTTGGATTTCCTTCCCTTTAATTTGGCGAAGCCGGGGTAGGTGCGGAGACAACTAGACCGGTGGGGGTAGCAACAACAGTCCTTCTGTGGATAGCAGTACTCCTCTCAGTTGGGATCTTTTGCAGAGGAGGGAATTCGTGAGTGGACTTGAGGTTGAATACAATCAACGGCTTCTCAGTTTCTGGTACTTTGCTTGTGAGTGAAAAGAGAGTGACGTCGGGGATTTTGATGTCAGTGTCCCCGAATCCTTGTCTGAATCGAATGATTCCATTATCAGGCAGTTCGTCCTTGAACACGGTCAGGTCGAGTCCGTTAACGAAGGAGAAGATCAGTTTTGGGGCTTCCATTTCTGCAGGGCAAATTCCAAGTGTTAGTCTCCGAATCGTGCTTCTTCTTGTCGTAAAACTTATGACGAAAAAGAAAGAGTCCGAACACATTTCTGTTTATCTTAGTGTATTTGTGGTATTAAAGGAAAATTGTCTTTTCGGAAAGATTTGTTCGTTAAGACAAAGAGTTATTAAAAGAAGGAAAATTGTAGGAAGGGTAAAAGGAATTGATTAGGAACTGGAAAAGGAAGAGGAAGTCTTGTAGAAACTTCTCGACCCGCAAGACTGCTCCTAAACTAATACCTATTGGGGTCTACCCCACCTCGTAAATGAGGTAAAAGGATCTCGGAACCTCTCTCGTTTAGGGGTGTCTAAACAGATGGCTCCTAAATCCGAGAGAATGTTAGGCTATACTTGTTCAAGGTAGAAATGAACATAGTATTCCAACGGAGAGAAGGGTAGTTTGATCCACAAGGGACATGGATACACTACCGATTTTTCAAAGCAGAATTGTCTGATTAAAATGGAGAGAGGAATTTTCCCCAGCGGAGTCGCCAGAAGTTGTCGGCATTATTTTTTTAGGTTGAGTGTTTTATTTTGAAAAGGGGTCGCCAAACAGAAATTGTC
The DNA here is from genome assembly GCA_022702705.1 of Papilionanthe hookeriana x Papilionanthe teres. Lineage (NCBI taxonomy): Eukaryota > Viridiplantae > Streptophyta > Magnoliopsida > Asparagales > Orchidaceae > Papilionanthe > Papilionanthe hookeriana x Papilionanthe teres. Next base: position 168,363,111 of record CM040422.1, on the reverse strand, counting down.
GGCGAATTTTTAATTTAATTTAAATAAATAATTTGAAAAGTAGTATTTGATTTTGAAAATAATTTTAAGATATGAAATCAAACCGACCTCACATCCTAGATAGTTTATATAAATGAGCGCCGCACCACAAACCGTGTATCTACCCCGAAGAATAGACACACTGCTTGGTAGTGGGGCTCGATTAAATAAACTAGAAAGGTTTGTGACATCCGTTTGGTCTGCGAACCAATTTTATAAGCCAACAAATTCCCCTGCTTAATATAAATGAATTAAGCAGGGTTTATATTACCTGGGTTCTTAAAATTTCCTATAAGGGCAAGCCCCTATAGTTAATTACATCTTAAGTGACGGGAATCACCTAAGAAAACTCTCGATAATAATCAGTAGTTCTGCTCTCAAGAATCTCAAAGTTTAAGTTTTCAAGGGCTTGAATTTTGGAATTTCAATAGAGAATGGATCAAATTTGGAACATTTTATTTTGGGAATTCAAAGGAAGAAAGATAGGAGAAATCACAGATTCGAAGCGAACTTCGGTAATTTCTCAACTATCCTATTGTTTGGCTTGGATTTAGGAAAGTCCTAATGTTTGTTTAATGTTTTGATCTTGCCAATTTTAATTAATTTGGACTTATATTCGTATGATATGATCACACAAATAGCCTGGAAGATGTGAGGGTTTATGTCGTATCGGACGACTACCTCGGAGTCCTAAAACCGATTAGGGCTTAATTTACATGACATGATCATGCAAATGCCTAACGAAGAGTTGAGGATTTATGTTGCACTAGGAAAACTACCTCGAAATCCTATGGATTGGTTATTTAATTCTAAGAATGGTTTTGCTGATGTAGATTCAAGTTTTGCTGACGACGATGGTCGTGCTGCCCACTATGCTCCGAGCTCCTTGTTGTTGCAGAGGTTTAGTTTTAGAAGTCATAAATCAGGAGATGAGAAAAGTGTTTGGTTTAGAGAAAATCTTAATTTCCAAGTGTTTTTTATGTTTTAATTAAACCAATCTTAAAGTTGATTATAACAACACGGTTAAGATCCCACGGTTCCATCCTTCCGGCATCGTTATTTTTATCGGATTCACTTAGTCCAGATGAATTTGCTAAACTCAACTGAATGAGTTCCACACTTTCATTTAGACCGTGGAAAATCCCGTTAGCAACATGTAGGTTACATCATCCGAGGTATTCCCGATCATCCAACAAGACGTTTTAACTTAGTTGTAATTGCAGTTTTGTGTTCTGTTTGTGATTAAATTTTGAGTTGTTTTATATTTTGAAATGTTGTGGCGGTGAATTTTATCTTGCAATGACTTTTAATTTAGTTTTGGTTTCAGTTTTAGGGGCTACCCTAAAGGTGTGGGTTTTCATGCAACAGTTGTTTATCATGCAAGAAAAGTAAGTGCGATGCGATTAAATAAATTGCAATAAGGTAAATTGCAAGAAAGTAAAAGCGTACCTAGAGGGTCTTCCCGTCATCCCAAGCTGCACTTAAACACAATTTAGAATATTTAAGAATTTAAAGCAAGTTCCTAGGTAAATCTAAGGGAAGGGTTATGGTTTTCTACCAAGTTCCTAATCATATAGCTAGTCATTTCCTATGACGTCTAGGTTCTTGTGTTTTAGTTTGAGGACGATTTTCTTCATCAAAGAACAATTAAGTTCAATTGTTCTTATAAATATCCTATCATATTGAGGAAGTTCTTAAGAAGAATCTTAAACATCTTTTCAATATTGCTAGGATTGTTTTAGGTCCAAATGAATTTAATTATACAAATGAATTAATCGTCCGAGAATTCGAGTTTTGTTATCTTGCTCAGTGAACTAGGACATTTGAATATCCTATAAGTGAAGTAACACTTCATTTAACGTTCGTTTAGGGGTTATGACAACAAAAGCTTCCGAGGGCAAATTGATGTTCGAATGGTTTGTGATTTAATTTAATTTCAGTTAACGGGTTTAAATTTGGAATAGTGTTCAAGTTGCTTTATTTTTATTTTTGAATTTCTTTATGTCTTAGGTGATATTATTTTTAATTTAATTTAACTTTAATTTAATTTAATTTAATTTGGTTTAATTTTAATTTTAATTTAATTTAATTTGATTTAATTTTAACTTGATTCCATTATCTAATTTAATTTAATTCAATTTAGTTTGATTTGATATGATTTAATTTAATTTAATTTAACTTGATTTAATTTAATTTGATTTAATTTCCTTTAATTTAATTTAATTTGATTTAATTTAATTTAATTTAATTTAATTTAATCTAAATTTTAATTTAATTTTATTTTTAATTTTAATTTAATTTAATTTGATTTTAATTTAATTTTAATTTAATTTGATTTAAATTAATTTGATTTAATTTAATATGTTTTAATTTAATTTAATTTTAATTTTAATTTAATTTTATTTTAAATCTTAATTGAAAATTTAAAAGATTTTAATAATTTAACTTTAATTTAATTTAATGGTTAAGTCTTTTAACATTTTAAATCTTAAATTTGAATTATCATTTTAATTGGGAATTAAATATTATTGAGATGATTAATTAAGGGATCCTTAGATTAAAGAACAAATCTCTTCCTAATAATATCCCTATTTTAATAATTCCAATTTTATTATTCTTCCAAATTTAATCAATTATTTAATTAAAGTTCATTTTAATTATTTTAAAATTGTTTAGTAGGTTTCTAACCCTTAATTATTTAAATATCAATCATCCAAATGAGATTAAGATCAAATATTTTACTTTTTAATTTTATTAAGCCTAAAATTTTAATTAAGGGTTAAAATTTTAATTGCCATTTTGCCCTTCAAGCTTAATAATTTCATAACTCACTAAATTGAGCTTAAATGAACTTGAAATTTTTATGTAACTTTACTCATATGCCAATAAAGACATGAGAGGAGAAAATGTGATTTTTTTATATTTAATTTATTTATGTAATTATTTTTGGTGGAAAATAGAGATTTCCAAGGAAAATTTAATAATATGACCAAGGGAAAGTTTCTATCCTTGAGAAAATTATGGGACATTCCTAATGACCAGAGGACCACTTGGACCAATTTTGGTGATTTTTTGAATTATATTCTTTTTATTATAGTTATTTTAACTTTTGGAGTATTAATTAATTTAAAAATAAAATAAAGGTTGAAAAAAGAATTTTATATTTTCCAAAAATCTCTCTGATATCAAGGAAATCATAGAATCAATCTTTACAATTTTCTGATTTTTCTTTGATTTATTAGAATTATTTTAGTGGAAATGCTAAAAAAATACATTTTTTTATTTAAAATTACCTTAGGGCTTTAAAATTTAATATCTCACCAAATAGACCTAAGAAAAATATGGGGTTTATTCCTAAGTGATTAAAATTCAAAATGTGACATTTTGGTGAATTTTATTATTTTTATGTTTTTTATTATTTTTTTAATTATTAAAATATTAAAATAATGCAAAAAATTAAATTTTTTAGAAAATTGAAATTTTAATTTTCTTAAATTCCCCTAATATCGAGAGGCTCCAAAACTAATTTGGTGAATTTTTGAAAAGCATTTTGAAAGTTATGAATTTTTAAAGTTCAAATTGACTAAATCGGCTTAATCAACCCATTTAGTAGGGCTAACCAAGTCCAATTGACTTCAAATTTTTATGGTGGGTTCCTATGATCCTAAAGGTCAGTGGAGAATTGATTTCAAGTCAATTTGATATATGATTAGCTCTAATTAATTAGGAACCTATTTTGGGTGTTTAAGCCAATTAGGGTTATTCCAAGTGAATTAATTCAAAACCTATTTTTCCTAGGGTCCTCCGGTCATAAGAAACATCACCAAATTTTCCTAGAATTTATTTCACAACATGCTAATTATTAGAATTAAAATACTCAAAACAACAACATGAATTTGAAAAATCAATAACTTCTCATAGGGATGACCTACGACTTTGGAAAATTCGTGGAATGTTCCCAAATTCGGAGGCTTCAAAAGCCCTATGGCCTAATGCCATGGTGAATTTCCTATATGCATGGAGAATTAAAACAATGCAGAAGGGAAATAAATCATTAAAAATAAAATACTTGATGAAATTAAATGATTTCTTTTCCACATTATTCTCCTCTGTTCACTGAGCAAGAGAGTATTTTTATTTTATTTTTCCGATTTTTCTACACAAAGTTATGGATTTTTGAAGTTTAGGGAATTAAATAAATCAGAAAATCCCTATTTTTCTATTTATCCGAGTCGGCGCCGCGTCAACCTTAACATCTCCGAAGTGCCGCGTGGCGCTTTCTGATTCGACGCCGCCATCCGACTCAGCACTCCAGGGGCCCGCTGTATCGTTCCGTCTCCTCATCCAGCGCGATCCTGGCCGTCTGTCCGCGCATGTATGGAATGAACGGCATCCGTTCATCGTCCCCAAGTGTCCTCACCCGAGAGCCATCCACACTAAAACCTTAAGAACTCACTCATTTCTCAACGGATTTTCGTGTTCTTATGCTCTATGGATTCGTCTTGAAGAGACGAATACATCTATACAGTGATCATGTATTGTAATTAAAGCATTTGAAATGGAGAATCTCCATAAGCTCGGGATAAAGAATTAGCTCATACCTTTGCTCAGAGAAGTGTGGCTTCAATCTGAGGGTTGTGTCACCTTCGATTGCGTCCTGAGAAGCTCCGGATGAAGTCTCTCGGTCGCGGTGAATTGCCTAGCTATGAAAGTGACCACAACCGATCACAAAGCTTGGAGGCCGGAACAACTCGGGTGGCCCTGGAGATGGGGCTTTCAATGGGAAACTTCTCCTCTTGGTCTAGTGAAGGTGTAGGACCGATCAATTTGAAGATTGGCTCACCGTGGCAAAGTGTCCTGGTTTTGGGTGAAATTTCGGTTGAGAAATCGGGTTCCGTTGGTGGGGATTCGGGCAAATTGACACCGGGGATCAATTGCTCTAAGTATGGAGTAGGGCACGGAACAATTTTGGCGTAGTTTCGGCAAGGTTTGTGCAACTCTCTTCCATAGCCGTGAGGGGTCGGGTTTAAATAGAGGTGGTCGGAGAGCCTCGCAGGGATGGCCAAGGGTTGGGATCGGCTGCTCCGGGCATGGGAAGAACGGTTATGGTGGCCATTGGGCATGGGGCAGCTCGAGCAAGGGATAATTCCAATGTTGGGCTCACATGTCGGCTCTCGGGCATGGCGTTTTCGGCGGCTCGGTGGTTGGCGGCCGGTCTCGAGTCACCATCTTGGCCGGTGGGGTCGGGGCTTGGCATTAGTGCAATCAATCGAGCATGGACATGTGTAAAGAACTTGGATCAAAATGGCATGGGGATATGGCTAATCTTGGCTAGGTTTGGTCAACCCATTTGTTTGGGCTGGGTTCACCTCCCTATGGCTAGCCTTGGGCTGAGAAAATCAGTTAGGCTAGCTGGTCAAAAGGTGGTGATGTCCTTATCCAAGAATATTTGGATTAAATCTTGGTTAAGGGGTATCATGGGTGAGGTTAAAGACTTTTAGGAATTAAGGAAAGCTCTCTCCCTCTTACCCAATGTGGCATGGTGACATGTAAAGAGGCTCTCATGGCTTCCATGTGGCTCATGCATGGCTTCATGGCTCATCTTTGGCTTGGGAAAAGTTAAGTCAATTTCATGGAAATGGGTTTAAGAAAATTTTGGTATTTTGATGGGAATTTGTATGGGGCTTAATTTGGAATGGCTTCATGATGAGTTTTGAAACTTAGGGATTGATTTAATTTAAAATATGGTGTAGAGCAATTGTCATATGGGTTTTGGATTGATTTTGGCCCTTTGGATTTTGGTGGAGATGGGCTTTAGGAAGGTTTCATGTAAGTGGGCTTTTAAGTTTAAGAATGAATTCATGGATGGGAATTTTGTAGAAGTTTGGGCCAAAAAATTGTTGGGTTTGGTTTAGGGATATGTCATGAGTGATTTGAAATGAGTTTGGAGTGATTTGGGTTTGAATTGGGTTGGATTTGGGCCTCTTTGGTAAATGGGCCAATGTAGGTCAAATTGGGCTAACTTGGGCCAATGTTGGGCTAGGGTTGAAATTGATGTAAAATAAATGTTGGGAAATGTTTATGGGAGTATTTCAAAGAGGTTTTGGCTTTGGTTGGGTTTTGATTTTGGGGTTTGGGCTTATTTGGGTTAAGTTTGGGTTTAGGTCAAAATTGGGATTTTTGGCTTTGGGTTGAATTTGTGTGGGATTTGGGTCTAAATTTTGGGTAAATCATGTTAATGTTTTGTTTGTAGGGATGTTAAGGAAGGTTTAGAAAAGATTTGGGGTTAATTGGAGTTGAATTGGGTGAGTTTGAGTTAAGTTTGGGTTATGGGTCCAAATTGGGTTTTAAGGCAAAAGGTGAAATTGGATCCAAATGTCAATCAAATTGGATTTGGCTTTGGTCTAGATTGGTGTTGAGAATGTTGAATTGAAGTTTAGAATTGAATTGGACCAGAATTTGGGTCAATTGGATAGGTTTGGTTTGACATTGGGTTCACTTTGGGTTAAAAATGGGTCAAATTGGGGTTTTGACAAAAGTGGGGTAAATTGACAAAATTGGCCCATGGTGTAGTTGAACAAAATGAAATTGGGAATATTTGGGATTTTCTGGAATTTTCGGAATTTTTGGATTTTTTGGGTCAAGAGGGGTATTTTGGGTATTTGGAGGGTATTGGGAGGTATTCTTGGAATTTTTGGTATTTTTGGGTATGGATGATCAATTTGAGTAATGTGGGAATGCTTGGGATTGATTTTGAGGAATTTTGGGTAATTTAGGTGATTTTGCAAATTTTGGGTAGTTTCAAGGGTTTTGGGTAGGCTAAACGGGTGTAGGGTCCCGGGGTCAAAAATTGAAAATTTGGAAAATTGAAGATTAGGTGAATGTAAATGGAATAAAATCATTTTGGTTGAGCCATGAAGCCATATCAAGCCTACATGAGCCATGAAGTGACTCATTTGAGGCATCCACTATGTTGTTCCTAACCCTCTCGCGAGGGCTTAGGGGTTAAGGACCATCCATGTGAATCGCCTACATGAGTCGGGAGGTCGAGTTGGGTATAGGTGTGTTTTAGGAGGTGTGTGAAAGTGTAGTGTGTGTGTAAGTCGGCCCTTCACCGGACAGAGCCACCCGGAGGCGGTCCTAAGGCCAAAGAGTCCTATAGGAACTCATCCTTTAAACTTCCACATTTGATTTCAACCCTCTAGGTGATTAGGGGTCTACAATCAAATTTGTGGAGTTTGCAGGAAGTTAAGAAGTGGTTTGAATTTTTAAGTTGTGGGTCCCAATTCTAGTCCTCTAAGATAGTCAAAGGAAAAGCCTAAGGCTAGATCCTAAGTACTAAAAGAAGAAGAGAAGACCTCATCAAAAATGAGGTCAATAGTTACTAACCTAAAAAATAACTTATGAATAATAAAAATAACATGAAAATAACACATTAATAACATGAATATAACACGTGAATAACACGCAGATTTTTAAATGAATAATACACAAATTTTCAAGTGAATAACACACAGATTTTAAATGAATAATACAAAAAATAACACGAAAATAACACGTTAATAACACGTGAATAACACGCGGATTTTTCAAGTGAATAACACGCAGATTTAAAAAAAATAACAAGAGAATAACACATTAATAACATGTGAATAACACGCAGATTTTTAAATGAATAATACACAAATTTTCAAGTGAATAACACGTTAATAACATGAACGTAACATGTTAATAACACAAAAATAAGACGGGAATAACACAGAAATAACACGGGAATAACAAGAAAATAACACATAAATAACACCAGAATAACTCAAAAAATAACTCGTGAATAACCTAAAAAATAACTTGTGAATAAAAATAAAAACGTGAATAACACGAAAATAAAACGTTAATAACACAAAAATAACACAGAAATAACACTGAAATAACATAGGAATAACACGAAAATAACACAGAAATAACACGGGAATATCTCAATAAATAACTCGTGAATAACACCAATAATAATTCAAAAATATTCCCTCAATAACAGGATAAATCTAAGTAACACGGTCTGAAGGAAAATTCCTGTGTTTTTCTCCATTTCCTCGTGTTACAGGGCAATAACTCGATGTTATTCCGCGGTATGAAGGAATATTCCAGTGTTACTCTCAATTTCCTCGCGTTACCGCGCAATAAGTCGATGTTATTTCGTGGCCTGAAAGAATATTCCCGTGTTACTGCGGAACTAATCGCCGTTACTCTAGGGAGTATTTCAACGTTACTGCGGTAGTATTCACGTGGTATTCTAGTGTTATTGCTTACCCAGTGTTATTCCCGTGTTGTTTCAGTTAACATACCGTGTTATTCAGTGTTATTCTCGTGTTATTGCGGTTGAAATGTGGTGTTATCCACTGTTATTCCTGTGTTATAGCAGTTAACACACCGTGTTATTTGGTGTTAATCCCGTGTTACAGTGGTTGAAGCGTTTTATTATCCGGTGTTATTCCCGTGTTATTGCGATTAACACACCGTGTTATTCAGTGTTATTCTCGTGTTACTGTGGTTGAAACTTGGTGTTACCCGGTGTTATTCCCGTGTTATTTTGGTTAACAGAACGTGTGATTCGGTATATCTTTGCAGATCTTATTTTGGTTAGCCAAAGAATATACTATTTAAATTCTGATATATTTACAGATCTAATTCTTAACTCTTAATTTACATGTATGTGCTACCTTCCCTATAAATATAAATCGTTCCCTATATTTCATCCTGCCAACTCATATGTAAATCATTGACAGTGTTCAAACAATCATTAATAGTGCTCATCAACAAATAAATATAAATCATTAACAGTGTTGAAACAATCAATTATTTGACAGTAGACAAATGTCGTAGGCAAATTCAGCTCTGAATCGTTCCATTTCATCCTGCCAACTCATATGCCGACTCCAGTTCACTTCTGCGGCATGTACAAGTGTCTCCATGAACTTACACACGAACATGCCGCAGTCGATATTGTTCCTCTAAGATGGTACGTTCCTAACAATTGCTAACCCCTAGTTTCCGATCTTGGCTTTGAATAAATGGCCACAATGTTCAACAAACATATCGATCTAACAAGATACAGCAGACTATTGTTACTGGAATTGTGTGCATGAACATTTACGAAAAATAACAATAATAAAGTTTGATGCACTTACAACTTCTTCAGCGTAGGACTTGTGGATGGGGTTAGGCTGTGAGTCGTATACTCTCCACTTTCTTTGTTTGAGATCTAATACCAACAGAATCCATTGTTGATTCTTAATAATTGGGAACAAAAATGATCTTTACCTCATTCATGGTATGTTCGGTGATGCGCCTAACAAATCTTTTGCTGTCGCCAAATGTCTAATACATCTGCATGAAATTATTATGATGAGTGTGAAAGTAATACTGAATAGGAAACTATAATGAATACGAAGTACAGAACAATTACTAGATAATATGGCGAAACATAAAAATAAGGTCGGTATAAATGAGGTGCCCTCAAAGTTCTTTCGCCCTATAAAACAGCAAAAAGGTCAACGTGTTCGTTTCCAAACCAGTTATTGAGCAAAACATCTTCAAAGGCCTTTCTTTCAATCACAATACCGCCTCTATCAAGAACAATGTCACTACTGCGTAGATGATAAAGATTTTTTGTTAATTACAACACAACTGCCAATATTTTAATGGACAGTTTAGATGTACTTACGGTCCAGCGTATCTCAGAAGGCACTGATCTTTTGATTCCTGCATTTCGAGTGGTATCAGTGATTTATAAGGATAATCAATGATTGTTCCTGTTGGGCGAGGTTGCAAAACAAAATAGTATTTTTTTAATGGTAAGAAAATTATATTATATGTTTGCCAGTTTGTATAGAGTGATTAAGTATTTACGACAATCGCATATTTGTTTCCATCAGAGCTAGGACTCTGACTGGAGACCTCTAGTGCAGTTGCTTCTTCATCTACACCAAAATCTGTATTATCAATATTTACATCGGATGTGACCAGACGAGTCTGCAAATAAAAATAACAATATGCAATGATTGTTAGGGAACATAATAGAAATGTATAGCAAGAGGTACATAATAGAATGTCATGCTCACCAAAAGGGACAGAGAATCTAGAACACCCTTTATTGATCTTTCCACTTCAGCAGGGTCTTCATGGATTGTCTGATCCCCAACATCTTCGCCGTGCTCATCTCTTATTGTTTCTTCGGCCTCTTGGGCCTGCTCAATATCATCTATGTGCAAGGGATCAACAATATCAACAAGTGCCTCTGTATGTACAGGATCAGTAGCTTGCACAGTATCCTCCGTATGTATCAGATCAGTAGTGTGCACGGGGTCCTCTATATGTACACTATCATGAGTATGTACAACAGCCGCAGTCTGTAAGGGATCATCTATTTGTGCAGGATCCTCTGTATGTACAGGATCAACAATATTAACAGGTGCTTCTGTATGTACAACAGCCGCAGTCTGTAAGGGATCATCTATCTGTGCAGGATCCTCTGTATGTACAATCCTGGGTCACCGTTTAAATTGGTATTGAGTTTCCGGTGTGTCGAATGTCCTCTTCCGTCCACTAATACTGGATTTCTCCTTTTCGACCACCTTCTTAGTAGTTCTTTCAACTAACTTCTGTATCACTCCTGTTAGGGTGGCCAATGTGTCCACCGTCGTATTGATCTTCTCATCCATTCCAACCACTACTTCTTGTAGATTCAAGCTAACCTGTTGTTGAGATTTCAGCATCTCATACAAAGCTTCATAATCAACACTTTGGTTAGTATGTCCAGCTACTGGGTTAATCTCACTTGACACAGCTGTACCCTTGGCATATGATCTTGGTGATAATGGTCCTGCTGCCGTTTTCTGGTGTGGTAGAGGCCTTGCAAGACTGGGTGGTTCCTGATCTGGATTTGCGAGTAGCTGCACTTCATCGTCCCTCAAATCCACAAAGCTGTCATTAACCTATAGTAAATTTGAACATGTCAGCATTCGGAAGATATTATATTCAAACTTTGAATGAGTTACCTGAGCATGATCAAGCATCCTGAATGTCTCATGAATCTGTTGCCCACTCCACCCATGATTTGTTGGCCACCTCAAAATGTGAGGTCTAGCATCAGGGGCGGCATGAGTTACTAGGGATGTGTGCTTGTAAAACCATAACTAAAGATTTCAAAGAACAAAACAAATCATGCAGAATTAGCAAAAACAATTAAATTAAAACTACATAATAATATGTTGTAATGTATAGCACAACTATATATCGTTAAAAGAAATACAAAACCTTTAATGTAGCCCAATGACTTGTTCTCTCTCAATTTTGTGTATGTCGTGCTGACTTGGTCAATTATCATGTCACATATGGCAGCAGGCCAGTTATGAGGGAAAAGCTTCTGCATCAACAGTATAAGCAGCAAGGTCTGCGTGGACATTGAAATTACTTGTAAGCAAAAATAGGTTAGTCAGTATAAATATTAAATACAACTGTTCAAATTGTGGACTGGAAGCTCCTTCTGCAAAAAACTTGTCATTTAATCCTTTATTTGTCTTGCATTGGAGCTGAATAGTGGACTTTTCCCCCAAGCAACAGGTTCTCCTTTGTTCGGCATGCCAATCAATAGAGCGACATGGTCAGCATTTAATTTCAGTTCTTTACCACCCATTTTGAAGACCCTCCTCCTGTTATCCCAACATCTTAGAATATGCAAAGTCAAGACATTGTCTTGGGGATACGGTGGCATGTCGAAGAAAGGGAAGACCCTCATCTCCTTGAGATTATTCATCGTCTCCTCTGAGATGAGATCTCTCACTTCATCTAGTACACCCCTCACTGCAGATGGACAACATCTACAGTTGAAAGACCTTGCATTCATAATCCTGCAAATTAAAGAAACAATAGTACAATATAAGTACCAATGTGGAATAACATACAAATACCAAAGAATACAGGAGTAAGACAGCAATAACACACCAATCATACATCAATAACTTACCAATAACACATCAAAACTGTTATACATGTGTTACCACATAAGTAACACAGGAATAAAACTTCAATTCAAAGGAATACACTATAACACATCAATAACACATGAATAATAAGGGAATAACACAGGAATAACACAGGAATAATACAGAGATAACACAGGAATAACACACCAAGAACACAAACATACAATAAAGATTACCACATAAGTAACACAAGAATAAAACATCAACATCAAAGGAATACTGTTGACCTCATTTTATAATGAGTCAAAACCTTATGACCTAAAAAGTCAACATTGGTCAAAATGGCCAAACCAGTGACCAATCATGTTGACCCCATAGGTCAACCTTTTGACCTAAAAAGTCAACATTGGTCAAATTGGTCAAACCAGACATAGTGACCAATCCTGTTGACCCCATAGGTCAACCTTATGACCTAAAAAGTCAACTTTGGTCAAAATGGTCAAATCAGACCTAGTGACCAATCCTGTTGACCCCATATGTCAACCTTATGACCTAAAAAGTCAACATTGGTCAAAATGGTCAAACCAGACCTAGTGACCAATCCTGTTGACCCCATAGGTCAACCTTATGACCTAAAAAGTCAACTTGGGTCAAATTGGTCAAACCAGACCCAATGACCAACCCTGTTGACCCCATAGGTCAAACTTATGACCTAAAAAGTCAACATTGGTCAAAATGGTCAAACCAGACCTAGTGACCAACCCTGTTGACCCCATAGGTCAACCTTATGACATAAAAAGTCAACTTTGGTCAAATTGGTCAAACCAGACCTAATGACCTACACTGTTGACCCCATAGGTCAACCTTATGACCTAAAAAGTCAACTTTGGTCAAAATGGTCAAACCAGACCCAATGACCAACTCTGTTGACCCCATAGGTCAACCTTATGACTTAAAAAGTCAACTTTGGTCAAATTGGTCAAACCGGACCTAATGACCTACCCCTGTTGACCCCATAGGTCGACCTTATGACCTAAAAGTAAACTTGGGTCAAATTGGTCAAACCGGACCCAAGTGACCGACCACATTGACCCCATAGGTCGACCTTGTAACCTAAAAAGTCAACTTTGGTCAAAATGGTCAAACCAGACCCAGTGACCAACCCTATTGACCCCATAGGTCAACCTTATAACCTAAAAAGTCAACTTTGGTCAAAATGGTCCAACTAGACCTAGTGGCCAATCCTGTTGACTCCATAGGTCAACCTCTTAACCTAAAAAGTCAACATTGGTCAAATTGGTCAAACCAGACCTAATGACCAACCCTGTTGACCCCATAGGTCAACCTTATGACCTAAAAAGTCAACTTTTGTCAAAATGGTCAGACCAGACCCAGTAACCAACCCTGTTGACCTCATAGGTCAACCTTATAACCTAAAAAGTCAACTTTGGTCAAAATGGTCAAACTAGACCCCATGACCAACCACTGTTGACCCATGAGTCAACCTTGTGACCTAAAAAGTCAACTTTGGTCGAAATGGTCGAACTGGACCCAGTGACCAACCCTGTTGACCCCATAGGTCAACCTTATAACCTAAAAAGTCAACTTTGGTCAAAATGGTCAAACCAGACCCAATGACCAACCCTGTTGACCCCATAGGTCAACCTTGTGACCTAAAAAGTCAACATTGGTCAAATTGGCCAAACCAGACCTAATGACCTACCCTGTTGACCCATAAGTCAACCCTTTCACCCAATGACTCATTTAAAGCCCCACAATGACAAAATCACAAGTATTGCACATTTTAAATTTAAATTGATTAATTTAGGCTGACTTGGGTCAACCCAAGTCAAAATTGGTCAACACCTATCTATTTTGATTAAAATAGATAAAAATGAAATAAAAATAATAAAATTAATCAAATAATTAATTTCAAAATTATTTTGATTAATTAAAATGATTAATGATTTAATTTTCAATATTTTAATTAAATGACATAATTAATTAAAATAAAAATTAAATTAAAATCATAAAATCATAAAAATGATAAAATTAATCAATTAATTAAATTGAAATTATTTTCAATTAATAAATTGGTTAATAAAATATTTTCCAACAGTTTTAATTAATAAAATAATTAATTAAAATGGGAAATTAAAAGGAAATGAAATGACATTCAACCTCCTCATAATTAATTAGGCTAAACTCATCTTAAATCTTAATTAAGCCCACATTAAGACCACTTAGCCATGGGTTAATACCCATCATCATGCATGGGGTGAGGTGTCACTCTCTCGTTCACTCTAACCCTCATTCATCCATGAGGTGGCCGACCAACATGAGGCCTCACCACCCACCTCCCAAGCCACCCAATGGAAGGGAAAACCATGCATGAAACCCCCTTACCATGGTTAGAAGCAATGATGAGGGATGAGCTTGTGTGTCACCATTTGCCAAGCTTAAGAAATGAGGTGTAAGCTCCCTAAGAAGAGAAAAGGCAGCTCACCATGCACCTCTCACATGAGCCAATGGATGAGAGACAAAATGATGAAGATCATCATGGCAAACTTAGGGAGAAGCATCAATGCCTATCTTCAGCCAATTCCTTCATCCAATGGGCTGATAGAGGAGGTAACTACTCCCCAAGAACATCCTAAGCTAAGCCATAACCTCCCCTTGCTATAAATAAGACACTATGGCCGAAAATAGCAAGAAGAAGAAAAAAATTAGGGAGAACTATAGGCTGCCCAAATCCACCTGTTCCCAACATAAAAAGTCTTCCTAAGAGTCCCAACAATCTTTTAGGATCTAATCCAAGCCATAGTTTGAGCCCATTTGAGCCACTTTGATAAAATTTCAAAAACAGCCCCAATTTAGGCACTTCTTCAAAATTCCTCCCCAAGCCCGACTTCTGGATCAAATTGTTGTAGCAATAACTTGCTATTGGAGTCCTAGAAGGCAACCACAAGGTCTGATCTAGCTTGATTTGCTTGTGGCAAAGGTATGAATTTTTTCTTTACAAAATAAATCATGTTTTCGATATATCATGTGTTATACTAGTCCAGAAGTGTATCATCTCCATATGGATGGATACTTCTCATTCAGATGATCATTTAAAAAAAATCACTCAATTTCATCAAGAAATGAGTGAGATATTGAGGTTTAAAGTTTAATGGCTCGAAATAATTTGGATTTTTATCAGAATTATCTCGGCCGTCCGATCCCGCGCCTTAGAGATGGACGGCACGGATCATTCCCCGTAGGTGTTCGCTGTTCGGCCCCAGCAGCAGATCCTCCCACCCGTTCGACGCGTCCGAGGACACGCGTCGGAGGGAGGTGAGTTTGGCAGCACAATTAAGGTTAAAAATTCATTTTAACCTTAAAAACTTCAAAAATCAATATCTTTTTATTCAGAGGTCATAAAAATAAAATAAAAATACCTCTGGAAAGCTCTTGAAGAGGAGAAAATTATGAGACCAAAATCATAATTTTCTTCTTAGTATTTAATTTTTAATTAATTAAATACTCTCTATAGTATTTTAATTATTAAAAATTATTTATAAATCAAACAATTATGAAACTTTGAGGCATTTATCTTCATGTTCTTAGGGACCTTCCATAATTTTTCCAAGGACAGAAAACATGCCTAGGATACTTTTCTTTACTTTTCAAGTTTCTTTGTAATTATTTCAAATAATAATTATAAAAATTGAAAATTAAGAAAAATAAAAATGCAAATGACTAGAAATGATAGGGCAACAGACAATAACCCTAAGAAAATTATTTCTAAGTCATAGAAATCATTTTGAATGGTATTTTGAAATTTAGGGTTAAAATCCTTTATTAATTAAATAATTTTAATCCTAAAAAATACCCCTTTATAAATTTAACCTATTTTCATCAACAATCAAAGTTTGAAAATGGTTCTAATCTATGATAGACTAATGAGAAATTTCACTTAAGTCTAAAATGACCAAATTTGACTTAACTAAATTTAAAACAATATTTAAACCCATTAAACCTTACTTAAATTAGGTTTAATATAAAAATTAAGTCTTAATTAAGTTTAAAGACATATTAAACTTAATTAATCAAAATTAAATCTTTTAATTAAGTTTAAAGACATAATAAACTTAATTAACTCATTAAACCTTACTTAAATTAGGTTTAATATAAAAATTAAGTTTTAATTAAGTTTAAAGACATATTAAACTTAATTAATCAAAATTAAACCTTTTAATTAAGTTTAAAGACATAATAAACTTAATTAACTCATTAAACCTTACTTAAATTAGATTTAATATAAAAATTAAGTCTTAATTAAGTTTAAAGACGAATTAAACTTAATTAATCAAAATTAAACCTTTTAATTAAGTTTAAAGACATAATAAATTTAATTAACTCATTAAACCTTACTTAAATTAGGTTTAATATAAAAATTAAGTCTTAATTAAGTTTAAAGACATATTAAACTTAATTAATCAAAAATTAAATCTTTTAATTAAGTTTAAAGACATAATAAAGTTAATTAACTCATTAAACCTTACTTAAATTAGGTTTAATATAAAAATTAAGTCTTAATTAAGTTTAAAGACATATTAAACTTAATCAATCAAAAATTAAATCTTTTAATTAAGTTTAAAGACATAATAAACTTAATTAACTCATTAAACCTTACTTAAATTAGGTTTAATATAAAAATTAAATTTTAATTAAGTTTAAAGACATATTAAACTTAATTAATCAAAAATTAAACCTTTTAATTAAGTTTAAAGACATAATAAACTTAATTAACACATTAAACCTTACTTAAATTAGGTTTAATATAAAAATTAAGTCTTAATTAAGTTTAAAGACATATTAAACTTAATTACTCAAAATTAAACCTTTTAATTAAGTTTAAAGATATAATAAACTTAATAAACTCATTAAACCTTACTTAAATTAGGTTTAATATAAAAATTAAGTCTTAATTAAGTTTAAAGACATATTAAACTTAATTAATAAAAAATTAAATCTTTTAATTAAGTTTAAAGACATAATAAACTTAATTAACTCATTAAACCTTACTTAAATTAGGTTTAATATAAAAATTAAATTTTAATTAAGTTTAAAAACATATTAACTTAATTAAACAAAAATTAAATCTTTTAATTAAGTTTAAAGACATAATAAACTTAATCAACCCATTAAACCTTACCTAAATTAGGTTTAAATACAAAAATCAACACTTTTAATTAAGTTTAAGAACATATTAAACTTAATTAATCAAAACCAAACCTTTAATTAAGTTTAAAGACATATTAAACTTAATTAACCTTCTTACACATTAGGTTTAAAACAAACCTAAACCTTAATTAGGTTTAACCCATTAGACCTAATTAAACCATTAAGCCTTAACTAACTAAGGTTTAAACAAACCTAAACCCTAATTAGGTTTAACCCATTAGACCTAATTAAACCAATAGACCTTAACTAACTAAGGTTTAAACAAACTTAAACTCTAATTAGGTTTAACCCATTAGACCTAATTAAACCATTAGACCTTAACTAACTAAGGTTTAAACAAACTTAAACCCTAATTAGGTGTAACCCATTAGACCTAATTAAACCATTAAACCTTAACTAACTAAGGTTTAAACAAACTTAAACCCTAATTAGGTCTAACCCATTAGATCTAATTAAACCATTAGACCTTAACTAACAAAGGTTTAATCAAAACTTAAACCCTAATTAGGCTTAACCCATTAGACTTAATTAAACCATTAATCCTTAACTAACTAAGGTTTTATCAAACATAAACCTTAATTAAGTCTAACTCATTAGACCTAATTAAACCATTAAGTCTTAACTAAGTAAGACTTAATCAAATACAAATCCTAATTAAGTCTACTAAATTAGATTTAATTAATTATTAAACCTTAATCAACTAAGGTTTAATTAGACCCAAATCCAATCTTTTAGTCCAAGTCCAACATAACCTAAACCTAAGCTAACTTGAGTCCAACCTAACTTGAGCTCAAGTTAACCTAAACCTTAGGTTCAACCTACATTGAACCTAACCTAAACCTAACCTAAACCTAACCTAACTTGAGTCCAACCTAACTTGAACTCAAGTTAACCTAAAC
This sequence comes from Papilionanthe hookeriana x Papilionanthe teres, assembly GCA_022702705.1. Classification (NCBI taxonomy): domain Eukaryota; kingdom Viridiplantae; phylum Streptophyta; class Magnoliopsida; order Asparagales; family Orchidaceae; genus Papilionanthe; species Papilionanthe hookeriana x Papilionanthe teres. The sequence goes on along the minus strand of CM040422.1, from coordinate 168,344,984 downwards.
CTTAGGTTCAACCCACATTGAACCTAATTTAAACCTAACCTAACTTGAGTCCAACCTAACTTGAACTCAAGTTAACCTAAACCTTAGGTTCAACCCACGTTGAACCTAACTTAAACCTAACCTAACTTGAGTCCAACCTAACTTGAACTCAAACCTTAGGTTCAACCTACATTGAACCTAACCTAAACCTAACCTAACTTGAGTCCAACCTAACTTGAACTCAAGTTAACCTAAACCTTAGGTTCAACCCACATTGAACCTAATTTAAGCCTAACCTAACTTGAGTCCAACCTAACTTGAACTCAAGTTAACCTAAACCTTAGGTTCAACCCACATTGAACCTAACCTAAACCTAACCTAACTTGAGTCCAACCTAACTCGAACTCGAGTTAACCTAAACCTTAGGTTCAACCTACATTGAACCTAACATAAACCTAACCTAACTTGAGTCCAACATAACTTGAACTCAAGTTAACCTAAACCTTAGGTTCAACCCACATTGAACCTAATTTAAAGCTAACCTAACTTTAGTCCAACCTAACTTGAATTCAAGTTAACCTAAATCTTAGGTTCAACCCTCATTGAACCTAACCTAAACCTAACCTAACTTGAGTCCAACCTAACTTGAACTCAAGTTAACCTAAACCTTAGGTTCAACCCACATTGAACCTAACTTAAACCTAACCTAACTTGAGTGCAACCTAACTTGAACTCAAGTTAACCTAAACCTTAGGTTCAACCCACACTGAACCTAACCTAAACCTAATCTAACTTGAGCCCATCCTAACTTGAACTCAAGTTAACCTAAATCTTAGGTTCAACCCACACCAAACCTAACTTGACTTGAAACCTTAGGTTCAACTCATATTGAACCTAACCTAAATTAAACGAAACTTAAAGTTCAATCCAACTAGAACCTAATCTAATCCAAGTCAAACCTTAACATAGGTTCAACCCATATTGAACTTAAATCAACCTTAAGTTTAGGTTCAACCTGACTTGAATCTAACTTAATCTAAACTTGAAATTTAACTTAAGTCTAACCCACATTACACTTAAGTCAAACCAAAACTTAGGTTCAACCTAACATGAACCTAACCCCAAAACCTAACTTAAGTCTAACCCATATTAGACTTAAGTCAAACTATACTTAGGTTTAACACGATATAAACCCAAGTCTAATTTAAGTCTTAGATTCGACCTAACTCGAATCTAAACTAAAAGCCGGCTTAAGTTCAATCCTAAGTCCAGTTCAACTTTAAATAGACTTAATTAAAACTTAAGTCTTATCTAAAAGGGACTTAGATGGTCTACAAATCTAATCAAGTTTAATTTATTAGACTTGATTAACCTTTAAGTCCTATTTAAACAAGACTTAAAAGTTAATTAAATCTATTCTAAATCAAACCTTTTAACTTAAGTTCAAATAGACATGAACTCAAGTTAAATAGATTCAATCAACATTGAATCTAACTTAGGTTCAACCAGACATGAACCCATGTTAATTCAATCAATATTGAATCTAATTTCAAACCTTTTAACTTAAGTTCAAACAGACATGAACTCAAGTTAAATAAATTCAATCAACATTGAATCTAACCTAGGTTCAACTAGACATGAACCCAAGTTAATTCAATCAATATTGAATTTAATTTCAAATCTTTTAACTTAAGTTCAGACAGACATGAACTCAAGATAAATAGATTCAATCAACATTGAATCTAACTTAGGTTCAACCAGACATGAACCCAAGTTAATCTAATCAATATTGAATCTAATTCCAAACCTTTTTAACTTAGAGTTTAGGCAGACATGAACTCAAGTTAATAAATTCAATATTTTAAAACCAAAATTGACATAATCAGTAAAAAAATTGACATTTCAAAATAATTCGACAAAAACTGACATCCAAGACATATTCAGATATTCTGTGACATTATTTCTGACGATGTTTTCTTTGCAGGGTAAAAGCAAGAAATTTTGCTTAGATTTTCTTTACATGTTATAGGGTGTACTAACTCTGTTTTGCAGGACGACATTCTAGGCGAACAAAAAAAAACAAAACCAAAACTTTTAGGTTAAACATATAACCTGAAACTTTTCAACAAAAGAACAACATTGACAAAAAAAAAAACCAAAACTTTTAGGTTAGACATATAACCTAAAAATTTTCAACAAATCAACAGCATTGACAACAAAACCAGAACCTTTAGGTTAGACATAATACCTAAAGTATTCAATAACATGATATAACGACATTCGAGAGTGATAGTGGGTACATCTCTCCTTATAATAAATTATTAGAAAACAAATGATTAACATTAATCAGAAGTTTTCTTAAACAATTGAAAATTATTTAAGATGTAATTAACTATAGAGGTTTACCTCTATAGGAGATCTAAAAGAACCCGAAAATCTCTGGTTTACCATGATTTTCTAGAATATGTTATTCTAGAATATCCTCATATGAGAATTATCATAAACACCCTTTTCTACTATTAGTCCTAAAAATTCTCTAAATCCTTCATAGGATTTATATGGATAAAACTAGGCTAATATTAGATGGCGACTCCTTGACATTGACATGATACAGAAATGGACGGCGATGACATGACCTCATCCGCACCAAGAACATGAAAATTATATATATATATATATATATATATATATATATATATATATTCCATCGCCACCAAATACCACAGCAATAACACAACATTAACACAAAAAACAAAGGACAAACCCATCAACAACTATAAAACATCAATAACACATGAATAACAAGGGAATAACACAAGAATAACACATGAATAACACGAAAATAACACATGAATAATACAGTAATAACACAGGAATAACACAGGAATAACACATGAATAACACAGGAATAACACACCAAGAATACAAATATACAAGCTGACCCATCAATTAAGTTAACACAACAATAATAAACATGACTAACAATGAAATGAACATCAGTTAAGGTAACACAAGAATAATGCAGGAATAATACAAGAATAACATAAGAGTAATACATCAATAATACATCAATAATACATCAATAACACATGAATAACACAAGAATAACACATTTTAGTGATGTTTATCTCTAAGGTTTTAGGATTTAAGGTAACTTTTGTAATTCTAGTTTGGAAACATTCGCCTTAGGGATTATTTGGAGAGATGAAAACCTGATTTCAATATAAAATGAAATGTACCAACATACCTTGATTTAACCGAGCGAGTGGACGCCATTATCACCTCTCTTGCGTGCCGGACAAAGCTTTGGGTTTCGCCGACGAAGGAAGTAGGGTTCACCAGGCCAGATGAAGAAGAAACTACTGATGAACGAAACGACGAGTGGTTTTCTTGGAGTGGATTGACGTTAACAAAAATATGAAACATTTTCTTTTTTTTTTGAATGAGGGAGCCGGGTCTCGGTCGGGCCGGGTCATACAAACTTTTAGTTTTTTTTAATGGGGCTGCTGACGTGGTGCGAAACCACATGGCCCCACCTGATTGGACTCTGCACATTCCTCTACGTGCGGAGTCCTGATGTAAAATATATTAGGTAGAGTAAAGTAGTAAAGTAAAGTAAGCAGTAATTAAAATTCAATGCAAGTATAAAAACGCCTTTCTCCTTTTTCAACTAATCTAAGATTTATAGAATACTTATATTTTGTAGGGAATTTAGATTATGGTATTGTGCCAAATAGAAGCATTCCTATTCTTTACCCTTTGATCCAGGTGCAAAGAACATTTACTAATCTATAGATATGCTCAGGATGTTTTATTAGTAGAATGGGTTAATCTAGGCTCACACTACTAGATGTCCAAGGGTGGCTATGGTCGGCCCTACCAGGTGACTCCGTTACCTTTCTATAAATAAAATTATTAGAATTTAATCCGTCACTCTAAATACTAATTAATTTTACGCCAATAAATATTATCTTCTTATTTATTTGCACTTCACCTTAAATAATCCACGTATAGCCTGCATTACCTAAGGATTCATGTGATATCTACTAGTTAAGAATTTATCTCCGGATATGTCTCAAAATTCTTCAACAGGTTTTAACAATTTAAATGGTCAATTTAAAAAGTAAACTAAGATCAGATATTAGTATCATCACAATGTTTTAAAATATTTTATATTTAATTCTCCTACAATATTTAATTACTTTATAATCTTTTCATATTTGAAAGGAGAAAGATAACTAACTACTCAGAACACATTGAAATAACACAACAAAACATATTTATAAAACTTTGAACCAAAGTACAAATACTTATCTGAAGTGTTCCTTCAAGTGATCCGCTGACTTCTACTGACTCTAAAGTAATGACGAAAGACTCCAACAGCAATAACACACAATTAACACTCAAAATAAACTCACTAGATACAAAATAAAGTGGCACCCTAAGTATGGAAGAGACTAAATAAAACTAAAGAGGAGAGAGAAGATGCTAAAATGGGTATGTTTACTAAGAGGGGGGGTGGTGCAATTTTTTCTGTAGAATGGGCTCCTATTTATAGAGCTCTGAATTTGACCAGGGGTTGCTTAAGACACCTCTTCAAAATTCGTCCAAATTTAAAGTATCTTCTAGAAGGTAACTGCCGCGCCTAAATGCCTAGGCGCCGGACTCCGTGACCAGGTCTTTCGTACCTCTTCACTTTGGGTCGCACCTCTTCGTGATCCAGACCGTTTCCTTGTGTCCAAATACATTGTATCACATGTCATATATATTAGGAGTAATTGCAGTCTTCTAGAAGCTCCAATAATCGCTTAACACTGTCAAAATAACTGCCCAAAGTCATCAAAAAATCTTGACAACTTCTGTATCGAACTGGCACGTAGGCGCCGAATTCTGGCGCCTAGGAGCCAGGCCAACAATTCCAAAATTTTGCTCCATAAATTCCATTTTTGCTCCTTTTTTCTCCTTTTTTCCTTCTTTTTCTTTCTTGGACTCTTTTTAAATCATCTACATCCAAAAACATAAAGATACCTTTCATTAAAGCATAATATCCTTAAGGATTGAATCATAAATAAGGCATAAAAATGGGTATTTTTTTAGGTAGGTCAAATTCCCCCAAACTTAAACGTTACTTGTCCTCAAGTAACCCTTTTAATTACATAAAATAGATAATATTTGGAATAAAGTTAAAATATTTAAGATTCCTTGTAATTTTTGATTTTATAAATGTTTTAGCAAATCATTAACCAAATTTCACTAATTAAGTTTAATTTTAAGAATTAAAGAACATTTAACTACGAAATCATAAGACTTCCAATTTTTCATTTATTTCAAGACTAATTGTAGTTCATCATATTAAGGTCACATAGAATATTTACAAGAAAAAGATTTTCATGAACTATTTTCTAGTATAAATATATGTACATGGAAATTAAGTTAAAAATGTAATTAGTTTTCTTTCTATAAGATAATTCAGGTAAAGCCAATTTTTTATTAGACATTTACTCAAGCTTCTCCTCACTTTATTTTCTTTCTTTTCTCTTTTTTTTCTCTAGATTATTTTTTAATCCCTTTTTTTAAGTGAGGATTACTATTTTTGGATAGCCTGTTAATGATTTTGAACTTCACTATCCTTAACTTATTTTCAAAAACTTATACATTCTTACTTAATGAATATGACATTAATAATTTATTATTTTTCAAATCTTATTTTAATCTTTTCTTTTTCAAGCAATAATCTTGATTCCTTAGTATTTCAAAAATACAATTCTATTTACTATAAATAGAAAAATTTTGATCTTATTATTCTTTGAGCTAAATAATTTCTATTCTTAAAATCAACCAAATTTTTTGAAGTTTTAGTTAAGTTTACTAAATTGTTTATAAATTCAAAATTTTAGGTAATCTTAAATTCCTTATGTTATGTTAATATATTTTTTAAAAAAAATATTTGTTATTTAAGGACAAATAATATTTAAATTTGATAAATGTTTTCCCTTCCCCCAAACTTCAGCTTTAGTATAAATATGAATCATGAAATTTTCTAAAGCATGAGAGAAAGAAATAAACAAGAATTAATCAAGTACAATAATGATGTAGTAAGGAAAAACTAACTTCTACTTCTACACATGCTTCAATATGAATATAACAGAAATTATTAAGAATATATATAAAAGTTTTACAGAGCGGGATTTTATTTCTAGAAATAAATCTTTTTTTTTATTTTTATTTTTGAACATGCAAAATTTACTAACTATTCATGAACACTAAACAGTAGGCTGAAACAGAAATAAACTTTTATAGAAATTCATTCACATTTCAGTCTTTAACACACATCAGATAATCTAAAAACAGTTTTAACATAAAAAGTTCACATAAACACTAACAAATAACATCACACTAAAAACAACACAAGAAACAAGAAAACACACTAAAAACAGAATCAACAATCTCTAGATGTAAGTTAAGCTACTAATCACTGTCTGTAGCTTCATCATCGTCATCACCAAAAGAAAACTCCATATCCTTTGGATCAACATATGATGAAAATCTGGGACAAGTAGGGAACAGAACATCGTGCTCGCCCTTCAGAAATCTCACTAAAGACTCTGAATACTCAGCAGCGTAATCACTCTTTCTTTGTGTATACTCAGAAAGATGATCGATCTTCTTGTCTATCGTATCTACTCTACAATGAGTTAAGAATAACTCATGTTGCTGCTCTATAAACTGATCATGCATGGTTTCCCAAAAAGTAGATGGTGGCTCAGCAGAAGTAGATGGTCTAGAAGTAGAAGCTCTACCTGAAGTAGGTAATGAACCAGAAGGTGCAGTAGAACTCTTACCTCGTAATCGATCATGAATACTGACACTTTCTCTTCCTATAGGTTTTTCGACTTGAGCTTTTCCTCAAAAAGCTTAGCAACTACTCCAGCACTTTGACATAGAGAATAGATCAGAGATGGAAAACCAAGTCCAATATAAGTGCTAGAACGAGCAGTAGCCTCTACATAATCATAAATAATGCTCCCTACATCAATAGACTTCCTCTCTTGAATGCAGTAGTTGAGAGTAGCTATATCTTTGGTAACTTCGCTCAGATGATTAGATGGAAGGAGACGAGCAGAAATAAAGTAGTTTCATGCCTTTGAAACACTATTAAGCTTAGAAGATGAAAAATTTACCCTTTTTCCGTTTCGAATCTTCCGGGCTCCGATACTAATCGATCGAGTAGGCAATGATCATATCCGAATCTCCCTCGTATGGAGATAATCCTGAGTAATAACACTCTATGTTTGGCGGCAGGCCATAGAAAATATTGATGCTTTTAGGAGTGAATCCTACTCCAACTTCTCGAATGAAAATCTCGTATTCTTCAGCATCCACAAAATTAACATAAAACTCTTTAACAACCGGGATAACGACAACAACAGTGAAATAGCAGAATCGTTGCCAGTTGAGCACAACGATAGTCTCCTCAATTCTTCCTCCAGGATTATAAAAACTTCGTTCTGAGATAAATTTCTGAGTCGTAGCAAAATTATTGTATCGAAAGTGTGCAGCAGCAGTGACGAACTTGCTACGATCAAAATTTTCTCATTCCTTTCCTCGCATAGATTTGGGTGCCATCTAAACGTGAAAATAAAAATGTGAAATAAATTCAACGAATCTAGGAAAATAAACTAATCTAATCTTTTCAAACTTGAAAGAGCTTAAAAATTCATGGATTTAATCATAAAAATCAAAATTTTTCTCAAAATTACGGTTTTTCTCAATTAAAGCAAAATCCATGGTGAAAATAAAAAATAATGAGTTTAGAATGTAGATCTGACCTCGAGATGAAGAAATCAGGTGATTTCAAGCTCAAAAAATTGAAAATACAGCTTTAAATGGGATCTCTAGGTATTATTTTCGCAAAAAAACAGTGGATAAGGAAGCTTAGGCATCAAAAATGGCGTGAGGGGATTTAAGAAGATAAGTTTTCGGGTTCAGGCCGAACTGGCACTTAGGCGTCGAATTCTGGCGCCTAGGCGCCAGACTCGCCTTTCCAAAAATTTGATTTAACTTAAATATTTTCCTTATTAAATTTGACTCCTAATTACTCTTATGAGAGTATTAATCCATTTTATAGCCTCAAAATATTTTCACAATCAATTTAAAATGATAGTATAGATCCACAAAAATGTATCCAAATTCTTCAATTCTAACTCCTAACATCCATTCCAAATTCAATAACTTTCAGTACAAGACTGTGTCGGCATTATTTTTAGGTTGTGTTGTATTTAGAAAAGGGGTCGCCTAACAGAAATTATCGGCGAATTTTTTTTTAATTTAATTTAAATAAATAATTTGAAAAGTTGTATTTGATTTTGAAAATAATTTTAAATTTGAAAATTTAAGATATGAAATCAAACCGATCTCACATCCCAAATAGTTTATATAAACGAGCACCGCATCACAAACCGTGTATCTACCCCGGAGAATAGACACACTACTTAATGATAGGGCTCGATTAAATAAACTAGAAGATTTGTGACATCCGTTTGGTCTGCGAACCAATTTTATAAGCCGACAAATTCCTCGCTTAATATGAAAGCATTAAACGAGGGTTTATATTACACAGGTTCTTTAAAATTCCCTATAAGGGAAAGCCCCTATAGTTAATTACATCTTAAGTGACGGGAATCACCTAAGAAAACTCTCGATAATAATCGATAGTTCTGCTCTCGAGAATTTGAAAGTTTAAGTTTTCAAAGGATTGAACTTTGGAATTTCGATAGGGAATGGATCAAATTTAGAAGATTTTATTTTGGGATTTCAAAGGAGGAAAGGTAGGAGAAATTACGGATTCGAAGCAAACTTCGGTAATTTCCTGCTATCCTATTGTTTGGCTTGAATTTAGGAAAGTCCTAATATTTATTTAATGTTTTGATCTTGCCAATTTTAGTTAATTAGGACTTATATTTATATGATATAATCATACAAATAGCACTTGAAGATGTGAGGTCTATGTCGTACCAAACGACTACCTCGGAATCCTAAGTCCGGTTAGGGCCTAATTTGCAATGCAAATGCCTAACGAAGAGGTTGAGGATTTATGTTGCACTAGGCAAACTACCTCGAAATCCTATGGATTTGTTGTTTAATTCTAGGAAAGTTTCGTTGATGTAGATTCGAGTTTCTTTGACGACGATGGTCGTGCTTGCCCACCATGCTCCAAGCTCCTTGTTGTTGTAGAGGTTTAGTTATAGAAGTCATGAATCAGGAGATGGGAAAAGTGTTTTGGTTTAGAGAAGTCTTAATTTCCAAGTGTTTTTGTGTTTTAATTAAAACAAATCTTAAAGTTGATTATAACGACACCGGTTAAGATCCCACGGTTCCATCCTTCGGCATCGTTATTTTTATCGGATTCACTTAGTCCGGATGAATTTGCTAAACTCAGTTGAATGAGTTCCACACTTTCATTTAGATCGTGGGAAATCCGATTAGCAACACGTAGGTTACATCATCGAGGTATTCCCGATCATCCAACGGGACGTTTTAATTTAGTTGTAATTGTAGTTTTGTGTTTTGTTTGTGATTAAATTTTGAGTTGTTTTATATTTTGAAATGTTGTGGCGGTGAATTTTATCTTGTAATGACTTTTAATTTAGTTTTGGTTTCGGTTTTAGGGACTATCCTAAAGGTGTGGGTTTTCATGCAACGGTTGTTTGTCATGCGAGAAAAGTAAGTGCGATGTAATTAAAGAAATTGCAATAAGGTAAATTGCGATAAAATAAAAGCGTACTGGAGGGTTTTCCCGTCATCCCAAGTTGCACTTAAAACACAATTAGAATATTTAAGCGAAGTTCCTAGGTAAAGGCTAAGGGAAGGGTTATGGTTTTCTACCAAGTTCCTAATCCTATAGCTAGTCATTTCTTATGACGTCTAGATTCTTGTGTTTTGGTTTGAGGACGATTTTCTTCATCGAAAGAATAATTAAGTTCGATTGTTCTTATGAACATCCTATCATATCGAGGAAGTGCTTAAGACAAATCTTAAACATCTTTTCAATATTTTTAGGATTATTTTAAGTCCGAATGAATTTAATTATACAAATGAATTAATCGTCAGGGAATTCGATGTTTGTTGTTATCTTGCTCGGTGAACTAGGACATTTGAATATCCTATAAGTGGAGTAACATTTCATTTAATGTTCATTTAGGAGTTATGATAATAAAAGTTCTCGAGGGCAAATTGGTGTTCGAATGATTTGTGATTTAGTTTAACTTCGGTTAAAGGGTTTAAATTTGGAATAGTGTTCGAGTTGTTTTATATTTAATTTCTTTCATGTCTTAGGTGATGTTATTTAATTCAATTTAATTTAACTTTAATTTAATTTAATTTAATTTAATTTAATTTTAATTTAATTTAATTTAATTTAATTTAATTTAATTTAATTGATTTAGTTTAATTTGATGTTAATTTAATTTAATTTAGTTTAATTTGATTTAATTTCATTTTAATTTAATTTAATTTGATTTAATTTAATTTAATTTAATTTAATTTTAATTTAATTTAATTTAATTTAATTTAGTTTTTAATTTAATTTAATTTAATTTAATTGTTTTAATTTAATTTAATTTAATTTAATTTAATTTTTAATTTAATTTTATTTATTAATTTTAATTTAATTGAAAATTTAAAAAGAGTTTAATAATTTAACTTTTTAATTTAATTTTAATGATTAAGTCCTTTAACATTTTAAAACTTAAATTTGAATTATCATTTTAATTAAGAATTAAATATTATTGAGATGATTAATTTAGGGATTTTTAAATTAAAGAATAAATCTCTTCCTAATAATATCCTTTATTTTAATAATTCCAATTTTATTATTCTTCCAAATTTAATTAATTATTTAATTAAGGTTTATTTCAATTATTTTAAATTATTTAATGGGTTTCTACCTTTTAATTATTTAAATTTCAATCATCGAAATCAGATTAAAATCAAATATTTTACTTGTTAATTTTATTAAACCTAAAGTTTTAATTAAGGGTTAAAAATTTTTAATTACCATTTTGCCCTTGAAGCTTAATAATTCCATAACTCACTAAATTGAGCTCAAATGAATTTGAAATTTTTATGTGACTTCACTCATATGTCGATAAAGACATGAGAGGAAAAAATGTGATTTTTCTGTATTTAATTTATTTATATAATTATTTTTAGTGGAAAATAGGAATTTCGAAGGAAAATTTAATAATATGACCAAGGGAAAGTTTCTGTCCTTAAGAAAATTATGGGACATTCCTAATAACCGAGAGGATCACTTGGACCAATTTTGGTGATTTTTTGAATTATATTATTTTTATTATAATTATTTTAAATTTTGGAGTATTAATTAATTTAAAAATAAAATAATGGTTGAAAAATGAAATTTATATTTTTCAAAAATCTCTCTGATATCAAGGAAATCAGAGAATCAATTTTTGCAATTTTCTGATTTTTCTTTGATTTATTATAATTATTTTAGTGGAAATGCCAAAAATTGTATTTTTTAATTTTTAAATTACCTTAGGGCTTTAAAATTTAATATCTCATTAAATAGACCTAAGAAAAATATGGGGTTTGTTCCTAAGTGATTAAAATTCAAAATGTGACATTTTGGTGATTTTTATTATTTTTATGATTTTTATTATTTTTTAATCATTAAAATATTAAAATAATACAAAAAATCAACTTTTTTAGAAAATTAAAATTTTAATTTTCTTAAATTCCCCTAATATCAAAGAGTCTCCTAAACTAATTTGGTGAATTTTTGAAAGGTATTTTGAAAGTTATGAATTTTTGAAGTTTAAGATGGTTAAATGGCTTAATCGGCCCATTTAGTAGAAGTTTAGCAAGTCGAATTGACTTGAAATTTTTATGGTGAGTTCCTTTGATCCTAAAGGTCAGTGGAGAATTAATTTCAAGTCAATTTGATGTATGGTTAGCTCTAATTAATTAGGGATCTATTTTGGGTGTTTAAGCGATTAGGGTTATTTTAAATGAGTTAACTCGAAACCTATTTTTCTAGGGTCCTGCTGGTCGTAAGAGACATCACCAAATTTTCCTAGAATTTATTTCACAACATGCTAATTATTGGAATTAAAATACTCAAAACGAGTAACATGAATTTGAAAAATCAATAACTTCTCATAGGGATGACCTCGACTTTGGAAAATTCGGGGAATGTTCCCAAATTCGAAGGCTTAAAAGCCCTATGGTCTCATGCCATGAGTGAATTTCCTATATGCATGGAGAATTAAAACAATGCAGAAGGGAAATAAATCATTAAAAATAAAATACTTGATGAAATTAAATGATTTCTTTTCCACATTATTCTCCTCTATTCATCTGAGCGAGAGGGTATTTTTATTTTATTTTTCGATTTTTCTACACGAAGTTATGCATTTTTGAAGTTTAGGGAATTAAATAAATCAGAAAATCCCTAATTTTCTATTTATCGAGTCGGCGCCGCATCGGCCTTAACATCTCCGAAGTGCGCGTGGCGCGCTCCGCATTCGACGCGCCGCTCGAGTCGGCGGCCGGGTCCCGCCTTCGCGTATCATCCAGTTGATTCGACCTAATCGAGCCGTCCGTCTCGCACGTGTATTAAATGGACGGCATCCGTTCATCGTCCCTGAGCATCCTCGCACGAGAGCCGTCCACACTAAAACCACAAGAACTCACTCAATACTTAACGGATTTTCGTGTTCTTATGCTTCATGGATTCGTCTTGAAGAGACGAACACATCTATACGGTGATCATGCATTGAAATTAAAGCATTTGAAATGGAGAATCTCCGAAGCTCGGGATGAAGAATTAGCTCATACCTTTGCTCGGAGAAGTGTGACTTGATACGAGGGTTGTGTCGCCTTCGATTGGATCCCGACAAGCTCCGGATGAAGTCTCTCGAGTGCCGGTGAATCGCCTAGGTATGATTTCGACCACGGTAGATCCACAAAGCTTGGAGGTGGAGCAGCTGGGTGGCTCGGAGAGGGGCTTTTCGTTGGTGGACTTCTCCTCTTGGTCCGGTGAAGGTGTAGGACCGGTCGATTTGAGGATTGACTCCTTGTGGAGAAGTGTCTTGGTTTTGGGTGGAATTTTGGGTAGAAATTGAGTTCGTTGGTGGGGATTAGGGCAAATTGGCACCGGGGATCAATTGCTCTAAGTATGGAGAGTGATGCGGAGCAATTTTGGCAGAGTTTCCTTAAGGTTTGTTTCGGCACCTCTCATGGCCGAGAGGGGGTGGTGTTTAAATAGGAGAGGGTGGAGGGCTTCCCGGGGAGAGTTAGGGCTTGGGATCAGCTGCTCTTGGTCGAGAGAAGAACGACCATGGTGGCCATTGGGCATGGGGCGGCTCGGCGGGTGAGAATTCCAAGTTTGGGCTCACTGCCGAGCTCTCGGCCAGTGGATTTCCGGCTGATCGGGGCGGGTGGCCGGCGAGCGTGGGTCACCCTTGTTGTCATCGGGTGGGTCGAGGTTGGGGTTTAGTGCGATCGATTGGGCCTATGCCATGTGTAAAGAGGATGGCTTGGAATGGAATGGGGAAGAGGCCATTTTGGCTTGGTTTGGGTCAACCCATCATTTTGGGCTTGGTTCACCCTTGAGGTGGCTTTGGGTGTTGTGGGGAGTCGAAAGGATCGGCTGGCTTGGCATGGAGAAGTCCTTATCCGAATATATTTGGATTAAATTTGGGTTAAGGTGAAACATGCTTAAGGTTAATGACTTTTAGGAGGTGCTTAAAGGACCTCCTTCTTTTGCCATTTAAGGAGAGTTGACAACTTAGAGATCCTCATGGCTTGCCAATGGCTTGCATGTGGCTTCATGGCTCCATGTGGCTTGGGAAAAGATTGGGTCGATTTCATAAAAAGGGATTTTGTGGATTTTGGCATTTTAATGGAAATTGTTATGGGGCTTGATTTGGAATTGTTTAATTTGATGATTTTGAAACTTAGGGGTGATTTTGATTAAATGGATGATGAGGGGAAGTGTCATGTGGGCTTTGGATGAATTTGGGCTTTTGAATTTGAAGGAAGTGGGCTTTTAGGAAGGTTTAAGGGAAGTGGGCTTTTTGAATTTTAAAATGGATTTTAGGATGAAATTTTGGTAAAGGCTTGGGCCAAATAATTGTTGGGTTTAGCTCATAGATGTGTCATGAGTGACTTGGAGCAAATTGGGAGTGATTTGGGTTTGAATTGGGTTGAATTTGGGCTTCTTTGGTGAATGGGCCAATATAGGTCGAATTGGGCTAACTTGGGCCAATGTTGGGCTAGGGTTGAAATTGATGTAAAATTAATGTTGGGAAATGTTTATGGGAGTGTTTCAAAGAGGTTTTGACTTTGGTTGGGCTTTGATTTTGGGGTTTGGGCTTATTTGGGTTAGGTTTGGGTTTAGGTCAAAATTGGGCCTTTTAGCTTTGGGTTGAGTTTGAGTGGGGTTTGGGTCTAAATGTTGGGCAAATCATGTTAGTGTTTTGTTTGTGGGAATGTTAAGGAAGATTTAGAAAAGATTTGGGGTTAATTGGAGTTGAATTGGGTGAGTTTGGGTGAGTTTGGGTTAGGTTTGGGTCATGGGTCCAAATTGGGCTTTAAGGCCAAAAGTGAAATTGGATCCAAATGTCAATCAAATTACACTTTGATTTGGTCTCAATTGGTGTTGGGAATTTTGAATTGAAGTTTAGAATTGAATTGGACCAAAATTTGGGTCAATTGGGTAGGTTTGGTTTGACATTGGGTTCACTTTGGGTTAAAATGGGTCAAATTGGGGATTTTGACAAACATAGGGTAAATTGATAAAATTGGCCCATGGTGTAGTTGAACAAAATGAAATTGGAAATATTTGGGATTTTCTGGAATTTTCTGGGAATTTTCTGAATTTTTGGATTTTTGTGTCAAGAGGGGTATTTTGGGTATTTGGAGGGTATTGGGAGGTATTTTTGGAATTCTTGGTATTTTTGGGTATGGATGGTCAATTTGAGTGGAGAGAAATGTTTAGGAATGATTTTGGAGAATTTTGGGTGATTTGGAAATTTTTGAGAAATTTGGGTAGTTTCGAGGTTTTGGGTAAGGTTAAGCGGGTGTAGGGTCAAAATCAGAATTGGAAAATTGAAAATTTGGAAAATTGAAAATTTGGAAAATTGAAGATTTGGAAAATTGAAGATTGGGTGAATGTAAGTGGAATAAAATCATTTTGGTTGAGCCATGAAGCCATATCAAGCCCACATGAGCCAAGAAGGGACTCATTTGAGGCATCCACTATGTTGTTCCTAACCCTCTTGGCCAAGGGCTTAGGGGTTAAGGACCATCCATGTGAATCACCTACATGAGTCGAGGAGGTCGAGTTGGGTATGGGTGTGGTTTTAGGAGGTGTGTGAAAGTGTAGTGTATAAGTGTAGTGTGTGTGTAAGTCGGCCCTTCACCGAGACCAGGGCCACCGGGGGTAGTCCTAAGGCGAAGAGTCCTATAGGAACTCATCCTTTAAACTTCCACATTTGATTTCAACCCTCTAGGTGATTAGGGGTCTACGGTCGAGTTTGTGGAGTTTGCGGGGAGTTAAGAAGTGGTTTGAATTTCTAAGTGGTGGGTCCCAATTCTAATCCTCTAAGATAGTCGAAGGAAAAGCCTAAGGCTAGATCCTAAGTACTTAAAAAGAAGAAGAAGACCTCATCGAAAATGAGGTCGACAAATGGACCCCCGATAGGTGTGGTGAGCTGACGGAGCACACCGCGCGTATTGGTGTTGACCGAAGCGATCAACAAAACCAACACGGATGTCCAAGTGACAAACTTAGGACGAAGTAGAAGAGTTTCCGTGAGGGAGTGTCAAATATATCTACGAAGCCGGAGATTCCGAACTCTCGGCGGGGAAAGGAAAAGAAGGTGACTTCCAAATCACATGATGCGGGGAATTTCGATTTAGATTTCATTTTGTTTTAGTTTAAGTTTTGATGTGTGAGCTTAGATTTTAGTTTGGAGTTTTAATTTAGATTGAAGTTTTGTTAAGATTAATTTGAAGGGATTTGATTTGAAATGAAAATTGGAATTTTGTGGTTTTAGATGTAACATCTTCGACCTCAAAAGAAAATTGAATTGATTGGATTGAATCATTACGATGAGGAGAAATCTCGGAAGCGATGCGGTATTGGATGTAAAATCCTTAACCTCGAGAGTTTGATTTTGATGTATTTCATTGCAATAGGGAAAGAATCCTAAAGCAATGCAATCTCGGATGTAAAATCCTCGGCTCCGAAAAGTTTGATTTGGATGTATTTCATCGCGATAGGAAAGAATCCTAAAGCAATGCGATCTCGGATGTAAAATCCTCGACCCAAGAATTTGAATTTGATGTATTTCATTGCGATAGGGAAAGAATCCTTAAGCAATGCAGTCTCGGATGTAAAATCCTCAACCCCAAGAATTTGAATTTGATGTATTTCATTGCGATAAGGCAAGAATCCTAAAGCAATGCAGTCTTGGATGTAAAATCCTCGACTCCAAAAGTTTGAATTTGATGTATTTCATTGCGATAGGGACAGAATCCTAAAGTAATGCAGTCTCGGATGTACAATCCTTGACCCAAAAGTTTGAATTTGATGTATTTCATTGCGATAGGGCAAGAATCCTAAAGCAATGCAGTCTTGGATGTAAAATCCTCGACTCCAAAAGTTTGAATTTGATGTATTTCATTGCGATAGGGAAAGAATCCTAAAGCGATACGGTCTTGGATGTAAAATCCTCGACTCCAAAAGTTTGAATTTTGATGTATTTCATTGCGATAGGGAAAGGATCCTAAAGCGATGCGGTATCGGATGTAAAATCCTCGACTCCAAAAGTTTGAATTTTGATGTATTTCATTGCGATAGGGAAAGAATCCTAAAGCGATGCGGTTTCGGATGTAAAATCCTCGACCCAAGAATTTGATTTTTGATGTATTTCATTGCGATAGGGAAAGGATCCTAAAGCAATGCGGTCTTGGATGTAAAATCCTCGACTCCAAAAGTTTGAATTTGATGTATTTCATTGCGATAGGAAAGGATCCTAAAGCAATGCGGTCTTGGATGTAAAATCCTCGACTCCAAAGTTTGAATTTGATGTTGATGTATTTCATTGCGATAGGGAAAGAATCCTAAAGCAATGCGATCTTGGATGTAAAATCCTCGACTCCAAAAGTTTGAATTTGATGTTGATGTATTTCATTGCGATAGGGAAAAAATCCTAAAGCAATGCAGTCTTGGATGTAAAATCCTCAACTCCAAAAGTTTGATTTTAATGTTGATGTATTTCATTGCGAAAGGGAAAGAATCCTAAAGCAATGCAGTCTTGGATGTAAAATCCTCAACTCCAAAAGTTTGATTTTGAATAGTCATTGGCTTTGCAATGATTTGTAGTGTTGATTTGAAAAGTGTGGAATTTTTGTGTTTCGAAAATTTCATGAAAGTTGTAGAAGACTTTCATGGAAGGAAATAGATTGGGAGGGCATATGTAGATGTTACATACCCCGTTCAAAAGAGTTGATCGAAAGTTCTTGGTTTGGATTGGATATAATTCCTCGCCATCGGATTCGATCCGTGTCGATGGAATCAACGCTTCCATCCTGGACGAGGGAAGAGTAGAACGGATTGGATTTCGATTTGGGAGATTGAATTTGAATTTTCAATTGAGATTTGATTTGAGATCTGGAAGATCGAATTTGAGATTTGATTGAGATTTGGAATCTGGAAAGATTGAATTTGAACTTGATTTAGATTTGATTTGAAATCTATGTTCATTTTGTTTGTCCTTTAATGATTCAAATTTATTTTATCGTGAATTTAATGTTCATGTGAATTTGGTGTTTATCATTTTCAGATTTTTAAGGAAAGTTTTCTTTTATTCTTTTTTTTATTTCTTTTCGTTCTTTGTTCGAAGTTCATTTTAACTTTAATGGCGTTTCCCGAGTCAATTTGCACTGAAAAGAGGTGAAGGCCAAAAATGTGACATGGTCACTTTCATTCCAATCATGTCGAAGATACATCATACAACTCGATGCTGGAATACATCTCATACAATCCATGTAGACTCAAAACGGACTATGTATGATCTTCGTCGATCCATCCAAAGAAGCATCCGTCAAAAATCCATGTACGAATAGTGGGGTACATGGTCGATAACATCACCTTCCAAGCCATCCTTGGCGAGGATGCCGTATGGATGTACATTGGAGGTGTGATATTTTCCATGTAGCTCACGGCTCGTAAGGCGGAGGCTCTCTAGCTCCGGGTCCAGTTGGAAATGGTAAGGTGTCTTCCTGTCGTCCATCCTTCGAAAGTAGCCGAGATCCGCTTCACTGGTACTCCTGGTATGCAATGTTTAGCGACATCCGCTCCGTTGCCCTTCGGTATCATGACGGAACCTACCGGTAATGGTATCTTCATCGGCCCTCGGAACTCACACGGGCCTGCTTATCCTGAGGTCGGATCCGAACATGATGTTACACTCGTTCGGGAAAGAGAGCTGTGCGAAAGGTCGACAAAGTCGTGGTGATCTATGTGCGGGGGTATGCAGTCACCCTGTTTGTAGATGTTAATAATGCAGCTATTGGGTATGCAATCTGCTGGCAGTACCCTCCATGTTATCAATCTCTTCACCATTCTCTTGATGACTAATGGCATTGGATCCACTTGGCCATGACGGAGTATTCCCGGTGGGTTTCCCTTCCTGTCTTCCGCAAAGTTGTAACAGCATCCACATTGTATTGTAATTCTTCCTTTCCCTGACATCCATCTCTGGGGTTAAGAGTAGGTGTTTTCCCTTAGGCTGCCCACTCGGCCCATTCTTTTCAAATCCCGGATGCAATCCACGATTTGTTGTTGTTCATATTCTGAGAATACGTCTGTATGTAGCTCGAGGCCTTCTAGTATATTGATCCTTCGCCTCCGATTCTCTCGAAGTATTCGAAGGTTTTCTTTTCGACATTCTGCATTCTTTCCGGCTCGTATTCCGGAATAATCTGTAAATGGCGAGGCACAGTGACGTATTGTGGGATATACGGCTCGATCCCTTCACGTTCTCCTGCATACCTCGGCTCCTCGGGGATGATGTCCGTCGGGACATCCCCGGGGTTGCTTCTGCAACAAGGTCATGCATTGCGGTGGTTCTATCCGGTAGCGTGGTAGCCTTCTTTCTTCGATCTTCGTGAGATTTCCACTGGTCCTTTACTGTTATCCTAGGAGCTGGCCTCCTTTCTTCAGGTTCTTGGTGAACCGGTGTCCTTGAAGTGTATGTACTGGCAGTAGCAACTGCCTCGTCGCGCTGGTCCGCAGCTAGTTTGGTTAACATCTTGCGGATACGGCGATTTTTATTTCTTCGTTGCATTGCTGTGAGAGTAGCTCTTCGAACTTCTTGAATCTCTGTGGGCGCGGTGCTAACAAGCCTGCCCTCTGCTGTAGCGACTACAGACTTCATTTTCTTATCTTCTTCAGTGTTTGCCTTTCTTTTCTTCTTCTTTGGATTGGTGGCTCGGGCCACCCACTTTCATCACTTGTCGCTCGGGCGGTTCTTCTCGGTCAGCTGGGACCCAGTCACTTTCCTCGTACTTGTAGGCTGTCTGGTGCGAAGTCCGAGTCAATCTCGATTATCGCTCCATTTTTCACCCTCTTTTCATCGAGTGCGAGGCTTACGCCATTTCTAAAGTTCGGGACCAACCGCCGGTTCGACATTTTCCTGCGAAAAGACAAGGAAAAGGATCGAGGGTACATCTTAAGAACAAGAACATTAAGAAAATGTTTATTAAAGACATTTTTTTTATTATATTATTATTATTTTTTTTTAACAGGAATGAAATGAGATAAGATCAGGAAAGAGATCTTGATATGGAGGAGAAAACAAGGAAAACTTTATTATCATGATTTTATTTATTTTAGCACATTTTTTTATTTTTGGGTTCGGACCCAGTCATAAGTAACTACTTCGTCCGTGCTTCTAGGTATGAAGAATTCATTCCTTCGAAACATCAGGTAGCGTAATACTTTTTCAAGTATCGTCCGTTGATCAGAAGCATATGTCGTTCTCCACTGGCAATTCACTAGTTGGTAGGAACCTCCCGAGTATACTTGCTTCGACCACGAAAGGCCCTTCCCAAGTGGGTTCGAATTTTCCTCCTATCTCGCGGTGTGCGAGGATAGGTCTCTTGAGAACGAGAACTAGGTCACCAACTTTGAAGGTTCTTGGGCGGACCGGTTTGTCATGGGCTTGAACCATCTTAGCTTGGTATAGTTCTAAACTCGCTGCAACTGCTAAGTCTTTTACCTTCCGGGCTTTCTAATTCCTCTAGTCGTAATTTGGCATTCTCTTCTGTCGTGATTTTGTTTAGCAATCGCAATTCGAGTGAAGGAAGCTGAACCTCTAAAGGTAACACTGCCTCGGACCCATACACCGGAGCGTAAGGTGTAGCTTGAGTAGGAGTTACGAAGGTTGTCACGGTAGGCCCATAAGGCTTCTAATAACTTCTTGTGCCAATTTCTCTTATTATCGTCCAAAGTTTTCTTTAAGATTTGAACAAGAGTTTTATTAAAAGCCTTAGCAAGGCCATTTGCTCTTGAGTAGTAAATTGTTGAATATCACCAGTCGATTCCGTGTCTCCTGACAAAATTGTTGATTTGTGTGCTTCTGAATGCTGACCCATTATACGAGATGATCTGCGCGGCACTCCGAAACGGTAGACAACTTGGTTCTTGAAAAGCGCAGCACGTGGTGTGCTTTCACTTCTCTAAGTGGGCCGCCTCTGCCCACTTGGAAAAGTAATCTGTAGCCGTAAGAATGAAGCGATGTCCTTTTGAAGATGGTGGTTCTATTGGACCCACTATATCTGTGCCCCAACATTCAAATGGCCACGATGCAATTGTCGGATGTAACACATTTGGAGGTTGGTGTAGAACCACTCCGTGCACTTGGCATTGGTGACAGCTCTTGGCGATTTTCATGAAGTCGGTCATCATCGAGGGCCAGTAGTACCACTAGTCTTTTAATTTTCATCTTCATCTTCGGACTCGGCCGGTGAGCGCCACGGAGTCCCGAATGCACCTCTTTAACAATTTCACGGGCCTCGGACCCGCCTGAGCACCTTAGCCACATTTGATCGAAAGACCTTACGTATAACGTGTTGTTTATTAATGCGTAGGACGAGTTCTTTTCTTGATACGATGGACTAGCGACTATCGTCCAGTAGCTTTCTGTTTGCGGGTAATTACATTAATGGGTGTCGCCCGATCTTCGTGTTTTACATCACTTTGTTACAGCTGATTTTTCTTCTTTTTCCGATTTGTGTATTGTGTCTATGTCGAGTCGCGATAGGACTCGACGTCCGTGAGCCGACACTTCTGCGACTCATCTTGCAAACGAGGCAAATTCTTTTGCGAGGCGAGCTATCGCATCTGCTAAGGCATTTTCTTTTACGGAATTTTGTAGATTGTCACATTCGGAATTTGTTCCAACAATCGTATGGCATACTTGGAAGTATTGCTCGAGTCTTGGCTTTAAAATTCTATCTTGTCCGCGATCCGTTGAATGATTAATTGTGAATCCCCGTAGATGTTGATGTCTGTTATCCCAGTTTGAATAGTTAATTCCGGTCATGTTATGAGGGCTTCGTATTCCGCTCGTTGTTTGTACACGGCTGCGTCGAGTGGTAGGAGTATCTTAACATCCCCCGCTCCGGTGTTATAAAGATTAATCCGATCCCGCCTTACAGAGCACTTATCACTTGTGATTCTTCGTCTTTGTGTGCTTGAAGATGCTCCGTCGAAATATAATTCCCGACGTCGATCATCGGGGTCTTCTAGGCTCATTATTTGTTCGTCGACAAATCTTCGTTGAGAGGAGATTCTCCGGCAAAGGGTGTCTTTGCGAGGAAGTCTGCTAGGACTTGTCCCTTTACGGCACGAAGAGGCACGAAAGTTATATCGAATTGCGATAATATCATTGACCATCCGGCAAGTCCGCGGAAAGCGTTGGACGAGTCATCGAAGTATTGCGATGGATTAAATTTCGAGATCGGGTTGACCATATGAGAAAGCATGTAGTGCTCGAGCTTTTGAGCGGCGAAGATCGGGGACGAAACAATGCTTTTCGATTGTGGGATACCTTATTTCCGTCGGAAGTAAACGACGGCTTAAGTAGTAAAGAGCATTTTCTTTACCCTCATCATTGACACGAGGCTAACGAGGCTCCGAGAGAGTCGTCTAGAGCCGCGGTATAAAGTATCGACGGTCTACGCGAGGCCAGGGCTGCTAAGACGAGGAGGTGTCATTAAATATTGCTTAATGTCCTCCAAGGCCTTCGGCATTTCTCTTCCCGAATAAATTTGGCGTCCTTTTTAACTAGTGCCGAGAAAGGCTGACACCTACACGACAAGTTTGAGATAAAGCGTCGAAGATATGCCGGCTTCCTTGAAAGGATCGTAGTTGTTTTAAGGTTTTGGGAGGCGGCATTTCTAAGATAGCTTTAATCTTTTACGGGTCGATTTCAATTCCACGATGTCGGACAACGAATCCTAAGAATTTCCGGAGGTGACGCCGAAGGTGCATTTTAAGGGATTCATCTTAAGGTTAAATTGTCTTAATCGTTCGAAAACAATTCTCAAATCATACATGTGGTTTTCCTTTACTTTGCTTTTGATGACCACATCGTCCACGTAGCATTCGACTTGATTGTGGATGAGATCATCAAAAATTCTTGTCATCGCTCTCGGGTATGTTGCTCCTGCGTTCTTCAGTCCGAATGGCATCACTGTGTAGCAATATACTCCGATCGGCGTTACGAATGCTTGTAAGCTTTTCATCTTCCGGAGCCATTTTTATCCGGTTGTATCCACGAAGATTCATCCATGATTGAGAATATTTCATGTGTTGAAGCAATGTCGATCATTAATTACGGGATCGGTAGAGGGAATTCATCTTTTGGACATGCCTTGTTTAAATCTACGAAGTCCACACAAATTCGATCCGACCATTCTTCTTTACGGCGGCACCACATTGACTAACCAAGTCGGGTATTGTTCTTCATGGACAAATTTGGCATTTATTAGCTTTTTAACTTCAGCTATGACTTGTTGTTCTATTTCTAGACGCATTCTTCTGGGACCTTGCCTGATTGGGACAGAAGTAGGATCCACTCCTAGCTTATGGACTGCAACCTCTGGAGCTAGTCCTGGCATCTCGTCATAGTTCCAAGCAAAACAGTCTTTAAATTCCATTAATAACGTGATTATTTCTTCGGAGTCTTCTTTATTGAGTAAGGAGCTAACAAAGGTAGGTCTAGGCTCTTCGCTAGTACCTAAGTTAACTTCCGTTAACTCATCTATTGTAGATTTGATCTCTTCTTCGAATACTGGTGGAGCGTCTCCAATTTGTAAATCTTCGAGCTCTTCGTAGCTTCCATGCGGTCTTCATTGGACTTGCGAGTGACAACCCGACAAAATTCGGTATCGTCAGCCGATCCTGCGTGCCGAATCCGAGACCATGCTTTGAATTGGGTAGACGACCGGAGTTATTCCATAATTTTTCAAAATGTTGTGATTGACCTTTTGTCCATTGTCGAGGTAAGAAACCACGCTGAATTAAAATTTTAAACACGGGGAGAGTACCACTCGAAAGGTAATTCTATTAATTCGATGAAGTGACATCTTGAGTTGTACATTATTTTCGGTTTTGGAGGAAGAAGCACCACGGTAGAATTTGATTGGCTTTGCACCGCCGCTACGTACCTCTTTGACCACCATACCCTCGATTTTATTAGAATGGATCGGGTCAGGGTCATAGTATGTACATAGTGGTTAATCTTCTCGTACATTGATTTGTATTCTTCATTCTTCTCATCTTCGAGAGAGATCTTGAATTGCGGCTTCTTCCGAGCTTATTATTGCTGCTTCTTGTTTGATCTCTTTTTCTTCTTCGAAGCTCGTCTTCCCAATCGACATTGATGGTCGGTTTCCTCTATCCAAGCCGTCCTAACGTCTCGCCACGACCTCGTCCCGGCCTCGACCTCGGATGCGAGTTGTGGAGAAACCTTCACCATCTCGCCGTAAGGGAGTGGTGAGTGACTGTTGGACTAGAACTTCAGGTTCTTCGTTGTCCCGAACTTTCTTTGCTTCATTTGTTATGGTATCTCTGGAGAAGATTGTTTTCTTCGGTGGTGCATAATAAGTTGCGTCTTCATGGATTCGAATCTCATGTACGGAGAATGGTTGTAAGTCACCTTTGATGCCTTTGTTCCCCTCCATCGTAGTATTTGATGCATCGATGTAGATATGATGGTACCATCCTGTTTTCATGTATCCATGGTCGGCCCGGTAGAGCGTTGAACGATGTTTCGAATCGATTATGTGGAATTTTGCGGTTGTCTTTGCTAAGTCACCGGTCTTCATTAGTAGTGTTATTGATCCGAGGGCTCTTTCTCCTTTCTGGTTGAATCCTCTTAATAACATTTTGTCGGCTTCGAGCTCGCGGGCATCAATTTCTAAGTATGCTAGTGTTCGAAGACTCATTATATTGATTGATGCTTCTTGTTGACCTCATTTTTGATGAGGTCTTCTCTTCTCTCTTTAGTACTTAGGATCTAGCCTTAGGCTTTTCCTTTGACTGTCTTAGAGGACTAGAATTGGGACCCGCCTTTTAGAAATTCAAACCACTTCTAAACTCCCCGCAAACTCCACAAACTTGACCATAGACCCCTAATCACCTAGAGGGTTGAAATCGAAATGTGGAAGTTTAAAGGATGAGTTCCTATAGGACTCTTTGGCCTTAGGACACCTACACAGGTGGCTCGGTGCAGTGAGGGCTGACTTACACTACACTTACATACTACATTTCCACACACTTCCTAAAACCACACCCATACCCAACTTAACCTCCTGACTCATGTAGGTGATTCACATGGATGGTCCTTAACCCCTAAGCTCTTGGCTAAGAGGGTTAGGAACAACATAGTGAATGCCTCAAATGAGTCCTTTCATGGCTCATATGGGCTTGAAATGGTTTCATGGCTCAACCAAAATGATTTCTTCCCACTTGAATTCACCCAATCTTCAATTTCCCAAATTTTCAATTTTTGACCCCGAGACCCTACACCTACTAAACCTACCCAAAACCCTGAAATTACCCAAATTTTTGCAAAATTTCCAAATTACCCAAAATTTTCCAAAATCAATCCCAAACATCTCCACATCACTCAAATTGATCATCCATACCCAAAAATACCAAAGATTCCAAAAATACCCCCCAATACCCTCCAAATACCCAAAATACCCTTCTTGGCCTAAAAATCCAAAAATTCAAAAAATTCCCAGAAAATTCCAGAAAATCCTAAATATTCCCAATTTCATTTTGTCCAACTACACCATGGGCCAATTTTGTCAATTTACCCTACTTTTGTCAAAACCCCCAAATTGACCCATTTTAACCCAAAGTGAACCCAATGTTAAACCAAACCTATCCAATTGACCCAAATTCTGGTCCAATTCAATTCTAAACTTCAATTCAACATTCCCAATACCAATTTAGACCAAATCCAAGTCCAATTTGGTTGACATTTGGATCCAATTCCACTTTTGGCCTTAAAGCCCAATTTGGACCCATGACCCAAACCTAACTCAAACACACCCAATTCAACTCCAATTAACCCCAAACCTTTTCTAAATCCTCCTTAACATCCCCACAAACAAAACCCTAGCATGATTTGCCCAAAATTTGAACCCAAACCCCACTCAAACTCAACCCAAAGCTAAAAGGCCTATTTTTGACCTAAACCCAAACCTAACCCGAATGAACCCAAACCCCAAAATCAAAACCCAACCAAAGTCAAAACTCCTTTGAAACACTCCCATAAACATTTCTCAACATTAATTTTACATCAATTTCAACCCTAGCTCAACATTGGCCCAACTTGGCCCACTTGGACCTATATTGGCCCATTCACCAAAAGAACCCAAATTCAACCCGATTCAAATCCAAATCACCCCCAATTTGTTTCAAATCACTCATGACACATCCATGAGCTAAACCCAACAATTATTTGGCCCAACCTCTTTACAAAATTCCCATCCATAAATTCATTTTCAAAACTTAAGGGCCCATTCCTTAAACCATTTTAAAAGCCCACTTCCACCAAATCCAAAACCCCAAAAAATTCTTCCAAAGCCCATATGACATTTCCCCTCATCATATTTTCAATTAAAATCATCCCTAAGTCCTAAACCAACCATCAAATAATTCTAAATGAAGCTTCATCCAAATTTCCACCAAATTATCCAAAATCCCTAAAATCCTTTTTTATGAAATTGACCAAACCTTTTCCCAAGCCAAATGGAGCCATGGAGCCATGCACAAGCCATATGCAAGCCATGAGAGCCTCTTTACATGTCACCATGCCATTTTGGGCAAAAGGAGGAGGCTCTTTCCTTAATTCCTAAAGGTGATTAACCACTTCCATGATTCCACTAAACCATGCTTAAGCCTAATTGTGCTTGGATGGTGACTTGACCTCTACTGATTATGCTTGAGCCAAATCACTTTTCCTCAGCCAAAACCAGGCCTTGGGTGGTGCACCTAGCCCAAATGGGTGGGTTGACCCATTTAGGTCCAAATTTAGCCA
Source organism: Papilionanthe hookeriana x Papilionanthe teres (assembly GCA_022702705.1). Classification (NCBI taxonomy): domain Eukaryota; kingdom Viridiplantae; phylum Streptophyta; class Magnoliopsida; order Asparagales; family Orchidaceae; genus Papilionanthe; species Papilionanthe hookeriana x Papilionanthe teres. The sequence continues at coordinate 168,318,354 of CM040422.1, read as the reverse complement.
TGCCCCCATTCCACTTTGAATCAAAGCCTTTACACATGGCATTTGCCAATTGCCTACACTAAACCCCAGCCTCGACCCACCCGACCAAGATGGCGACCATTGCACGGCCGGCCGGCCACCGGGCCGCGGAAAACACCATGGCCGAGAGCTCACATGTGAGCCGACATTGAAATTCTCACTCGCTGAGCCGCCCCATGCCTAGTGGTCACCATGGCCGATCTTCTCCTCACCGGAGCAAGCTCGATCCCGAGCCCTAACTCCCCGGGAGGCCCTCCACCCTCTCCTGATTTAAACTCCACCCCTCTCGGCCATGGAGGGGCCGAGCACAAACCTTGCCAAAACTCGCCAAAATTGTTCCGGACCCTTCTCCACTCTTAGAGCACTTGATCCCCAGTGAAATCCCCCGCCATTTCTCCTCTGTAAGCTCAATTTCGGAGTTGAAATTCCACCCAAAACCGAGGACACTTCTCCACAGGTGAGCCAATTCTCGAATTGATTGGCTCTACACCTTCACCGGACCAAGGGAAGGTGTCCACCAGCAAAAGCCCCATCTCCGGGCCACCCAGGTTGCTCCAGCCTCCAAGCTTTGTGATCGGGCTTGGTCGAAATCATATCCGGACAATTCCCAGGACCGGGAGACTTCATCCGGAGCTTGCTGGGACCCAATCGAAGGTGCAACAACTCTCGGATTGAAGCCACACTTCTCCGAGCCAAGGTATGAGCTAACTCTCCATCCCGAGCTTCCGGAGATTCTCCATTTCAAATGCCTTAGTTTCGATGCATGTTAGCCGTATAGATGTGTTCGTCTCTTGAAGACGAATCCATAGAGTATAAGAACGTAAAAATCCATTGAGAATCGAGTGAGATCTTAGGGATTTAGTGTGGACGGCTCTCGGGTGAGAACACTTGGGGACGATGAACGGATGCCGTCCATTCGATACACGCGCGCACGAACGGCTCAGATGGCGTCGGACCGAGAAACGGTGCGAGAACCGCGGGGCCCGGGCTGCCGACTCGAGTGGCGGCGTCGAATGGGAGCGCGCCGCGTGGCCTTTCGGAGGCTGCCGAGGATGCGGCGGCGCCGCGTGGATAAATAGAAAATTAGGGTATTTTCTTATTTATTTAATTCCCTAAACTTCAAAAATTCATATCTCTGTGTAGGAAAATCATAAAAATAAAATAAAAATATCCTCTTGCTCAGTGAACAGAGGAGAATAATGTGGAAAAGAAATCATTTAATTTCATCAAGTATTTAATTTTTTATAATTTATTTACTCTCTGCATACATTTAATTCTCCATGCATGTATACAATTCACCATGGCATGAGACCATAGGGCTTTGAAGCCTCCGAACTTGGGAACATTCCACCGAATTTTCCAAGGTCGGAGGCCATCTCTGTGAAAAGTTATTTATTTTTCAAATGCATGTTGCTTGTTTTGAGTATTTTAATTCCAAAAATTAGCATGTTGTGAAATAAATTCTAGGAAAATTTGGTGATGTTCCTTATGACCGGAGAACCTTAGGAAAAATAGGTTTTGGCTTAGTTCATTCAAAACAACCCTAATTGGCTTAAACACTCAAAATAGGTCTTTAATTAATTAGAGTTAACCAGGCATCAAATTGACTTGAAATTAATTCTCCACTGACCTTTAGGATCAGAGGAATCCATCATAAAAATTTGAGGTCAATTGGACTTGGTTAGCCCCACTAATTGGGTTGATTAAGCCACTTAGCCATTTTAAACTTTAAAAATTCATAACTTTTAAAATACTTTTCAAAAATTCACCAAATTGGTTTTGGAGCCTCTCTGATATTAGGGAAACCTAGGAAAATTAAAATTTTAATTTTCTAAAAAAGTTGATTTTTAATAATATTTTAATATTTTAATAATTAAAAAATAATAAAAATCACAAAAATAATAAAATTCACCAAAATGTCACATTTTGAATTTTAATCACTTAGGAACAAACCCCATATTTTTCCTAAGTCTACTTAGTGAGATATTAAATTTTAAAGCCCTAGGGTAATTTTAAAATTAAAAAAATGTATTTTCTAGCATTTTCACTAAAATAATTACAATAAATCATAAAAAAATCAGAAAATTGCAAAATTTGCTTCTCTGGTTTCCTTGATATCAGAGAGATTTTTGAAAAATATAAAATCCATTTTTCAACATTTATTTTATTTTTAATTTAATTAACACTCCAAAACTCAAAATAATTATAATAAAAATAATATAATTCAAAAAATCACCAAAATTGGTCCAAGTGCTTCTCTGGTCATTAGGAATGTCCCCTAATTTTCTTAAGGACAGAAACTTTCCCTTGGTCATGTTATTAAATTTTCCTTGAAAATCTCTATTTTCCATCAAAAATAATTATATAAATAAATTAAATACAGAAAAATCACATTTTCTCCTCTCATGTCTTTATTGACACATGAGTGAAGTCACATAAAAATTTCAAATTCATTTGAGTTCAATTTAGTGAGTTATGAAATTATTAAGCTAAAGGGGTAAAATGGTAATTAAACTTTTAACCCTTAATTAAAACTTTAGGTTTAATAAAAAATCAACAAGTAAAACATTTGATCTTAATCTGATTTGGATGATTGAAATTTAAATAATTAAAGGGTAGAAACCCATTAAATAATTTTAAAATGATTAAACTTTAATTAAATAATAGATTAAATTTGGAGGAATAATAAATTGGAATTATTAAAATAAGGGATATTTATTAGGAAGAGATTTATTCTTTAATTTAAAAAATCCCTAAACTAATTATATCATTAATACTCAATTTTTAATTAAAATGATAACTCAAATTTAAAATATTAAAAGACTTAATTAAATTATTAAACTCTTTTAAAATTTTAAGTAAAATTAAATAAAGTAAATTAAAGATAAATTGAATTAAAATTAAATTAAATTTAACAATTAAATTAAATTAAATTAAATTTAATAATTAAATTAAATTAAATTAAATAAATTAAATTAATTAAATAAAATTGAATTAAATTAAATTAAATTAAATTAAATTAAATAAATTAAATTAATTAAATAAAATTGAATTAAATCAAATTAAATTAAATTAAATAAATTAAATAAAATTGAATTAAATCAAATTAAATAAATTAAATTAAATAATTGAATTAAATTAAATTAAATAATCAAATTAAAATTAAATCAAATCAAATTAATTAAACATCAAATCAAATTAAATCAAACTCAATTAAATTAAAACTCAATTAAAATTAAATTAAATTGAATTAAATATAACATCACCTAAAACAGAAAGAAAATAAATTTAAAAGCAACTTGAACACTATTCCAAATTTAAACTCTTTAACTTAAACCGAATCATTTGAATACTTAACTTACCCTTGAAAGCTTTAGTTATTATAACTCCTAAATAAAACATTAAATGAAGTGTCACTTCACTCATAGGATATTCAAATGTCCTAGTTCACTGAGCAAGTTAACAAAACTTGAAATTCTTGAATGATTAATTCATTTGTATAATTAAATTCATTTGGACTTAAAGCGATCCTAGAAATATTGAAAAGATGTTTAAGATCCTTCTTAAGCACTTCCTCGATATGATAGGACATTTATAAGAACAATTGAATTTGATTATTCTTTGATGAAGAAAATCGTCCTTAAACAAAACACAAAGAACCTAGACGTCATAGAAATGACTAGCTATAGGATTAGGGATTTGGTAGAAAACCGCTTAATTTACATAACATGATTATGCAAATGCTCAACGAAAAGCCGAGGATTTATGTTGCACTAAAGAAAACCACCTCGAAGTCCTATGGCTTGGTTATTTAATTCTAAGAAAGTTTTGTTGAAGTAGATCCGAGTTTTGCTGATGATGATGACCGTGCCGCCCACCATGCCTCGAGCCCTCCTTGTCAGCATAACGCAGGTTTAGTTTAGAAGTCATAAATCGTGAGATGAGGAGAGCTGCTTAGAGAGAATCTTAAAATCCAAGTGTTTTTAATATTTTAACTAAAACAAATCTTAAAGTTGTTTAAACAGAACCGATTAAGATCCCAATGCGTTCCGTCATCCCGCACCGTTATTTTCATCAATCTACTTAGTCTAGATGAATTCCGTTTAAACTCCAATCGAATGAGTTCCACACTTTCATTTAGAATTCGTGAAATCCCGCCAACACGTGGGTTAAGCATCATCCGAGGTATTCCCGATCATTCAATGAGACGTTTTAATTTTCTTAGTTGCAATTGTAGTTTTGTGTTCTCGTCAGGATTAAAATTGAGTTGTTTTATATTTTGAAATGTCGTATTAAGAATTTCATCTTGTAATGATTTGTAATTTAGTTTTGGTTTCGCTCGTGGACTATCCTAAAGGTTTTGGTTTTCATGCAACAACGCTCGTTTATCATGCAAGAAAAGAAAGTGCAATGCGATTAATTAAATTATGCAGAAGGTAAATTGCAATAAAATAAAAGCATACCCGGAGGGTCTTCCCGCCATCCTGCTCCTCGCACTAAAACACTGTTGCAGCATTTAAGTATTTATAAGAATTACCTGTGTAAAGCTAAGGGAAAAGGTTTGTTTTCTACCAAGATCCTAGTCCCATAGCTAGTCATTCCTATGACGTCTAGGTTTTCAATTTTGTTTAAGGATGATTTTTCTCGCACCAAAGAATAATTAAGTTCAATCGTTCTTTTAAAAGACCCCGTCATATCGAGGAAGTGTTTTTAAGACGAATCTTAAACATCTTTTCAATATTGCTGGAATTATTCTAAGTCCAAACGGATTTAATTAATCAAAGTGAATTAATCATCTCGAGGTTTAATTAAGTTTTGTTCTTTTTGCTCGCAAACTGTGGATATTTCAATATCCTATAAGTGAAGTAACACTTCACTTAATACTCCGCTTTAGAGTTACGACAACAAGAGCTTTCGAAGGCAAATTGATGTTTAAGTGATTTGTGATTTAATTTAATTTTAATTACTCAGTTTAAGTGTGGAATAGTGTTCAAGTTGTTTTTAGACCTATTTCTAATTTTTTGCTGCCTTAAAGTATGTTATATTTAATTCTATTTAATTTAATTTAATTTAATTTCATTTAATTCGTTTAGTTTTAATTTTAATTTAATTTTAAATTTAAATTTTAATTTAATTTAAATTTTATTTTAATTTGATTTTATTTTTTATTTTATTTTATTTAATTTAATTTAATTTAATTTTAATTTAATTTAATTTTAATTTTAATTTAATATTTTATTTTTTATGTTTTAAAGATAATTTAATTTAATTGTTAAAGTATTTGGAAGGATTTAATTTAAATGTTTTTCTAATTTTAATTTAATTTAATGATTAAGTATTTTAGTATTTTAAATTTTCGAGTTTGATTATCATTTTAATCGGAATTAAATATTATCAAGTGATTAATTTAGTGGATTCTTAAATTAAAGTATAAATGTCTTCTTAATAATATCCCTATTTTAATAATTTCAATTTATTAATCTTCCAAATTTCATTAATAAAATGATTAAAGTTTACTGTAATTAATCTTAAAAATGGTTGATGGGTCTCTATCCTTTAATTATTTAAATTTCAATCATCCAAATCGTATTGTGATCAAATATTTTACTCTCTCATTTTATTAAGCTCGAAGTTTTAATTAAGGGTTAAAATTTTAATTACCATTTTGCCCTTCAAGCTTAATAATTCCATAACTCACTAAATTGAGCTTAAATGAATTTGAAATTTTATGTGGCTTCACTCACATGTCAATTAAGAAATTGAAGAGGGAGAAAATCTTCGATTTTTTCCGTATTTAATTTATTTATATAATTATTTTTCGTAGGCCGTGGATTTCCAAGGAAAATTCAATAAGATGACCAAGGGAATTTTTCTTGTCCTTAAGAAAATTATGGGCACTCCTAATGACCCTCGCAGGACCATTTGGACTAATTTTGGTGATTTTTTGAATTATATTTTATTTATTAGAATTATTTTGTGTTTTGGAGTATTAATTAATTTTAAAATAAAATTAAAGTTGAAAAATGGATTTTTTATATTTTTCTTAAATCTCTCTAACTCTAAGGAGTCCAAAGAAATAAATTTTATATTTTTCTGATTTTTCTTTGATTTATTAGAATTATTTTGGTGAGAAGGCTGGAAAATACATTTTTTAATATTAAAAATTACATTAAGCCTTTAAAATTCAACATTTTATCCTAGGGACTTAAAAAATATTTGGTCTGTTCCTAAATGATTAGAATTCAAATGACATTTTCGTGATTTTTAATATTTTTATGATTTTTATTATTTTTTAATTATTAAAAATATTAAAATAAATTGCTAAAATCAACTTTTTTACAAAATTACAATTTTAATTTTCCTAAGTTCGATAATGCAGGTGCCTCCAAAACCATTTTGTGAATTTTTGAAAAGTATTTTGTGAGTTATGAATTTTGCAGTTTAATTTTACCCATTTTTGCTTAAGAGACTTAATCAACCCATTTGGTGGGGTTAACCAAGTCCACCGATTTCAAATTTTATGTGATGTTCTCCTACCCCTAGAGGACAAATGAGAATTGTTTTTAAGTTAATTGATGAATGGTTAACCCTAATTAATTAAAGTTCAATTTTAGGTATTTAGGCCAATTAGGTTGTTCAAAGTGAATTAACTCCTTAAACTTATTTTTCCTGAAAAAAGCCCTCTGTCATAAGAAACATAACCAAATTTTCCTAGAATTTATTTCTCAACATGCTAATTATTCTAATTAAAATACTCAAAACGTTAACATGAACTTGAAAAATCAATAACTTCTCAAAGGGATGGTTTCTCTCGACCTTGGAAAATTGTGGAATGTTCCCAAGTTAAGAGGCTTTAAAAGCCCTATGGTCTCATGCCATGATGAATTTCCTATGCAAATGGAGAATTAACACAATACAAGAGAGAGTAAATAAATCATTAAAAATAAAATACTTAATGAAATTACTTGATTTCTTTTCCACATTATTCTCAAGCCATTCACCGAGAAAGAGGGTATTTTTATTTTATTTTTAGGATTTTTCTACACAAAGTTATGGATTTTTGAAGTTCTCGGTAATTAAATAACAGGTGGCTGTAGCCAATTTATCTACTTATCTACGCGCGCCACGTCAACCCTGGGCACTCCGAAGCTCCACGCGTCGTCTTCCATTTGGCGCCGCCATCTGACTGGGATGCCACGCGGCCCGCGGTTCATGTCCATTGAGCTTGGCCCGGCCAAGGGACCCTGGGCTCGTCCGCTCGACCACGCCGCGCGATCCGGGACGCGCTTCCGATCATCGTCTACGACCGGTGTGAACTCGTGACCGTCAACCTCTAACCCTAATTTCTCACTCGATTCCCAACGAATTTTTGTGTTCTTATGTTTCATGGATTCGTCTTGAAGAGACGAACACATCCATACGGTAAACATGCATTGAAATTAACTCAAACTAAATGGAGAATTTCTGTAAGCTCGGGAGGAAGAGTGAGTCCATACCTCGCTCGCAGGAAGGTAGGCTTCAATCCGAGGGTTGTTTCACGTTCGATCGGGGTCCAAGAAGCTTCGTATGAAGTCCCTTGGCCTCGGGAATTGCCTAGGTACAAAAGTGACCACAACCGATCACAAAGCTTGGAGGCTGGAGGCAATGGCCGGCCGGGCAGGGGGATTTGCCGGGAAACTTCTTCTCTCGTCCAGCGAATGCGTAGAGTCAATCAATTTGAAGATTGACTCACCGTGGTGAAGTGTCCCGGTTTTGGGCTTCGGATTCAACTCCGAAACCGAGCCTGCTGCAGAGGAAAATGCGGTGGGGATTTCAGTGGGGATCAAGTTCTATGTGAGAGTGGTCCTGATGATTTTTGCTCGCATGGTTTGCTCCGATCACCTTCTTGGCCGAGAGGAGGGGTGTTTAACAAGAGGATTTCCGAGGGCCTCCTCAAGGGGGTTTAAGGGTTGGGATCACCGCTTTCCGGGTGAGGAGAAGAACAGCTTCAATGGCCATTTGGAGTGAGGCAGCTCAGCAAGGTGGAATTCCAAATGGCTCCTCCCAAGGTCTCGCCATGGTGTTTTCCGCGATCCAGTGCTCGCCGCAGGCATGGGTCACCCTCAGTTCAGGTGAGTCGTGGCTGGGGTTTTGTGTAGGCAATTGAGCTTTGCCATGTGTAAAGGGGTTAGATCAAAATGGAATGGGGGCATGGCTATTTTTGGCTCGCCTGGTCAACCCATGTAAGCCTGGACACTGGGTTCACCTCCCCAACACCCGGTTTTTTAGCCGAGAGGATCATGTGAGTCAACCTACCAAAGTTGCCAGCGAAGTCCACATCAAGGATTAGGTGGCAAAATATGGTTTAGAGTGTATCATGTTTAAGGTAAAAAAAGGTTTAAAAAGGTTTAAAAAGAGATCCCCTCTTGCCATTAATGGCTTCGGTGAGGTGGAAAGTAGATTTGATGGCTCTCATGGTTCTATGTGGCTCATGGGCCAAGCTCTGCTACTGCTATATGGCTTTGGGAAAAGTTGTTCCTACTTGCATGAGAAAGGGTGTTGGAATTTTTCATGGATTTAAGGAGAATTGTCATACGGCTTGATTCGTTTATTTGGTAATGGATTTTAGAACTTAGGAAGCTTTTTAAATCAAAGGAAATGACGAGAGGAATTTCATGTGAGCTATACGACTTCGGCTTTAATCCTATTGATGGGCTTTTAGAAAGGCTTAAGGAAATGAGCCTTTAGGTTTAAGAATGAATTCATGGATGGGAATTTTGTAGAAGTTTGGGCCAAATAATTGTCAGGTTTGGTTTTAGGATGTGTCATGAGGATTTCAAATGAGTCGAGGTGGTTCGGGCTCAATCGGGGCTGACTCGAGTTCATATTCGGTAAAATGGGCCAATGTAGGTCAAATCGGGCTAATTTGGGCCAATGTTGGCTAAGGTTGAAATTGATGTAAAATTAATGTTTTGAAATGTGTACGGGAGTGTTTCAAGAGGTGTTTTAACTTTGGTTAGGTTTTGGTTTTCAGACTCGGGGCTTATTCTTGCCAGTTCTTGGGTTGTGTCAAAATCGGGGCTTTTACTTTGGGTTAACTCCGAGTGGGGTTTGGGTCCGAATTTTGGGCAAATTATGTTAGTTTTTTGTTTATGGGGATGTTAAAGAAGGTTTAGAAAATTTTTGGGGTCAATTGGAGTCAATTGGTTTTGCTCACAGGTTCGGGGTCATGGGTCCAAATTGGCTTAAGGTCAAAAGTGAAAATTGATTCAAATGTCAATCAAATCAGACTTGGATTTGGTCTAGATTGATATTGTGAATATTAAATTGAAGTTTAGAATCGAATTAGACCAAAATCTGGGTCAATTGGGTAGATTTGGTTCGATATCTGGGTTCATCAAGAAATCACAAATTGGGGGTTTTAGTAAACATGGGGTAAATTGACAAAATTGGCCTATGGTGTAGTTGGATAAAATGAAATCGGGCAATATTTGGGATTTCCTTGTGGAATTTTCTGGGAATTTTCTCGAATTTTTGGATTTTCTTTGCCAAGAGGCATTTTGGTATTCTGAGTCTTGGGGTATTTTTTGAATTTTTGGTATTTTTGGCTATGGATGATCAATTTGATTGGTGAGGAAATGTTCAAGGTTAATTTTGGGGAATTTTGGGTGATTTGGAAATTTTGGAGGATTTTGGGCAATTCTGGGCTGACGAAGAGGCTGACAAGGTAGTGTCTCGGGGTCAAAAATTAAAATTTTGGAATTATGAAGATTGAACAAATATGAGTGGAATGGAATCACTTTGATTGAGCCATGAAGCCATATTAATCCTATATGAGCCATGGGAGGACTCATTTGAGACATTCACTATGTTGTTCCTAACCCTCTTAACCGTGCTTGGGGGTTGGCGTCCATCCATATGAATTACCTACATGAGTCAAGGAGTCAAGTTAGGTATGGGTGTGGTTTTAGGATTTGGATTGTGTCCGAGAGTGTAGAGTGTGAGTGTAGTGAGTGTGTAAGTCAACCCTCACTGCACTGGGCCACCTAGGGTGGTCCTAAGGCCAAAGAGTCCTTACAGAACTCATCCTTTAAACCTTCACATTCGATTTCAACCTCTGTAATTGGGGTTCACAATCAAGCTTCAGGCTTGTGGGGTTTGGTGGTGGAGGCAAGAAGTGGTTCAAATTTCTAAGGGATGGGTCCCACCTCTAGTCCTCTAAGATATCAAAGGAAAAGCCTAAGGCTAGATCCTAAACACTAAAGAGGGAAGAGAAGACCTCATCAAAAACGAGGTCAAATAAACGGACCCCAATGTGCGCGGTGTGCCAACCACACACTCGCGCGATTGGTAAAGCCGACCGAAGAGATCAACAAAACCAACACGTATGTCCAAGTGACAAACTTAGACTGCAAGTAGAAGAATTTCCGCTAGGAGTATCGTAAATCTCCAAGACCTAAGATTCCAACCTCGCCTGGGAAAAGGAGGTGAATTTCAGATCACAAGATTTCAAGAGATCGGATCTTAGATTCGTTTCATTTTTTATTTCAAGTTTTAATTTTGAGTTTGAATTTTCATTCGAGTTTCAATTTTTTTTTGTTTTATGCGGAGAAAAGAGTAGGCGAAGGCCTGTTCCGAATGCATTTAAGGCCGAGGAGGAAAATACGACCGAACCTATTCTAAATGCCGAGGAAGAACAGGACAAAGCCTATCCGAAATGCAGAGTGCTTTAATTACAATTTCTTTTCGAGAGGATCAAATTTGGAGATTTGCCGAGAAAGGAGTAGGACCGTGCCTATCCCGAGTACTCGAGAATTGCCGAGAAGGGAGTAGGGCGGAAGCCCTCCGTCCCGAGTGCCGAGAATTGCCGAGATTATGCCGAGATGGGAGTACCTGCGGAAGCCTATCCCGAGTGCCGAGATCGCCGAGATGGGAGTAGGGCGGAAGCTCATCCCGGGCTGGGCCGAGAACCCGCCGAGATGGGAGTAGGGCGGAGCCATCCCCAATGCTGAGATTGTTGAGATGGGAGTAGCGAAAGCCTATCCCGAGTGCTGATCGCTGAGATGGGAGGAAGGGCGGAAGCCTATCCCGAATGCCGAGACCGTCGAGGATTGTGAGGTGGCGGAAGCCTATCTCGAGTGCTGAGATCACGAGATGGGAGTAGGGCAGAAGTCTATCCCGAATGCTGAGATTTGCTGAGATGGGAGTAGGGCGGAAGCCTATCCCGAATGCCGAGATTGCCAGACGGGAGTAAAGGGCGGAAGCCTATCCCGAATGCCGAGATCGTCGAGACGGGAGTAGCAAGCAAGCCTTTCCAAGAGCTGAGATTGCCGAGATGGGGAGAGGGCGGAAGCCTATCCCGAATGCCGAGATCGTCGAGATGGGAGCAGTGGCGGAAGCTCATCTCGAGTGCTGAGATCGCCGAGACGGGAGAAGCAGCCTATCTCGAATGCCGATATTGCCGAGACGTGAGTAGGCTGAGATGAGAGCAGGCGGAAGCCTATCCCGAATGCCGAGATTGCCGAGATGGGAGCAGGGCGGAAGCCTATCCCGAATGCCGAGATTTGCCGGAAAGGCAGGGCGGAAGCCTATCGCGAATGCCGAGATTTAGTTTATGCGTGGTTGTGGAAAATTTTGTCGATATTTGATTTATGCCGCGACTATGAAGAATTCTCATTGAGATTCGTATTTATGCCGAGATCGAAATGAGATATGAAAGTGTTCTATATCCCACGGAATCAATCAAAGTCTGATTGCTTGGCAAAGGGTATGAACCTATGCCATCCGAATCAAATTGAAGATTCCTAGTGATTCTGAAATCATCCCGAGATAAAGGGTTTCCGCAGGAGGTTCGAATAGATCTTGATTTGAAGAAGGATTGGAGGATTTGAAAAGATGGACGTAAACCGGAATTCAATTTGAGCTTTAGATTTGTTTTGTTTGCTCAACTATCCCATTTTTTTTTTTGTTTATTTGTTGTTCATGTGGATTTGAAATTTTTTTAATGTTTGGATTTTGCTAAGAGAGTTCTTATTTATTTTCTTTTTCTTTTCTCGTTCTTTTGTTCGAAGTTCATTAACTTTAATGGCGTTTCCTACCAATTCCGTACAAAAAGAGGTGAAGGCAAATGATACGGTCACTTTCATTCCAATCTTGTTGAAGATGCATCATACAACTCGATTCGAAATATTTCTCATACAATCCATGACTCAAAACGACTATGTATGATTCTTGTTGATCCATCCAAAAAGTGTCCACAACCATACCGATTAATGAGATACACGGTCAATAACATCACCTTCCAAGCCATCCTTGCCATGTGAATGCCGCATGGATGCATTGGAGGTGTGCTATTTCCCAAGTAACTCGCGCCTCGTAGGGCCGCAGATTCTCCACTCTTTGGACCGTCGGAAGTGTATGGTGCCGTTGCCCATCCTTCTAAAAGTGACGGAGATCCGCTCCACCGGTACTCCCGGTATGCAATGCTTGCGACTTCGCTCCATTTCCTTGTAATACCATGACGGAACCTACCGGAAGTGGTATTCCACCGGCCCTCGGAACTTACCCGGGCTCCTGCGTCCGTGAGGTCGATCCGAACATGATATCGTACGACACGAACAACCGTGCGTAAAGGTCTAACGAAGTCGTGTGGTCTGCGGAGGTATACAAGCCGCTCTTCTGATAAATTTTTATGATGCAACCGTTAGGTATGCATTCGCCGGGCAAAAGCATTCTCCACGTTATCATTCTTTTCACCATTCTTTTAATTATTCTCGGCATTCGATCCACCTCACCGTGATCGAGTATCCCCGATGGATTTCTTTTTCTGTCCTCTGCGGTTATAGCAACATCCGCATTGTATTGTGACTCTTCCTGTCCCCGGCATCCATTCCGGGGTTCCGAATAAGTCTTTTCTCCCGCACGGCCTCGCTCGACCCATCTTCCGAAGTTCTAGAATGCAATCCACAATTTGCCGTTGCTCGTACTCTGAGAATACACCCGTGTGTAACTCGAGGCCTTCCAAAATGTTGATTCTTCTACCTCTAATCCTTTCAAAATATTCAAAAGTCTTTCTCAACATTTAGCATTCTTCTAGTTCATATTATGGGATGATCTCAAGTGACGAGGCCCTAGTAACGTATTGCGGGATGTATGGCTCAATCCCGTCACGTTCTCCCCGCATACATTGCTCCTCGGGGATTGTCTATGTCGTGACATTCTCCGGGTTGCTTCACCAACAAGCTTCTTTTTAGATATGGTATCTCTCGCCTCGCGTCAAGGCACCGATTCTATCTCTGCCCTTCTTGTCACTTCTCCGATCTATTCCGATTCTCTCGGCGTCACTTTCTTCTTCTTCTCGGTTCATGTCGAATCGATATCTTAAATGTGTGTGTCCGCGGGCGTGTTGTTTCCCTTGTGTCGATCTGGCCGCAAGTTTAGTCAACATCTTGCGGATACGGATTCTTATTTCTTCTTCGGCAGCAAGGAGCGTAGTTCTCTCACTTCGGGTCTCTCGCGGCGCGGTGCCGACGAGCCTCGCCCTCTCGCCGTAGCAACGACCGACTCGATTTTCTTCGCTTCTTCAATCTTTGTCTTTCTTTTATTGTTGTCGGATTGGTGAAGCCACACCTGCGCACCGTCATCGTCCGGCTGCGGAAGCTCTTCTCGGGTCCACTCGGGACCCGCCCATTTTCTTCATACTCGTAGGCCGGCCGGTGTGAAGTCGAATCACCCCTATCACCGGCCCATCCTTCTTCACCCTCTTTTCATCGAGTATGAGACTCACGCCATTTTTAAAGTTTAGGATCAACCGCCCGTTCGATACGCGAAGAAAACAAGGAAAGGATCGGTGGGCCGTACTAAGAACAAGAACATTAAGAAAGTATTTATCATTGAAGATTCTTATTCACTTATTCCAATTTTAATTTTAAGGAAAAATAGAAAAGATAAAGAAAGATCAAAGAAAAGATTTGATTTGAAAGGAAGGGTAAAACTTTATTATTATGATTTTCACATATATTATTTTTAGTACATTTTTTTTTTATTTTATCCATTTTTATGTTTTTTGGGTTCGGAACCAAATGTAAAGTGATCGCTTTACTCCGTGTTTCTAGGGATAAGACTCAATTTAGAGGCCACCCTTAGAAACATCAGCAGTGAATACGTCAAATACCGCTCCCATTGATTGGAAGCATTTGTCGTTCTCCTTGGTAATTCACAAGTTGGTAGGAGCCTCCCCGAGTAGATCGTCGACCACAAACGGCCCTTCCCAAGTCGGTTCAAATTTGCCTCCTATCTTGCGATGTGCAAGACTAGGTCTTCTCGAGAACAAGAACTAAGTCACCAACTTTCAAAGTTCTCATGACCAGCTTTTATCATGGGCCAGATCATCTTAAATATAATAGCCTAAATTTGCCGCGCCGCAAGTCTCCTCCCTTCCAAGCTTTCCAGCTTCTTCCGCCGCAATCCGGCATTTTCTTCTCGTAGTAATTTTATTTGCAACCGCAATCCCGAGTGATGGAAGTCGACCTCCAAAGGAAAAACGGCCTCGGACCCGTACACTAAAGCGTAAGACGTAGACCGAGTAGGAGTCCCGAAAGTCGTCCCGTAGCCCATAAGGCTTCTAACAACTTCGCCGTGCCAATTCTCTTATTGTCATCCAAACTTTTCTTTTTTTAAATTTGAACGAGAGTTTTATTAAGCTCGGCCAAGCCGTTTGTTTCGGGGTAGTAGATTGTTGAGTATCGCCAATCGATTCCATGTCTTCCTCGACAAAAATTGTTGATCTTCGTACTTCCGAATGCGGACCCATTGTTCGAAATGATTCTCGCGCGGTACTCCGAAACGAGACGACTCGATTTTGAAAAATCGAGCACATGGTGTGCCTCATTTCCGAGTGGAACCGCTTCCTCGCCCATTTAGAAAAATATTTTGTAGCTGCAAGGAAGAAGCGATGTCCTCTTGAAGAAGGTGGTTCTATCGGACCCACTATATTCGTGCCCCCCAACACTCAAATGGCCACGACGCAATTGTCGGATGTAGCACATTTGGAGGTTGGTGTGTAACCACTCAAAGGCACTTCGGCACCGGTGACAACTTTGGCACCTCGCTACCTGGTCATCATCGAGGGCCAAAGAATACCTCTAGTCTTTTAATTTTCATTTTCTTCATTTTCGGACCCGACCGATGAGCGCTACAAAGTCCCGAATGCACTTTTGACAATTTCACGAGCCTCGTACCCGTTCGTAGCATCTTTTTACCACATTCGATCAAAAGACCTTCCGTATAATGTACGTTTATTAATGCGTAAGACAGAGCTCTTTCGATCGTTTTTTCAATGATCTATCGTCCGGTAATTTCCCCGTTTGCAGTAGTCTATTAGCGGCCGACTCCAATCCTCTATGTTTTCCGTCACCGCTGCAATCGATTCCTCTCGTTTTTCATTTCGTATCATATCCATGTCGAGCCGCATAGGACCTGTCGTCCTCGAACTAACACTTCAACCGACTCATCTTGTAAGTAGGCAAATTCTTTTACAAGGCGAGCTAGCGCATTCGCGAGAGCATTTTTCTCCGGGATCTTGTAGATTGTTACGTTCGGAATTGTTGTACCAGCTTGGCATGGCATATCGAAAGTATTGCTCGAGTCTTGGCTTTAAAATTCCGTATTGTCCTATTTAATTCGTTGAATGATCAACCGAGAATCTCCGTAGATATATATATTTGTTACTCCCATTTGAATGGTTAGTTATAGTCCCGTTATGAGGGCTTCGTATTCGCCGTTGTTTGTGCATGGCTCGTTAAGTGGTAGGAGACAGCCCAACATCCCCCGCTCCGTGTTAGTAAAGATTAGTCCGATTCCCGCTCTACCGGGCACTATCGTTTGCAATTCATCGGCCTTTCCGTGCCGAGGACGCTCCATCAAAGCATAGTTCTAACGCTTGATCATTAGTGTCTTCAGGCCTTCCGTCATCCGCTCGTCCGGTAAATCGTCCTCGAGAGGCAACTGCAGAAGGGTGCGCCGCAAGGAAGTCGCGCACGAAGAGGAACAAAAGTTATTTCGAATTGCAATAATATCATCGACCACTCCGGCAAGTCCGCGTAAAAGTGTTGGACGGGTCATCAAATATTGCAACGGTTTAACTTTCGAGATGAGGCCGACCTTATGAGAGAGCATGTACGCCCGAGTTTCGTGCGGCGAAGATCGTGCTAAACATTGCTTCTCAATTGGAGGATACTTTACTTCCATCGGAATCAAACGACGGCTTAAGTAGTAGATAGCATTTTTCTTTTTCCCCATCATTAACTTGGGATACAGGATCCATGAGTCAAGCCTAGAGCCGTGGTATAAAGTATCAACGGTCTACCCGAGACCGGGGCTGCTAAGACAAGAGGTGTCATTAAGTATTTTTTAATGTCTCAAGGCCCGTTGGCATTTTTTCTTCCCAAACAAATTTCCGCGGCCCTTTTAACTAATGCCGAGAAGGTCTGACACCTACCTGACAAGTTCAAAATAAAGCATCGAAGATATGCCAGCTTCCCATGAAAGGATCATAGCTGTTTTAAGGTTTTGGGAGGCGGCATCTCTAAGATAGCTTTAATCTTTTCCGGATCGATTTCAATCCCACGATGTCGGACAGTCAAATCCTAAGAATTTCGGAGGTAAAGCCGAAGGCACATTTTAAGGGATTCATCTTAAGGTTGTATTGCCTTAGTCGCTCGAAGACAATTCTCAAATCATACAGTGGTCTTCCTTCGCTTGCTTTTGATGACCACATCGTCCACGTAGCACTCGACTTGGTTGTGAATGTGATCATCAAAAATCTTTGTCATTGCTCTTTCGGTATGTTTCTCCCCCGTTCTTTAGTCCGAATGGCATTACCGTGTAGCAATACACTCGATTGATGTTCAATGCCGTGAGCTTTTCGTCTTCGGTGTCATCTTTATCTCAAGTTGTATCCTGAAGATCCATCCATGAAAGAGAATATTTCATGTGTCGAAGCGATGTCGATCATTAACTCGGAATTGGTAGTGGAAATTCATCCTTCGGACATGCTTTGTTCAAGTCTCCTCAAATCCACGCAAATTCTGATTTGACCTTTCTTCCCGATCGGTACCACATTGGCTAGCCAAGTAGGGCATTGTTCCTCACGGACAAATTTAGCGGTTGTCTTTGCTAAGTCACCGGCCTTCATCAACAAAGGTTATTGATCCAAGGGCTCTTTCTCCTTTCTCGGTTGAATCCTCTTAGTAACATCTGTCCTGCTTCAAGCTCGCGAGCATCAATTTCCAAGCAGCGTCCGAAGGTTCATTATAAGCCGATCGACTCTCCCCGGATCCACCAATACTCCTGAGAGCGTAAACTTTCCGATCAGGATCGAAATGTACACCCGTCGGCCAGGATCGGCCGGTCTCAAGTAGTATCACCAACCGCGAAGGTAACACCGTTCCTTTAAAGAGGAAACCCCGCCATGAATCTCCAGCCTATCCGAGCTAAACAAATATCCGGATCAAGTGGGTGCTCTGATCGAGCTTCCCTCATCTCTTTGATAAGATGAGAGCATCGCATGCTCGCCTGGGCTAGTAGTTTCCTAAGATGGCTAGCACTTTATAGTCCACTTTGTTACCATATGTCTGGCTTTCTTCCCGAATGCGCAATTCTTCTCGTTGGGGTTGATTCTTCCTTAACAACCACCCGCTTTCCTTTGTCTTTTGGACCCATTCTCGTGAGGTAGAACCTTTCCGCTCCTTAAGTTGACTTCGTGATTTCTTCTAAATCTAGTACTCCCCAGCGACAGTGTCTCCTTTCAAAATGACAGACAAGCCGGAGTCGCTTCAAAAATCCGAAAGTCAACTCTATGGTGATCGAGTTCCTCCGAATTCACAAATAGATTCATTGCTTGTTGAACTTTTGTAGCCTCTGATGAATGTCTTCTTTGTCATCGTGATTGTCGAGGCTCGTGTATGATTCGAGAATCGTTATTTCAGACGGAATCGAGATCCGGATTAGATTGGTTGTCGTTAGTTACGTAATTGTTAGAAACAAATAAAACGTGTTTTCAACGCCATAACTCTTATCATTATAAGATCCCCACGAGTGAGCAAATAATCATACGTAGTCATAGGTTCGAGAAATTTTTCCGAATCGAAACAACCATCCGAGGATGCTGCAGCTCTCAGTTCAGCCCTTTAGAGCCTCTGGCCCCTTCTTCTTCTACGATCTCCTTCTTTTCTATGATCTTTTCTTCCCGGGGCGGTTCTTCAATTGCAAGCGATAGCGCCGTTCGACAGTTTCAAACTCGAGTTGAAGCATGCACCGAAGCGGTTCGGAGCGATCCAAAAATTTCTTCGATGACTTGGCCCAAGCGTGCTCCATCCATCATCGGTCGTGTAGGGGTCTATCTGAACAATGGGATCCGTTGAAATAATACTGATGTAACCTCCTTTCGGGGTTCTTTCATGTATTCCTTTGGGATCGTTGTTCTCTGAGGTTGTTATCACGCCAACTCTTAAAGGTAATGCAACTTTCATCTTATGTCCAAAGCATCCTGCGGGTAAGGCGTAGTTGGGATGGTCTTTCTTGCTTGACTTCTTCCTGGCTTGCCCCGGCAATCAAACTCGCGGAACATCTTTGGCACCGCATCATTCTAGAATGGATATTCTTTATTTATAAGCTCCTTTAACGTGCGCCGCGGGCGAGCGTTCATATTGCTTCGAGTCAGCCGATAACCGGCCGAGGTTGTTGGTGGGCTTCGCCGAGGCTGTTGATAGCTGGCCGCAGCTGCTCCGGCTATATTTGCATTGGTCGTTTGCCTCATCAACTCCAGCCGACGATCCTGCATTTCTTTTCAAATGTCTTCGTCAGCTTCGTTCGTCTGTTTTGTCGATGAAACTTAGTTTCTTCGCTTCTCGCAAGCTTCCGGCCTTGCTTAACAACTTCTCAAAAGTCTTAATTGTAAATCCCTTAAGGAGAAGTGCTATCAGGCCGTGAATGCTTTTAAGCAAGATATTCATCGCATGTCGCTCTTTTAGGCCGTGGCTCACACTTCATGCTTAGATTTCTCCATCAAAGTATGTAGTCCACTAAAGTTTTGTTCGGTTTCGCCTTCTCCACCACTAAGTCACCGATGGTAATATGGTGCTGAGCCACGCAAACCGTTTCACGAAAAGGTTTTCTAATTTAAAATGTCTTTACCGAACCGTTCGCTAACTCGTGTACCCGCCGAAGGCGATCCCTCACAAAGCCGCCGACGAATTGTTGGAAGAGTAAGGCGTCACTCCCACCGTTGCAACAACTAGCACGAAATGTGCAACATGCTGTCGAGGGTTTCTAGTACTTCATCGAAAGTCTTGAACAGAGGTGTGTACGAAGCCTTTTGGTATTGTACCGCATCAAATTCTTCGAGGTATGGTCTACCCGTCCGAATAGGATGTTCCGCCTGGGATCGTGCTAAGGCTTCTCGCACTGCCGTTCCACCATGTTCTTGATGTCCTTCTCCGGAATCATATTCCGGGTAGAATCTTTCTTCGCTCGATCATCTCCATTAACGGATGTAATCTCTTTTCCTCCGTCCGTAATATGAATAACTTCCTCGAGGCGCTCTCGGGGGGTTGAGCCCGACTTTGAAGAGGGCTAGAAATGTGCCCATCTCTTCCATCCTTTTTGTCATTCGAGAGATTGTATCATCTTTTTTCTCGAATTTGTGCTCTTAATGCTTCTGATTCATCTCTCTCCGCGCCTGTCGGGGCACCTTGCGAAGCTGACGATGCTCGTGTTTCAACCATGTTGATCTCCACATATTCGGCATCCATGAACTCCGACGAGTCAACTTCATCTCCAAACTTTCTTCTCTTCTTGTACCGTTGAATGTCGGTTCTTAGCTTTTCCATAGCTGCCTTCCACCATTTTTCGTGCGGTTTCGCGCTTATCATGCGATGGTTGTTGGGTTTTGGGGAGTCCCCTTATTGCGCGGGTTTCTTCTGACGCGAGTCTTCTCGACGAGACTTTCCTTTTCCGGTCGCTGCTTCGGTCTTAATTCGTCGCAGGACGCCATACCATCCTTCTAGTAGCAAAAGGCTCCAGGACCGCATGGTCCGTCTACCGAATGCCGGAAGGTGGTATCCTCCCGATCCGTAACCCGAAACAACAACAAAGCGAGTAGCCTTCATCTTCTTATTCGTTTTTCTCGTGGCGATAACGGGTTCTACCGGCCCAAGACAAGATTTCTTCCCCGGCACCCACCCTATTCTTCTTAAAATTTCTCGATACCAGACATTTCTCTTTCTTTGCTAACTTCTCTATCACGTCCGTAGTCAGCAACATGGCTCCTAGCCTTTTCTTTCTTGGCCGTAACTATAGTATGCGGTCGAGGTAATGTAGAAGCAACTCATGACATTTTCCTGCCGCCCTCGCGCAAAGGGATGGAATCTACTTCCTTCCAAAAGCGGTGTATACTCAGCAATGGTATGTACTCGTGTAGTGGTGTGTACTCAGGGATTTCTTCTAAGAAAGCGACTTCAAATACTTCCGGCCTTCCCGCAATCTTCCTACCGTTTTCCCTCTTAGTCCGTGTTCCGGGGGTGGGAACCCTCGAGCTGACCCACCTTGAAATGACATCTCGCATTTAAATCTGTACCCTCCACAAAGAAATGCTCATTACAAATTCGAACTTCCTTCCCTTCCCGCTCGCGGAAGCCGGGTAAAAGAGACGACAAGACCGTTGGGGTAGAGATAGCCTCCCATGGACAGAGGCTCCTTCAACACTGGAACCCTTTGCAAGGGGAGGGAACTCTGCCGACTCGAGGTTGAATTTGGTCAAAGGTCTTTCAAGCCGTACTTGGCTCATAAGTTCAAATAGCAATGTCGCTGATCTCATATCTGGGTTCTCGAATCCTTGTCCAAACCGGATGATCCCATTGTCAAAGTGCCTCATCCCCTTGTAAAATGCCGAAGTCCACCATTGGTGAAGGAGAAAATCAGCTTTGGGCAGAGCATCTTCCGTAAGGTAGATTCTTATTGTCGGGCCTAAGTTATGCTTCTTCTCATCAGACGAAAAGAAAGGAATCGAAAAGAGTCCGAACACATTTTTGTTCATGTATTTATAAAAGGAGTTATTTGTTAAAAGAGTCATTCATTAGAGGGTTTGTTTATTAGGGAACGGAATGTTCAAAGGTGTAGAGAAGGTAAGGAATCCGATCTTAAATTGAAAGGAAGAGAAAGTCTTATGCAGACTTCCGACTCGAAGGTCCGCTCCTACACTAACACCTATTGGGGGTCCACCCCACCTCGAAAAGAGGTAAAAGGATCTCGGAACCTCTCCGTTTAGGGGTACCCAACCGTGGCTCCTTTGGGTCCGAGAGGAGTTGGCTATACTCGTTCAAGACGAAGAGAACGGCATTCCTACCGTAAGAATGGTGGCTTGGTCCACTAGTGGCAATGCTCACTACCGATTTATGAAAGCAAACCATCTGATCAAAATGGAGAGAGGAACTATTCCCTGTGCTGGAGTCGCCAGAAGTTATCGGCAAATTTTTATATTTTAAATTTAATTTACATGTATGTTTAAAAGATAAAATTTGATTTTGAAAGTAATTTTAAGTTTAAAGGTTTTAAGATATGAAATCAAACCGATCTCACATCCCAAATAAGCCATATAAACGAGCACCGCACCACAAACCGGTGTATCTATCCCGAAGAATAGACACACTGCTTGACGATGGGGCTCGATTAAATAAACTAGGAGATTTGTGACATCCGTTTGGTTTGCGAACCAATTTTATAAGTCGAGTTGAAATTCCCCCTCGCTTAATATAAATGAATTAAGCGTGGTTTATATTACTCCGGGTTCTTAAAGTTCCCTATAAGGGCAAGCCCCCTCATATAGTTAATTACATCTTAAATGACGGGAATCATTTAAGAAAACTCTCGATAATGATCGCTGGTTTTGCTCTCAAGAATTTCAAAGTTTAAGGTTTTCAAAGGATTTGATTTTGGAAATTCAAAAGGGAACTACTCAAAATTTGGAACAATTTATTTTAGAGTCCAAAGGAAGAGAAGTAGGAGAAGCCGAGGATCCAAGAGGAATTCGGCAACTTCCCAAACTATCATATTGTTCGCTTAGATTTCGAGGATTCATTTAATGTTTCATCTTGCCTCGTTTTAATTAATCGTGACTTATATTCGTATGACACAATCATACAAACAGCCCTCGAAGATGCGAGAGTTTTATGTCGTACCGAACGACTACCCTGAAACTCTAAGACCGGTTAGGGCTTAATTTACATAACATGATTATGACTCAACGAAAAGTCAAGATTTATGTTGCACTGGGGGCAAACCACCGAAGTCCTACGGCTCGGTTATTTAATCTCCTAAGAAAGTTTTGTCAAGTAGATCCAGCTTTGCTGATGACGATGGCCGTGTTGCCCACCATGCTCCGAGCTCCTTGTTGTTGCGCAGGTTTAGTTTTAGAAGTCATAAATCCAAAGAGATGAGAGGAGTGTTTTGGTTTAGATAGAATCTTAAAATCCATGTGTTTTTAATATTTTAATTAAAACAAATCTTAAAGTTGTTTAAAGAAAACCGATTAAGATCCCACTGTTCCGTCATCCCGGCGCCGTTATTTTCATCGAATTCACTTAGTCCAGATGAATTTGCTAAACTCAACCGAATGAATTCCACACTTTCATTTAGACCGTGGGAAATCTCGTTAACAACACGTGGGTTACATCATCCGAGGTATTCCCGATCATTCAACAAGACGTTTAATTTAATGCAATTGTAGTTTTGTGTTCGTTTGTGATTAAATTCTAGTTGTTTTATATTTTGAAATGTCAGGCTCGTTCAGTTACGTATTCTGTCCTTATGACCAGAGAACCCTAGGAAAAATAGATTTTGGCTTAGTTCATTCAAAACAACCCTAATTGGCTTAAACACCCAAAATAGGTCTTTAATTAATTAGAGTTAACGAGGCATCAAATTGACTTGAAATCAATTCTCCACTGACCTTTAGGATCAGAGGAATCCACCATAAAAATTTGAGGTCGATTGGACTTGGTTAGCCCTACTAATTGGGTTGATTAAGTCACTTAGCCATTTTAAACTTTAAAAATTCATAACTTTTAAAATACTTTTCAAAAATTCACCAAATTGGTTTTAGAGCCTCTCTGATATCAGGGGAACCTAAGAAAATTAAAATTTCAATTTTCTAAAAAAGTTGATTTTTAATAATATTTTAATATTTTTAATAATTAAAAAATAATAAAAATCACAAAAATAATAAAATTCACCAAAATGTCACATTTTGAATTTTAATCACTTAGGAACAAATCCCACATTTTTCTTAGGTCTATTTAGTGAGATATTGAATTTTAAAGCCCTAGGGTAATTTTAAAATTAAAAAAAAATGTATTTTCTAGCATTTTCACTAAAATAATTATAATAAATCATAGAAAAATCAGAAAATTGCAAAATTTGCTTCTCTGGTTTCCTTGATATCAGAGAGATTTTTGAAAAATATAAAACCCATTTTTCAACATTTATTTTATTTTTAAATTAATTAACACTCCAAAACTCAAAATAATTATAATAAAAATAATATAATTCAAAAAATCACCAAAATTGGTCCAAGTGCTTCTCTGGTCATTAGGAATGTCCTCTAATTTTCTTAAGGACAGAAACTTTCCCTTGGTCATGTTATTAAATTTTCCTTGGAAATCTCTATTTTCCACCAAAAATAATTATATAAATAAATTAAATACAGAAAAATCACATTTTCTCCTCTCATGTCTTTATTGATATATGAGTGAAGTCACATAAAAATTTCAAGTTCATTTAAGCCCAATTTAGTGAGTTATGAAATTATTAAGCTTGAAGGAGCAAAATGGTAATTAAAATTTTAACCCTTAATTAAAACTTTAGGTTTAATAAAATTAACAAGTAAAATATTTGATCTTAATCTGATTTGGATGATTGAAATTTAAATAATTAAAGGGTAGAAACTCATTAAACAATTTTTAAAATGATTAAACTTTAATTAAATAATAGATTAAATTTGGAAGAATAATAAAATTGGAATTATTAAAATAAGGGATATTTATTAGGAAGAGATTTATTCTTTAATTTAAAAAATCCCTAAACTAATTATATCATTAACACTTAACTCTTAATTAAAATAATAACTCAAATTTAAAATATTAAAAAACTTAATTAAATCATTAAACTCTTTTAAAATTTCGATTAAAATTATAAATTAAATTAAATTAAAAATTAAATTAAATAAAATTAAATTAAATTAAACTAAATTAAAATTAAATTAAATTAAATTAAATTAAATTAAATTAAATAATTAAATTAAATTAAATTAAACTAATTAAATTAAATTAAATTAAATTAAATAATTAAATTAAATTAAATCAAATCAAATTAATTAAACATCGAAATCAAATTAAATTAAATTAAATTAAATTAAAACTCAATTAAATTAAATTGAATTAAATATAACATCACCTAAGACATAAAAGAAATTAAATATAAAGCAACTTGAACACTATTCCAAATTTAAACCCTTTAACTTAAATCGAATCATTTGAATACTTAATTTACCCTTGAAAGCTTTGATTATTATAACTCCTAAATGAAACATTAAATGAAGTGCTACTTCACTCATAAGATATTCGAATGTCTTAATTCATCTGAGCGAGTTAACAAAACTTGAAAACCTCGGACGATTGATTCATTTATATAATTAAATTCATTTGGACTTAAAACAATCCTAGAAATATTGAAAAGATGTTTAAGATTCTTCTTAAGCACTTCCTCAATATGATAGGATATTTATAAGAACAATTGGATTTAATTGTTCTTTGATGAAGAAAATCGTCCTCAAACAAAACACAAAGAACCTAGACGTCATAGGAGATGACTAGGTATAGGATTAGGAATTTGGTAGAAAACCATAACCTTTCCCTTAGCTTTACTAGGAACTTGCTTAAATATTCTAATTGTGTTTTAAGTGCAGCTTGGGATGACGGGAAGACCCTCCGGGTACGCTTTTATTTTATTGCAATTTACTTTATTGCAATTTACTTTCTGCGATTTACTTTATTGCGAGATGCACTTTACTTTTCTTGCATGATAAAACAATCATTGCATGAAAACCCACACCTTTAGGATAGTCCCTAAAGCTGAAACCAAAACTAAGTTAAAAGTCATTGCAAGATAAAATTCACCGCCACAACATTTCAAAATATAAAACAACTCGAAATTTAATCACGAAACGGAACACAAAACTACGATTGCGACTAAATTAAAACGTCACTGTTGGATGATCGGGAATACCTCGGATGATGTAACCTACGTGTTGCTAACGGGATTTCCCACGGTCTAAATGAAAGTGTGGAACTCATTCGGTTGAGTTTAGCAAATTCATACTGGACTAAGTGAATCCGATAAAAATAATGATGCGGAAGGATGGAACAGTGGGATCTTAGCAGGTGTCGTTATAATCAACTTTAAGATTTGTTTTAATCGAAATACAAAAACACTTGGAAATTAAGATCTTCTCTAAACCAAAACACTTTTCTCATCCCCGATTTATGATTTCTAAAACTAAACCTCTGCAACAACAAGGAGCTTGGAGCATGGTGGGCGACACGGCCATCGTCGTCGGCAAAACTTGAACCTACTTGACAAAACCTTCTTAGAATTAAACAACAAAGCCATAGGACTTCGAGGTAGCTTGCCTAGTGCAACATAAATCCTCGACTCTTCGTTAGGCATTTGCATTGCAAATTAAGCCCTAGCAGATCTTAGGATTCAAGGTAGTCGTCAGATACGACAATAAACCCTCACATCTTCTAGAGTTTATTTGTTTGATTTTATCATACAAATATAAGCCCTAATTAATTAAAATTGGCGAGATTGAAATACTAAATAAACATTAGGACTTTCCTAAATTCAAGCCAAACAATAGGATAGTCGGGAAATTACCGAAGTTCACTTCGAATCGGTGATTTCTCCTACCTTTCTTCCTTTGGATTCACAAAACAAAATGTTCCAAATTTGATCCATTCCCTATTGAAATTCCAAAATTCAATCTTTGAAAACCTTAAACTTTGAAATTCTTGAGAGCGGAATTATTGGTTATTATCGAGAGTTTTCTTAGGTGATTCTCGTCACTTAAGATGTAATTAACTATAGGGGCTTGCCCTTATAGGGAATTTTAAAGAACCCGAGTAATATAAACCACTGTTTAATACTTTCATATTAAGCGAGGGAATTTGTCGGCTTATAAAATTGGTTCGCGGATCAAACGGATGTCACAAAACTTCTAGTTTATTTGATCGAGCCCCACCGTCGAGCGGTGTGTACATCCTTAGGGATAGATACACGGTTTGTGGTGCGGTGCTACGTTTATATAAGCTATTTGGAATGTGAGATCGGTTTAATCTCATATTTAAAATTATTTTCAAAATCGAAATACTACTTTCTAAATTATATATATATATTTAAATTAAATTTAAAATTTAAATTCGCCGACGACTTACGTTAGGCGACCCCTTTTCAAAATATCACACAACCTAAAAATAGTGTCGACACGTCCTTTGGACCCATTCTCGGAGGTAGAACTCTTCCACTTCTTAAGTTGACTTCGTAATTTCTTCGAATCTAGTGTTGAGCTTGCTTGGTGTTTCTTCCGAATCGGAATAACGGGTTCTTCCGGATTAGCTTCGAGTACGAAGGCTCTAACTCTATGTATATTGGAGCTCCTCGAAACTCGCGAGATAGATTCGTTGCTTGTTGAACTCTCGTAGCCTCCTTGATGGATATCTTCTTCGTCATTTTGATCGTCGAGATTGTGTATGATTTGAGAATTATCATTGGTATCGAAATCGATGTCCGGATTGTCGCTAGTTACGTAATTGTTAGAAACAGTCAAAACGTAGCCAACGTCATCACCCTTATCATTATATGATCCCACCGAAGTGAGCGGATAATCATACGAGTCGAGAGGTTCGAGGATTTCTCCCCGAATCCGAAACAACTATCCTAGGATAAGCGGCCCCTAGTCCAGCCTTAGGAGCCTCGGTCTTCTCTTCTTCGTCGATTTTCTTCTTCTCATCGATCGTCTCTGTTGAGGTGGTTCTTCTATCGCAAGTGATAGTGCCGACTTGACGGGTTTCGAACTTCGAATTGAAGCTCCTACCGAAGCGGTTTGGATGTTTGTCTAAAATCTTTTTTGAAGACCTCGTCCAAGCGGTAGTCCATCCATCGTCAGTTGCATAGGGATCTATCGGAACAATGAGATCAGTTGAGACAACATTGACGGAACCTCCTTTTTGGGGTTCCTTCATGTACTCCTTTGGGATTGTTATATTCCCTTTCCGAAGGTTGTCGTTGAGCCAACTTTTGAAGGTAATGCAATCTTCTATCTTGTGCCCAAGCATCCAGGTGATAAGGGTAAAAGTTGGGATCACCTTTCTTGTTGACTTCTTCGGTCTCTTAGGCTGCGGCAGTGGAAATGCGGAGTCTTCATCGAATCTACGGAACATTTTTAGCCTTTGCTTCATTCTTGAATGGATATTCCACCTGTTCGAAGCTCCCTTAATGTACGTTGCGGACGAGGCGGTTGTTCATCTTGTGGAGATGAGTCGATACGTGTGTCGGGGTTCTTGGTAATCTCGTTGAGGTTCGTTGTGGTCGTTCGGACGATATTTGTATCGGTTGCTTGCCTTTGTCGACTGCTTGCTAACGATCCGGATTTCTTTTCAAAAGTCTTCACAGGCTTTTGCTTGTATGTCTTGTCGGCGAAACTTAATTGCTTCGCCTCCTCTTGCAAGCTCCCGGCCTTGCTTAACAACTTCTCGATAGTCTTAATAGTGAATCCTTTGAGGAGAAGTGCTATCGGGCCGTGAATGCTTTTAAGTAAGATGCCGATTGCATGTTGTTCTTGTAGTTGTGGTTCACACTTCATGCTTAAGTTCCTCCATCGAAGTATGTAATCCACCAAAGTTTCGTTCGGCTTCGCTTCTCTACCACTAAATCACCTATAGTGATGTGGTGCTTGAGCTCCGACGAATCACTTGATGAAGAGGTTTTCTAGTTCGAGAATGTCTTCATCTGAACCATTTGGTAATTACGCATACCAATCGAAGGCGATCCACGACGAGCTGGCGACGAATTGTCGGAAGAGTAATGCATCGCTCCGCCGGCATTGCAACAAGCGGCACGAAAGTGTGCGACATCTTGTCGGGGGTTCCGGTTCCATCGAAGGTTTTGAACGAGAGGTGGTACGAAGCCTTTTGGAGTACTGGACGGCGTCGAATTCTTCGGGTAAGGTCTGCCCATCCGAATGGATGTCCCGCTCTTTGATTGTGCTAAGGCTTCTCGCACTTGCTTGTTCCACAAGCTCTTGATATCTTTTTACGGAATCATGCTTTGTGTTGTATCTTTCTTTAGCTAATCATCCCCGTTGACGGATGTAATCTCCTTTCCTCCGTCCACGATGTGAATGACCTACGGGGCGTCTCTCTTTGGGGTTGCACTTGACTGCGGAGAGTGGCTAGGGCTACGACCATCTCTTCCATTCTTTTCGCCATTTGGGCGATCGTATCGTCTTTCTCTTGAAGCCGTCTTCTCATCACTTCCGGCTCCTCTCTTTACGCGAGCTGCGGGAGCACCTTGTGAAGTCGACGAAGCTCGCGTTTCGACCATGTTGATTTCCGCATACTCATCGTCCGTAGAATTCGATGAATCGATCTCATCTCCAAATTTCTCTTCTCTTTCTTTTGCTAGTCATCGAATATCGGTCCTCGACTTTTCTATAGCGTCTTCTAGCGGTCCTTTACGTGCATCCTCGCGGTTGTCGTGTGATAGGCTGTCGGGTTCCCTTCTCACGAGTCCCCTTTCTTGCGGTAGCACTTTCTTCGAATTCGAGTCTCTCGACGAGACTTTCCTTCTCGAGTTGTTGTTTCAATCTTAGCTGTCCCGGTAGTGGGACGCCATACCATCCTTCTAGCGGCGGAAGGTCTAGGACCGGATGGTGCCGTCGGCCAAATGCTTGGAAGGCGGTATCCTCCCTAATCTGTAACCTGAAACGACGACGGGCGGACTAGCCTTCATCCTTTTATTTGGCTTTTACGTAACGATGACGAAGTTCTACCCGTGGCCCAAGACGGGATTTGACTGGCACCCGCCCTATCCTCCTTAGAATCTCCGATACGGGGCATTTCTCTTTCTTTGCTAGCTTCTCGATCACAGTCTGTAGTCGGGCAAATGGTGTAATCCTAGCCCTTTTCTTTCTGCTGTCGTCGTAGTATGCTGGTCGAGGTAATGTAGAAACAATCCTGCGGACATTTTCCTCGTCAGCTGCGGCGGAAAGGGGATGGAATCTACTTCCTTCCAAAAAGGGTGTATCTTCAGGCAATGGTATGTATTCAGGTAGTGGTGTGTACTCGGGGATTTACGGGATTTCCTCCGGAAAGCGACTTCGGCGGCTACGGCCTTCCGACAATCTTCCTACTTCGTTCCTTCTTTGGGTCCGTGTTAGTGATGGAATTCTTGAGCTGGACCCGATTTCGAAAACGAGAGGGTCTCACGGGAAAGTCCGTACCCTCCGCGGTAGCGGAGTTCACCATAGTTCCGGATTTCCTTCCCCTTTAATCCGGCGAAGCCGGGGTAGGTGCGGAGACGACTAGACCGGTGGGGGTAGCAAGAACGGTCCTCTGCGGACGGCGAGTACTCCTCTCGATCGGGATCTTTTGCGGGGGAGGAAACTCTTGAGTTGACCTGAGGTTGAACTCGAGCGACGACTTCTCAGCTTCGGATACTTTGTTCGTCGGCGTGAAAAGGAAACGTCGGTGATCTTGACATTTGTGTTCTCGAATCCTTGTTCGAACCGGATGATCCCATTGTCGGGCGGCTCATCCTTGTAAACGGCGAAGTCGAGTCCATTGGTGAAGTAGAAAATCAGCTTTGGGGCTTCCATTTCTACAGGGTAGATCCTAATTGTCAGTCCCAAGTTATGCTTCTTCTCATCAGGACGAAAAGAAAGGAATTGGAAAGAGTCCGAACACATTCTTGTTCATGTATTTATAAGAAGGAGTTATTTGTTAAAAGAGTCATTCGTTAGAGGGTTTGTTTATTTAGAACGGAATGTTCGAAAGGTGTAGAGAAGGTAAGGAGTCCGATTCGGACTTGGAAAGGAAGAGAAAGTCTTATGCCAAGACTTCTCGACTCGAAGGATTACTCCTAAACTAACACCTATTGGGGGTCCACCCCACTTCAGAAATGAGGTAAAAGGATCTCGGAACCTCTCTGTTTAGGGGTGTCTAAACAGTGGCTCCTAAATCCGAGAGAATGTTGGCTACACTTGTTCAAGGTAGAAATGAACATAGTGTTCCAACGGAAAGAAGGGTAGCTTGATCCACAAGGGGTATGGATACACTACCGATTTTTGCAAGCAGAATTATTTGATTAAAAATGGAGAGAGGAATCATCCCCAGCGGAGTCGCCAGAAATATGTCGGCATTATTTTTAGGTTGTGTTGTATTTAGAAAAGGGGTCGCCTAACAGAAATTGTCGGCGAATTTTTTTTTAATTTAATTTAAATAAATAATTTGAAAAGTTGTATTTGATTTTGAAAATAATTTTAAATTTGAAAATTTAAGATATGAAATCAAACTGATCTCACATCCCAAATAGTTTATATAAACGAGCACAGCATCACAATCCGTGTATCTACCCCGGAGAATAGACACACTACTTAATGATAGGGCTCGATTAAATAAACTAGAAGATTTGTGACATCCGTTTGGTCTACGAACCAATTTTATAAGCCGACAAATTCCCCTGCTTAATATGAAAGCATTAAACAGGGTTTATATTACACAGGTTCTTTAAAATTCTACTATAAGGGCAAGCCCCTATAGTTAATTACATCTTAAGTGACGGGAATCACCTAAGAAAACTCTCGATAATAATCGGTAATTGTCGCTCTCGAGAATTTTAAAGTTTAAGTTTTCAAAGGATTGAACTTTGGAATTTCGATAGGGAATGGATCAAATTTAGAAGATTTTATTTTGGGATTTCAAAGGAGGAAAGGTAGGAGAAATTACAGATTCGAAGCAAACTTCGGTAATTTCCCGGCTATCCTATTGTTTGGCTTGAATTTAGGAAAGTCCTAATATTTATTTAATGTTTTGATCTTGCCAATTTTAGTTAATTAGGACTTATATTTATATGATAGAATCATACAAATAGCCTCGAAGATGTGAGGGTTTATGTCGTACCGAACGACTACCTCGGAATCCTAAGTCCGGTTAGGGCCTAATTTGCAATGCAAATGCCTAACGAAGAGGTTGAGGATTTATGTTGCACTAGGCAAACTACCTTGAAATCATATGGCTTTGTTGTTTAATTCTAAGAAAGTTTTGCTGATGTAGATTCGAGTTTTGTCGACTACGATGGCCGTCTTGCCCATCATGCTCAAGCTCCTTGTTGTTGCGAGAGGTTTAGTTATAGAAGTCATGAATCGGGAGATGGGAAAAGTGTTTTGGTTTAGAGAAGTCTTAATTTCCAAGTGTTTTTGTGTTTTAATTAAAACAAATCTTAAAGTTGATTATAACGACACGGTTAAGATCCCACGGTTCCATCCATCAGGCATCGTTATTTTTATCGGATTCACTTAGTCCGGATGAATTTGCTAAACTCAGCTGAATGAGTTCCACACTTTCATTTGAGCACGTGGGAAATCCATTTAGCAACACGTAGGTTACATCATCCGAGGTATTCCGATCATCCAACAGGACGTTTTAATTTAGTTGTAATTGTAGTTTTGTGTTACGTTTGTGATTAAATTTTGAGTTGTTTTATATTTTGAAATGTTGTGGCGGTGAATTTTATCTTGTAATGACTTTTAATTTAGTTTTGGTTTCAGTTTTAGGGACTATCCTAAAGGTGTGGGTTTTCATGCAACAGTTGTTTGTCATGCAAGAAAAAGTAAGTGCGATGTAATTAAAGAAATTGCAATAAGGTAAATTGCAATAAAATAAAAGCGTACACTGGAGGGTTTTCCCGTCATCCTAGCTGCACTTAAAACACAATTAGAATATTTAAGCAAGTTCCTAGGTAAAGCTAAGGGAAGGGTTATGGTTTTCTACCAAGTTCCTAATCTTATAGCTAGTCATTTCTTATGACGTCTAGATTCTTGTGTTTTGGTTTGAGGACGATTTTCTTCATCGAAGAATAATTAAGTTCGATTGTTCTTATGAACATCCTATCATATCGAGGAAGTGCTTAAGACAAATCTTAAACATCTTTTCAATATTTCTAGGATTGTTTTAAGTCCAAATGAATTTAATTATACAAATGAATTAATCATCCGGGAATTCAATTTTTGTTGTTATCTTGCTCAGTGAACTGGAAAATTTGAATATCCTATAAGTGGAGTAACATTTCATTTAATATTCTATTTAGGAGTTACGATAATAAAAGTTCTCGAGGGCAAATTGGTGTTCAAATGATTTGTGATTTAGTTTAACTTCAGTTAAACGGTTTAAATTTGGAATAGTGTTCAAGTTGTTTTATATTTAATTTCTTTCATGTCTTAGGTGATGTTATTTTTAATTTAATTTAACTTTAATTTAATTTAATTTAATTTTAATTTTAATTTAATTTAATTTAATTCAATTTAGTTTGATTTGATGTGAAATTAATTTAGTTTAATTTGATTTAATTTCTTTTAATTTAATTTAATTTGATTTAATTTTAATTTAATTTAATTTAATTTAATTTAATTTAATTTAATTTGTTTTAATTTAATTTAATTTAATTATGTTTTAATTTAATTTAATTTAATTTAATTTAACTTAATTTATTTATTTAATTTAATTTAATTTAATTTATTTGTTTGATTTAATTTAATTTAATTTTTTAATTTAATTTTATTTATAATTTTAATTTAATTGAAAATTTAAAAAGAGTTTAATAATTTAACTTTTTAATTTAATTTTAATGATTAAGTCCTTTAACATTTTAAAACTTAAATTTGAATTATCATTTTAATTAAGAATTAAATATTATTGAGATGATTAATTTAGGGATTTTTAAATTAAAGAATAAATCTCTTCCTAATAATATCCCTATTTAAATAATTCCAATTTTATTATTTTTCCAAATTTAATTAACTATTCAATTAATGTTTATTTCAATTATTTTAAATTGTTTAATGGGTTTCTACCTTTTAATTATTTAAATTTCAATCATCCAAATCAGATTAAAATCAAATATTTTACTTGTTAATTTTATTAAACCTAAAGTTTTAATTAAGGGTTAAAAATTTTTAATTACCATTTTGCCCTTCAAGCTTAATAATTCCATAACTCACTAAATTGAGCTCAAATGAATTTGAAATTTTTATGTGACTTCACTCATATGTCAATAAAGACATGAGAGTAAAAAATGTGATTTTTCTGTATTTAATTTATTTATATAATTATTTTTAGTGGAAAATAGGAATTTCCAAGGAAAATTTAATAAAATGACCAAGGGAAAGTTTCTATCCTTAAGAAAATTATGGGACATTCCTAATGACTAGAGGATCACTTGGACCAATTTTGGTGATTTTTTTAATTATATTATTTTTATTATAATTATTTTAAGTTTTGGAGTATTAATTAATTTAAAAATAAAATAATGGTTGAAAAATGAAATTTATATTTTTCAAAAATCTCTCTGATATCAAGGAAATCAGAGAATTAATTTTTATAATTTTCTAATTTTTTCTTTGATTTATTATAATTATTTTAGTGGAAATGCCAAAAATTGTATTTTTTAATTTTTAAATTACCTTAGGGCTTTAAAATTTAATATCTCATTAAATAGACCTAAGAAAAATATGGAGTTTGTTCCTAAGTGATTAAAATTCAAAATGTGACATTTTGGTGATTTTTATTATTTTTATGATTTTTATTATTTTTTAATCATTAAAATATTAAAATAATACAAAAAATCAACTTTTTTAGAAAATTAAAATTTTAATTTTCTTAAATTCCCCTAATATCGGAGAGTCTCCAAAACCAATTTGGTGAATTTTTGAAAGCGTATTTTGAAAGTTATGAATTTTTGAAGTTTAAGATGGTTAAATGGCTTAATCGACCCATTTAGTAGGGCTAACCGAGTCCGATTGATTTCAAATTTTTATGGTGAGTTCCTCCGATCCTAAAGGTTAGTGGAGAATTGATTTCAAGTCAATTTGATGTATGGTTAGCTCTAATTAATTAGGGATCTATTTTGGGTGTTTAAGCCGATTAGGGTTATTTTAAATGAGTTAACTCGAAACCTATTTTTCACAGGGTCCTCACGAGTCATAAGAGACATCACCAAATTTTCCTAGAATTTATTTCACAACATGCTAATTATTGGAATTAAAATACTCGAAAATAGTAACATGAATTTGAAAAATCAATAACTTCTCATAGGGATGGCCTCGACTTTGGAAAATTCAGGGAATGTTCGCAAATTCAGAGGCTTAAAAGCCACATGGTCTCATGCCATGGTGAATTTCCTATATGCATGGAGAATTAAAACAATGCAGAAGGAAATAAATCATTAAAAATAAAATACTTGATGAAATTAAATGATTTCTTTTCCACATTATTCTCCTACGTTCATTTGAGTAAGAGGATATTTTTATTTTATTTTTCTGATTTTTCTACACAAAGTTATGCATTTTTGAAGTTTAGGGAATTAAATAAATCGGAAAATCCCTAATTTTCTATTTATCCGAGTCGGCGCCGCGTCGACCTTAACATCTCCGAAGTGCCGCGTGGCGCGCTCCCATTCAACGCCGCCACTTGAGTCGGCGGCCGGGTCCGCCTTCGCGTATCATCCAGTTGATCCGACCTAATCCGAGCCGTCCGTCCGCGCGTGTATTAAATGGACGGCATCCGTTCATCGTCCCCAAGCATCCTCACCGAGAGCCGTCCACACTAAAACCTACAGAACTCACTCAATACTTAACGGATTTTCGTGTTCTTATGCTTCTATGGATTCGTCTTGAAGAGACGAACACATCTATACGGTGATCATGCATTGAAATTAAAGCATTTGAAATGGAGAATCTCCGGAAGCTCGGGATGAAGAATTAACTCATACCTTTGCTCGGAGAAGTGTGGCTTCGATCGAGGGTTGTGTCACCTTCGATTGGATCCCGACAAGCTCCGGATGAAGTCTCTGAGTGCAGTGAATCGCTCAGAGTATGATTTCGACCACGGCCGATCACAAAGCTTGGATGTTTGGAGCAAGCTGGGTGGCTCGGAGAGGGGGCTTTGTTTGGTGGACTTCTCCTCTTGGTCCGGTGAAGGTGTAGGACCGGTCGATTTGAGGATTGGCTCGCTTGTGGAGAAGTGTCCTGGTTTTGGGTGGAATTTTGGTGAGAAATTGAGTTATGTTGGTGAGGATTAGGGCGAATTGGCACCGAGGGATCAATTGCTCTAAGTATGGAGAGTGATCCGGAGCAATTTTGGCGAGTTTCCTTAAGGTTTGTTTCGGCACCTCTCATGGCCGAGAGGGGGTGGTGTTTAAATAGGAGAGGGTGGAGGGCCTCCCGGGGAGAGTTAGGGCTTGGGATCGAGCTGGTCTTGGCGAGAGAGAACAGCTTACGATGGCCGTGGGCATGGGGCGGCTCGACGGTGAGAATTCCAGAGTTTGGGCTCACATGCTGAGCTCTCGGCCATGGTGGTTTCCGGCGGCCGTGGTGGGCTGGCCGGCCGAGGTCGGGTCACCGTTGTCATCGGGGAGGTCGGGGTCGGGGCTTAGTGTGAGTCGATTGGCCATGCCATGTGTAAAGAGCTTGGATTGAAATGGAATGGGGGAGAGGCCATTTTGGCTTGGTTTGGGTCAACCCGTCATTTTGGGCTTGGTTCACCCTTGAGGTGGCTTTGGGTGTTGTGGGGAGTCGAAAGGATCAGGTGGCTTGGCATGGAGAAGTCCTTATCCAAATATATTTGGATTAAATTTGGGTTAAGGTGAAACATGCATAAGGTTAATGACTTTTAGGAGGTGCTTAAAGGACCTCCTTCTTTTGCCATTTAAGGAGAGTTGACAACTTAGAGATCCTCGTGGCTTGCCAATGGCTTGCATGTGGCTTCATGGCTCCATGTGGCTTGGGAAAAGATTGGGTCAATTTCATAAAAAGGGATTTTGTGGATTTGGCATTTTAATGGAAATTGTTATGGGGCTTGATTTGGAATTGTTTAATTGGTGATTTTGAAACTTAGGGGTGATTTTGATTAAATGGATGATGAGGGGAAGTGTCATGTGGGCTTTGGATGAATTTGGGCTTTTGAATTTGAAGGAAGTGGGCTTTTAGGAAGGTTTAAGGGAAGTGGGCTTTTTGAATTTTAAAATGGGTTTTAGGATGAAATTTTGGTAAAGGCTTGGGCCAAATAATTGTTGGGTTTAGCTCATAGATGTGTCATGAGTGACTTGGAGCAAATTGGGAGTGATTTGGGTTTGAATTGGGTTGAATTTGGGCTTCTTTGGTGAATGGGCCAATATAGGTCAAATTGGGCTAACTTGGGCCAATTTTTGGCTAGGGTTGAAATTGATGTAAAATTAATGTTGGGAAATGTTTATGGGAGTGTTTCAAAGAGGTTTTGACTTTGGTTGGGCTTTGATTTTGGGGTTTGGGCTTATTTGGGTTAGGTTTGGGTTTAGGTCAAAATTGGGCCTTTTAGCTTTGGGTTGAGTTTGAGTGGGGTTTGGGTCTAAATGTTGGGAAAATCATGTTAGTGTTTTGTTTGTGGGAATGTTAAGGAAGATTTAGAAAAGATTTGGGGTTAATTGGAGTTGAATTGGGTGAGTTTGGGTTAGGTTTGGGTCGTGGGTCCAAATTTGGGTAAGGCCAAAAGTGAAATTGGATCCAAATGTCAATCAAATTGGACTTGTATTTGGTCTAGATTGGTGTTGGGAATTTTGAATTGAAGTTTAGAATTGAATTGGACCAAAATTTGGGTCAATTGGGTAGGTTTGGTTTGACATTGGGTTCACTTTGGGTTAAAATGGAGTCGAATGGGGATTTTGACAAACGTAGGGTAAATTGATAAAATTGGCCCATAGTGTAGTTGAACAAAATGAAATTGGGAATATTTGGGATTTTCTGGAATTTTCTGGGAATTTTCTGAATTTTTGGATTTTTGTGTCGAGAGGGGTATTTTGGGTATTTGGAGGGTATTGGGAGGTATTTTGGAATTCTTGGTATTTTTGGGTATGGATGGTCAATTTGAGTGGAGAGAAATGTTTAGGAATGATTTTGGAGAATTTTGGGTGATTTGGAAATTTTTGAGAAATTTGGGTAGTTTCGAGGTTTTGTGTAAATTTAGCGGGTGTATGGTCCGGGGTCAAAAATTGAAAGTTTGGAAAATTGAAAGTTTGGAAAATTGAAAGTTTGGAAAATTGAAAATTTGGAAAATTGAAAATTTGGAAAATTGAAAATTTGGAAAATTGAAAATTTGGAAAATTGAAAATTTGGAAAATTGAAGATTGGGTGAATGTAAGTGGAATGAAATCATTTTGGTTGAGCCATGAAGCCATATCAAGCCCACATGAGCCATGAAGGGACTCATTTGAGGCATCCAATATGTTGTTCCTAACCCTCTTAGCCAGGGCTTATGGGTTAAGGACCATCCATGTGAATCACTACATGAGTCGGGAGGTCGAGTTGGGTATGGGTGTGGTTTTAGGAGGTGTGTGAAAGTGTAGTGTATAAGTGTAGTGTGTGTGTAAGTCGGCCATTCACCGGACCAGGCCACCCGGGGGTAGTCCTAAGGCGAAAGAGTCCTATAGGAACTCATCCTTTAAACTTCCACATTTGATTTCGACCCTCTAGGTGATTAGGGGTCTACGGTCGAGTTTGTGGAGTTTGCGGGGAGTTAAGAAGTGGTTTGAATTTCTAAGTGGTGGGTCCCAATTCTAATCCTCTAAGATAGTCAAAGGAAAAGCCTAAGGCTATATCCTAAGTACTAAAAAGAAGAAGAGAAGACCTCATCAAAAATGAGGTCAACAGACTGTATCATGGTTCATTGTTTTATAAATAACACAAACAACAACATATTCAAAGCAAACATTCAAATCCAACAACAGACATTGAACAATTAAGCAAACACACAAATTCGATATTCAACACCCTAACACAAGACTCAATCACACCTAAAACACAAATAGGATCCATTTAACACTGATCTTCAATTACCATCTCTTTCGCAATGAAGTTCACTCGGACCGAAGGGATAGAACACCAACGCCCTTGGAAATTCAAAAGCCATCTTTTCATCAATCCACTTGTTCTTTGCGTACATTTCTACTTGAGCGTCATGATAAGCAGCCATATGATCAGATTGAATTTTGGTTTGTCATTCCAAGTGTTCGTATTGGTGGTACATCTCATGGAGACGATTACCAATAATTTGAAGTTTCGCTTCAATCTTATCCAATCGAATAAACATTTTCTCCAAACTAACAGCAATAAAACCATTAAAATAAGGCTGAGGATCTTTAGGAGATTTGTCTCTTACCTCGTTTCCATGATTTCCTCTATCCATTGCCTCTAAATCCTTCTTAACTCCTCCAAAATGGATTGCTCTGGTCGAAATTAGTGTTTCTATGGGATTAGAGATGAAAAATAGGTTATATATAAAGAGATTTCGTGTGAAAAACTGAAGAATTTTGGTTTTTCCATGATCTGTAACCGCGGCGCTTAGGCGTCGAAATCTGGTGCCTAGGCGCCGGATCATCGATATGCAGGCCACTCTGGCGCTTAGGCGCCAACTTTTGGCTCCTAGGCGCCGGAACCTCGATCGACTCCAATTCGCCTATCGTCAAATTTTGCAAAGTTTTGGTCGTAAAAATAGGTCTAATAAACGGGTATGATCAACACACAAACACAATTACGAAAAATTCAAATAACAAATAATCACAATCGAAGGTTAACTTGATCTCTTTTTTACTCACATTTGACATGGAGTGGTCCAAGTCCAATTTCTATATACTTCAAAAAAATGTTCAGCTTAAGCCAATACAGACTTGTTAGCCTTTGATTTCCAGAAGTTATGTACAAATTTAGTCAAGACCAAGGCATAACCTTACAACAATAATTAAAATCACATTAATAAATATGGGTTACCTCCCACAAAGCGCTTGGTTTAACGTCATCGGCCAGACCTAATTAATTGAATTAATTGGGTAGACTCAGCTTATAAGCCTCTTTGTAATTTAATTTCATTTCTCCCATATAAGGCTTCGGTCTTAATCCGTTAACTTTAAATACTTTTTCGGTTTTGGGATCTTTAATATCCACGGCTCCATAAGGGTATACTTTCTCGACTATAAATGGTCCCATCCATTTAGATTTTAATTTTCCAGGGAAAAGTTTTAAATGAGCATTAAATAACAATACTTCTTGTCCAGGCTCGAATATTTTCCTTGAAATCATTTTGTCATGCAATTTCTTCATTCTTTCCTTATAAATTCTTGCATTTTCATAAGATTCATTTCTTATCTCTTCCATTTCATTTAATTGTAATAATCGTTTTTCTCCTGCAATATTCAAATTATAATTGAACTCCTTTATCGCCCAATAAGCTTTATGCTCCAGTTCAACAGGTAAGTGACAATGTTTACCATAAACTAACCGATAAGGTGACATTTTGATATGTGTCTTATAAGGCTGTTCTATAAGCCTGTAATGCGAGAATCGATTACATCGACCAAGTCGGTTCTTTTAGGATTAACGGTTTTTCTAATATTCTTTTAATTTCTACTGTTGACACTTCGGCCATTCCACTTGTTTGAGGATGATAAGCGAGTTGCAATTCTATGTTTAATTCTGAATTTTTCCAACAATGATTGAATTCATATATTTACGAAATGACTTCCCCAATACGTGATAATTATCACTGGGCATTCCAAATCTTGTAAAAATCATTTTCTTTAAAAATTTCAAAACACTTTTGGAATCACAGTTCGGTAAAACTACAGCTTCAATCCACTTTGAAACATAATCAACTGCTAATAAAATATAAATCTTTCCAGATGATGGTACGAAAGGTCCCATAAAGTCTAAAGCCCATACATTGAAAATTTCAATTTCTAATATAAAGTTTAGAGGCATTTCATCTTTTCTGGATATATTTCCCATTCTTTGACATCGATCACAAGTTTTCACATAATGTCCGACATCTTTAAATAAAATAGGCCAATAAAATCCAGAACTTAAAATTTTAAATGCAGTTTTATCTACTCCAAAGTGTCCTCCAAATTCAGAATCGTGACATTTTTGAATAATTGCAAAAGTTTCTTCATAAGGTACACATCTTTGAATCACAGAATCTCTTCCTAATTTAAATAAATGAGGATCTTCCCAAATATATGATTTACAATCATTCTTAAATTTCTTAATGTATTTACTATTCATCCCATATGGTAGAATATTACTAACCAAGTAGTCAACTATATTTGCATACCAAGGCATTTGTAATCCTTGAATGACATATAATTGCTCATCCGGGAATTTCTCATTTATATTTTCTTCATAAATCTTCTCTTTATTATTTTTTATTCTTGATAAATGATCAACAATTTGGTTGTCAGTTCCTCTTCTGTTCACAATTTCAAAATCAAATTCTTGTAAAAGTAAAACTCATCTAATTAATCTAGGTTTAACATCCTTTTTAGATATTAAATACTTAATAGCAGAATGATCAGTGTGCACGATACATTTTGTTCCAAGAAGATATTGTCTAAATTTATCAAAGGCATATAATATTGCTAAAAGCTTTTTTTCAGTAGTAGTATAAATTATTTGAGTTTCATTAAGAGTTTTGCTAGCATAGTATATAACTTTGAAAATTTTCTCATATTTTTGTCCTAATACAGCTTCGATTGCATAATCACTTGCATCACACATTAAAACAAAAGGGTTATTCCAATCAGGTGCAACAATGACAGTTGGAGTGATTAATTTTTCTTTCTGAATATTGAACACATTCAGAAAATCTTCATTAAATTCAAATTTAGCTTCTTTTTCCAATAATTGGCAAAGAGGTTTAGTAATTTTAGAAAAATCTTTTATATATCTCCTATAAAATCCAGCATGACCCAGAAAACTTCTCATATCAGTAAAAGGTTTATCCAGCATTTGATCCAAGAAAGGTAAAGAAAAATGATCATTTCTAGTGGCGCTGTTTAATTTTTTATAGTCAACGTAAATTCGTCATCCAGTAACTTGTATTGTTGGGATTACTTCATTTTTTTCATTAATAATGACAGTTACTCCTCCTTTCTTCGGAACACGATGAATAGAATTTACCCATTGGCTATCCGAAATAGGATAAATAATTCCAACATCTAACCATTTCAAAATCTCTTTCTTGACATCCTCTTTCATAATTGGATTTAATCTTCTTTGAGGTTCAATAGTGAGTTTACAATTTTCTTCCATTAAAATCCTATGCATACAGATTGAAAGACTTATTTCTTTTATATCTGCAATAGTCCAACCAAAAGCTTTCTTATAATTCTTTAGAACTCCTATTAATTTTTCTTCTTGATCTTTGCTTAATTTTGAAGATATAATTAATGAATATCCAAGAAATGCATACTTTAAATGTGCAGGTAACATTTTTAATTCCATTTCAGGAGCTTTTTCAATTGAGGGTAAAAGTATATCATTTTTAGTTGTCTAAAATATCCCAATTTTCATGAATATAATGAGTTTCTTCAGATAAATTTTCTTTATTTAATAACTCATTATATAACTTAGATTCTTTATCTTTATCATCAAAAATGACCTTACATTTTTCTTGGTAATGCTTTTCAATTATATAATAAAAAATATCCATCCGATAGCATTTTTCTTTATCAGGATACCTCATTGATTTTAGAACATTGAATGTTATCTCTTGATCATTAACTCTCATCGTTGATTCTCCTTTTTGTACATCAATCATAGCTCGACCGGTAGCTAGAAAAGGTCTCCCTAAAATGATAGTTATTTCTTTATCTTCTTTCATATCTAGAACAATGAAATCCACAAGGAAGATAAATTTATCTACCTTAACAAGAACATCCTCTATAACTCCTTTAGGATAAGTGATCGATCGATCAGCTAGCTGAAGAGTTACAGTGGTTCGAGAAATCTCTCCTAAATCTAACCTTCGAAAGATTGAAAATGGCATGAGATTAATAATAGCTCCTAAATCACATAAGGCTTTTCCACAGAATTTTTCTCTAATAGCACATGGTATAGTGAAACTTCCAGGATCTTTAAGTTTCTGAGGTAATTTCTTCTGAATTACTTCACTTAATGCAACAATTTCATAAGCTTCAAATTTTCTCTTGTTGCTTAAAATTTCTTTCATAAATTTTGCATAGCTTGGCATTTGCTCCAAAGCTTCAGCAAAAGGAATGTTGATGGTAAGTTTCTTAAAAATTTCATAGAACTTAGAAAATTGATGGTTAAACTTCTGATGTTTAAGTCTTTGAGGAAAAGGTGGTGGTGGTCTTTCAACTTTCACTTCAATAGGTACAACAGTCTGATCTTTATTTGGAGAAAAGGTATCTTTAGGTTTTTCAATCTCTTCAACTTCTTTCTCTTTTTCAATCTCATTCCGTGTTTTCTCTTTTAATTCCTTTCCACTTCTGAGTTGTACAGCTTTTGCTTGTTTATGTTCTTTTCTAGATCCTTTAAGATTAATTTCGACATTGCTAGACACTGTTCCTTGAGGTCTCTAATTAATGAAATTAGCGATTTGACCCATCTGATTCTCAATATTATGAATAGTAGTGTTTTGACTTTGTAGCTGGTTGCTTAGTTGCAAGATCAATTCTTCCACAGACAACTTTTTCTACTGATTATTATAACCAGGAGAATAAGTTGGTCTATAGTTTGAATTTCCTTGGTTGTTTCAATTTGGATTAGCTTGATGTCCATTACTCCAATTAAAATTAGGATGATTTTTCCAACTAGGATTATAATAATTAGAATAAGGGTTATTAGTTTTACTAGCAATAACTTACAAAGTTTCCATTGTTTGAGAATCATCAGAATTTGCAGAATTATCATTACTTACATGCGATATATTAATAGCAAAATTATCTAATTTCTTAGATATCACAGCCACTTGTGAAGCTAAAATAGAAAATGCTTCATTATCATGAATACTGACCATTCTTTTAGGATTAATCCTTTCAGAATGCCATTGAAAATTGTTATTAGCCATTTCTTCAATTAAGGTGTAGGCTTCTTCAAATGTCTTAGCCATTAAAGAACCACCAGCGAGTAGCATCGATAATAGATCTAAGTGATCCAATAAGTCCATTATAAAATGTTTGAATAATTAACTAATACGGTAAAGCATGATGAGGACATTTTCTTAATAGTTCTTTAAATCTTTCCTAAGCTTCTTAAATTGTTTCTCCATCAAATTGCATAAATGAAGTAATATCATTTCTCAATTTAGCAGTTTTAAAAGGAGAAAAATATTTAGCAAGGAATTTTTGTGCCATATCTGCCCATGTTTTAATAGAACAAGTTGCTAATGAATTAAGTCACATTTTTGCTTTATCTTGTAAGGAAAAAGGAAAGATTTTAAGCCTAATAACATTATCAGAAACATTATTATATTTAAAGGTAGCACAAAGTTCTAAAAAACTAGCAAGATGTAAATTTGGATCCTCATTAGGTGTTCCTCCAAATTGATTGTTTTGAACCATTTGAATAATAGAAGGTTTAAGCTCGAAAAGAATTAGCATTTACGATTGGAATTTGAATACTAACATGAAGTTCATCAGCTGTAGGGTTTGCATATTCCCTTAATGGTTTATAAATATTTTGTTCATTAATTTCGATTGGATATTGATTTTTTTTATGTAAGTTAGCCATTTTTTGATGTTTTGAAATTTGTTTTCTTTTTCTAATTCTTTTAATTGTTCTTTTTAATTCAGAATCAAAAGGTA
Organism: Papilionanthe hookeriana x Papilionanthe teres; assembly: GCA_022702705.1. NCBI lineage: Eukaryota > Viridiplantae > Streptophyta > Magnoliopsida > Asparagales > Orchidaceae > Papilionanthe > Papilionanthe hookeriana x Papilionanthe teres. Next base: position 168,274,344 of record CM040422.1, on the reverse strand, counting down.
GTAATCCTTCAGATCCAGAACTACGCATAAAATTTAAAATATTTTTGTTTTGTTGTTTTTTTATATATTTTTTGTATTATTTTCTTTTTACTTTTTATTATATTCTATTCTATCCCCGAGCAACGGCGCCAAAAACTTGATGTGAAGCGACTTTATATATGCTTAAAAATACAAGAATTTGATACCAATTTTTAGAATATTTAATTCCTGGTAAATGGCTTCAAAAACTTGATGTGTGAGGTTTACTTTTATAATTTTATATTTAGATTTTATTATTGTAAAAGTTATAATTTTAAACTCAAGAATACGTATCGTTCAAGTAATACAGGGCTCTAGTGGAGTCCTGGTTATCGATCCCACAGAGATAGTGAATTTATAAAAAGTAAGAAATATAAATAATATTTTGGAATTTTCAAATTAAAGGCAATTTATATATATACCTTTTATATATATATTCAAATTTAATTTACTAATAATTTTTACTAAAAGCAAGTAAGCAGTAAGCAGTAAAGTAAAGTAAGCAGTAATTAAAATTCAATGCAAGTATAAAAATTTATGATTAAGCCCCGAGATATCGAACCCACTTTATTATTTTATAATATGAGATTCTATGGAAGTATACGTATCGTTTATCAAGTAATATATGACTTTCTGATTAAGTCCCGAGATATCGAACCCACACGGAAATGTTCTAAAAATTTAAATAAAGTAGAAGAAAATAGCCTTTTTACTTTTCAAAATGATTTTGCAAGTAATGTTTTATAGAATTAAAGTTTTACTTCTTTTTGGTATTTTTGATAATTTTAAAAGTAAAGTAAGTAACTAAAGATAACAAGACTTCTAAATAATATGAAAGAAAATATGAATAAAATATCTTTTTCCTCTTTATGAATCAGTAATAATTATGAAAATTCATTGTGGAAGTATCAAAATCTGTTGTGCCAAAAAAGAGTAATTACATTCTTTACCCTTACTAAAGCAGCTATAAAGAATATAGGTTAATCTGATGCTTTGGAATCATGATGATGGGTTAGACAGGGAAGATACCAGCTCTCACTCTAGAGTTCCCTCTTCTCCCTCCACCTGTGGGCTAACATCTCATAACAAAACTTAAAACATCAAACCAAATTGGGGGCTTTAGTCTGTCACTCTAAAGTCCTCTAATTCTACACCCAATAAAAAACATATCTCCTTATTTATTTGCACTCAACTACATGGACTATAATTCTCACCCATATAATATCATGTGATTCTCTCCAATTGTTGACTGAGACAATACCTTGTGGTTCTTACATGTACTTACAACAAATTTTAACATCTTAATTGGCCAAATCAAGAGGTAAATGAAGTTCTAGGCTTCGAATCATCATAACTTCCAACATTAAATACATATACTTCACACAAATTCACTCCATAATTTAATACTTCATCATTTAAAAGGAAAAAGATAAAGAAAACTACTCCGAACTCATGGAGAAAACACAATCATAACTTGATTTAAAACTAGAAATCATAATGAAAACACAACAAGTCTTACTTTAAAACCAAATTTAAAAATAAAGGTACAAACTTATCTGAAAATCCTCTCCACAAGACTTTTGAAGTTCCTCTAATACTTTGATTTCCACCAAATACTCAGAGTGGGTGGCCCAATGATGCGATGAGACTTTATATATGCTTAAAAATACAAGAATTTGGTACCACTTTTTAGAATAATTAATTCCTGATAAATGGCTTCAAAAACATGATGCGCGAGGTTTACTTTTATAATTTTATATTTAGATTTTATTATTGTAAAAGTCACAATTTTAAATGCAAGTATACGTATCATTCAAGTAATATAGGGTTCTAGTGGAGTCCTGATTATCGATCTCATAGGGATAATGAATTTATAAAAAAGTAAGAAATATAAATAATATTTTGGAATTTTCAAATTAAATGAAATTTATATATATATACCTTTTTTATAAATATATATTTTCAAATTTAATTTACTAATATTTTTTACTAAAAGCAAGTAAGTAGTAAGCAGTAAAGTAAAGTAAGCAGTAATTAAAATTCAATGCAAGTATAAAAACGCCTTTCTCCTTTTTCAACTAATCTAAGATTTATAGAATAATTATATTTTGTAGGGAATTTAGATTATGGTATTGTGTCAAATAGAAGCATTACATTCTTTACCCTTTGGTCCAGGTGCAAAGAACATTTACTAATCTATAGATAGGCTCGGGATGTTTTATTAGTAGAATGGGTTAATCTAGGCTCACACGACTAGATGTCCAAGGGTGGCTATGGTCGGCCCTACCAGTGACCCGTTACCTTTCTATAAATAAAATTATTAGAATTTAGTCTGTCACTCTAAATACTAATTAATTTTACGCCCAATAAATATTATCTTCTTATTTATTTGCACTTCACCTTAAATAATCCGCGTATAGCCTGCATTACCTAAGGATTCATGTGATATCTACTAGTTAAGAATTTATCTCCGGATATGTCTCAAAATTCTTCAACAGGTTTTAACAATTTAAATAGCCAATTTAAAAAGTAAACTAAGATCAGGTATTAGTATCATCACAATGTTTTAAAATATTTTATATTTAATTCTCCTACAATATTTAATTAATTTATAATCTTTTCATAGTTGAAAGGAGAAAGATAACTAACTACTCGTAACACATTGAAATAACACAACAAAACATATTTATAAAACTTTGAACCAAAGTACAAATACTTATCTGAAGTGTTCCTTCAAGTGATCCGCTGACTTCTACTGACTCCAAAGTAATGACGAAAGACTCCAACAACAATAACACACAATTAACACTCAAAATAAACTCACTAGATACAAAATAAAGTGGCACCCTAAGTATGGAAGAGACTAAATAAAACTAAAGAGGAGAGAGAAGATGCTAAAATGGGTATGTGTACTAAGAGGGGGGTGGTGCGATTTTTTCTGTAGAATGGGCTCCTATTTATAGAGCTCTGAATTTGACCAGGGGTTGCTTAAGACACCTCTTCAAAATTCATCCAAATTTAAAGCATCTTCTAGAAGGTAACAGTCGCGCCTAGGTGCCTAGGCGCCGGACTCCGTGACCAGGTCTTTCACACCTCTTTACTTTGGGTCTCACCTCTTCATGATCCAGACCATTTCCTTGTGTCCAAATACATTATATCACATGTCATATATATTAGGAGTAATTGCAGTCTTCTAGAAGCTCTAATAACAGCTTAACACTGTCAAAATAACTGCCCAAAGTCATCAAAAAAATCTTGACAACGTCTGTATCGAACTGGCGCTTAGGCGCCGAATTCTGGCGCCTAGGCGCCCGGCGAACAATTCCAAAATTTTGCTCCATAAATTCCATTTTTGCTCCTTTTTTCTCCTTTTTCCTTCTTTTTCTTTCTTGGACTCTTTTTAAATCATCTACATCCAAAAACATAAAGATACCTTTCATTAAAGCATAGTATCCTTAAGAATTGAATCATAAATAAGGCATAAAAATGAGTATTTTTTTAGGTAGATCAAATTCCCCCAAACTTAAACATTACTTGTCCTCAAGTAACCCTTTTAATTACATAAAATAGATAATATTTGGAATAAAGTTAAAATATTTAAGATTCCTTGTAATTTTTGATTTTATAAATGTTTTAGCAAATCATTAACCAAATTTCACTAATTAAGTTTAATTTTAAGAATTAAAGAACATTTAACTACCAAATCATAAGACTTCCAATTTTTCAAATTATCTAATTACCGTGTATAGCCTGCAATTACCTAAGGATTCATATGTTTTAGCAAATTATTACTAATTATTTTCTTATTTATTTGCACTTTACCTTAAATAATCCGCGTATATCCTGCGATTACCTAAAGATTCATGTGATATCTACTAGTTAAGAATTTATCTCCGGATAGGTTTCAAAATTCTTCAATATGTTTTAACAATTTAAATGACCAATTTAAAAAGTAAACTAAGATCAGGTATTAATATCATCACAATGTTTTAAAATATTTATATTTAATTCTCCTACAATATTTAATTAATTTATAATCTTTTCATAGTTGAAAGGAGAAAGATAACTAACTACTCAGAATACATTGAAATAATACAACAAAACATATTTATAAAACTTTGAACCAAAGTATAAATACTTATCTGAAGTGTTCCTTCAAGTGATCCGCTGATTTCTACTGACTCCAAAGCAATGATGAAAGACTTGAACATCAATAACACACAATTAACACTCAAAGTAAACTCACTAGATACAAAATAAAGTGGCATCCTAAGTATGGAAGAGACTAAATAAAACTAAAGAGGAGAGAGAATATGCTAAAATGGGTATGTTTACTAAGAAGGGGGGTGGTGCAATTTTTTCTATAAAATGGGCTCCTATTTATAGAGCTCTGAATTTGACCAGGGGTTGCTTAAGGCAACTCTTCAAAATTCATCCAAATTCAATGTATCTTCTAGAAGGTAACTGTCGCGCCTAGGCACCGGACTTTGTGACCAGGTCTTTCGCACCTCTTCACTTTGGGTTGCACCTCTTTGTAATCCAGACCGTTTCCTTGTGTCCAAATACATTGTATCACATGTCCTATATTTTAGAAGTAACTTCTAGTCTTCTAGAAGCTCCAATAACCTCTTAACACTGTCAAAATAACTGTCCAAAATCATCAAAAAAATCTTGACAGCGTCTGTATCGAACTGGCGCTTAGGCGCCGGATTCTGGTGCCTAGTCGCCAGGCCAAAAATTCCAAAATTTTGCTCCATAAGCTTCATTTTTGCTCCTTTTTGCTCATTTTCCTTATTTTTCTTTCTTGGACTCTTCTTAAATCATCTACATCAAAAAACATAGAAATACCTTTCATTAAAGCATAATATCTTTAAGAATTGAATCATAAATAAGGCATATAAATGGGTATTTTTTTAGGTAGATCACCCAACCCTGAGGACTCAAACTCTGACTTCTAACTCTAATACAACTATCATAAAGTTGATGAAAGAAGTGTGGTGAGAAGAAGGCTTCAACACCAACTCTTTCCTCTCTAAACTCTCTAAAAGACTCAAAAAACTTCAAGGACTCTCTCTTACACTCAAAAACTCTCTAAAAACTCTAATAAAAAACTCTAATTGAACTCTCTTCTCTGATTACAAGTCTTCATTTAATAGTTGTTCAAAAGGTTCCTTAGTGTCTCTTCAAAACATGTCCAAATTCAATGTATCTTCCAAGTGATGCATCCTTTCATTTGAATTTTGGCGCCAAAAAGAAGTTAAGGGAGTTAGAACCAAAAGTTTCCTCAAACACCCCTTAAAAATTGCGCCAAACTTGATTCAAATTCATCTTTTAACTGCCGCGGCTATGCGTCGAGGCCTGGCGCATAGCTGCCAGAGGCCAATTTTGCATAACCTTCATTTTTGTTCCAAATTTGATTCTTTTTTACTCCTTTCATCAAAATCATTCATTTTAATCATACACGCAAGAAAAAACACACAAATGCATTCCATTAAAGTGTCATATTATCAAAAATAGGTATTAAAATGTGAGCAAAAACACTATATATTTTAGGGGTATTAAAATCCCCAAAACTTGAAATGTTACTTGTCTTCAAGTGACACTATTATCACATAAAAATCAAACATGCAAATTATGTAAATGAGTTTCATTAGGAGGTTTCAAAATTTCTTTCTAGAAATAAAATAGTCCAATTTAAAAAAAAATTTAGAAAATGAGACCAATTTAAAGTTTAGGAACTTCATAAGTAAACAATAATGAAAAACATGAGTCCTTATCTAATTCAAAAATACTTGTAAATTTTTTCAAAATATAGGATTTAAACATTTCATTTTTCTTACTATTTTTTATTAGAAAATAATTTTACTTACTACATTATATCCTTAAGCATAATATTTTCCCAAAACTTATATTTTAAAAAGATCAGGCGTGGAACCAACTTTTTATTAGGTCCATAAATCCTCAAGCTTCTCCTCCCTTTTTCACATACTATACTTTTCTTCTTTAATTTTTTTTCTTTTGTTTTATTTTATTTTATTTTATTTTCTTTTTTTTAGTCAAGAATTACTATATCTAGATAGGCCTTTAATAATTTTGAATTTCACACTCCTTTCTTAAAATAAAGGGTTGATATATATCATTCACTTAAAAATTATAATGATAGTTTTGAAATTTATTTTTAATAAAAGAAATTTAAGTATTGAAAAAGAAAAATTAAATCTTCTATTTTTCAAAAAATACAACATCTTCTACAGAAGATAGTTTCTCAATGTCTAACATTTCCTTACTAAGAAAATTTCAACTTTATATTTTTCATCATTACTATAGATTTTAACTAAATTCTCTTACTCATTTCTATATTCAAAATTTTGCTTCTCTAATATAACTTCATATACAAAATTTTTTCAATAAAAAATCAAATTTACTTATAGCATTTTTGAGATAAAATAAATTTTAAGTTTTTTAAAATTGTTTTTAAATTCCACCCCAAACTTAAATATTTTTTGTTGTGATAAAACATTTAAGCATAATAAATGATATATGGGTAAGAATTAAAAACTAAAATAACATGCTTATAGGAATTTTTATATCCTAAATATGTAAGTATAACAATTTTAAAACAAGAGTAAACATAAATCAAATTTAGTTTTTTTTTTAATTTCTTCTTAATAAAAAATTTTAAAAGACTTCATAAGCAGTGGAGGTTTTCTAAGCAAATTCACACAAACATAACATCGATCACAACAATACTAGAAAATATATGGTAGAAAATTTTTGAAAAGTTTAAGCAAGTCGTTTAATAGTGGTATCAAATCATTCCTAATAGTTTTTGGAATTAAATTATACACTATTAAGACACTCTTGACCTCATTTTTATAATGAGTCAATACCTTTTGACCTAAAAAGTCAACATTGGTCAAAATGGTCGAACCAGACCCGATGACTGACCCCGTTGACCCCATAGGTCACCTTTTTACCTAAAAAGTCAACTTTGGTCAAAATGGTCAAACCGGACCCAATGACCAACCACCGTTGACCCCATAGGTCATCTTTTGACCTAAAAAGTCAACTTTGGTCAAAATGGTCGAACCGGACCTAATGACCAACCCTGTTGACCCCATAGAGTCACCCTTTTGACCTAAAAAGTTAACTTTGGTCAAAATTGTCAAACTAGACCCAATGACCAACCCCGTTGACCCCATAGGTCACCCTTTCGACCTAAAAGTCAACTTTGGTCAAAATGGTCAAACCGGACCCAATGACTCAACCCCGTTGACCCCATAGGTCACCCTTTTACCTAAAAGTCAACTTTGGTCAAAATAGTCAAACCGGACCCAATGACCAACCCCGTTGACCCCATAGGTCACCCTTTTGACCTAAAAAGTCAACTTTGGTCAAAATGATCAAACCGGACCCAATGACCCAACCCTGTTGACCCCATGAGTCACCCTTTTGACCTAAAAAGTTAACTTTTGTCAAAATGACCAAACTAGACCCAATGATCAAACCTGTTGACCCACAAGTCAACCCTTTGACCCAATGACATGTTTAAAACCCTACAATAATAAAATCACAAATATTGTGATCAAATCAACCATGACAAAGTTGAAAAGGTCACATTGGACATCTTGAAATTAAATTGATCAATTTAGGCTGACTTAGGTCAACCTAAATCAAATTGGTCAACAATTATTTATTTTAATCAAAATATGTAAAAAATGAAATAAAAACAACAAAATTAATCAAATAATTAATTTCAAAATTATTTTAATTAATTAAATTAATTAATGATTTAATTTTCAGTATTTTAATTAAATGACAAATTTAAATAAAAAAAGATAAAATTAATCAATTAATTAATTTAAAATTATTTTCAATTAATAAATTGATTAATGAAATAATTTTCAACAATTTTTAATAACATAATTAATTAAAATGGAAATGACACATGGCCTTCCCATAATTAATTAAAGTTAAAACTAAATTAATCCCATCATAAGACATAATTAACACATGACAAAATTTAGCTTAAATTATGGCTAACCATGGGTTAACTCCCATCATGGTGAATAAAATGAGGTGGCTCTTTCTCCTTCATTCTAAGCCACGACTCACCTCTACTCAACAATGAGGTGGACAGCCAACAGTAAGGCATATTTCCCACCTCCTAAACTAACTAATGGGAAGGGAACAAAGCTTAAACTCCACTCCTCACCATGGTTAAATGAAATCATGAGGGGGAACATATGTGTCACCATTTGCCAAAGCTAATGGATGACTTGTAAGCTCATGTGGAAGAGGAATTACAGCTCATTTCAAAGAGCTAAACCACCTCATGCATGATCTAATGGAAGGGAGCCAAAACAATGAGCTCATGATGGAGAACTTTGGAGAGACAACCATAGTTATCCCCTCAGCCGAAATTTTATCTTCAATTCATTAATAGGGAAGATAACAACTCCCCTAGTACAGCCTAAGCCAAGCCATGGCCTCCCCATGGCTATAAATAAGGCCATACCCGAGCCTTACTAAGAAGAAGAAAAAAATTTAGTGAGACCTATAGGATGCTCAAATCTTCTAGCTCCCAACACAAAATCTCTTCCCAAGAGTATTAGCAATCCATTTTGATCAAACCCAAGCCATAGATTGAGCCCAATAGAGCCAATTTGATCAAAATTCAAAAAAAGCCCAAACTAGCCACCTTCTTAAAATTCTCCTCTGAGGCTGACTTTTGAACCAAATTGGTGCAACAACAATCTTCCTCTGGAGTCTTAAAAGACAATTACAAGGTCTGATCAAGCTTGATTTACTTGTGGCAAAGGTATGAAATTATTTTTCTTAAAATAATTCATATTTTTGAAATATCATGTGTTATATTAGCCAGAAATGCTGCATCACCGTATGGATATATTCTACATGTTTAGATGATTCCATAGGTTCAAAAATCACTCAATTTCATCAAGAAATGAGTGAAATATTAACATTTAAAGTTTTACGGTTATGAATTTTTCTAGAATTAAAATGGATTTATCACCTCAAACCGCGCGGTGTCCGCTATTCGGCCTCCCGCACCGGATTTTCCTGCTCTTCGACAGATCTGAGGAAACACGTCGGCGTGGGATTACTTTGGCGCAGGAAATTGGTTAAAAATCTGTTTTAACCTTAAAACAATCGAAAATTCATAACTTTTTAAATATAAATCACAAAAATATAACAAAAATACCTCTGGAAAGAGCAAAATGAGAAGAAAATTATGAAATAAAAATCATAATTTTATTCCCATTATTTAATTTTTAAATAATTAAATACTCTTTGGAGTATTTTAATCATTAAAAATTATTTATAAATCAAAAAAATATGAAACTTTGAGGCATTTATCTTTATGCTCTTAGGAATGTTTCATGATTTTTCCAAGGACAGAAAACATGTCTAGGACATTTTTTTCTAATTTTCAAGTCATTTTGTAATTATTTCAAATAAATAATTATAAAAAAATGAAAATTGAGAAAAATAAAATAAAAATGGTTAGAAATGTTAGGGCATAAGAAAATAACCCTAAGAAAATCATTTCTATGTCATAAAAATAATTTTGAATAATATGTTAAAATTTAGGACTAAAATTCTTTATTAATTAAATAATATTAATCCTAAAAATCACATTTTCATAAACTTAGCTTATTTCCCTAAAAAATCTAAGTTTGAAATGAATCTAGTCTATGTTAGGCTAATGGCAAATAATCAATTAAGTCTAAAATGACAAAATTAGACTTAATTAGGTTTAAAACATCATTTAAACCTATTTAATTAAGTCTAAAATGACAAAATTAGACTTAATTAGGTTTAAAACATCATTTAAACCTATTAAACCTTAAGCTTAATCAATTAAGTCTAAAATGACAAAATTAGACTTAATTAGGTTTAAAACATCATTTAAACCTATTAAACCTTAAGCTTAATGAATAAGTCTAAAATGACAAAATTAGACTTAATTAGGTTTAAAACATCATTTAAACCTATTAAACTTTAAGCTTAATCAATTAAGTCTAAAATGACAAAATTAGACTTAATTAGGTTTAAAACATCATTTAAACCTATTAAACCTTAAGATTAATCAATTAAGTCTAAAATGACAAAATTAGACTTAATTAGATTTAAAACATCATTTAAACCTATTATACCTTAAGCTTAATCAATTAAGTCTAAAATGACAAAATTAGACTTAATTAGGTTTAAAACATCATTTAAACCTATTTAATTAAGTCTAAAATGACAAAATTAGACTTAATTAGGTTTAAAACATCATTTAAACCTATTAAACCTTAAGCTTAATCAATTAAGTCTAAAATGACAAAATTAGACTTAATTAGGTTTAAAACATCATTTAAACCTATTAAACCTTAAGATTAATCAATTAAGTCTAAAATGACAAAATTAGACTTAATTAGGTTTAAAACATCATTTAAACCTATTAAACCTTAAGCTTCATCAATTAAGTCTAAAATGACAAAATTAGACTTAATTAGGTTTAAAACACCATTTAAATCTATTAAACCTTAAGCATAATTAATTAAGTCTAAAATGACAAAATTAGACTTAATTAGGTTTAAAACATCATTTAAACCTATTAAACCTTAAGCATAATCAATTAAGTCTAAAATGACTAAATTAGACTTAATTAGATTTAAAACATCATTTAAACCTATTTAATTAAGTCTAAAATGACAAAATTAGACTTAATTAGGTTTAAAACATCTTTTAAACTTGTTTAATTAAAGTTAAACATTTATTACATTAAATTTAATCAAACATAAACCCTAATTAGGTCTAACCCATTAGACCTAATTAAACTATTAAGTCTTAACTACATTAGACTTAATCAAACCTAAACCCTAATTATGTCTAACCCATTAGACCTAATTAAATCTATCAAACCTTACCTAAATTAGGTTTAATTAACCTTGAACAATTAGACTTAACCCATATTAAGTCTAATTAAATCAATTAAATCTTACCTAAATTAGGTTTAATTAACCTTAAACAATTAGACTTAACCCATATTAAGTCTAATTAAATCAATTAAACCTTACCTAAATTAGGTTTAATTAACCTTAAACAATTAGACTTAACCCATAATAAGTCTAATTAAATCAATTAAACCTTACCTAACTTAAACAAATTAGACTTAACCCATATTAAGTCTAATTAATCAATTAAACCTTACCTAAATTAGGTTTAATTAACCTTAAACAATTAGACTTAACCCATATTAAGTCTAATTAAATCAATTAAACCTTACCTAAATTAGCTTTAATTAACCTTAAACAATTAAACTTAACCCATATTAAGTCTAATTAATCAATTAACCTTAAACAATTAGACATAACCCATATTAAGTCTAATTAAATCAATTAAACCTTACCTAAATTAGGTTTAATTAACCTTAAATAATTAGACTTAACACATATTAAGTCTAATTAAATCAATTAAACCTTACCTAAATTAAGTTTAATTAACCTTAAACAATTAGACTTAACCCATATTAAGTCTAATTAAATCAATTAAACCTTACCTAAATTAGGTTTAATTAACCTTAAACAATTAGACTTAAGCCATAATAAGTCTAATTAAATCAATTAAACCTTACCTAAATTAGGTTTAATTAACCTTAAACAAATTAGACTTAACCCATATTTAGTCTAATTAATCAATTAAACCTTACCTAAATTAGGTTTAATTAACCTTAAACAATTAGACTTAACC